>CM022298.1:134980736-135582487 GCA_011799875.1 Thinopyrum elongatum
CCATGGCTGTAGCCACAAGCATGGTCAGAATGGGCATATGGAACATCACCAGCAGGGTGTAGATCAGGCTCATCAAGATTGCAGCAGCATCAGCAGCGAGCAAGAACTTCTTGAGATTCCACCGATAACTGTGCACTCTCATGGCGCAGAATCTCAGTCTTGTAATGGAGAGGTGGAATCGCCAGAAACCGGAAACCATGCCAAGCCGGCAAGCCGGCGTCACATTGACCATAACATGGAAGGTATCTTCTTACATGTCCTAGCTGACACAATGGGAAGCGTCGGTGTTGTGATCTCAACCCTACTAATCAAGTACAAGGGATGGCTAATAGCAGATCCCATTTGCTCTGTATTCATTTCAATAATGATTGTGGCTTCTGTCCTTCCATTGTTGAGAAATTCTGCTGAAATTTTGTTGCAAAGAGTTCCAAGGAGCCATGAGAAGGACTTCGAAGCAGCACTGGATGATGTTAAGAAGATTAATGGTGTGATTGGAGTCCATAATGTTCATTTATGGAACTTGACAAACACCGATATTGTAGGCACTTTTCATCTTCATATATCAGCCGAAGCTGACAAGTCTGTTATAAGAGAAAGTGCTTCACGGATATTTCAAGAAGCTGGGGTTCAAGATCTGACTATCCAGATCGAATGTGTCGAAAGATAGCAGTTGTTGGTGTAGCGACACTTGTCAGTAGAGTGATAGGATTTTGGCACAGAGCAAATATATCTGTAGTGCTTAATTCAGGAGCCATCCTTTATGTACCTCTGAAAGGAAATTGCATTATTAAAATACAGGTTTGCAGCTTAATCATTTTGGTCTGAGCAACTTAATATTTAGATGTTGTATATTGTCCATGTCGCATATAGACTTCACAAAAGCTTTCCCCCGGCCCTAGGCTCCAATCACATGATGATAAGCAGTTCCAGCTTAAACAAGCAGATTAATGAAGAAAACAAAGGGTACATTGCCAGCAGAAAAGAAAGGAAACCAGAGAATAACGCAAGTTCATTACATGACCATATATAACCAGTTCAAACTTGAGCAAGCAAATGAATGGGGAAAGCAAATTAAGTAGCAATACAATGAGAAGTGAAGCCTCTAAATTAAAGAGGTACACTGGATAGTGCAAGCGCTGGTGTTGTTGGAGCAGGGCAACAGGAACCTTAGTTCAGCTCAGATATAATCCGTGTGTATCTTCGAGACCAGTCAAGGAATTGTGTCCATTTCATGTGTCCTCTCTTATTCATCACCTGCTACGTGCCTACATAATACAGGTATGTCTTTCTCCGTCAATCCCCACTGGCCACCACCGCCGTCGATTTTAGCTTGTGGAAGCAATGAAGAAATTTGTGGGATCTAAAATAAAGCATGTCAAGAATTAATGAAAGAAAGCATCAGATGGATGAGTGTACATGCTCCAGATATATCCTTTTTTGTTTAGCTATCATCGTAAACAGTCATCATCGGTGTCTTCATTTGGAGATTGAGATGCCAAAGAGAAAGAGAGTAATTAATGTCAATATATAATTAGGAGGCATGCAGGAGTGTAGAAAGATGGAATAGAGAAAAAAAAACACTGAATTCATTCGTTGATGAGTATCACGTGTTATTAGATGATCAATATTTGGTTGTGTAATCGCTGCTTACTGGGAAAGCCTATATGCACTTCCTATTCTTGCTATGGAATCTATAAGTTTGGTCCCAACTCTTCTTGCTGCAGGACCTTTTGTTGCTTGCATCCTCGTGTATTTAGGCAAGGAGTAAACTATCGTTTGGAGGGGAAAAGACCGATGAAAGCATACATGATAGTATGCAAAAGACATTCCCTTTAGTTCTTGAATCAGAGTGCAGCAGTGAAGAACAAGATGCTTTTTTGGTTGATGAATTGGTCCGAAACTCCGAATAGATTGAGAGGCCGCGGCCATCAGGTTCCTCTATTTTGGTCTGGTAAGGAATGCTCTATTGGGGTGCCATAGTGATCGATGTGAGTGAATCTTTCAAGTCCTTTTGATCTGCAAAATACTGTGAATATTGTGGACCGAATGCTGTATATGGTAAAGCTATTCGTTAATTATTTTTATTATAAATGTGACCCACGGTGGTTAATTTCTTGACCATTTTTGTGCCGATAACTTCAGAGTTTTTTCTTTCAACGTTGGGAAATGCCATGATCTGAAACTTGCCATACGATGTGTCATGCAGTTTCTCGAAGGACATGAAGTTTGACGCTGTTAACGCGATGCAGATGTGTGCAGACAAGCTGAGATGGAGGAAAGAGTTCGGTGTGAACATGATCCTTGAGGTGATCACGCTGACCTACAGCAATGCTGCAGTTGTTGCAATCTTTGCTTAATGTCTAACATGTGGGCAGCTTTGTTGCGTTGCTCCCTCTTCCATGCTCGTCTTCGTGCCTGCCAGTTGGTTGAGGAGGCAGCAGTATGAGATGTTTATCGCCGGCCTGTTGCCAGTTTTCCATGGACCATCCTACTATAGCATATACCATATTTATGCATCTATCCAAGGAATCATGTACCTCCCAGATTTCCTCATATATTTGTACCGTATGGATTTTATTGTTGTGTTGTCAAAATAGAGGATCATGGCTGCAGCCTCATAAAGCACAAGTTCTGGTGCTCTGTTTTCCAATCTTCAGTTCTTTATACTGAGAAAATCGACGGTGCGGCAATGCCTGCCATTATGATCTAGTGTTCCATATATAAGCCGGTTTGATGTTGGAAGGGATGCTTGATAAATGATAAGCATATAGTAGTAATATAAATTTCTCTTGCATAGTAGAGTACGTATATAGTACTCCCTCTGTAAACTAATATAAGAGCGTTTAGAATACTAAAGTAGTGATCTAAACGCTCTTATATTAGTTTACAGAGGGAGTAAATGATAAGCAGGCAAGGGGTTTTATTCATTTCATTCGTCCTCTATTCTTCATCACCTGATTCATGACCTATATTATAATTCTAGCTGGCCACCACCGCTCTCGGATATTCTAGCTGTGAAGCAGTGGAAAAAAAAGTGAGCTGGGGTCTGAAATGAAGCATGCCGAGAATTAATGAAAGAAAGCAACCATGGATGAGCATGCCTACTCTATATCCATTCCTTTTTTTCTTTCGGCGTTGCTAGCTATCATCATAAACATCATAATATAAAAGCATTTTTGACACCGAGGGATTAGTAATTAAGGCCCAAAGTTTTTCGTACTGCAACACTTTCCGAAGCCCAGAAAAGAGCCCATGTTTTATACTTAGGCCATTCACTACAAAAACCCGAGCAACTAGTTAACGAACGCTCCTTCGGGAGCCTCGCAATGATTAGGCCTTGTACAATGCAAGGTGCTTAGAGAAATAAACCAGACTTTTCTTAAGCGAGTTTTTTTGAAGCATCGGTGCCTATTTCTACAGGAGAGACGCCTTGTACAATGGGAGATGCTTAAGGGAGGTGCTTAGAGAAATAAACCAGGCTTTTCTTAAGCACCGGTGCCTATTTCTACAGGAGAGACGCAGCGCCACTTGGTGCGCTCTCAGCCATTCGCCACGTGTCGCGCTCTGGACACTCCCTCCAGATTTTTTTTTATTTTTCCGCACGTGTTTTCGGCTTCTTAAACATTTTTTTCGGTTTTTTTCGACGTTTTGGTTTTCCACCGGTCTTCCTTAGCTTTTCGATCAAATTTTTTTTACGTGAAAAAACGTGTTTTTTCCTTTCACGAGAGTCACGGTTTTGCTTCCGCGAGAGGCACGGTTTTGCTTTCGCGAGAGTCACGGCCGTGCCTCTCGGAAACGAAAAAAAGTGTTTTTTGTTTTTTTTCTTTCGCAAGAGTCACGGTTTTGCTTCCGCGAGAGGCACGGTTGTGCTTTAGCTAGAGTCACGGCCGTGCCTCTCGGAAACGAAAAAAAAACGCGTTTTCTGTTTTTTTTTCCTTTCGCGAGAGTCACGGTTTTGCTTTCGCGAGAGACACGGTTGGGCTTTCGCGAGAGTCACGGTTTTGCTTCTGCGAGAGGCACGGTTGGGCTTTCGTGAGAGTCACGGCCGTGCCTCTCGGAAACAAAAAAAAAAACGCGTTTTCTGTTTTTTTTTCTTTCGCGGGAGTCACGGTTTTGCTTCCGCGAGAGGCACGGTTGTGCTTTCGCGAGATTCACGGCCGTGCCTCCTCGGAAACGAAAAAAAAACATGTTTTTTTTTTCCTTCCGCGAGAGTCATGGTTTTGCTTCGGCGAGAGGCATGGTTGTGATTTCGTGAGAGGCGCGGCGTGCCTCTTTCGGAAAGGGAAAAAACCGATGCTCCCGGTTCGGTTTTTTCGTATGTTTTTTTCGTCTGGTTTTTTTTGAAAAAAAAATTCGTCAAAACCTATCAACATAGGATCTAGTTTTAGGATCTAGTTTTAAAGATCTCGACGCGAGGAATCCAACAGTGAAAGCGATTCGAGTACTCCTTAATCTGGGGAGGTCGGGGTGATCTTTGCAACGAGTACTCCTCAACTAGTGATTTCGTTAAAAAAAAACCGTGACTTAGCATCCCCGTCAACCAGTCGTTCAGATCGACAACGCGCCGGTGCGCCGGCCGCCGCTCGCCGCTCCCCGCTTACACTTGTCATCAATTCACCATGCACCACGCGACCACACCGCTGCGGCTCCTTGCCACGGTTGCTACCCATCCCCGCCTTCTCTGCCTGTCTAGCGTGCAGACCCTACCGCGATGACGATCGACGGACGCGCCGTGCCATGGAGGACGACAAGTCCGTCGATTCACCGTGTTTATTCCCCGGCCACCCAAGCCCAAAGGTATCGCACAGTTCTATTTCATGGATCATGCTACAACTCTATATCTTTGATGGAGTGCAATACAGTCTAATCAACCGGCTCACTTGCATCTGCACGCACAGCAATTGATTAGTTTACAGATTAGATTAGATCTGTCTTTCGGTTCATGGGAGGGAGATGAGGGTCATACCCAATGAGATTTACCTTATTGTTTAACGAGTTCAGTATGATAGCCGTAAAGCTAAATTCGATCTAGTACTATAAACTGTGTGTTTCCAAACACATAATGATATGGTTTCAGATCATTTGTATATTTTTCTGCGGGGATATCAATGGTATCTTAATACGAAATGAGACATATAGACGTGTGTTTGAGAAAGAAAATAAAAATTCTCATATGTGACCATTCTCTTCTTCCGCCCCCCCCCCCCCCCCCCCCCCCCCCCCCCCCCCAATACATAAATCCTGGCTCCGCCTTGACCAACACCAAGTCCTCCAAGGTCATGGAGGGCAATGATTTTTCTCCCTCTTCTCCCTCTATGCAGCACATTAACATAGCCACATACATCCCGTTAAAACTCGACATGACCGCCAACAATACACCAAATGGAAGCACCTCTTCTGGATCATCCTCACCAAATTTGACTGCGTTCACCACGCCGAGCTCTGAGTCTAATCCAATCTCGAAGACGTGAAGTGGCACAAAAAGGATCTCACCATCGTGATGTGACTCTACGCCATGACCTCGAGATGAGTTGTACGATGTTGTGCACTCCGCCAAGAACACCGTCTACACCATCTAGCAGGCGTTGCACACTTTCTTCCACGACAACCTTCCCGGCCGCGCCATCCACCTCACCACCGAGTTTCGCGGCACCATGCAGGGCGACATGGGCATCGCTATCTACTGCCGTCACCTAAAGACGCTCACAGACGCCCTCGCCGACGTGGATGAGCATGTCTCCGGCTACTACCTGACACTGCAGATGATCCACGAGCTAAGCCACCACTATCAGGTGATGACAACCATCCTTTTGACGCAAGAGCCATTTCCCTCTTTTGTATAGGCGTGCTCCGACTGCTTCTCGAGGAGATCATGTTGGACCAGCGCGAACTTCTCCAGAAGCAGCTCGAAGGCGCCTGTACAAAGAAGGGAATCGACTCTTGCATTGGGAGGATAGTGGCCATGACCTGATAGCGGCGACTCAGCCCATAGATCATCTGCAGGGTCATGGAGCGGCCGGAGACCGGCTCGTCCACGTCGTAGAGGGTGTCGACGAGCGTCTTGAGGCGACAACAGTAGGTAGCGATGCTAATGTCGCCCTGCATCGTGCCACAGAACTCGGCCGTGAGGTGGATGGCTCGGCCGGGAAGGTTGTCGCGGAAGAAGGTGTGCAATGCATGCTAGATGGTGTACGTGGTGTTCCCAGCGGAGTGCACAACATCGTAGAGCTCGTCAGATTGTGTCTTACAGCCACATCATGATGGTGAGGTCCTTGTTGTGCCATTTCACGTCTTCGAGGTGCAGGTCAGACTCGAGCTCGACGTGGTGGAGACAGTTAAATTTGGTGAGGGTGATCTAAAAGAACCCTTTCCATTTGGTGTAGTTGTTGGAGGCTATGTCGAGTTTGAACGAGATGTGGGTGGCTATGTTAATGTGGTGCATAGAGGGAGGAGGCAGGGAAGAAAAATCTTTGCCTTCCATGGCCTCAGAGGCCTTGGTGCTGGACAGAGTATTGCAGGTAGCCAGGGAGTTCATGGTGGGGGAGTAGGGAAAGGACCGTTGGCTCTGATTACCAAGAAAGTGAGTGAATCACCCTGCCTTGTATTGATCTCATAATTGTCTTATATACCGATTACATGGGTTTACATGAGAGAGGATATCTCAACTAACTATACACGCGAGGGAGGTGATACCCACAGGAGCGTGGGAGCAGGCGCCACCGCCTGGAAGTTTGGTCCTAACTCTTCTTCTTGCCGAGGACCTTGTTGCTTGCATCCTTGTGTCTTTTGGCAAGGAGTAAATTATCGTTTGGTGGGGAAAAGACTGATGAAAGCATACATGATACTATGCAAAAGACATTCCCTTCAGCTCTTAATTAAATCAGAGTGCCCAGTGAAGAACAAGCTGCTTTTTTGGTTCATGAATTAGTCAAAATAGATTGAGAAGTCACGACCATCAGGTATTACCTCTATTTTGGTCTGGTAAGGAGGGGTGTTCCCATAGTGATCAATGTGAGTGAATCTTTCAAGTCCTTGTTGATCCGCAAAATACTGTGAATATTATGGACTGAATATTGTATAAGTTAAATCTTATTGTTAATATATTATTCTAAATGGGCTCCACCTTGATTAAAGCTTCAGAGCCCCCCCCCCCCCCCCCCCCCCCCCCCCCCCCCCGCGCCGCGTTCTTTACTATTTGGATAACGCTGTGAAATGCCATGATCTGAAACTTGCCATACGATGTGTGATGCAGGTTTCTCGAAGGACAGGAAGTTTGATGATGTTGACGTGATGTAGATGTGTGCAGACATGCTGAGATGGAGGAAAGAGTTCCGCGCGAACATGATCCTTGAGGTTGAGGTGATCACACTGACCTACAGGCTACAGCAATGTTGCAGTGTTGCAATCTTTGCTTATACCGTTCAACTGAGTTCATGTGGACAGGGTTTTGAGTTTGAACACCCCCCCCCCCCCCCCCCCCCCCCCCCCCCCCCCCCCGCGCGCGCGGGGCGAGCCCGCCCTCCTCTGCGCCTCCCCTGGCGACAAGCCCTGCTTCTGCTGCAGCGGCTGCCGCTGCGTTGCTCCCTCTCTGTGCTCGTCTTCGTGCCTGCCAGTTGGTCGAGGAGGCAGCAGTACGAGATGTTATCGTTGGTCTGTTACCAGTTTACCATGGACCATCCTACTAGCATAACGTATGCATGCATTTATCCAAGGAAACCTGTACTGATACTACAGCTACAGCCTCCTAAGCACAAGTACTCGTGCTCTGTTTTCTAATCTTCACTGAGAAAATCGTCGACAGTGCGGCAATGCCTGCCATTATGATCTAGTGTTCCCCATATAAGTTTTCGTCTGCTAATCGAACTACAAGTGCGATCATTACTCGCCTTAAGGACGCTTCGGCTTTGACCAGGTTTGATGTTGGCAGGGATGCTCGATAAATGATAAGCATATAAGCTTATACTCCCTTCGTTCCTAAATATAAGCTTTTTTAGAGATTCCAATATGGACTATATATGAAGCAAAATGAGTGAATCTGCACTCTAAAATATGTCTATAACTCTATATACATCCGCATGTAGTAGTCCGTATTGAAATCTCTAAACAGACTTATTTTTTAAACGGAGGGAGTAGTAGTTTATAATTTTTCTCTTGCATTAGATATGTTTAGCTTACAGCAACCGTAACTAATTTCTCAGCTTCCTTTTCCTTACAGCGCCAGTCAATGTTCATGGTTTTACTGCACAGTTTTTTTAACAATGCACAGCTTTTATTATGTTAGTACTACATGCTATTTTTATCTGTATTGCACATAATGTCAGCAACAATGCATCACTCATTCGGTCTATTAGTAGGATATATGCAACAAAAAGAACTCAATTAATTAGCACTCCAGTTTTGCTCAAGAAAAGGCATAAATTAAATTTTGAATTGTACTATGGAGTACTGCATGAGGCAGCAGTACGAGATGAATCATCCACTAGCCACTATTACAACCAATTGAAAAATCTCAGCAACTTAATAATGAAAACAACATTAAAGTTTAGAGAACGAGGGCGGTCGCAACATTACAACATTACAGTTAAAGAACGAGGGCGGTCGCAACATTACAACATTGTTAGAACCGAGGACAACACGATCAATCCTAGTTACTTTGGCAAAAGTTCCATGCTATTTAAGCCAAACCATCATCCTCTATCAAGCTCATCATCCCTTCGTCATCATCAATAAGCCCCGTCTTTGGCAGCGGCAGCGTATGCTCTTTGATAGCATCCTCCATGTCCTTGGTGAACGCAAGCCCCTTCTTCGACATCGTCACCCTGAAGCCATCGGAACGCTCCTTATGTATGACAACCTTTGGCCCTATACGTTTATCGTCGAGACGGTAGGTGTTGTAGATGCAATCGTCCTCCAGATAATCCACCCAGTAAGCCGCCTCACGGCCACGCTTGATGATGGAATCGTTGGTGTGCCATTCTGAATATAGCTCTTCTCCGCCCCACATCTTCTCGAAATCTCTGCCACGCCCATGGAAGTGAAAGCCCCCCTGTGCCGGATGCACGATCCTGCTCCCGTTGTACTCACAGTAGAGGCAACGGACTTGTTCTGTCATGGATAGAAAGGTTACTCGTGTTTGATCGAGGATACCAAACATGCTGATCACAAGGGAGAAGAATAGCATACCTGTGCCTGGAGATGGCACAGCCAGGGGGCAGCACCAACCCATTTCCTGAGCGCTGCCATCGTCGTTGTGGCATTCGGCGAAGAAGAGCGTTGGAGGCACATCGTCAGATTGGGTGGCGAGGAAGTTGATGTGGGAGTAACGATATGTGCCGGTGACGACTCCTGTCACCTCGCACCCCCCACGGACGGTGGCATACGCCCGGCGGACCCGCTCCACCTCGGCGCCGGTGACTGCCTCCCGCCGCAGTGCCCGCCTCGATGCGGCCCGTCCGGCGGACCTCCCGGCCCCGTCCGTCCGCGAGCGTGCTGAGCTTCAGGCGGCGGCCAGGAACCTCGAGCCAGGTGCGAACTCCATCCCCCCCAGTTCTTCCAGTTGTTTTTTCTCCGCGCTTGAGGCCGTTCCCCTTGGCCACCTCACTAAGGTGGCCACCGACTCGGCCGTCATCTTCAGAGGGGAAGTTGGCCCCCCCTTAGAGCAGATCGAGGCCATCCGGGCCCGTGAGATCCTACATGGCAGACTTGCCGAAACCCGGGCTCGCCTCCTCCGCCAACCCGCGGAGACGACCGCCACCCCATCAGCGGTGGTGGCTCCAACGGTGCCCGAGGAGGTGATCCGTGGTCGCACCTCCCGTGTTCTGGGGTCAAGCAACCCCCCGATGGCGGCCTAATGCGGGTCCTCTTTTGGAACATCCGCGGTTTCGGCCATGATGGCCGCCGCTGCCAACTCATCGAGTACATGCGAGACGAACACATTGACATCATAGCCATTCAGGAAACCATGCGTACAGAGTTTTCCCTCCCCGAGCTTGATTGTCTTAGCCCCCACTTATTCGCTTGGCATTGGCTCCCTTCTAGTGGGACCACCGGGCACTCGGGTGGCATCCTTTTAGGCGTGAAGGATGCCATCTTTGAGGTGGGCGGCATGGACCGGGGCGAATTCTTCGTTAGTATGGAGCTCTTCGAGCGGGCTCTCAACTTCAAATGGGAGGTCGTGATTGTCTATGGCCCTGCGGATCACCGTCGTTCTCCGGCATTCCTTGCCTAGCTTAGAGGAAGGTCTCCGCCTCCCTCTTGCCGGTGGTGGTGGGAGGCGACTTTAACCTCATCCGCTCCCCTGATGAGAAGAACAACGACCGGATCAACCTCCCCCGGATGCAGATGTTCAATGACTGCATCGCGGAGCTTGGCCTCCGCGAACTAGATAGGACGGGTGCCAGGTTTACCTGGACTAACAGTCAAGCGGACCCGACGCGATCTGTCCTGGACCGCGTCCTAGTATCCCCGGAGTGGGAACTTCGGTGCCCCTTGGCCTCGCTTCGTGCGATCACCCGGATCGGTTCCGACCACGTCCCACTCCTCTCCTCCTTCGACGAGCGACCCCCCATCCCACCGCGGTTCCGGTTTGAGCTCTTCTGGCTCAACCAAGCGGGATTTGTCGAGGCGGTCGGGGCTAGATGGATCTCCGCGCGATCATCTCCCCACCGCTCCCTTTCCGCCGTTGACTCGTGGCAGTTTTGTGCCAAGCTCGCCCACCAATTTATGAAGGGGTGGGGCGCGAACCTTGGCCGGAACCTACGCGAGCGCAAGAAAGCCCTCCTGACTGCCATCCAAGCCCTAGACGCCCGCGCAGACACCTCCGGGATCTCCCCGGATGAGTGGATGCTGAGATATGATCTCGAGGATCAGCTCTCGACCATCTACACCGATGAGGAAGCATACTGGAGGCTCCGTGGCTCCCAACGGTGGGTGCTTTGTGGGGACGCCAATACGGCATACTTCCAGGCGATTGCCAATGGGCGGAGGCGAAGGAATTCCATCCACTGTCTGTGGGATGGGGACACCCCTCTCGTCCGCCCCTCGGACATTCGAGCCCATGTAGACGGCTTTTATAAAGCCTTATTTTCCCCCACCCCTAGGGGTGGGGCTGCCCTGGCCCCCGACACTTGGTCGGCCGACCAGTTAGTTTCTGACGAGGCGAATGCCGCCCTTGTGGCGCCGTTCTCCGAGGACGAGGTCCTCATGGCCATAAAGGGCATGAACCCCTCCTCTGCCCCGGGACCGGATGGGCTCCCAGTGACGTTCTTCAAAACATTCTGGCAAACCATCAAACCGGAAGTCATGGCCCTCTTTGACGAATTCTACTCGGGGGCCATGGACCTCGGGCGCCTAAACTATGGGATCATTACTGTGGCACCCTGGCTCATAGAACCGGAATGCCAGTGTTCCCAGCCCAGAGATCATTGTCTTCTGGAAACACTCAACATCTTGGCAACAGAAACATAGCTGACTTTTATTGATAATAAAGAGTACAAGCTTACAAGATCCTCGAGGCCAGAGCACAACAAGTGCTATACAGTATGTACATTATTTATCAAACATGATGGGCCTCGGCATAACTTAGCGATACTACAGCGGGAAGCTAAAGCGTAGCGGAATATGGCAGCAACTCCATCCACAGGGACACTGCTGTGGACACATCCTAGGCGTTATAACACGAACCTCCAAGACCTGCGTCTTAGTCTTCTCCTGCATCTGGCATGATACGCCAGGTGAGTACTTTGAATGTACTCGCAAGCACATGACAACCAAATAATGCAGCAAGTAATAGCATGGCAATAAACATGTTGAGTCTTAAAGGCTGAGATCACGGTCATCAACTTACTCATATCCGGGTTGCTTTACAACCCACGGAGTACTCCACCTCACTGAGTACTTCCGCACATAAGACAAGTTCTTTCATCAGTATCATTATTACGGTTGATCTCCTACAGAGGTCTGGACGGGCTGTCCAATTCCGTGGACACGGCTATTCGAATAGATTTAACACTCTGCAGAGGTTGTACACTTTACCCACACCACGGAACTCATGGCCTCGTACTCCCATTCGGGTGGACCAACGACGTTCCGACGAAACCTGTCTGACCCGTGACTCTTCCATCGTACCACCGGCCATCACACTCCCTCTTGGAGTCAAGCCCTGGGTGGCCCCGTGTCCTCAAGACACCTGCCACCGTCGTGGCCAAACTAACTGTCCCAAACGGGGACGCCGGCAAATAACTCAACTGGGCTCACAGAGTTATCATCGTCTACCTGATCAGGGTAGCACGCACGCATAACCCTCCCTCTTTGGAGGTATCGGTGAAAGAGCACGTAGCCAGCCCAAGTCAAGGCCATCCCATACCGGCAAATGTGGCTGCACGTTTTAACCCGGACAGGTGACTCTCGATCAACCAACTAAGTTTCGTTAAACATTCAGCAAGTTATCAACTCATGTTAACTTAGTTGGTCATCTTAGTCATCTATTAATTTACTTGGAATTATTTGGGGTTAAATTTAATATGCAAAATGCATATGAAAATGCAATGCTATGACATGCTTCAAAACATGGTTATCCTGGCTTGCCTTGGTCTGCTGAGTTGTTCAAAAACTCTGGTTCTTCAACTCCAAGGTTTTCACCTTCTAAAAATAATCCAAAAACAGCAAGGAAATATATCAAACAACACTGTTTAATGTTCCAGAAATTCTGTGAGTAAGATAAAAATATGAAATTTGGTGGGAAAATAGAGCATTGAGGTGTGGACCCAATGCAAAAAGAATTATTTGGATTGGACCTTTCTGTTAAAAGTTATTAACAGTCAAAGGTCTCTGTTTAAATTAATTTAACTAAAAAGCAAATTTTAAAAACAGAACAGACAGACTAGGCCGGCCCAAGTCCACAGTGCACCGGCCCAGGGCCTACTTACCCCTTCGTTTCAAATGAAATAGAGGAGGAAGAAGGGGCCGAGGGGGAGGCGGGACTCCGGCGAGCCTAGCCGGCGTTTCCGTCGACGGGAGGGGCTGGGGATGGTCGAGATGGGTCGGCCGTCGAGCGGCAGTCCGCCCCGTACCCGCAGAGTCGTCGGAGGTGGACGAACGGCGAGGTTCTTCCCTTCTCCGGCGGACTGCAGTTCGGGTGGCCAACGAGCTCGATGATTCCGGCACTAATTGGCTCGGGGAAGAGGTCAGGGAGCACTACGGGAGCTCACTGAGCTTGCTGGTGTTCTTGGTTGGGGCGGAGGTGGGCTAGAACGAGGAGGAGGCAGAGAGGGGTGGGCGGCGGAGCTCGGCTCGAGCTCGGGGCCAGAGGCCTCCGTGCCTCGATTCCGGCTGTCAGGAGAGGCTTGGGTGAAGGAGGAGAGGGGTGAGGTGCTCTGGAGGGGTTGGGGGGCTTTAAATAGGCGGGGGAGGAGGAGCGGGGATCGCTCCCGAAGCTCGGCGAAGCGACCATGGCGACTGCAGCTCGTACGCCGCGCTGGCATGGCTCGACGCGGCGACAAGACCGGAGCGGCCAGGGGCATTAAATGCCGAAGCGACGAGGCGAGGGCTAGGCGACGCGCCGCGCGGCCACTGTGCCTCCACGGGCAGAACTGGGCGGCGGAGATGCGGCGGCCGTCCAGGGCATCTCCGGCGCAGGTGAGGGCTCCAGCTGGTCCACGCGTCCATGGGGAAGGTAGTCGGCATGTCTGGACAGCGCCGCGCTACGCGAGTCGTCGTTTCGAACATGACCCGAGCCTGGGCGCGTCATAGAGCGCGGCGACAGCATGCCACGCCCGTGCTCACCACGCCAGGACATGTCCCGTGGCCACGTTGGCCTGGCCAAAGTTGTCTGAGGCGTCGTCCCTCGAAGGATCATGTCACCTGTGCAATTGGTTTGGCTAGAAGTGGTCTGAGAGGAGAGGTTTCATCAACAACAGTTGCTGACAGAAATGTTGGGGAGGTTCTGGAGCAGAGGAGAGGATGAGATGAGGCCAAGAGAGATGTCTGGAGAGAGTTTGGTTGAATGAACGACAAGCTGACCAAGTTTGAGCTCATTTGGTTGAAGTTTGAGGGTAGCTCATGTGAAATGCACAAAACTGGCCTGAATCTGCAAATGGAAGTACTGATCAAAAGATAATTCTTGGAGAGCTGAAAATTTGTGGGGAGTGCTCATTTGGTGTTGTCTCATCGCTGTAAAAATTTGGTAGCAATTGGACAAACCAAAAATGCACTTCCTTCACAATGGCTGGTTCTGGACAGAGAGGAAAATGGATTTTTAAGCAAAATATTTGAACATGACCAAGGAATGTTTTTGAAGATTTGGTGGAGATATGGTCCAAGGAATTTTTCGGAATTAATTGAGAAGTTTAGGAGCATCTAAACTATAGGTTGCTTCACAACCTATGCCAATGCCCTAATTTCCCAATTAAAAGAAAAGAGCTTTTGAAAATGATTTGAATGGAAATTTGAGTACTTGAGGTTCCTGGCAGAACATTTGCAAGATGATGAGGCTAGGAACCACTTGGCAAAGATTCAAAAATGACCCAGTCCATGTGAAAGAATTTGAAATCCATTCAAATTCAAATAAAGTCAAGTCAAATTTTGAAAAGAAAAAGTTGGCAAAAATCAGGG
Source organism: Thinopyrum elongatum (assembly GCA_011799875.1). Taxonomy (NCBI): domain Eukaryota; kingdom Viridiplantae; phylum Streptophyta; class Magnoliopsida; order Poales; family Poaceae; genus Thinopyrum; species Thinopyrum elongatum. Next base: position 134,995,347 of record CM022298.1, read on the forward strand.
TGTCACAAACCTACCCCCTTAGAATGAATCTCGTCCTCGAGATTCGGTTGCTCAGGGAACAAATAGGAATAGGCAGATCTTAGGAAGTCTTCTCTCTCCCAAGTAGCCTCTTCTTCCGTGTGGTGTTCCCACAGCACCTTATAGAACCTTATTGTCTTGCTTCTCGTGATTCTCTCCATCACATCCAAGATCTTAACTGGCTTTTCCTCGTAGGTCAGGTCCTTTGCCAATTCTAATTCACTCATGTCTGCTTGTTTAGCTGGGGGTGCAATGCATTTTCTTAGCTGTGAGATGTGAAACACATCATGCACATCCGACAGTGCTGGTGGCAGCTCTAGCTGATAAGCAACTCTCCCTTTCCTAGCAGTCACTAGGAAAGGACCAATATATCTCGGGGCTAACTTCCCTCGGATTCCAAACCTTTTTACTCCCTTCATAGGAGTCACCCTTAGATAAGCATAATCTCCTGGTTCAAAGGTTACTTCCCGATGCTTCGGGTCGTAATAGCTCTTTTGGCGTGATTTGGCTGCTCGCAAGCGCTCTTGTATGTCCTTGACCTGTCTTTCTGCTTCGAGCATCAAGTCTGTCTCAAAGATACGACTGTCTCCTGTCTAAGACCAGTTCAGTGGTGTGCGGCACTTCCGTCCGTACAAAGCCTCGAAAGGCGACATCTTGAGACTGGCTTGGTAACTGTTGTTGTAGGAGAATTCTGCGTATGGCAGACTATCCTCCCACTTGGGTCCATGAGAAAGTGCACATGACCGAAGCCTATCTTCCAATATTTGATTTACCCGCTCGGTCTGTCCATCTGTTTGAGGATGATACGCTGTGCTGTGCTTTAGCACAGTGCCCAAAGCTTGATGTAGCCGATACCAGAATGCTGAGGTAAAGAGGGAACCTCTATCTGAAGTGATAGTCTTGGGTACCCCATGCAGACTTACGATCCGGGACATATATAGCTGTGCTAGCTGATTGGCCTTGTAAGTGGTCTTCACGGGGATGAAGTGAGCCACTTTTGTAAGTGTGTCCACTATGACCCATATTGCGTCATTACCTTTTGCGGACTTAGGTAGTCCCACGATAAAATCCATGCATATATCATCCCATTTCCATTGGGGTACTGGTAACGGTTGTAGCAGTCCGGCTGGTTTTTGGTGTTCTGCCTTTACTTTGTTGCAAACATCGCAACATGCGACATAATATGCAATGTCGTTCTTCATTCCAGGCCACCAAAATGTCTCCTTTAAGTCTTGGTACATCTTAGTACCACCTGGATGAATTGAGTAGGCAGATTCATGTGCTTCCTTAAGTATCTGCTGCCTCAAGTTATTTCGGTCGGGCACACAAATTCGATTCTTGAACCATACGGTTCCTTGTTCATCCTCCCGGAAGGACTTGTCCTTCCCTTTCTGAATCAATCCTTTAATTTCTCGGATTCCCTCATCCGTCTTTTGGGCTTCTTGGATTTCCTCCATCAAGGTTGGCTTAATCTCCAACGTGTTTGGAGTCATAGGACCACATAGTATCAAGTTAAGTTTAGCAAACTCTTTGCGTAAACTTTGGTTCATACCCTCCACTAGAGCATTTACGACAGCTTGCTTCCTACTCAAGGCGTCTGCAACTACGTTCGCCTTGCCTGGATGATAGTTGATACCAACATCATAATCTTTGACAAGCTCAAGCCATCTGCGTTGCCTGGGGTTCAGGTCGGGTTGCGTGAAGATATACTTAAGACTCTTGTGGTCTGTATATACCTCACACCTTTGACCAATCAGATAGTGTCTCCAGATTTTCAAGGCATGCACTACTGCGGCTAGCTCCATGTCATGAGTGGGATAATTTTCCTCATGAGGTCGTAGTTGTCGTGATGCATAGGCCACAACCTTTCCTTCTTGCATAAGTACACATCCAATCCCACGTCTGGACGCATCGCAGTAAATGTCAAAACTCTTACAAATATCAGGGAGGACTAGAACAGGGGCTGTTGTCAGCCTTGTCTTCAATTCCTTGAAGCTGTTCTCACACTCAGTGGTCCAGATAAACTTCTGGTTCTTCTTTAATAGCTCCGTCATAGGTTTGGCTATTTTTGAGAAGCCTTCAATGAAGCGGCGGTAGTATCCCGCCAATCCAAGGAAACTACGGACTTCTGCCACCGTAGCTGGTGTCTTCCAATTTAAGACAGCCGTAACCTTGCCAGGGTCAACGGCTATACCATTTTCCGACAAGATGTGACCAAGAAATCCCACCTCCTTGAGCCAAAATTTGCACTTGCTGAATTTGGCGTATAATTGATGGATTCTCAATCTTTCCAGAACAGCTCGAAGGTGTTGCTTATGCTCCTCTTCATCCTTAGAGTATATGAGTATATCGTCGATGAACACTACCATGAACTTATCCAGGAAGTCCATGAAAACTTTGTTCATCATGCTCATAAAGTATGCGGGAGCATTTGTCAGCCCGAACGCCATGACTGTGAATTCATACAGTCCATAGCGAGTAGTGAATGCTGTTTTGGGGATATCTTCTTTGCGGATCTTCAATTGGTGATATCCCGTCCGAAGATCAATCTTTGAAAATACCCGGGCTCCACTTAATTGATCAAATAGATCATCAATTCGCGGCAGCGGGTACTTATTCTTGATAGTTACCTCATTGAGCTGTCGATAGTCTACGCACATCCGTAGACTCCCATCTTTCTTCTTCACAAACAGTACTGGTGATCCCCATGGTGAAATGCTGGGACGAATGTATCCCTTCTGAAGCAACTCGTCCAGCTGCTTTTTCAATTCGGCCAGCTCCGGACCTGGCATTCGATAATACTTCTTGTATATGGGGGCTGTGCCAGGAACTATTTCAATGGCAAACTCCAGTTCTCTATCTGGCGGCATTCCTGGTAATTCCTCCGGAAACACGTCCGGAAACTCACATACCACCGGAATCAAGTTTATATCAGTGGCAGTGGTGTGATATGCTGAGCCTTTTCTAGTTATCATTCGACTGGCTAGGAATTGGATCATCTGTCCAGCGGGGTTTACCAATGTTACCGTTCTGGTGGCACAGTTAATGCACACCTGGTGCGGGGTTAACCAATCCATTCCCAGAATTATATCCAATCCTGGGGAATCGATAGCAACCAAGGTGGCTGGAAATTGTACTCCATGAATGGAGATTTCTAGGCCCCTATATACAATATTGGTTCTGAGCATGGAACCGGGGGATTGTATCACCATGATTTTGTCCAAAACCGATGGGGAAAGATTATGCGAGTTGGCAAAACTCCGAGAAATGAACGAATGGGAAGCCCCAGAATCAAACAAAATAAGTGCAGGTATGTCATTAACAGTAAACATACCAAGTACGATGTCGGGGGCTTCGCATACTTCCTCGGCTGAGATGTGATGGACGCATCCGTGATGGACATTGCGGCGTCCAAGGTGGTTAACCTGCGACTTGGGGTCTGTTGGCTGCTTTCCAGCATTGGCAGGACACTGTTTAGCATAGTGCCCGCTCTGTCCGCAGGTGAAGCAAGTATTGTTGCGGCGACAGTCTTCCGCAACAGGCTGCTTGCCGAGGGCTTTAGTCTGGGTGCCGAGCTTGTTGTTGTTACCGTTGTTGTTCCACGCAGGCTTGCTCTCTGTTGGGACAGGTTGCCAACTGCGCAACTTCTGAGCATATGGTTCCTTATTATCCTTCTTTGGCTCGAATTTTCTTTTATGCTCATTGTTTACAAGCTTGTGTTCATGTTCAGCGATGTAGGCCTTGTTCACCAGTGTCTGGAAATCAGCAAAATCCAACATACATAACTGGCACCGGAGGGCATGATTCAGTCCTCCGAGGAAGCGGTCTATCTTCCTTTCCTCCGTATCCACATCGTGAGGTGAGTATCGAGCCAAGTTATTGAACTTGTTCAAGTATTCTGCCACAGTCATACTCCCTTGCGTGAGGGACAGAAATTCCTTCTGCTTGATCTTCATAATTCCCGTGGGGATATGGTATTTGCGGAACAATTCCTTGAATCGCTCCCAAGTGATTTCTTCTCCAGTTGGCCACGTCAGCTTAGTATTATCCCACCAGATTGCGGCGGGACCTTCAAGATAGTGGGTAACAAATGGAACCTTATCCGCTTCATTGCAGCGGGCAATTTCCAGTTTCTTCTCCATTGTTCTAAGCCAGTCATCTGCCTCAATAGGATCAACGGCCTGGCCAAAGCTAGGCGGTTTGGTCCGCTGAAAATCTGTCAGCTTAGAGTGCACCCTGTTACCATTGTTTTGACCAACCACTGTCTGCATAGTTCTGAGGAACTCCATAAAGTCCTGGTTCCTCTTCTCTTCAAACATCCTCATGATTTGTTCAGTTGTAGGTGCTTGTGGTGGTGGAGGCGGTAAGTCTTTGGGCTCTTGCCCGGCCTGTCTGGCTGAGCGACGGACTGGGGTTCCATCACTGCCTTGACTGCTACTGCCTCTCTTCATCTAATTTTTGTTCCCAAAGCAAATACCGAATCGATGAGCAAGATCCATAAGGGTAAATTATAATTATGTGACACCCAAAAGAAATCATTAAGCAAAGGCGAATAACAACATAATTATACAAGACATCCCAACACAATACATGGCAAGCTAGTAGTGGATAACATGATAAACTGCTCAAACGGCAGTTGACAAATGCAACGATGCATGCATAATTACTCCAACTCTAGTCTAGTGGCGTCGATGGCACGGACACTGCTCTTCTGAAGAGTCATCATCAGACCCTGAGTCTGAGTCTGAGTCAGAACTGATGATGTGGGTTACCGGGTCAAAGGAAACACGACGACGCTGACGAGACGTCTCCCCTTCCGCAGAAAAGGAAGCGCGTCGCCTCAGCATCGGCGGAGCAGGAGTGGCGAGGTGTAACACCCCCGTGTAATAAACTCTGTGACACTCTGTTAAAACTGCCAAGTCATGATCATTTGCAGTGCCATGTCATATGGGTTAATAATCCAATTCAAATCCACATTTGAAAATCAACTCAAATTCAAAGGTGAATTATAAAGTTGATCAAACACTGTTGGGAAAATGTTCATTAAATGGCAAATAATTCAGGAACATTTCTAAAATCAAAATCAAAATATTTGGAGTTGGGCAAGTGACTCAAACAAGATGAAACAGCACCCAAAACAGCAATATTAATTCATTTAAAATCATTACAGATTCAAATGAACTCCAAATCTGCCCAAACCACTTTTTGATGAGAGATGATATTGCATTGCAATATTTGGGCCAACATTCACATTTTTCAAAAGAGCACAAGTGGCCTAATCATTTTGAAACAGAAAAAGGGATAAAAGAAAAGGGAGAAGAGAAATAAGAAAAAAATAAAACGCTACTGTTGGCTGGGCCTAAGTGCACAGTGTGCGGCCCAGTCCAACAGCGGCCCACCTCACCTCCCTCCTCGTGCGTGTCGGCGCGCCCCTGGCCGCGCGCGCCAGCGCCAGCCGGGCGGCGACACGCCGACGGCCACCGACGCCGCAGCCACCCGAGAGGATAAGGTCGAGGCCCGGCGTATCCCCTGGCTCTCCTCGCCACTTTCCCCTCTCCTCCCTCGCTCGTTCCGCCCCTCGCTCCCTCCCAGATCCGGCCACCGAGCGCCGTCGTCGCCGCACTTCGCCATTTGCCGTGGCCACCGGCGACCCCGTGCTCGTCCATCGTGCCGGCCAGCTCCGCCGTCGTCTTCCTCATCTACTGGAGGCCTCAGCTGGAGCTGGGGAGCACGGAACCACCGGATCCCCTTCGTCCTCAACTACGGTCGCCGTCGTCTTCTTCGCCTCCGACGCCGGCCTTCTGCTGCTACAAAACTATCGAGGGCCTACGTGGGTGCCGCACGGTGAGCCTCTCCTCTCCCTGCTGCTCCTCGTTGGTCCCCTAGCGCCTTATAGCCAGCTGCCGTCGTTGCCGAGCTCTGCTCGCCGCTGTGCACTTCGCCGCCGCGGCCACAGACGCCGTCGTGCTCGTCCGGACCCAGCATCGAGCTCCTGGAGCTCGTGCGAGTCCAACGCGATCACTAGCGCGCCTCCCCGAGCGTTGTAGCCCTAAATCCACCGATGCCCGATTCCGGCGTCCGCCGGCGACGACCTAGCGCTCGTTTCCGGCCGTTTTAGCTCGCGCTCATGCTTTAGATCGACGCGGCGCCTTTCCCTCGTTCGAACGCGACCAGCCCCGGCCGTTTTGGTGGCCTGTGGGCGAAACCCGACGGGCGTCCGAGCCGCGCCGCCGCGATTTTGGTCGCCGGCGCAACTCCGGCGCCGGCCGTCGACGTGGCCGCCACGTGGGACACCCCTGGGTCACTGCCAGTGGGTCCCACGGGCCCCGCTGACCATGCTGACCGTGGTCAACGCGCTGACGTGGCGGCGCAATGCCACTGACAGGTGGGCCCCGCGACTAATTAACCTAATTAAAGATTTAATTAAATAGAAACTAATTAGATTAACCTAATGTCTCACTGACATGTGGGGTCCACCCCCTAATTAACCCTGGTAATTAAATTAATCCACTGATTAGCCTAGACAGAGGCTGACATGTGGGTCCCACTGGACCCACATGTCATATTTGACTTAGTCAGCCGACTGTTGACTTGCTGACGTCAGCAGCACGTCATGCTGACGTCATAATTCATTTTCTGTAAATAAAAAAATTAATTCCAGAAATTCACATAATCTTTAAAAATTAATAACTTTTAAACCGTAGCTCGGATCGAAAAAGTTAAAACATGAAAGTTGCTCAGAACGACGAGACGAGTCTGATCGTGCCGTCTGTTTCTCCATCGGAACCTCCTACGTAGAAGAACTCGTAACTCCGGACCCGAATCCGACAGATGAATAGTGCACATACGTCGGATATTAAATCCCAGAATAATTCAAAAAATAACTAAAATGACTTAGATGCATAAATAGGCAACCCTGCACTGCATCATAGCATCACACGCACCGTGTTGCATTTGTTTGCATTATGTTTACATGTTTCTTCCCCCTCTTCTCTCTCGGTAGACCCCGACGTTGACGTAGCTCCCGAGGCAGACGCCGCACAGGAGTACGACTACGTCCCCGACGATACCACTGAAGACCTTGCCCTTGCCCCCGAGCAAACAGGCAAGCACCCCCATTTTGAGCATGCCTATATCGCCTACTCTCTTCTCTCTTATGCTTGCATTAGAACTGCTGTTGCTACTGTTTCCTATATCTGTTGCATAGCCTGTTTATTGTAACCTGCCTTGCTACCTTACTGGTTATCCTAGACTGCTTAGTATAGGCTGGGTAGAGACACGACAGAGAGCCCCCCTTGATCCCGACTGCCCTGCTGGACATCAGAAGACCCGACCATCGGGATTGAAGACTAGACCCTGGCACCGCACCTCACTTCCCCTTAGTTGCCGACACTGCTGGGTTACCGTCGAGTGCCGAGGGTGATACCTCGTTAGCACTTCTGATGTTAACCTTGTAGGTTAGTTACTCGGTCGTGGTAAGCGAGGGTGATTCCTCCTACACCACCCCCGATAACGACATCGTCGCGCAACCTCTCAAGTGTGGACCTCGAGGGTGATTCCTCCTTCGTTCACCTTGATGATAACATCGAGCGGGAATTCCATCGAGGGTGATTCCTCATGGTTCCCTTCGGTGTCCGACACACAGTTACCTTGGATATTATGACTTGACTATGAACCACGATACTAAAGACGGGTCGGCCCTGAGGGGTACCCGCGCGAGCTTAACGCGAAGTGATGTGGAGTCGGGTTGACCTGGATGGTGCCCGCGAGATAACTACGAGGCGTGGCCGGGCATTCTTAGCCCTTGCCGCAAGTCCTCGTGACGGGGCGACGGGGTCACATCGATCGTGAGTCTCTGCTCGTTTCCGCGCGCTCCTAATCCACTACGGTTTGGATATTTGATCCGAGGGGCCTCTGGCCCGATAGCACTAACCATCACGTGGGCATAGTATGGGCGTTCTGCGTCGTATACTTCAGCCGAAGCTTAATGGACGTCAGCGACTGAGCGGCGCGCGCTGGATTGGACTGGTTACGCAACCGCGCTTGTATTAAGGGGTTGCTAGGTCTGCTTCCGGCCGCCCACGCAACGCGCAGGAGTTCCCGGGGCGATGGCCCAAGACCCCTGGGGGCATAGGTTAGTCCGGCGTGCTGACCTCTCTGTTAAGTATTTGGTCGGGTTGCGGCGTGTTGCTTAGCCGAGGCCGGGCATGACTCAGAAAAGTGTGTCCGGCCAGAGTTAAGCGAGCGTGGTGGGTAAGTTGGTGCACCCCTGCAGGGAAGAAACTTCTATCGATAGCCTGTCCTACGGTAACGGACACTCGGAGTTGTATCCCGATCGGTACAACTAGAACATGTGATGAGAATTGGATAGTACGGCTCTGGGATTGCTTTCTCGCAGGGAGTCGAGAAAGGATCTCAGGTCGAGGTTGATGATATTACTACTACTACTTTACATTATGTTCATCTGCTCTCTCCTGATGCTGCAAGACTGTCGAAGATTGTTGAAGATGCTAGTCTTCGATAGGACTAGGCTTTCCCCCTCTACTCTGGCATTTCTGCAGCCCAGTCCACATATACAGCCATTCCTTTGACAATGATGCATATGTAGTGTAGATCCTTGCTTGCTGAGTACTTCGGATGAGTACTCACGTTTGCTTTATTTTCTTTTTCCCCCATTTTCCATTTGATGCCACCAGACGACGGAGCCCCTGAGCCAGAAGACCCAGCCGACGACCAGTACTACTATCCGCCTGGCGAGTACTACTACTACGAGGAGCCGTTCGACGACCAGGAGTAGGATCGGAGGGTCCAGGGCAGGAGGCCTACGCCTTTCGATCGTAGTTTTTATTTTTACCCCGCCTCTGTGAAGGCTTATCTCTCTCTCTGTAATATATCTGTACTCAGATATCTAATGCTTCCGCTGACGCTTGTATGTCATCGAGCTTGTATTCGAGCCCTCGAGGCCCTGGCTTGTAATATTAAGCTTGTATGACTTTATTTTATGTTTTAGAGTTGTGTTGTGATATCTTCAAGTGAGTCCTTAGGCTTGATCGTGCGCATTTGCGTGTATGATTAGTGCACGATTAAGCCGGGGTCGTCACAGGTTGGTATCAGAGCCGACTGCCTCTAGGAGTCCCCCCTTTCCAACTCTTTGGCCGAAGTTGAGTCTAGTGGTCAAAAATTGTTTTACTAACTTGGCTGTGTGGCTTACGGGCCCACGTCGCCAACTGGGTGGTATTAGGATCTTTTATTCCTCGTCTTTACTCTGGGATTCTAATCTCTCATCTATTCGGGTTTACTAAAATTTACTAACACCGACATTTAGGATCTCGTTAATTCTATCCACCCGGAGAACTGGATTCAGTGCGATTTCCCTGTCATTGATCTGATTAGTCTGATAATCATTTCCTTTCCATTGTTTTGTTTAACCTTTCCTTTTGAGATCGGTTATATTTCTCAATGTCTTATGACAATCCTGAACTTCTTATTTCAGATGGATCGACTGTTTCCCCCTCGTCCTACGACGCAGCTCATGCTTCGCACCTGTGCTCGAGACATCCCTGGATTTCCAGCTGTTCTGATCGCCCTCCTGAGTAGACTGGGTTACCGCTGGTGCCCCGAGTACATGGTCTATGAGGTTTATCGTGAGTTCAACCAGGAGCAGTACTATGCTGATGTTCGCATCTACGATCAGCAGGATAACTCTGACACTGAGCTTCACCGTTTTCACGGTATCGGCGTGACGATTGAGATGGCAGTCCATGATGCTGCTTACTCTGCCGTCGCACGACTTCGAGGACAGTTCAGTGCTGACTTGGATGCCGATGACTGGCTGCGTGACATCTCCCATGAGATGGAGTCTGCTAGTGTCGCCGAAATTAACTATGTCACTTTTGCGACATATCTTCTTAAGGGTCCCGCAGCCCAATGGTGGGCCACTCACCGACAGACTCTGCCGCCTGGTACTGTCGTCACTTGGGCAGAATTCAAGATTGCATTCCGTGCCCGCTACATTCCTCAAGCTGTCATAGCTAGGAAGAAGGCTGAGTTCCGTAGCCTTGTCCAAGGAAACAAGACTGTGGAAGTCTATCAGCGCGAGTTTCTAGACTTATCTCGTTACGCTGAAGAGGACATTCCTACTGATGAACGCAGACAGGAGAAGTTTCATGAAGGACTGCACCATGACATTCAGTTAGCCCTTCTTGTTCAAGATTATCCTGATTTCGCCACCTTGGTGAATAAGGCCATCATGGTTGAAACTGGACTTAAGAAGCACAAGGAAGCGTCCAGACGCACCCGTGAGTCGGGCTCCTCTTCGGGCTCGTCTTCCCAGAAGCGACGCATCTGGTTCCCCAAAGGCATGTTCCGTTCAGCAGCTCCTGCGAACAGACCTTCTTATGCTGCACCACGTCTGCCACCTCCACCACCGAGACAGCCCCTGCCAGCTCCAGCACCTCGTCCTGACAGCGGACTATGCTTCAAGTGTGGCAAGCCAGGTCACCGTGCTAGAGATTGTTCTCAGAATCAGAATCAACTAGCTCTCCCTTCTGCTGGACGTGGAATTGGCCGTGGTATTCCTCAGCAGCGCAACAATAATGCCAGACCTTCTTATGGTCGTGGGCAGTACTACCACGTCAACATGTCTGAAGCTCCAGATCAACCAGATACTGTGATGGGTACACTTCTCGTTAATTCAGTACCTGCATCCGTTTTATTTGATTCAGGAGCATCGCATTCCTTCATGTCAGAACATTTTGCACGCATGCATGACATTAAATGCGAATACATGAACACACCCTTATTGGTACACACTCCCACGGGTGGTTGCCGAACCTCTGCAGTTAGCTATAATGTTCCCGTTGAAATCGAAGGGTTGGAGTTCAGTGCGTCTCCCATTATTCTGAAATCGTCCAAGATTGACCTTATTCTGGGAATGGATTGGTTGAAGGCCCATTATGCCTCAATCAATTGTGCCACCAAAGTTGTTCACCTCTTGCACCCCTCGAATGAGATGGTGAATTACCATGCTCATATCACTCAGAACGCCGAGGCTCAAATTTATGCCTTGAACGCGTTGAATGCTTCTCCGCTTGATGGGATTGAGAATATCCCAGTTGTCTGTGACTTCCTGGATGTTTTTCCAGAAGAACTTCCAGGAATACCCCCTGCTAGAGCTGTCGAGTTCGTCATCGACTTGAAGCCTGGCACCACTCCTATTGCGAAGCGTCCTTACAAGATGCCTCCGCACCACCTCATCGAGCTTAAGGAGGAAATTGATAAATCCTTAAGGAAGGGTTTCATTCGCCCCAGTTCCTCTGCATGGGGAGCACCGTCTCTTTTCGTCAAGAAGAAAGATGGGACGAATAGGTTGGTCCAAGATTATCGTCCTACCAACCAGGCAACCATTCAGAATAAATATCCACTTCCCCGGATCAACGATTTATATGATCAACTCGCTGGATCTTCGGTGTTTTCTAAACTCGACTTGAGGTTGGGTTATCACCAGATCCGTGTTCGCGAAGAGGATATTCCGAAGACTGCATTCGTTACTCGTTATGGCTCTTACGAGTACACAGTCATGTCGTTTGGTTTAACAAACGCTCCAGCTACATTCTCCCGCCTAATGAATTACATATTCATGGATTACCTCGACAAATTCGTCGTGGTATATCTGGATGATATTCTGGTTTATTCGAAGAGCAAAGAAGAACATGCTGAGCACCTTCGACTAGTTCTGGAGAGACTTCGAGAGCACCAATTATATGCCAAGTACTCTAAGTGCGAATTCTGGCTTTCCGAGGTAACCTACCTTGGACATGTCATCTCCAAGGATGGAATTGCAGTTAACCCGGAGCGAGTTCAGGCTATTCTTGACTGGACCCCTCCGAAGAATGTCAAGCAAGTCAGAAGTTTCCTCGGGCTTGCAAGTTATTGCCGCCGATTCATCGAAAATTTCTCCAAGATTGCCAAGCCCCTGACTAATCTGCTTCACAAAGGCGTTAAGTTTGAGTGGACAGACAAGTGTCAGGAAAGTTTCCAAACCCTCAAGGACAAGCTCACTTCTGCTCCAGTGCTTGCTCCTCCTGATTCTCGCAAGGACTTTGTCATATATTGCGACGCCTCTCGTCAGGGATTAGGCTGCGTCCTAATGCAAGAGCGGAGAGTAATTGCATATGCTTCACATCAATTGCGTCCACATGAAGAGAATTATCCAGTGCATGATCTTGAACTTGCAGCAGTGATGTATGCATTGAAGTTATGGCGACACTACCTTCTGGGTAATCGGTGTGAAATTTATACCGATCACCAAAGTCTGAAATACTTATTCACTCAACCGGATCTTAATCTCCGACAACAACGATGGTTAGAAGCTATTGCGGATTATGACTGCGGTATTTCTTATACCCCGGGCAAAGCTAATGTAATGGCCGATGCCCTGAGTCGCAAGTCATATTGCAACAACCTCATGGTTAGGCAAGCTCAACCTCGTCTTCACGCAGAACTGACTCAGCTGAATCTGCGAATTCTTCCCCAGGGTTCTCTTAATAACCTTGTGGTACAGCCAGACCTTCTAAAGGCTGTTAAAGAAGCGCAAGCCAAAGATGCTGAAATTGACTTGATGAAGAAGGAGCTTCACCTTGCTAAGTATCGGGATTTCTCAGTTGCTGAAGATGGTACATTATATTTCAGAGACCGCATCGTAGTACCTCGCTTCGAGCTGATGACTGACAAAGTCATGAAGGAGGCCCATGATACACCGCTATCTATCCATCCGGGTAGTACCAAAATGTATCGAGACCTTCGTCAAAGGTACTGGTGGTCTAGAATGAAACAAGATATTGCTCGTTATGTTGCCGAGTGTGACGTTTGTCGTCGCGTGAAGGCAGAACATCAAAAACCTGCTGGAATTCTGCAACCGCTCCCTATTCCTCTATGGAAGTGGGATAAAGTGCAAATGGACTTCATCACTGGTCTTCCCAAGTCTCAGAAGGGTCACGGTGCTATTCTTGTCGTCGTTGACCAACTTTCCAAGGTTGCACACTTTCGTCGCGTAACCTCTCAAGTGTGGACCTCGAGGGTGATTCCTCCTTCGTTCACCTTGATGATAACATCGAGCGGGAATTCCATCGAGGGTGATTCCTCATGGTTCCCTTCGGTGTCCGACACACAGTTACCTTGGATATTATGACTTGACTATGAACCACGATACTAAAGACGGGTCGGCCCTGAGGGGTACCCGCGCGAGCTTAACGCGAAGTGATGTGGAGTCGGGTTGACCTGGATGGTGCCCGCGAGATAACTACGAGGCGTGGCCGGGCATTCTTAGCCCTTGCCGCAAGTCCTCGAGACGGGGCGACGGGGTCACATCGATCGTGAGTCTCTGCTCGTTTCCGCGCGCTCCTAATCCACTACGGTTTGGATATTTGATCCGAGGGGCCTCTGGCCCGATAGCACTAACCATCACGTGGGCATAGTATGGGCGTTCTGCGTCGTACACATCAGCCGAAGCTTGTTTGACGTCAGTAAGGAGCGGCGCACGCCGAGTTGGACTGGTAACGCAACCGCGCTTGTATAAGGGGTTGCTAGGTCTGCTCTCGGTGGCCCCGTAACGTGCAGGAGTTCCCGGGGCGATGGCCCAAGACCCCTGGGGGCATAGGTTTAGTCCGGCGTGCTAACCTCTCTTATAAGCCTAGGTCGGGTTGCGGCGTGTTGCTTAGCCGAGGCCGGGCATGACCCAGAAAAGTGTGTCCGGCCAGAGTTAAGTGAGCGTGGTGGGTAAGTTGGTGCACCCCTGCAGGGAAGAAACTTCTATCGATAGCCTGTCCTACGGTAACGGACACTCGGAGTTGTATCCCGATCGGTACAACTAGAACATGTGATGAGAACTGGATAGTACGGCTCTGGGATTGCTTTCTCGCAGGGAGTCGAGAAAGGATCTCAGGTCGAGGTTGATGATATTACTACTTCTACTTTACATTATGTTCATCTGCTCTCTCCTGATGCTGCAAGACTGTCGAAGATTGTTGAAGATGCTAGTCTTCGATAGGACTAGGCTTTCCCCCTCTACTCTGGCATTTCTGCAGCCCAGTCCACATATACAGCCATTCCTTTGACAATGATGCATATGTAGTGTAGATCCTTGCTTGCTGAGTACTTCGGATGAGTACTCACGTTTGCTTTATTTTCTTTTTCCCCATTTTCCATTTGATGCCACCAGACGACGGAGCCCCTGAGCCAGAAGCCCCAGCCGACGACCAGTACTACTACCCGCCTGGCGAGTACTACTACTACGAGGAGCCGTTCGACGACCAGGAGTAGGATCGGAGGGTCCAGGGCAGGAGGCCTACGCCTTTCGATCGTAGTATTTTATTTTACCCCGCCTCTGTGAAGGCCTAATTCTCTCTATGTAATATATCTGTACCCAGATATCTAATGCTTCCGCTGACGCTTGTATGCCATCGAGCTATGTATTCGAGCCCTCGAGGCCCTGGCTTGTAATATTAAGCTTGTATGACTTTATTTTATGTTTTAGAGTTGTGTTGTGATATCTTCAAGTGAGTCCTTAGGCTTGATCGTGCGCATTTGCGTGTATGATTAGTGCACGATTAAGCCGGGGTCGTCACACGAGGAGCGAGGCCCACTCAGCTGGGGTCTCACGTCGTCTATCAGACGATATGCCTGATGGCCCAGAGGAACTAGAAGGCACGCTAAACATATGTGAGGGTGGAACTGGTGGCGAATACACTGGTGGAACTACAGGATGGGGTGCGGGAGTCACTGCAGCAAGTGCCTCCTGCACACGATTAAGCTCCACAGCCAAGGATATGATCATGCGGTAACTGGCGTGAATATACTGGGATAACACACCAGCGGCACGATCAACCTCCGGATCGGTGGGTGAGAAAATGACTCGCCCTGTCGTAGGGGACAGGGTGGGGTAATGGAAGAAACCTGGGTGTGTCTGCATCTGGACCTCGTGATAGCGCAAGTCGGTGATGGCCTCCATGGCAGCAAGCTGGATCGCCAACTCTGGAGTAGAAGCTACTCCACCCTTAGCAGAGCGAGAAGAGCTTCCAAAATCCGAGGTCGCGGTCAAGTAGGCCACTACATGGTACTCATCCACTGACTCCGCCAGCTGATCCCGATACACCTGGTACACCGGGTCTTCTCCGTAGGGATACAGCCGAAGCCAGACACAGCGAAGCAGAGTTGAGAAAGAGTGGGGCTCTGGCTCATAGGTGAAATGGAATGGAACTGGTGCCATCTACACTCACCATTAAAAGAGTTAGTAATATAAGGATGCATGATGCATGATATGCGCAAACAAATGCAACAAGCAATATGCACACTCAAGGTCCTATACTACTCGCAGTTCTAGCGCGTGTTACCTAGGGTGTCCTACAGTCAGCACGGCTCTGATACCAAGCGCTATGGCACCCTGGCTCATAGAACCAGAATGCCAGTGTTCCCAGCCCAGAGATCATTGTCTTCTGGAAACACTCAACATCTTGGCAACAGAAACATAGCTGACTTTTATTGATAAGAAAGAGTACAAGCTTACAAGATCCTCGAGGCCAGAGCACAACAAGTGCTATACAGTATGTACATTATTTATCAAACATGATGGGCCTCGGCATAACTTAGCGATACTACAGCGGGAAGCTAAAGCGTAGCGGAATATGGCAGCAACTCCATCCACAGGGACACTGATGTGGACACATCCTAGGCGTTATAACACGAACCTCCAAGACCTGCGTCTTAGTCTTCTCCTGCATCTGGCATGATACGCCAGGTGAGTACTTTGAATGTACTCGCAAGCACATGACAACCAAATAATGCAACAAGTAATAGCATGGCAATAAACATGTTGAGTCTTAAAGGCTGAGATCACGGTCATCAACTTACTCATATCCGGGTTGCTTTACAACCCACGGAGTACTCCACCTCACTGAGTACTTCCGCACATAAGACAAGTTCTTTCATCAGTATCATTATTACGGTTGATCTCCTACAGAGGTCTGGACGGGCTGTCCAATTCCATGAACACGGCTATTCGAATAGATTTAACACTCTGCAGAGGTTGTACACTTTACCCACACCACGGAACTCATGGCCTCGTACTCCCATTCGGGTGGACCAACGACGTTCCGACGAAACCTGTCTGACCCGTGACTCTTCCATCGTAACACCGGCCATCACACTCCCTCTTGGAGTCAAGCCCTGGGTGGCCCCGTGTCCTCAAGACACTTGCCACCGTCTTGGCCAAACTAACTGTCCCAAACGGGGACGCCGGCAAATAACTCAACTGGGCTCACAGAGTTATCGTCGTCTACCTGATCAGGGTAGCACGCACGCATAACCCTCCCTCTTTGGAGGTACCGGTGAAAGAGCACGCAGCCAGCCCAAGTCAAGGCTGTCCCATACCGGCAAATGTGGCTGCACGTTTTAACCCGGACAGGTGACTCTCGATCAACCAACTAAGTTTCGTTAAACATTCAGCAGGTTATCAACTCATGTTAACTTAGTTGGTCATCTTAGTCATCTATTAATTTACTTGGAATTATTTGGGGTTAAATTTAATATGCAAAATGCATATGAAAATGCAATGCTATGACATGCTTCAAAACATGGTTATCCTGGCTTGCCTTGGTCTGCTGAGTTGTTCAAAAACTCTGATTCTTCAACTCCAAGGTTTTCACCTTCTGAAAATAATCCAAAAACAGCAAGGAAATATATCAAACAACACTGTTTAATGTTCCAGAAATTCTGTGAGTAAGATAAAAATATGAAATTTGGTGGAAAAATAGAGCATTGAGGTGTGGACCCAATGCAAAAAGAATTATTTGGATTGGACCTTTCTGTTAAAAGTTATTAACAGTCAAAGGTCTCTGTTTAAATTAATTTAACTAAAAAGCAAATTTTAAAAACAGAACAGACAGACTGGGCCGGCCCAAGTCCACAGTGCACCGGCCCAGGGCCTACTTACCCCTTCGTTTCAAACGAAACAGAGGAGGAAGAAGGGGCCGAGGGGGAGGCGGGACTCCGGCGAGCCTAGCCGGCGTTTCCGTCGACGGGAGGGGCTGGGGATGGTCGGGATGGGTCGGCCGTCGAGCGGCGGTCCGCCCCGTACCCGCAGAGTCGTCGGAGGTGGATGAACGGTGAGGTTCTTCCCTTCTCTGGCGGACTGCAGTTCGGGTGGCCGACGAGCTCGATGATTCCGGCACTAATTGGCTCGGGGAAGAGGTCAGGGAGCACTACGGGAGCTCACTGAGCTTGCTGGTTTCTTGGTTGGGGCGGAGGTGGGCTAGAACGAGGAGGAGGCAGAGAGGGGCGCGTGCGCGGGAGGCGGGGCCAGAGGCCTCGTGTGCCTCGATTCGCGCGTGTCTGGAGAGGCTTGGGTGAAGGAGGGAGAGGGGGTGAGGTGCTCTGGAGGGGTTGGGGGGCTTTAAATAGGCGGGGGGAGGAGGAGCGGGGATCGACTCCCGAAGCTCGGCGAAGCGACCATGGCGACTGCAGCTCGTACGCCGCGCTGGCATGGCTCGACGCGGCGACGAGACCGGAGCGGCCAGGGGCATTAAATGCCGAAGCGACGAGGCGGGGGCTAGGCGACGCGCCGCGCGGACACTGTGCCTCCACGGGCAGAACAGGGCGGCGGAGACGCGGCGGCCGTCCAGGGCATCTCCGGCGCAGGTGAGGGCTCCAGCTGGTCCACGCGTCCACGGGGAAGGTAGTCGGCACGTCTGGACAGCGCCGCGCTACGCGAGTCGTCGTTTCGAACATGACTCGAGCCTGGGCGCGTCATAGAGCGCGGCGACAGCATGCCACGCCCGTGCTCACCATGCCAGGACATGTCCCGTGGCCACGTTGGCCTGGCCAAAGTTGTCTGAGGCGTCGTCCCTCGAAGGATCATGTCACCTGTGCAATTGGTTTGGCTAGAAGTGGTCTGAGAGGAGAGGTTTCATCAACAACAGTTGCTGACAGAAATGTTGGGGAGGTTCTGGAGGAGAGGAGAGGAGAGGATGAGATGAGGCCAAGAGAGATGTCTGGAGAGAGTTTGGTTGAATGAACGACAAGCTGACCAAGTTTGAGCTCATTTGGTTGAAGTTTGAGGGTAGCTCATGTGAAATGCACAAAACTGGCCTGAATCTGCAAATGGAAGTACTGATCAAAAGATAATTCTTGGAGAGCTGGAAATTTGTGGGGAGTGCTCATTTGGTGTTGTCTCATCGCTGTAAAAATTTGGTAGCAATTGGACAAACCAAAAATGCACTTCCTTCACAATGGCTGGTTCTGGACAGAGAGGAAAATGGATTTTTAAGCAAAATATTTGAACATGACCAAGGAATGTTTTTGAAGATTTGGTGGAGATATGGTCCAAGGAATTTTTCAGAATTAATTGAGAAGTTTAGGAGCATCTAAACTATAGGTTGCTTCACAACCTATGCCAATGCCCTAATTTCCCAATTAAAAGAAAAGAGCTTTTGAAAATGATTTGAATGGAAATTTGAGTACTTGAGGTTCCTGGCAGAACATTTGCAAGATGATGAGGCTAGGAACCACTTGGCAAAGATTCAAAAATGACCCAGTCCATGTGAAAGAATTTGAAATCCATTCAAATTCAAATAAAGTCAAGTCAAATTTTGAAAAGAAAAAGTTGGCAAAAATCAGGGTGTCACAATTACACTTATCCCCAAAGTTCCGGGCGCGTACGACATCCACCAGTTTCAGCCTATCACCGTGATCAATGTGATATTCCGGATCCTGGCCAAGGGGTACGCCAATAGGGTGACCCTTCTCGCGGACACCGTTACCCACCCCAACCAATCCACCTTCATCCAAGGGCGGTTTATCCTGGATGGGGTGTTAGTGTTCCATGAAGTCCTTCACGAAGTCCGTTCCAAACACCAACGGGCGGTCTTCCTAAAGCTCGACTTTCATAAAGACAATGACACTGTTCATTGGCCCTTCCTTCGGGAAGTCCAGCTCCGCAAGGGCTTTGATGATCGTTGGGTGACTAGAGTTATGCAACTGGTCACCTGCGGACGGACCGCGGTTAACATTAACGGTGAGATCGGGCCATACTTCCCCACCCTCTGTGGGGTTCGCCAGGGCGACCCGTTCTCCCCGTTTCTGTTTAACATGGTGGTCGATGCCCTTGCCGTCATCCTGGATAAGGCCAAATCTGCGGGCCATATCCATGGCGTAGTTCCCCACCTGGTAGGAGGGGGAGGGGTCTCCCTCCTACAATACGCAGACGATACCATAGTAATGGTGGAGGGCTCCGCATCCGACATCGCTAACCTGAAGTTCCTCCTCCTCTGCGTCCAACGAATGTCCGGGCTCATGATCAACTTCGATAAGAGCGAAGTGATGATTCTGGGCTACTCCCCTGAGGAAGCCCAAGCCATTGGCGACCGGCTGAACTGTCGGCTGGGTACTTTCCCCACTTCTTACTTGGGGATACCCATTAGTGACTCGCGACTGACCGTGGCCGGCCTCCGCCCGGCGGTAACTAGAATGCAGCATCGGGTGGAGCCGTGGAAGGGCAGGTGGCTCTCGAAGGCTGCCAGGGTGATCCTCATCAACTCCTCGCTGTCCAGCCTCCTATGGTTCCTCATGAGCTTCTATAGACTTCATGAGACTCTGCATCAGGAGATAGCCAAGTACCAGTCCAGGTTTTTTTGGGCAGGCGAGGGCGAGAAGCAGAAATACCATATGGTGAGCTGGTCTGACATCTGCAAGCCCAAGGACCAGGGAGGTCTTGGGATCTTGCCTTCTCGACGCATGAACATCGCTCTCCTTACCCGCTGGCTCTGGAGAATCGCCAATGGGGATGGGGGACTCTGGCTAATCATCATCCGGAATAAATACCTTCGTGGTCAACCTCTAGCCTTCTGCCAGCACCCCGGTGGCTCCCAGTTTTGGCAGGCTGTGATCCAGCTACTCCCCGTCCTCCGAATTGGCACATCCATTACGGTTGGCTCCGGTTTTTGGTTCGATCGTTGGGTGGGGGACTCTCCCCTGGCCGCCCGATTCCCAGAATTATTCTCCATCGCGGTTGACCCTCGGGTCTCCGTCGAGACGGCCCTTATTGAATTAGGATGGCTCGCTTTCCGGCGCCCCTTCGGCCCCCAAGAGGTGGCCGCCTGGGACTCCCTCCTCCAGGACATCGCTCTTCTACCGATTGATGTGGAGAGTGCTCCTGACTCCCTATCTTGGCGGCTGGAGTCCACCGGCCGCTTCTCCACAAAACCTTATACTCGGCCATCGCTCCTTCGTCGGCCCCTGAGCCGTTTAGCATGATCTGGGACATCCGACTCCCTCTGAAGATCCGGATCTTCATGTGGCAGTGGATTCGGGGACGCCTACCCTATGGGGTGGAGGTCCTCAAGCGTAATGGCCCAGGAGATGGGATGTGCCCCCTCTGCGGCACGGTGGAGGATGCTAATCACATCTTCTTCTCCTGCTCCACGGCCCAATTCCTGTGGTCTTGCTTTTGCGAGACGGTCGGTGGACATTGGTGTAACACCAACTTCCCGGACCTGTTAGCCGAAATCCACGCCTCCGCCCCCCGGCACCGCCACATTAGGTGGTTGTGCGTTGGGGTCCTCGCCTGGACGCTTTGGACCATCCGCAACAAGCTTGTCATTCAAAAAGTGCCTCTTCGACGTGCGACTGACGCGATCTTTAAACTGTGTGGTTACCTGCAGCTTTGGCGGCCGCTTAGCCGCACCCAGGACCGGGACGCCATCGACACCCTCCTCACCGACCTTCGCGCGATGGCCTTCCGCTTGGCGCCTCAGCTGCCGCCCCTCCACCGGAGCCCGATTAGGCCTGCTGTTTCGGGCTGCTGTGCGTGTGTGTGTGCTCTTTTGCTTCCAGGGCTTGTTGAGCTGTGACCTCAGCATTAACCCCATTTGATACTATGTGTGTGTGTGGACCTTGCGTGTGTGCGTGTTGTGAACCTTGTTGGATGCTTGGCTCAGGCGGTTTGCTTTATATATAAAGCGGGGCGAAAGCCTTTTTGGGTAAAGGAGCCGTGTGCACAGGGCCGTCCACATGCGCATTGACACCGCAGATGACATGCAGCTCATATTTGGGTACCTGAACAAGAACAATCAAGACAAAGAATGTTAATCTGAAACGCAGATTGTTCTGCGGAGAGAACAAGTAGTCTAAAAGAGAAGAAATTAACCAACCCCAGCTGGTTGCCGCCAATTGTGTACGTCGATCAAAGATTTCACTGTTTCGACGACTCTGGCATGCTGATCCCAGAATTTGTTTACCTGTTGTTCCATCCTCGTGTAGGTCAACTTGTTCACCACCTTGATGCTTGTTTCTGGATGCTCGGTTTATTCCGAGCACTCGCTAATTGAATAGAACAAACCTTCAGCGACATGGTCGGCGTCGGCACCGGAGAGCTTGCCGCCATCCTTGAGATATTTGGAGGCCATCCGGAGCATTGGATTAGATGGTCGGAGAAGCTCTGCCTGGTCACAAGGTCTGGGGTGCAGCGCGGCTGCGGCTGCTGCAGCATAGGCTTGTTCGACGCTGGCTGGCACTGATACCACCAAAGCATCACCATCGTCGTCATCATCATCATCACCACGATCATCACGGAGCTGGTTAGGATCAGCGATCCGGAGGTCGGCCCCGGCGGCCTGCAGCCGCTGCATGGCTTCTTCCGGCGTGAGGTGCGTGGCGGCGCTGCGGGTGCACAGGAAGGAGACGAGCCCGTGGAGGGACCAGACCGCGATCCAACAACGTGCTAATACTCCCTAACTTTCCTTCCTCATTTTAGACTAGGCTAGCACTGTAGCACGGTGACTTCCCTTCTCTAAGTTAGAGGATCTGGTTCCCCTTTGCACTGCGACAGCATGCCTGGGCCTCTCGTGTGAAAACAAATTTTGTGGTTGTGTTAACTTAGAGTGAATCTCATATTTTACCCCCCGTTTCAAGTATGTACCAGTATTTTTTACCCCATTCAACAGTTTTTTATATTTTACACAGTTTAATCAAATATGTACCCCAAATTATCCCATTTAATTTGGGGTGTGCTATGCATCCGCCGGTTGAAAGATTGGGCGGGTCGCGAGCCGTCAGATCTGGCATCGTTGCCTTCATCTTCGCAACGTATGTGTTGTTGCAGAAGAAATCTTTGTAACATAGATGATGTTGTCACAAAAAAAAACATATATGGTGTTGCAATTTTTTTTCCGTCTTCACCTTTGCAACGTAGGTGATGTTGCAGAAGAACTTTTGGAACATAGGTGATGTTGGAGAACATTTTGCAATGAAGATGTTTGTGCAGAAACACCGCCGCTGTTGCTGACGCGTGTCGCAGCAGCACCGCCGCCGCTCACCCCCGTTGTTTTGCAACACCGTCATTGTTGCAGAGCGATCGAAGCCGAACGTGATGGCTGCCATGGCGCATGAACGAGCGAGCTCGGGCTGGAGAAACGAACGCAAAGGGAGAGGATAGAAGGCAGGGATAGGAGAGAGACTGGAGGCTAGGCGACGCGGCTCTCAGGGGCGACCACCACTAACCTCCCGCCACTGCTAACACCGCATCAATGGCAAAGAATTTGGAAGAATGTAGGAGTGGCGGGTGCTTATTTACGCTCACCACTGCAAACTCTTGGAAATTTTAAAAAAATGGGCGCGGGTCGTTTAAATATAGTTGCGGCAGGCGCTTTTCCATGCCCGCCACTACTTGGCCAGGAACTTGTGGCGAGCATGCAGGAGGTGCCCGCCACTGCTGTTTTTCGCCCGCGAAGAAATTTGGAAGAGTGTAAGAGTGGCGGGTGCTTGCACCCCCCCCCCCCCCCCCCCCACTGTTGTGTATAAACCAGTGGCAGGCGTTTAATAATACCCGTCGTTGATAATTTTTCAAAATAGTTGTGGCACCTATAAGCCGTTCCAGCAGTGTTGCTCAAATAAAAAACAGAAAATTAACATTCTATGTTGAGTCTTCCAGCACGTAGCACACTTCACCCATGGATTTGGCTCGTGGCCAGTTACCATGAACTAGAAGGGTTGGGCGCGCTTTGCTGCGCCGTTGGTGTTGTTGAGATTCTGAAAGAAAAAAATACTCATTTTGTTTTAAAATATAAGGTGTATTACTTTTTTGAAAAGTCCAACCTCTTTAAGTTTGATCAAATTTATGAAGAAACATATCAAAATTTGTAATATCAAATTGGTGTTATTAGATTCATCATGAAATGAATTTTCATATTTTTTTGGCTTAATATTGTCGGTGTCGATATTTTTGGCTCTAAACTTGGTCAAAGTTAAAGAAATTTGACTTTCCAAAGAACTAATACCCCTTATATTTTGGATCAGATGGAATATTTAGTTTGGCGGATGGGGGAGATGATGGAGTGTGTTTTATGTTTATTTATAATGTGGTTATTTGGTGGGTCTTTTATGGTGTGATTCTGTGTTATGTGCTAATCAACTCATATTTTTGTGGGTAAATTCTTGCGTCGGTGGCTACATGTACTATATTGATGCCATAGTATCATCACATGGTGGCGCTTCTTTTTTCTAGGTGGTAAGAGGGTGCACGGGGTTGATATGTTTTTCTAGCGGTTGGTGTTGATTGATTTAAAAAATTGTTGGCCCGATCAAAATCGTAAAGCAAATTCAAAATTGAATATCTCAATCGAATAAAAGAGCTTCAAAATTAGGGAATATGGTGAATTAAAATAATTAAATGGGAGAGCTTCTTGAGAAATTATTGACCCGTTCAAAATCAGGTGACCAAGTTCTAAACTGAAGACCTCAATGGATTGTGAGGACTTAAAAATTAAGAAGCATAGTGTATAGTGTATAGTATAAAAGAATTGAATGAGAGCTTTGAGAAATTGTTGACTTGGTTAAAATTGGGTGACCCAATTTTAATTGGACACCTCAATTGATTGTGAGGTCTTTTAGCTTAGTGATATAGTAGATGCATGATATCAGTGTGACCCATGCGAACGCCCAGCCAACGCTGCGCATTCACGCCTCCCGCTGTAGCCCGATCCAACAGATAACATGTGCCACTCTCTCGGTCTATCAGTGGGGTTAAGAGAAATCAATCACCACTCCAATTTTGCTCAACAAAGGGTGAGGATTATATGCATGCAAGTCGTACTCTAGTTGCTATGACGTGAGGCAGTTGCACGAGATGAATCATCCACTGGTCACTACAACTCACTACAAAATTCTCAGCAACGACAGCAAGTCTTGACATGAAAACACAGGACAATACTTAGCAGAACAGACCAACAAGGGTGGCAACATTAAGCATACGACCACAATATCATAAACCGTGTTTTCTCGAGCATACATACAAGTGCATATGAGCGCAACAATGATGCATGGTGTTATCTCTAGCATTATATACATAGAAGTGATTGATGCATCATGCATGCATGCGCTATTTAGGACAAACCATCATCCTCGATGATCAGAAACCCCATCTCTATCAAGTACTTCATCTCTTCATTATCGGGAATCCCCTTCTTCAAGAAGATCTTTTCCCCTTCATCCCTACCATCAAGACGGTAGCTGCGGTAGATGCAATCGTCTTCCAGATAGTCCACCCAGTAAGTCGGCTCACGGCTGCACGCTATGATGCAGTCATTGGTATACGATTCTGAATATAGTTTTTCTCCGCCCCACATCTTCTCAAACTCTAGGCCACGTCCAACGAAACTCCCCTGTGCTGGATGCACAACCCTGCTCCCGACATACTCACAGTACAGGCAACGGACTTGTTCTGCCATATATGGATACATACAAAAATCAGAACGCATCATGCTATCAAGGAATCAAGGATACTTGCTTACTTACTGGATGATGGAAGTGACAAAAAGCTAGCTACTCGTCTTCTATCAAGGATACTACTGTACTTACTAAACAACGATGAAAACAGAAATAATGCAAGGAAGGATTGATGCATGCATGTATTTGGGTAAAACTGTAGACCCGGAAGGTCAGTGAGAATATCCTGTTGATAGATGATACCCCACACGTTGTTGCGGGATTTTTTTTACAATATATGTTTCAATGATATATGGTTATATGAAAAATGAATATTTGGAGTAATAACATGAGAACTAAAACTGAAAATGCATAATAGAATGGAAATTCTCATGCATGTTTGCATGTTGAGCCATGCATGTTGCATGCTGAGTTGGCATGCTTCATGTCGAGAGAAATAGATTAGTGGGGGCTAGCTATTTAGATATGAAAGTTTTAAAGCAGTATTCCAACGATGGACAACTGAAATGGGGATTGTCCTAGGCCAACTATTTGCAACTTAAATAAATCTACTTATTCAGGAAGAACGGGTTTACTGTCGGAGACATCCACCACGTTGCAAGGGGTGACCGACAGGTAACACAGATTGTAAATTTAATATTTGAATAGCAGAGATTTATATATCTGATTGATGAAAAATGCTAAAACACAAAGGAAAATGACAGCATACCAGTGCCTGGAGATGGTACGCCGACAGGGCAGCACCAGCCCATCTCCTGAGTCTGAGTGCCATCATTGCGGCATTCAGCAAAGAATAGCGTTGGTGGTGCACCGGCAGATTGGGTAGCGAGGAAGTTGATATGGGAGTAATGATATATGCGAGTGAAACGACCCGTGTACACAGGGCCATCAACATACTTATTGACACCGCAGATAAGATGCAGCTCGTATTTGGGTACCTGAACAAGAACAATTAAGACAAAGAATGTTAATCTGAAACATGTAGAGATTGTTTTGCAGCGAGAACAAATCCAAATTATGCTAGAAGAAACCAACCCCAGGTTGCCGGCTGTATACGTCAATTAAAGATTTCACCATTCCAACGACTGAAGCATGCTCATTCCAGAAGTCATTCATGAGTCGATCCATCCTTCCGTAGGTTAACTTGTTTACCGCCTCGATGTTTGTTTCTGGGTGCTCAGTTTGTTCCAACTCGCTGATGGAATAGAACAAACATTCGGCAAGATGGTCAGCGCCCACATGGGAGAGCTTGCCGCCATCCTTGAGATAGTGCGAGGCCATCCACAACATTGGATTAGACGGTCGGAGAAGCTCTGCCTGGTCACGAGGTTTGGGGTGCAATGCAGCAGCTGCAGCTGCAGCATAGGCTTGTTCCACACTGGCAGATACCATAGCATCATCATTGTAATCATCATCAAGGTGGTTAGGATCAGCGATTCGGAGATCGGCCCCAGACGCCTGCAGTCGCTGCATGGCTTGGTCCGGCGAGAGGTGTGTGGCGCAGCAGGTGCACAGGAAGGAGACAAGGCCATAGAAGGATCTAACTGCAATTCGAAAAAGGCCTCCTGTGCTGATTGCCTCTAGGTCAACCTTCTTGGTTAGAGGGTAGGCTCGGCTGTACCAGATTGTATTAAGGATGATGTTGGAGACAGGGTCCAGTGGACCATAGCAGTGGCCGGCCTGGAGCAGGCTGTGGTGGTATTGAGAGTGCAGCTTCTCCTTGGGCAGCCGGGCAAGTGCCTGCAGGTAGTATCCATGGATGACGGTGAGCAGCATTCGCCTCATAGTGGACCGCTCAGGAAATCCCATCACCTCCCCCAAGAGGTCAGGACTGAGCTTGAGTAGACGACAAGAGGCGAGATCCCATGATTTCTCAAGGCTGAAAACTGAAGGCTGATGCTTCTTGAGCAGAATATCTATGGTTTCAGTGGACTGGAAACGATCAAAAGTTACACATGGGCCTGATAGCACGGTGGCGACACTCTCTATAAAATGTGAAAGCACCTTCCACGCTGACGCAAACTGCTTCGGGCACGGGTGCTGCACGGCAGCTGCAGCACATCTAAGGGCGAGTTCCACGGCGGCGACAGTGGTGTCGGAGTTAAACCCAAAACTCTTCTCCATCCCACGATGCTGGATGATGAGGCGGGCGGCAACGAGGGGATCCAGCTCGGTTTTGTTGAGATACCACATAGCCTTGGGCTCGGTGAGGTAGGGGAAGAGGGTGGCCAGGAAGGCTATGAGGCCGTTGAGTGACCGCTGGTGCATGTCCCCGATCACATCTGTTTTTCTCCGCTTCGGGAAAGATGCTGCGGGGACGGGTTCATTGTCAGGGTCATCCATGCTCATGGCGCCGGCGATGGAGACGCCGGCGACGATGTTGGAGATGGGATCTAGGAGTCCGAAGCAGAAGGCGGCGTCGAAGACCCCCTGGAGGAGCTTCACCCGCCCGTAGCAGCTCTCAATCTTGGCAAGGAGGGCCCATCTAAGCTCGTCCCTCTCCTCTTTTCTGACAACTTCTTTGTCCCTGAGGGTCCGCGGCCCGTAGATCTGTGGCTCGCTGATGCTGAAGCTGCTGCTGCTCCTGGCGATCGTGGCTACATCCATGGACTGGAACTAGAACTTGATCCGGTCGTCGGCCCGTAGATCCGTGGCTACTGGTCCTCACGCTAGCAGTGGCGGACCTAGGATTTCAAAACAGGGCGATCCACCTAAAAAAATTGGCAACAAATATGACATGCCAACGCTCTAAACTTTTTTTAGGGAACATGCCAACATTCTAATTAATTTACCAATAGCACATAGAAATAGATCACTATGGTCTTACGAACATACCAAAATTCTCAATTTTGCATAAGATAATCCTACATAATATATACCTTGAGAAACTCGAAGAAGACTATGTGGCATTGTTAATTTGTTAGAGTGGCAAACAATCAGATAGATCATTATTATGTCATGATCAGGTGTTCATGTACCGGATAGCAAAATCATTTGTATGTGTTCACAGGACTGTGTTTTCATGTACTACATAGCAAGTCTGATTGTTTAGTTAAGGCAGTAGACTTGACTCTTCCACCTTATTGATGCAATTGACAACAAAGAGCAAACCCTAAATCAGAAATTGAGAATGGGCAGCGCCGCAGTGAAAAATTTACCTCTCAAGTCCACAGATAGGGCTAAAGGCTGGCCGCTGGGCAGGTTTACTGCCTTGCTGCCAGCCGGGTGCCGGGTCGGCAAAGAGCAGACTGGGCGGCGGGCGGCGGCTTGTAGGCGGGCGCGGTGGCGCTGAGCGCCGGGCGGGCGTGGCGTGCAGGGGCAGCTCCTTGGCGTCTAGCGACGAAAAGGCAGGCACCGACGGGCGGCGGCGTTCGCCGAGGCAGGCGGTGAGCCGGCAAGAAAAGGAGCCGAGCGGCCGAGGTCGGGGACGAGCAGGGGAATAGAGAGGAAACGCGCAGCCAGGGTTCGCCCCCCGCATTAACTTTGCGCCGGCCCTATGCGGGGCTGTGCTCCTCTGTTATTTTTTATTTTTTTATATTTGTGTTTTCTTTTCTGTTTTTGTTTTTCTTGCTTCTTTCAAATATGTTCGGGATTTCAAAAAAAATTCTGAATTTCAAATAATGTTCCCGAATTTAAAAAATATTCATGAATTCAAAAATATTTGTGAATTTGAAAATGTTCATAATTTTAAAAAATATGTATAAATTTAAGAAACATATGAATTTTTAAAATATTCCTGGATTTCAAAATTTGTTCATTGCTTGTGCTAAACCGCACGAAGTTCGGGTCAGTTTGGTTCATGACCGGACCAATTACAAGTCGGGGATGGTGCCGATCCTTGTGCACTACTCCATGATGCAAGTTGAGTTGAAAGGACAAAAGAGGAGAGAACAAACAACTCTCTTGGTCGGCTTGGGCCTCCCGTGTGCAACCATTTTTTGTGGTTGTATTAACTTAAAGTGAATTTCAATTTTTATCCCCCGTTTCATGTTTGTGACAGTATTTACCCTATTTAGCAATTTTCATATTCTTACTCAATTTAATCAAACTTATGCCACAAAAAACCCCATTTAATTTTTTCCATGTTTTTGTCTAACTATGCATGCCATTTCAACAATTTAGTTTCTTTCTGGGTTTTCGTCTGGTTTACTTACACTGAACAGGACCAGCCCAACTAGCCGTCTGGTTTATTGAAGGAAATATGCCCTAGAGGCAATAATAAAGTTGTTATTTTATATTTCCTTATTCATGATAAAGGTTTATTATTCATGCTAGAATTTTATTGATCAGAAACCTAAATACATGTGTGAATATATAAACAAATACCATGTCCCTAGTAAGCCTCTACTAGACTAGCTCGTTGATCAAAGATGGTTAAGGTTTCCTAACCATAGACATGTGTTGTCATTTGATAACGGGATCACATCATTAGGAGAATGATGTGATGGACAAGACCCATCCGTTAGCTTAGCATAATGATCGTTTAGTTTTATTGCTATTGCTTTCTTCATGTCAAATACATATTCCTTCGACTATGAGATTATGCAACTCCCGGATACCGGAGGAATACCTTGTGTGCTATCAAACGTCACAACATAACTGGGTGATCATAAAGATGCTCTACAGGTATCTCTGAAGGTGTTTGTTGAGTTGGCATAGATCGAGATTAGGATTTGTCACTCCGAGTATCGGAGAGGTATCTCTGGGCCCTCTCGGTAATACACATCATAAGCTTGCAAGCAAATGACTAAGGAGTTAGTCACGAGGTGATGTATTACGGAACGAGTAAAGAGACTTGTCGGTAACGAGATTGAACTAGGTATATAGATACCGACGATTGAATCTCGGGCAAGTAACATACCGATGGACAAAGGGAATTGCGTATGTTGTCATAACAGTTCGACCAATAAAGACCTTCGTAGAATATGTAGGAGCCAATATGGGCATCCAGATTCCGCTGTTGGTTATTGACCAGAGAGGTGTCTCGGTCATGTCTACATAGTTCTCGAACCCGTAGGTTCCGCACGCTTAACGCTCGTTGACGATATAGTGTTATATGAGTTATATGATTTGGTGACCGAATATTGTTCGGAG
Organism: Thinopyrum elongatum; assembly: GCA_011799875.1. Classification (NCBI taxonomy): domain Eukaryota; kingdom Viridiplantae; phylum Streptophyta; class Magnoliopsida; order Poales; family Poaceae; genus Thinopyrum; species Thinopyrum elongatum. The sequence goes on from CM022298.1 coordinate 135,025,230, forward strand.
TCCCGGATGAGATCACGGACATGAAGAGGAGTCTCGAAATGGTCGAGAGGTAAGGATTGATATATAGGACGATGGTATTCGGACACCGGAAGTGTTTTGGAGGGTACCGGGTACTTATCGGGTGACCGGAAGGAGTTTCGGGCATCCCCGGCAAAGATATGAGCCTTATGGGCCAAGTGAGGGAACACACCAGCCCACAAGGGGCTGGTGCGCCCTCTATAGGGCCGGCCCTATGGGGAGGGAAAGGAAAGGGGAGGAGGAAAGGAAAGTGTGGAGTTGGACTCCCTCTTCCTTCCCTCTCCCCCCTCTTTCCTTTCCCCCTTGTTCATACAAGGAAAGGGGGGCGCAGGAGGGCAGGAGCCCTAGGGCCGGCGGCCAGCCCCTAGGGGGGCGCCCTGGCTGCCCTGGCTGCCTCCCTCTCCCCTCCCACCTATATATACATGGGGAGGGGGCGCCACACAAGGACACAACATTGTCTCAGCCGTGTGCGGCGCCCCCGTCCACCGTTTACTCCCTCGGTCATATTTTCGTAGTGCTTAGGCGAAGCCCTGCGGAGATCACATCACCATCACCGTCACCACACCGTCGTGCTGCCGGAACTCATCCACTACCTCGCCGTCTTGCTGGATCAAGAAGGCGGAGGACGTCACCGAGCTGAACGTGTGCAGAACACGGAGGTGCCGTGCGTTCGATACTAGATCGGTTGGAGCACGAAGAAAGTTTGACTACATCAACCCCGTTGTGAAACGCTTCCGCTTACGGTCTACGAGGGTACGTAGACACACTCTCCCCCTCTCGTTGCTATGCATCTTCATGGATAGATCTTGCGTGTGCGTATAATTTTTTTTGTTTTCCATGCAACGTTTCCTAATAGTGGCATCAGAGCCAGGTCTATGCGTAGATGATATGCACGAGTAGAACACAAAGGAGTTGTGGGCGGTGATAGTCATACTGCTTACCACAAATGTCTTATTTTGATTCGGCGGTATTATGGGATGAAGCGGCCAAGACCAACCTTACATGTCCACGCACATGAGACCGGTTCCACCGACAGACATGCAACTAGTTTTGCATAAAGGTGGCTGGCGGGTGTCTGTTTCTCCTACTTTAGTTGAATCGAATTTGACTACGGCCGGTCCTTGAAGAAGGTTAAAATAGCAAACTTGATGAAACACCGTTGTGGTTTTTCCGTAGGTAAGAACGGTTCTTACTAGAAGCCCGTAGCAGCCACGTAAAACTTGCAACAACAAAGTAGAGGACGTCTAACTTATTTTTTGCAGGGCATGTTGTGATGTGATATGGTCAAGATATGATGTGATATATGTTGATGTATGAGATGATCATGTTTTGTAATATCGACAACCGGCAGGAGCCTTAGGGTTGTCTCTTTATTGTATGAATTGCAAGCGCCATGTAATTGCTTTACTTTATCGCTATGCGTTAGCAATAGTTGTAGAAGCAATAGTTGGCGAGACGACCCTGACGCAACGATGGAGATCAAGGTGTCGAGCCGGTGACCATGGACATCATGACGATGCTTTGGAGATGGAGATCAAAAGCACAAGATGATGGCCATATCATGTCACATATTTTGATTGCATGTGATGTTTATCTTTTATGCATCTTATTTTGCTTAGAACGGCGGTAGCATTATAAGATGATCCCTTCACTTAATTTTAAGATAAAAGTGTTCTCCCTGAGTATGCACCGTTGCTACAGTTCGTCGTTTCGAGACACCACGTGATGATCGGGTGTGATAGACTCTACGTTCACATACAACGGGTGTAAGACAGTTTTGCACATGCAGAATACTTGGGTTAAACTTGACGAGCCTAGCATGTACAGACATGGTCTCGGAACACTGGAGACCGAAAGGTCAAACGTGAATCATATAGTAGATATGATCAATATAGAGATGTTCACCATTGATGACTACCCCATCTCACGTGATGATCGGACATGGGTTAGTTGATTTGGATCACGTATCACTTAGATGACTTGAGAGATGTCTATTTAAGTGAGAGTTCATTAGTAATTTGATTAATTGAACTTAATTTATCATGAACTTAGTCTTATAGTTTTGCATATCTATGTTGTAGATCAATGGCCCAAGCTACCGAATTTTAATGTGTTCCTAGAGAAAGCTAAGTTGAAAGATGATGGTATAAACTACATGGACTGGGTCCGTAACTTGAGGATTATCCTCATTGCTGCACAAAAGAATTATGTTCTTGATGCACCACTAGGTGAAAGGCCTGCTGCAGGAGCTGAAGCTGATGTTGTGAACGTCTGGCAAGCTCGATCTGATGACTACTCAATAGTTTAGTGTGCCATGCTTTACGGCTTAGAACCGCGACTTCAAAGACGTTTTGAACGTCATGGAGCATATGAGATGTTCCAAGAGTTGAAGTTAATATTTCAAGCAAATGCCCCGGTTGAGAGATATGAAGTCTCCAACAAGTTCTATAGCTGCAAGATGGAGGAGAACAGTTATGTCAGGGAACACATACTCAAAATGTCTGGGTATTATAATCACTTAACTCAGCTGGGAGTTAATCTTCCAGTTGATTGTGTTATTGACAGAGTTCTTCAATCACTGCCACCAAGCTACAAAGGCTTCGTGATGACCTATAATATACAAGGGATGAACAAAACAATTCCCGAGCTCTTCGCAATGCTCAAGGCTGCGGAGGTAGAAATCAAGAAGGAGCATCAAGTGTTGATGGTTAACAAGACCACTAGTTTCAAGAAAAAGGGCAAGGGAAAGAAAGGAAACTTCAAGAAGAATGACAAGCAAGTTGCCACTCCCGGGAAGAAGCCCAAAGCTGGACCCAAGCCTGAAACTGAGTGCTTCTACTGCAAAGGGACTGGTCACTGGAAGCGGAACTGCCCCAAATACTTGGCGGATAAGAAGGATGGCAAAGTGAACAAAGGTATATTTGATATACATGTTATTGATGTGTACCTTACTAATGCTCGTAGCAGCACCTGGGTATTTGATACTGGTTCGGTTGCTCATATTTGTAACTCGAAACAGGAGCTGCGGATTAAACGAAGATTGGCTAAGGACGAGGTGACGATGCGCGTCGGAAATGGTTCCAAGGTCGATGTGATCGCCGTCGGCACGCTACCTCTACATCTACCTTCGGGATTAGTTTTAGACCTGAATAATTATTATTTGGTGCCCGCATTGAGCATGAACATTATATTTGGATCTTGTTTATTGCGAGACGGTTATTCATTTAAATCAGAGAATAATGGTTGTTCTATTTATATGAGTAATATCTTTTATGGTCATGCACCCTTGGAGAGTGGTCTATTTTTGTTGAATCTCGATAGTAGTGATACACATGTTCATAATATTGTTGCCGAAAGATGCAAAGTTGATAATGATAGTGCAACATATTTGTGGCATTGCCGTTTAGGTCATATTGGGTGTAAAGCGCATGAAGAAACTCCATGCAGATGGACTTTTGGAATCACTTGATTATGAATCATTTGATACTTGCGAACCATGTCTCATAGGCAAGATGACTAAAAGTCCGTTCTCCAGAACAATGAAGCGAGCTAATGACTTATTGCAAATAATACATGCCGATGTATGCGGTCAGATGAGTGTTGAAGCACGCGGTGGGTATCGTTATTTTCTGACCTTCACAAATGATTTAAGTAGATATGGGTATGTCTACTTAATGAAACACAAGTCTGACACATTTGAAAAGTTCAAAGAATTTCAGAGTGAAGTGGAGAATCATCGTAACAAGAAAATAAAGTTTCTACGATCTGATCGCGGAGGCGAATATATGAGTTACGAGTTTGGCCTTCGTTTAAAACAATGTGGAATAGTTTCACAACTCACGCCACCTGGAACACCACATCGTAATGGTGTGTCCGAACGTCGTAACCGTACTTTATTAGATATGATGCGTTCTATGATGTCTCTTACTGATTTACCACTATCGTTTTGGGGTTATGCATTAGAGACAGCTGCATTCACGTTAAATAGGGCACCGTCTAAATCTGTTGAGACGACACCGTATGTACTGTGGTTTAGTAAGAAACCTAAGCTGTCGTTTCTTAAAGTTTGGGGTTGCGACACTTATGTCAAAAGGCTTCAGCCTGATAAGCTCGAACCCAAATCGGAGAAGTGCGTCTTCATAGGATACCCTAAGGAAACAATTGGGTACACCTTCTACCACAAATCCGAAAGCAAGATCTTTGTTGCCAAGAATGGAACATTTCTAGAGAAGGAGTTTCTCTCGAAAGAAGTGAGTGGAAGGAAAGTAGAACTTGATGAGGTAATTGTACCTTCTCTTAATTTGGAAAGTAGCACATCAGAGAAATCCGTTCCCGTGATGCCTACACCAACTAGAGAGGAAGTTAATGATGATGATCATGAAACTTCGGATCAAGTTACTACTGGACCTCGTAGGTCGAACAGAGCACGTTCCGCACCAGAGTGGTACGGTAATCCTGTCCTGGAAGTCATGTTACTAGACCATGACGAACCTACGATCTATGAAGAAGCTATGATGAGCCCAGATTCCGATAAATGGCTTGAGGCCATGAAATCTGAGATAGGATCCATGTATGAGAACAAAGTGTGGACTTTCGTGGACTTGCCCGATGATCGGCAAGCCATTCAGAATAAATGGATCTTCAAGAAGAAGACTGACGCTGATGGTAATGTTACTGTCTACAAAGCTCGACTTGTCGCGAAAGGTTTTCAACAAGTTCAAGGAGTTGACTACGATGAGACTTTCTCACCCGTAGCGATGCTTAAGTCTATCCAAATCATGTTAGCAATTGCCGCATTTTATAATTATGAAATCTGGCAAATGGGCGTCAAAACTGCATTCCTTAATGGATTTCTTAAAGAAGAGTTGTATATGATGCAACCAGAAGGTTTTGTTGATCCTAGAGGTGCTAACAAAGTGTGCAAGCTCCAGCGATCCATCTATGTACTGATGCAAGCTTCTCGGAGTTGGAATATACGCTTTGATGAGGTGATCAAAGCATATGGTTTTATACAGACTTACGGTGAAGCCTGTATTTACAAGAAAGTGAGTGGAAGCTATGTAGCATTTCTGATATTATATGTGGATGACATATTATTGATTGGAAATGATATAGAATTTCTAAATAGCATAAAAGGATACTTGAATAAGAATTTTTCGATGAAAGACCTCGATGAAGTTGCTTATATATTAGGAATCAAGATCTATAGAGATAGATCAAGACGCTTAATAGGACTTTCACAAAGCACATACCTTGATAAAGTTTTGAAGAAGTTCAAAATGGATCAGTCAAAGAAAGGGTTCTTGCCTGTGTTACAAGGTGTGAAGTTGAGTCAGACTCAAAGCCCGACCGCTGCAGAAGATAGAGAGAAAATGAAAGTCATTCCCTATGCCTCAGCCATAGGTTCTATCATGTATGATATGCTGTGTACCAGACCTAATGTGTGCCTTCCCATAAGTTTGGCGGGGAGGTACCAAAGTAATCCAGGAGTGGATCACTGGACAGCGTTCAAGAACATCCTGAAGTACCTGAAAAGGACCAAGGATATGTTTCTCGTTTATGGAGGTGACGAAGAGCTCGTCGTAAATGGTTACGTCGATGCTAGCTTCGACACTAATCCGGATGACTCTAAGTCACAAACCAGATACGTGTTTATATTGAATGATAGAGCTGTCAGTTTGTGCAGTTCCAAGCATAGCGTCGTGGCGGGATCTACGTGTGAAGCGGAGTACATAGCTGCTTCGGAAGCAGCACATGAAGGAGTCTGGATGAAGGACATATCCGATCTAGGTGTAATACCTAGTGCATCGGGTCCAATGAAAATCTTTTGTGACAACACTGGAGCAATTGCCTTAACGAAGGAATCCAGGTTTCACAAGAGAACCAAACACATCAAGAGACGCTTCAACTCCATTCGTGAAAAGGTCAAGGATGGAGACATAGAAATTTGCAAAGTACATACGGATCTGAATGTGGCAGATCCGTTGACTAAGCCTCTTCCGCGAGCAAAACATGATCAGCACCAAGACTCCATGGGTGTTAGATTCATTACAATGTAATCTAAATTATTCACTCTAGTGCAAGTGGGAGACTGAAGGAAATATGCCCTAGAGGCAATAATAAAGTTGTTATTTTATATTTCCTTATTCATGATAAAGGTTTATTATTCATGCTAGAATTGTATTGATCGGAAACCTAAATACATGTGTGAATACATAAACAAATACCGTGTCCCTAGTAAGCCTCTACTACACTAGATCATTGATCAAAGATGGTTAAGGTTTCCTAACCATAGACATGTGTTGTCATTTGATAACGGGATCACATCATTAGGAGAATGATGTGATGGACAAGACCCATCCTTTAGCTTAGCATAATGATCGTTCAGTTTTATTGCTATTGCTTTCTTCATGTCAAATACATATTCCTTCGACTATGAGATTATGCAACTCCCGGATACCGGAGGAATACCTTGTGTGTTATCAAACGTCACAACGTAACTGGGTGATCATAAAGATGTTCTACAGGTATCTCTGAAGGTGTTTGTTGAGTTGGCATAGATCGAGATTAGGATTTGTCACTCCGAGTATCGGAGAGGTATCTCTGGGCCCTCTCGGTAATACACATCATAAGCTTGCAAGCAAATGACTAAGGAGTTAGTCACGAAGTGATGTATTACGGAAAGAGTAAAGAGACTTGCCGGTAACGAGATTGAACTAGGTATATAGATACCGACGATCGAATCTCGGGCAAGTAACATACCGATGGACAAAGGGAATTACGTATGTTGTCATAACGGTTCGACCGATAAAGATCTTCGTAGAATATGTAGGAGCCAATATGGGCATCCAGGTTCCGCTATTGGTTATTGACCGGAGAGGTGTCTCGGTCATGTCTACATAGTTCTCGAACCCGTAGGGTCCGCACGCTTAACGTTCGTTGACGATATAGTGTTATATGAGTTATATGATTTGGTGACCGAATGTTGTTCAGAGTCCCGGATGAGATCACGGACATGACGAGGAGTCTCGAAATGGTCGAGAGGTAAAGATTGATATATAGGACGATGGTATTCGGACACCGGAAGTGTTTCGGAGGGTACCGGGTACTTATCGGGTGACCGGAAGGAGTTTCGGGCATCCCCGGCAAAGATATGAGCCTTATGGGCCAAGTGAGGGAACACACCAGCCCACAAGGGGCTGGTGCGCCCTCTATAGGGCTGGCCCTGTGGGGAGGGAAAGGAAAGGGGAGGAGGAAAGAAAAGTGTGGAGTTGGACTCCCTCTTCCTTCCGTCTCCCCCTCCCCCTCTTTCCTTTCCCTCTTGTTCATACAAGGAAAGGGGGGCGCAGGAGGGCAGGAGCCCTAGGCTCGGCGGCCTGCCCCTAGGGGCACGCCCTGGCTGCCCTGGTTGCCTCCCTCTCCCCTCCCACTTATATATACATGGGGAGGGGGTGCCACACAAGGACACAACATTGTCTCAGCCGTGTGCGGCGCCCCCGTCCACCGTTTACTCCCTCGGTCATATTTTCATAGTGCTTAGGTGAAGCCCTGCGGAGATCACATCACCATCACCGTCACCATGCCGTCGTGCTGCCGGAACTCATCCACTACCTCGCCGTCTTGCTGTATCAAGAAGGCGGAGGACGTCACCGAGCTGAACGTGTGCAGAACGCGGAGGTGCCGTGCGTTCGGTACTAGATCGGTTGGAGCACGAAGAAAGTTCGACTACATCAACCCTGTTGTGAAACGCTTCCGCTTACGGTCTACGAGGGTACGTAGACACACTCTCCCCCTCTCGTTGCTATGCATCTCCATGGATAGATCTTGCGTGTGCGTAGATTTTTTTTGTTTTTCATGCAATGTTTCCCAACATTTATGTTGTGTTGGGTATGGCGGGTCATTAGGAGAGAAGGGGGATGGTTAAAACTTATTCAAGCAAAGTACTTAAGGGGCCAACCATTACTTGCTTATTCTCGTACGAAGGGATCTTAGTTCTGGAGGTCCCCCAACTGATCAAGCAAGAGATCCGTCTGGGTTGTCCTCCATTGGCAATGGGGAGGGGACCCTTTTCCGGCTGGACCCATGGCTAGGTGGAGCCTTGTTATGTACGGGGTTCCTCACTTGTTTGCCATCTGCTCGGACCTGGTGGTGTTGGTCTCCACGGTTGCCCACAATGGCCATTGGAACATCTTGTTCCGACAATCATTTGGGTAGGTGGAGACCATAGAGTGGGCTAGCTTGCGGGCTGCCCTCCCACCGGTGCTCGCGATTATCCAGACACCGCCTCATGGCGTTTGGAACCTTTAGGTATTTTCTCGGTCGGCTCGGCCTATCATGCTTTGTGCCGAAGATCAATTATTGCGTGGGTCGCGCCTACATGGAAAGCGACCTTACCCTTGAAGATCAAGATTTTTGCATGACAATTGTTGAGGGACCGCTTCCCATCTGGGACGGAGGTGATCAAGTGACACGACCCCTGGGAACGGGTTATGCTCTCTTTGTGGTGTCCTGGAGACGGGGACTCACATCCTCTTCTCCTACATGGCGGCAAGACTTTTGTTGTGCTTTGTCCGTGAGGCTCCTCGGCCTGATGGGAGGCCCTGGATCTAGCCGTGTTCCTTCGAACCCGTGCCAACCAGCACGGGAGCAGGAGACGCCTCTTCTGGCAGGTGTTTGTGGTGTTAGCGGTGACCTTGTAGATGATGCAAAATAAGATGGTGAATGAGTGGATCTTTCTTTCGACGGGCCTCTGATTCAATCTTCAAATTCCTTGTGATGAGAACATCACTAACAAAGTTACACCCACGGCCCCTACTGCTACATATACTGGACTAATTAATCGAGCTCGCGCACGCCAATTAAATTACCAGGTACTTTCGTTTCTTGGTAATGATTCTAATGTTCATGAGAATATGATGATGCCTAAATTGGATACATTTGTTTTGCTTATAAATGAAGGGCCATGCATGGACAAGAACGATGAACATTGAAGCATGATCAAACATGGAGAAGATGGTGCACGCAAGGGGAGCAAGAACATAGTTTCTGGTGGAGTTTCCATCACTTTGGAGCCACCATGATGACATCCAAGGACATGGACGAAATATACAAGATGATCTTTCATAAATTTCGTCCATAGCTTAATATAGGTGCTGCGTCACCTTATTTTTTGGTCAGGCGCATGTAATTTTGAAATACTACTTATAGGCTATTTTTTTAGAGTCCGTATTGTAGGGAAAATGACTCAGGAGGTGTTTTAGTCCCATCTTGCCAAGGGGAGACGAAATCCCCTCTTTTTTTCCCTACAAATACATCCCTTAAAGCACCGTATAGACTTTGCGTTTTGTTTAGATTAAAAGTTTGCCATAGCTGCAACTTCGCGTACTTCATTTGTGTTCTACGACCAGACAAAAACGTCATAGAATCCCACATTTATTAATAAAGTTTTCCTCTTATATTCGCAATATCCAGATTGCAATTTTAGTTTCTTGCTTGTTCTTCGTTTGCGTGCAGAAAACAGCCCTCGTGGTCAGGTTGATCGTTCTCCGACGTGGTCAATAACCTCTCGGAGTTGGTTTAGCGATTGCTAAGGCGCGACGTCCTCGTACGTTCGTAGTCGGATTGTCAAAGTCTACTCCACAAAAAATGATAGTCATCATCTCATAAAAAAACGGGACACCTTTGTCTCTATCACCTTGCCTGGGCCATACGATTGATGCGCTGACTACTAATACACGGCGTATTGCCTCTCCGCAGGTCTCCTGGCGTTGTGGTCACTTGGTGGCCTTTTTTCTTCTTTCTTTCATGTTTTTTTTGGGTGTGTTTCTGCTGATGCCCAAACGGTTTATTTTACTCTACTGGGCTTGAACCTTGTATTGGACGTGATGGTGGGTTTATTTACAAAGCGGGACGAAAGCCTATTTCAAAAGATACAATCAACTTAAGTAAGCTAGCCATCACCATGGAATTGTTTTGTTTTCTATGTGGTGCACACTATTTGGTTGTGGTGTCGAATTACTAAACTGGGCCATCTATTTTCACTAGATAGTAAAAAGGTATATACACTTGGCTATTAGGCGGAACCTTTAGTAATTTGAGTGATTGGTCCGCTGTTTTTCTTTCTTTGGGGGGGGGGGGGGGGTGTCATATTTTAGGGATTAAACTTTTTGGGATCTGCTAGTTAATCCTGCTGGAATTTTGTCTATTCTGGGTCAGCCCAATAGCAGTTTCAGAAATTCCTAATAAATCCTAGAGGCCCACGCAGGCCATTCGTGCAAGGCAAGAGATGTAACTAAAGTTTAGTCCCACATTGCTAGTTTGGTGGGAGTTGGACCTCCTTATAAGGGAGGTTGTTTTCCCACATGTATGAGCATAAGAACAAGAGGGATATTCACGCGCGCTACTTCTCCGCCGCCCGCCACGCCACGCCACGCGGGTTGCGGGAATGAGCCGATGTCTAAATTTTTGCCACGCACGACTGGTATACAAAAGGTCACACGGAAGTTGAAAAGATTTTTGCTATAGTGGACACTGAATGTGAACGGCGCATCCCTTTGGCTGCTGGTTGTTTCACTTCGTCTCCATCTCTTCGTTTCACCTTCCATCGCTGCCCTCTCGCCTCTCTCTCCTGTGCCTATAAAAGGGAGGTCGCTCCTCTCTAGAGACGCACACCAGAACATCTTCTTCCTCTCGCCACCGTTCCTGAGCAGTGAGCTACTGCTACGATCTTCTCCATCCCGGCTTGTGGCATGCACCGCAGGTCGGGACAGTAGGCCTTCGAAACCGCACCTCTTTGAGTCCTGTACGGGAGAAAGGTGATATTGTTTTTGGGGAGCGCTCTGCGCGACTGCTGACTGGTTCATCACGGACGCTCCGGACACCGACGACCACTTCCCCAACGACGACTTCTTCCCCGACGCCGACAACCTTTTCGACGACATGGCTGGCGAGGACACCGACCCCAAGACCAGTGCTTCTGCCGTTGTTCCGTATGTCTTCGTGTTCTCTCTGTTTAAGTTCTTGCCTCAATTTCTTGCTCTAGCCTTTCTTGTTCTACCCTCTGTTCTAGATATGTTCCGTTCTAGTTCATATGCATAGATGCTATTTGCCTTCTCCCTATTAGATTACATGACATGTTTCATCTGTACAACACTAGTAATGTTTTATCTAGTATTTCTGTTAATAAAATCGTATGATAAATTAGCTCATATTTCCAACAAATCCCGTAAAACCAAAAGTTTCTCCATGTGACTTTAGAAGCATCTGCTAGAGATGCTCCTAGCATCCAGTCATTGGTGTGGTGCATACCCGTTCATGCACATACAAAGTGAGTCCAACCGCATACTCCCTCCGTTTCTTTTTACTCTGCGTATAAAATTTGTTTGAAGTCAAACAACGTAAACTTTGGCCAAATCTATCTTAAAAAATGTCAACATTTACAATACAAAAGTTATACAGTATGAAAATTAATTTCATGATGCATCTAATGAAATTGATTTCATATTATGAATGTTGATATTTTTTGTTATATAGTTGGTCAAACTTTATGAAGTTTGACTTCAAATAGATTTTATATGCAGACTAAAAAAACCGGAGGGAGTACGTAATAACTAGCAGCTCCATCTTAAATGTGTTATGACGCCTTTTCAAATTGCCATGAAACCTATACATATAAAAACGTTTAAGAAGCATCACCTGATCCACAAAGTTGATGGCCACGATTAAGATAACCCTGATTCGACACATAACTGCTCTCACCGGTCTATGCCCTGAGTGCATTTGTCAGTTCTAGCAGTGTCCACAACTGCTATGATTCCCAAATAATTATGGAATGATCCAGATCGATAATGATACTCTTGGAGTGCATGTGTTATTAGCAAAAAAAAAAGAAAAAAGAAAGAGCAGCCTGGACTCTGGATCGTGCTACGAGCGACGTCATGATGGGTCAGTTGATCTCAGCAGGGCAATCATGGCAGCACCGATGCGCTCTGCCGAGAGCAGCACCCCGCTGCCATCTTCAGAACCATCCTCTGAATATCCCTGACACGACAGACCAAATCCGAATCGATAATTGAAACGGAGCCAGAAACTGTCATGCCACATCGCCACTGCCCACTGCCCACTGCCCACTGTTCAACATCTGAGAGATTACATACGCGGGCCGTCCCCACGCCCACGGTGGTGGTGGTTGCTGGTGCGATCCTCTGACGAAGTAGTACCTCGTCGGTGGTGGGGCGCCGCCGGGGCTCTGTCCACCGCCGTGGTGATCGATCGAACGACGGACCGGGCGTCGCGGGTGGAGCCATCGGGGAAAAAGTACGTGCGGCTTGCTCGACTTTCAGGTCGCGCGCCCTGCTTCTTCACGTGCTGGACCGTCTCATGGATCCCTATCCTCGCCGCGGCCCGTGTCCTCTTCCTCCTGTCCGTGCATGCACGCATCATGTCGCCATGACGAATTGACGATCGATCGATTGTGCCACCAAAGGTCCTCTCGCTTTTGCTCCCCGAGCCCGTGAGCTTTCCCGGTCGATCGACATCACGCGTCCGGGTCTGACCCTTTCAGACCTACCTGCTACGGGAAGTAGATATGTGGCTTTTGCGGTGGCGTGGAAGCTGCGGTGAAAGCATGCTAGCTCGTCCGCTCATGGCACCATGATTGGCACCCGGTCACTGATCATGAGCTTAATTTGATTCGGAATGCGTCTGGGAAGGGGACAGCGTCGTCTACGTACGTACACGCTTTTCTCCCGAAAGCCGGAAAGCGGTCGAGCTCGCGGGCGTTGTACAGTATTTTTCGTTTCGTCTTCCTTTGTGCGAGGGGTTAGTTAATCCAAAGTTGAGTTTTGTATGACTTGACCTTTTCTGGGAAACTTCGGAATCGGAGGAATTTTGCTCAAGCAAGGTAGACGGTTTTGTAGTAGTACTCCTATATGACTTGACAGTGCAGGGATTCAGGAGTGCGTGACACCGATGCCGCCCGCATTTGGAACGGCAAAATACTAATCTGGAACTCGGGATGCTTTTGCTCCGGGAAAGATCGGGAATGCATCCGACGCGGTTACACCTACCGCCGGCCATGCAAAGCTGCAGTGGCGCAGACGAGAAGCATGCGTCCGTCCACCATGGCTGCTCGCTTCCAACAGAAACCGGCGGCAGGCGAGGTCAACGTAACGTACGGACCCGCCGGCCCCAAAGAAGGAAATGTGGGCGGTCACCGCTTGAGTAAACCATTGGAGGAAAACCAATAAACCTAGCCACTGCTACCTGCTCAGAAAACATGGCTCACCTTACGTTGTACCCTACCCTCCCTCAAGTGTTGGTACTAGCAGAAATACAGAATCGTTAGTTCAGTACGGGCATGTCAAAAGTAAACAAACAGGCCGGCCGCCTCTGTTTAGTTGTCACGATCCTTCGGTCTTCCAACTAAGCAGCCATAGTGTACGGCCGGGATTAGAAAAAACGCAGTGAGATCACCATCCATAAATAAAACATATAAGCAGCCAACTAATCCCCCCCCCCCCCACGAACCATTACTCCACTCTATAGAGTGACGGTTCAATGTCAGATCACAAACCCACTTTATTTTAGAAACATAATACAGATACAGACGTTCACAAACACGTACATACACTAACCTTTATAAACACGCACACAATCCCTATCACTATGAAAACCTCCGAAAGATTGAGTCGGCGGAACCGCAAGCGCCCCGCTATCGACGAGAACGTCACCTTCTGCTGAAAAATTATTCCGCATTTACGAGACATCAAAATGTCAAAGACTAAATTGGATCTCTGATAAGTTGAGGGTATCATTACCCTCTTACAACATGTACAACCGGACCTCTCATAATCACCCCAAACTCCTCGGCGGGATTCCCGGTCAGTGCCCGAACGAGTTTTGGCCACCCAACGGGGCTCCCCATAGCCGGCCAAACGCCCGGGCGGGCTGCCCGGACGAGTTTTGGCTACTCGACCGGGCTCCCCATAGCCGGGCCAAACGGCCGGGCGGGCTGCCCGGTCAGTGCATTGACGAGTTTTGGCCACCCAACGAGGCTCCCCATAGCCAGACCAAACGCCCGGATTGACCGACACTCCTCATATCCGGCCCAACTCTAGGGTGGATATGAGGAGGCCCGGGCACGCCCGCCACGTCGGACTGACAGATAGGCCCCACACGTGATACAGAGAGACCGGTGGTACGACGGGCGTCTCCTCCGCTCCACGCCGCGTGGCGCCGCTTCGGCGTGCCGCCCGAGGGAGGAGGCCTGCTATTTAAGCCGGACAGCGGCAGTCGAAACCCTATCCGCCCCATTCCCCTTTCTTTTCTCCGACGTCGCCACTTCCAATCCTCCCGCCGCACCATGGCGAGGCGCCGGATCATCACCTATGTTATGCTCACGTACTCTGGAGCGACCACTAGTGGAGAAATGGCTAGCCACAACTTTTGTTGGTGGTGCGTCATTTCCATCAACGCCAGCATTATTATTTTTAATTAGTGTCGGTGTCCGCATTTTTGGTACGACATTGATATGACCTTAGCGCCGGCTTAGTATTTTTTGTCACGCCATAGGTATCCGCTAAGTTTTTTTATTCCGTTTTCTACAATTCGTTATGGCGTAGCTCATTAGGCCCACACCAGCAATAGTCCATCTTCTAACTACCCCTAGCTATATCCAGTCAAAAAACCTAAGTCCGATTCACCCCATTTGTTTCAATTCGTCCCCCTCTCAACCAGCGCTGCGGCCGCCGCCACCTCCCGACCACGCCACTTATAGCCGCCGGACCAGCGTCGCTGCCGCCACCTCCCAGCCAGCAGGTGAAATCCCCCCTAACCCGCGCATCTTCTTCCCCTCCCCTACACCCCCCCCCCCCCTCCTCGTCTGTGGACGCCATGGATTCCATGTAATCCGTGGATTTGGTTTATTTGTGTATAAAACTAGTAATGTAGAATTAGATTTTTTTAGTGTAGTATCCAATTATACTTAGTAGAAATTGATTTATTAGTGTAGTGTAGAAACCAACTTTCTACTTAGGGTACAATTTTTTTAGTATAAATCGTCCAATTAGTTTGGCATGTCGCTTCTACTTGACATGCCAATTAGCAAAGAAAGAACGAAAGCCTGATGACAAGCAAGCTTTGTCCGTTAACTTGAAAGTAATGCTGGCAAATTTCTTGCTTTTTACCATGGTGACTCATGAGTCTGTTGTACAACAAGGAAATATTTGTTCGCTACTTGTTCATTCATATAGTGTAACTTAAAGGATTGCTAGTGTATTAATGATTCAAGTTCAACTTTGACAATGTAGTCTGAAATGTTTGGAATAAATAAGAAGAACTCCTATAAACTACTCCAAGGTTTTCTGAAAGAGGACGAACGATTGTTAATAGAAACTAAAGTTAGCATAGCTGCTCAATTTACCAAGTTGCTCTGCAGTGAATATAGACCTATGATAAATATACTCGTATACTTGTTGACATGGTTTATCCGTAGAAACCGTTTTTGTACTTAGGGTAGATTTTTTTTAGTGTTCAATATGTTTTAGTATGATGGACAAACATTGCACTAGTTGACATGGTTTCTTTTGTTTGCCAAAGCTATGCATATTGTTGTCATATATAGTTCAATTGTCAAATGCATAGTATAATGACATGAATAGGTACTAAACTTCATATAGTTCAATTGTCATATATGTTTTGTAGTTGGTGCTGAAACTTGTCATTATTTTGTAGTTGGCGCTGACTTGTCATGGTCAATGCTGGAGGAAACCAGGAGGAGGTATATGATGTAGATATGCTCAACCGCGAGCTCTTAGAGTCTCATCAATATACCCTCAAGGCCCTGCAGGAGGCGAATGCCTCGCTGAAGGCGGAGGTCAACTGCTGAATGAGAGGGCCGATGTCTTAAGGAAGACTCTTAGGATGAGGGACGAGAGAGATCAACTGATCGAGGCAAGGGATAAGCTGAAGAATGAGAGAAATCTCCTCAAGGCCGAGAGGAATGAGATCAAGATGGAGGTAGTTCATTTCAAAAAAGATGGAGAGAACGGTAGACACAAGATTTCTCAGTTAAAGTTAATCTTAGATCAAGAAATATGATCAACCAACTACGAGACTCGCTATGGAACGATGATGTAGTTTGTGAAGTTGAATAATTATTTAGCTCTTTAACTAGTAACTTTTGTGAAGTTGAATGAACTAGTTAAGCATGAAGCATGAGTACCTATGTAGTTTTGTGAAGTTGAATTAGTTAAGTTGATGAGTACCTGTATGTAGTTTTGTGGAGTTGAACTAGTTGATGCAACATTACATCTTAAATTAGTTGATGGTTTAAATGCATATATTTTTTATTAGCAAAAAGTCAATTTGCTGGCGTTGGCCACGTGGCACGCCATCAGTATGTGAAATACTGCTAACGTGGGCTCCAACGCCACCAGTATTTTTAAGAATGATGCCATATTGGTGGCGTTGGGTGTCCATGCCAGCAAGACAGTTTTTGCCACGCCATAGCTAGGCTTTTCTGCACTAGTAGCCGTCTGCATCTGCCGAAGGAGATCCGGGCGAGGCGAGCTGCTCGCTTTGCTGCAGGCTTTCCACCGGATTCACCCAAGCTGGAGGAGGAGGAGTGGGGAGCGGCCACCGGAAGCGGAGCACATGGAGGAGGAGGTGGAGGCGTTCCCGGTTGCAGGCTTTGCCGAGGCGGACACGGAGGCGGAGTACGAGGTCGCCCAAGCGATGGAGATGACGGAGCAGACCACCATCCTCGAGTACATCCAGGACGAGGCCTACATCGAGGCCAACCGACGGTTCATCCGACAAAAATAGACGACGACAGAGCCGCTGTTCGCTGAACAGGACGCAGAGGCAGCGGGGGAGAAGGAGCTAGAGCCTTCGTAGACGCAGGAGCTGCCGCACTTGCCTGTCTATCCGGCGCCGGGCACGGAGATCGTCGACATCTCCGGCGATGAGTAGTTTTAGCTATGTACGTAGTGTGTAGGTTTTTATTTGCATCGCTAGTATGGATTTAAAGTATGAAATTTGAGTTTCATGGTTGTGGAGGAGCAATTTTGTGTGCTGCTCGGTTTGTGATTTGAGGACGTATTGGCCGCTCGGGTATAGTATCAGGTGCCCGGTCTTCTCGAACGTGTTCGTGGGCGTTTGGGGGCCGGCTTTTGGTGTTTGTGGTTGTAGATGGTCTTAACCAACCTGTGGTTGGATGGTTAGATGGATAGTGGTATCCTCAGCCCACCAGGGTTCAAGTCCTGGTGCTCGCATTATTTTTGGATTTATTTCAGGATTTCCGGCGATACGCTTTCAGTGGGAGGGGACGTTCCCGTCGACGACGAGGCGCCTACGGTGAATTCGTAAATCTCAAGATGATATGCCAGCTCAGTCTCTCGAAGGTGCTCATAGGGGTAGGATGTGTGTGTGTGCGTTCATATGGGTGAGTGTACGCGTATATGTATGAGCGCTTGCGTCTGTACTGTGTTAAAAAAAAACTACAACTGCACGCTGGTTCTCAAATCACAAACCGCTCCTCAATCTCCATGCAAATTTTCCAGAAACGAAAAGCGGGTACGGAATACGCGCGCAGCCGGCCACTCAACGTGCGACAAATGTCCCAGTATGCACGTACATCAGCGTACGGTTCTCGATCCGTATCACGCGCGTATGACGCAACGGCTCGATCGCCTCGCCCGTGATCAGGAAAAGGCGAGGCGATCGCCGCACCTGACACTATACCCGAGCAGGGAGCGGATTGGGTTCGGTCGGGTCGAGTCGGCATTCATTTCGCGGCTCGTGGAAGTGGTTGGAGCCGCCGAAAAGACCCGGCACACCCGGGGGCCGCCCGCCCGCCACCGCTGTCCATCCATCGGCCGCTGCATCCTCAAACTGTAGTGCCAGCGCCATGTTTCGATTCTTTTTTCTTCTCCCTTGCTTCTTCTTCTTCTTCTTCTAGGACGTACCTGCGTGTTCCATGCGGGCGGTGCGTCACCCTACGGCAGTTGGTCATCTTAAGAGCATCTCCGACAAGCGCGCGGTCGTGCGGCGCGCTAATTTTTTTATGCAGTGTTGAAATAGCGATTTAGCACATGAGGATGGTGATTGCTTTTCTAAACGCTGTAAAATTTAGCGCGTCGATGTAGCGTTTCACTAGACGCGGTAAAATTCAGCACGTGCCTAGCCGGTGATTGACAAATATGAAACAACACATACTAATTTGAGGAGAGTTATTTACCCAAAACAACCACACTTAGGGCTAGGGTAACAACTTGGTACCACGTTCAAGCCAGGGCACAAAAAACCACCAGGAATGGCCTAATACGTAACGCGGAGCACTGATTGTTCGATTTGCCCATGAAAACAGCGAAACCGATAAGTTGGCCCCACCTGTCGGGCTGACTTGGCCTGCCTATATGGATAATTGGCTGAGGTGGCCTAAGGCCCCACCTGTCGGATGCATCTCTTCTTCCCCTCTCTTCCTGTCCAAACAGAGAAAGACCCGACCACTGCCATATCCCGCGCCGCCGCCGGAGCCCAACCCCGGCGAGCCACCCCACCACCGGCGAGCCGCCCCACCGCCACGGCCACCTACCAACTATGCTGAGCCGTCTCGCTGGACCTCGGTCTACCTCCATGGAGGCGGATGCAGCAACGGGCACCAGTGGCCGCCCGGATCTAGCGTGGATCCGCCCCGCCGCCCACACCCCTGTCCGGTGCTGGCGCCGAGTCGAAGAGGAGCACGACTACAGGAGACGTCTCCCGTGTGTTCTTGCATCCGCCGCCACTTGCTACTTGCTTGAGCACGGGCGCGACCATGGCGCCCCACGATGGCGCGCGCGGCCAGGGTTTCCCGGCGGGCGCCGCCAGCACGGGCGCGACCATGGCGCTCCACGACGGCGCGTGTGGCCAGGGTTTCCCGGCGGGCGCCGCTAGCACGGGCATGGCCATGGCGCTCCACGACAGTGCGCCCGGCCAGGGCCTCCCGGCGGGTGCGACCATGGTGCTCCACTACGGCGCGCACGAGTTCGCGACCAAAACTTGTCGGATCCAGGCGCGGCAGAGGGTTGGGGCAGGGTAGCGACGACGGGGCAGCGCGGCGAGGTCGAGGTCATCCATGCCGGCGGGCATGGCAGTTGGCTCCTGTTTGAGCGAGAGAGATAAAGGAGGAAGGAAAAGAATGGGGCGGCGAGGGGAGCTCCAGCGGCTTGACAGTGGTGGCCAGGTCGGATGACCATCGACCAGCGAGGGCGGCGAGCGACGCCGGCGGCGTGCAGTGCGTAGGTAAGCGCCCATTACCTATTTGTTGAAATGCCCGGGAAGAAAATGCCCATGAGAAAAATAAAAAATGGAAAAGAGATGACCACTCTGAGTCATTGACAGGTGGGACCCTTGTCCAACTCAGCAAATTGTCCACATAAGCACGCCACATCAGCTTGACAGGCGGGCCCCACCTATCGGTTTCGCTGTTTTCGTGACTAAATTCCAGCATCAGTGCTCTGCGTTACGCATTGGGCGCATTCCTGGTGGTTTTTTGTGCCCTGGCTTGAATGTGGTACCAAGTTGTTACCCTAGCTCCAAAGTGTGGTGGTTTTGGGTAAATTTTTATATTGAGGACAATATAAAACAAGATGATCTCAAACATTACAAACACATGCAAAATCATGAGTTAAGCAACATTGCATAACTCAAATTCATGGCATAGTTTAAATTCACGAGACCACAAGCAAGTTCATGACAAACAAGTTCACATAAACGAATGAAACATCAAGAATCATGCCCCATCTTCTTCCTCCTCTTCATCCGTTTCTTCCTCCTCTTCGTCATTGGAAACTCGGACGGTGTTCACACTATCTCCAAAGGCATCAAGCGAAGGCATGTGAGGTACACCGAAAGCCATGCGTCCACCCATGTCACCCGGAGGTGCTCCCATGCCTCCCATGAGAGGCCCAACACTCATGCCTCCCATGGTAGCCCCGAAGCCTCCCATGCCTTTCATGGTACCTCCCATGCCTCCCATGTTACCTCCCATGCCTCCCAAGCCGCCCATTGTAGCTCCCATGCCTCCCATGCATCTCATGCCCATCAATCTTTTTTGGACCAAGATTTGATCATGCAAAGGTTGATGTACTCCTTTTGTCTATCATCGAGGTTAGATGTGTCCATGAAGAACAAGTACTTCTCATATTTCAATAATCTAGCTTGCTCCTCCATTGCCAATTTCTTCTCCTCCAATGCCACCTTGCTCTGCCCGACCGCCACCCTCCTCTCCTCGGCCGCCGACTGTAACACCCCCTTGTAATGACCACAGTGATCAGCTGTTAATAATGCCATGTCATCATCATTTGCAGTGCCAAGTCATATGTGTTAATAATTCAATTCAAATGCAAATCTGAAAATCAATTTAAATTTCAAAGTGTAAGTTGAAGTTGATCCAACTCTGCTGGAAAAATGTCCATTAATTATCAAATAATCCAGTGGTCATGGCAAAATCATAACCAACATTTTTGGAATATGATTGATGAGTCAAACAACATGAAACAGCACCCAAACAGCACTATTTAAATCCATTAAATTCATTTCTAATCCAAAAGAGTTTCAAAATTCGTCCAACTCACTTTTTGGTGAAGGACAATATTGCATAGCATTATCTGAGCCTAGTCCCATATTTTACACAAATGCTAAAAGTTCCTAACTAAATCAAAACAGGAGAGGTTAAAAGAAAAGGAGAAATAGAAAAAAAAAAGAAGGAGAAAGCCATTGTTGGCTGGGCCTAAGTGCACAGTGTGCAGGCCCAGTCCAACAGCGGCCCATGCCGTCTCCCTCCTCCCCGTGTCGTCCCCGCCATGGCCGCGCGCGCGCGCGCCAGTCGGCCGGCGACACCGCGGCGCCACCGACGCTACAGGGAGGAGGAGGAGATAAGGCCGGAGCCACTCAACCCCCCTGGCTTCCCCTGGCATTCCCCATCTCTCTCCCTCGCCGCTCTGTCTCTTCCCCTTCCTCCAGATCCGAGCACAGGACGCCGCCGTCGCCGCGTCTTGGCACCGCCGTGGCCACCAGCCTTCCCGCGTCGTCTGGAGGTGCTAGGACGGATCGCCGCGGACGTCTGCATCCTCGGGAACAACCAGACGGAGTGAAGGAGCCCCGCATCGCCCGCGCGCGAGTCGTCTTCCACCTCGGGTCGCCGCCGATTCCTTCGTCTCCGGCGACCACTGCTGCTACAAATCTGTCAGGGGCCTTTCTTGAGCCGCGCGGTGAGCTCCTCCACCTCACACTCTTCTCCATTTCCTTCTCCGCACGCCGTAGCTAGCCGACGTCGAGGCCGAGCTTTGTTCGCCGCCGTTCGCGTCGCCGCCGTGGCCATAGCCACTGTCGTGCTTATCTGAGCACGGCACTGAGCTCCTGATGCTCCCAGGAGCCCGGTGAGCTCAAGCCCGAGCCCTCCCGTGCCTCCTAACGCCGTTCCCTCGATCTCCCGAATGCCACCGCCGCCAAATCTCGTCGCCGGCCCAGCTCCGGTCATCTCCTGGTCCGGCGAGTGCCTCAGCTAGATGCGCGAGGACGCCAGCTATCGAACGCGCCCAAGCGCGCCCCGAAACGAGCTCTGTAGCGTGATTCCGGCGAGCTCCGGCGACGCGCCGCCGCGTTTCTGGTCGCCGGCGCAATTCCGGCGCCGGGCGCCGACGTGGCCGGTCCGGGGCCACCTCCAGGGTCACTGACCCGTGGGCCCCAGGGGCTCGGCCGGCCAGTTGACCAGTCAGCAGTGCTGACTGGACCGGCCCAGCCGCTGACAGACGGGCCCCACCTCCCTGATTAATTAATTAAAACATTTTAGAAATAAAAATAAACTAATTAACCTAATGTCTCACTGACATGTGGGGTCCACCCCCTAATTAATCCTGGTAATTAAACTAATTCACTGGTTAAAGAAACAGAGGCTGACAGGACCCACATGTCAGGTTTGACCGGTACAGCCGGCTGCTGACTTGCTGATGTCAGCATGACATCATGCTGACGTCATATTTCCTTTTCTGTTAAATAAAATAATTTCAGAAATTCAAATAATCTTTAAAAATTAATAACTTTTAAACCGTAGCTCGGATCGAAAAAGTTAAAACATGAAAGTTGCTCAGAACGACGAGACGAGTCTGATCGTGCCGTCTGTTTCTCCATCGGAACCTCCTACGTAGAAGAACTCGTAACTCCGGACCCGAATCCGACAGATGAATAGTGCACACACGTCGGATATTAAATCCCAGAATAATTCTAAAAATAACTAAAATGACTTAGATGCATATTTAGGCAACCCTACACTGCATCATAGCATCACACGCACCGTGTTGCATTTGTTTGCATTATGTTTACCTGTTTCTTCCCCCTCTTCTCTCTCGGTAGCCCCCGACGTTGACGTAGCTCCCGAGGCAGACGCCGCACAGGAGTACGACTACGTCCCCGACGATACTACTGAAGACCTTGCCCTTGCCCCCGAGCAAACAGGCAAGCACCCCCATTTTGAGCATGCCTATATCGCCTACTCTCTTCTCTCTTATGCTTGCATTAGAACTGCTACTGCTACTATTTTTCTATATCTGCTGCATAGCCTGATTATTGTACCCTGCTTTGTTACCTTACTGGTTATCCTAGACTGATTATTATAGGCTGGGTAGAGACACGACAGAGACCTCCACTTGATCCCGACTGCCCTGCTGGATATCAGAAGACCCGATCATCGGGATTGAGGACCAGACCCTGGCACCGCACATCACTACCCCTTAGTTGCCGACACTGCTGGGTTACCGTCGAGTGCCGAGGGTGATACCTCGTTAGCACTTCTGATGTTAACCTTGTAGGTTAGTTACTCGGTCGTGGTAAGCGAGGGTGATTCCTCCTACACCACCCCCGATAACGACATCGTCGCGCAACCTCTCAAGTGTGGACCTCGAGGGTGATTCCTCCTTCGTTCACCTTGATGATAACATCGAGCGGGAATTCCATCGAGGGTGATTCCTCATGGTTCCCTTCGGTGTCCGACACACAGTTACCTTGGATATTATGACTTGACTATGAACCACGATACTAAAGACGGGTCGGCCCTGAGGGGTACCCGCGCGAGCTGAACGCGAAGTGATGTGGAGTCGGGTTGACCTGGATGGTGCCCGCGAGATAACTACGAGGCGTGGCCGGGCATTCTTAGCCCTTGCCGCAAGTCCTCGAGACGGGGCGACGGGGTCACATCGATCGTGAGTCTCTGCTCGTTTCCGCGCGCTCCTAATCCACTACGGTTTGGATATTTGATCCGAGGGGCCTCTGGCCCGATAGCACTAACCATCACGTGGGCATAGTATGGGCGTTCTGCGTCGTATACTTCAGCCGAAGCTTAATGGACGTCAGCGACTGAGCGGCGCGCGCTGGATTGGACTGGTTACGCAACCGCGCTTGTATTAAGGGGTTGCTAGGTCTGCTTCCGGCCGCCCACGCAACGCGCAGGAGTTCCCGGGGCGATGGCCCAAGACCCCTGGGGGCATAGGTTAGTCCGGCGTGCTGACCTCTCTGTTAAGTATTTGGTCGGGTTGCGGCGTGTTGCTTAGCCGAGGCCGGGCATGACCCAGAAAAGTGTGTCCGGCCGGAGTTAAGCGAGCGTGGTGGGTAAGTTGGTGCACCCCTGCAGGGAAGAAACTTCTATCGATAGCCTGTCCTACGGTAACGGACACTCGGAGTTGTATCCCGATCGGTACAACTAGAACATGTGATGAGAATTGGATAGTACGGCTCTGGGATTGCTTTCTCGCAGGGAGTCGAGAAAGGATCTCAGGTCGAGGTTGATGATATTACTACTACTACGAGGAGCCGTTCGACGACCAGGAGTAGGATCGGAGGGTCCAGGGCAGGAGGCCTACGCCTTTCGATCGTAGTTTTTATTTTTACCCCGCCTCTGTGAAGGCTTATCTCTCTCTCTGTAATATATCTGTACTCAGATATCTAATGCTTCCGCTGACGCTTGTATGCCATCGAGCTTGTATTCGAGCCCTCGAGGCCCTGGCTTGTAATATTAAGCTTGTATGACTTTATTTTATGTTTTAGAGTTGTGTTGTGATATCTTCAAGTGAGTCCTTAGGCTTGATCGTGCGCATTTGCGTGTATGATTAGTGCACGATTAAGCCGGGGTCGTCACAGGTTGGTATCAGAGCCGACTGCCTCTAGGAGTTCCCCCTTTCCAATTCCTTGGCCGAAGTTGAGTCTAGTGGTCAAAAATTGTTTTACTAACTTGGCTGTGTGGCTTACGGGCCCACGTCGCCAACTGGGTGGTATTAGGATCTTTTATTCCCCGTCTTTACTCTGGGATTCTATCCTCTCTTCTATTCGGGTTTTGCAAAATTACTAAACGCCGACATTTAGGTTCTCGTTAATTCTATCCACCCGGAGAGCTGGATTCAGTGCGATTTCCCTGTTTTTGATCTGATTAGTCTGATAATCATTTTCCTTTCCATTGTTTTGTTTAACCTTTCCTTCCGAGATTGGTTATATTTCTCATTGTCTTATGACAACCCTGAACTTTCTGTTTCAGATGGATCGGCTATTTCCACCGCGGCCTACGACCCAGCTTGTGCTTCGCACTTGGGCTCGTGATGCCCCTGGATTTCCAGCTGTTCTGATCGCCCTCCTGAGTAGACTGGGTTACCGCTGGTATCCCGAGTACATGGTCTATGAGGTTTATCGCGAATTCAACCAGGAACAGTACTATGCTGAAGTTCGGATTTATGATCAGCAGAACAACTCAGACACCGAGCTACACCTTTTTCATGGATTAGGCGTGACGATTGAGATGGCAGTACATGATGCCGCCTACTCTGCTGTCGCACGTCTCCGAGGAGAGCACAGTGCTAACTTGGATGATACTGTGTTTCGGTACATTCCGTATGCACCTGTTGGAGATGCTACTGGATTTTACACAGCTATCTGTGCCCCGTACGAGTCTCGACGCTACGACCCGCAGGTTCTGATTCAGTGCACTCAGGCTTTGGATCGCACTGTTCGTGCACTTGCTATTGAGTTGTTTGCCACTCGAGCACTCTACTACGAGGCTATGACACAGTTGCTACCAGCTGTTCGTGCAGGGATGCATCCGGAGTACATTCTTTACCCGAGCAGGACTGAGATGCCATCAGGGATCGTCTGGCCTGCTGTGGGAGGTCACACGCCTGCACGTGGACCTCTTCTTTCTTCTCGAGACCGGGTTCTGCATCAGAGTGCCCATGGAGCGCAGGATCCTTCTGCGACGAACGTCCATCGTCCGCACTTGCAGTTACCCCGTTTCAGTGGTTTTCTCCGACGTTGATGTAGCCTTTGCTATGTCCCGTTGTGTACTTCCTTACCGCGTGCCTGCGCGCCGCCTAGCATGTCTAGCTTTTCAATTTGCGCCGTTATGCTGCCCGAATGTAACCGACTATGTATGGATCTGTACGTCTTAATGACTACTTCTAGCATCTATTGCACTCTTTCAATAATGTAGAGTTACCTCATGTTTATTGTTAAACACTTGCATAAGCTATCGCTGAAATACCCCTGTTGGAATAGCAGGATGGCTGACAACAACCCGCCACCACCTGATTACGTGGCAGCGATGATGCAACAGTTTGAACTCAACCGCCAGTTTATGACGGGGATTATGCAGCAATTCCCTCGTTCTGATGCTAATCAGCAGCAACCATCCATTACCTTACCAGAGTTCATGAGGCTCAGTCCATCGTTTTTCCGCAACACAGTCAACCCACTGGATGCAGATGACTGGCTGCGTGATATCTCTCATGAGATGGAGTCTGCTAGTGTCGCCGAAATTAACTATGTCACTTTTGCGACATATCTTCTTAAGGGTCCCGCAGCCCAATGGTGGGCCACTCACCGACAGACTCTGCCGCCTGGTACTGTCGTCACTTGGGCAGAGTTCAAGATTGCTTTCCGTGCCCGCTACATTCCTCTAGCTATCATAGCTAGGAAGAAGGCTGAGTTCCGTAGCCTTGTCCAAGGAAACAAGACTGTGGAAGTCTATCAGCGCGAGTTTCTAGACTTATCTCATTACGCTGAAGAGGACATTCCTACTGATGAACGCAGACAGGAGAAGTTTCGTGAAGGACTGCACCATGACATTCAGTTAGCCCTTCTTGTTCAAGATTACCCTGATTTCGCCACCTTGGTGAATAAGGCCATCATGGTTGAAACTGGACTTAAGAAGCACAAGGAAGCATCCAGACGCACCCGTGAGTCAGGCTCATCTTCGGGCTCGTCTTCCCAGAAGCGACGCATCTGGTTTCCCCAAGGCATGTTCCGTTCAGCAGCTCCTGCGAACAGACCTTCTTATGCTGCACCACGTCTGCCACCTCCACCACCGAGACAGCCCCTGCCAGCTCCAGCACCTCGAGCTCCAGCACCTCGTCCTGACAGCGGACTAACCTAATGTCTCACTGACATGTGGGGTCCACCCCCTAATTAATCCTGGTAATTAAACTAATTCACTGGTTAAAGAAACAGTGGCTGACATGTGGGTCCCACTGGACCCACATGTCAGGTTTGACCGGTACAGCCGGCTGCTGACTTGCTGATGTCAGCATGACATCATGCTGACGTCATATTTCCTTTTCTGTTAAATAAAATAATTCCAGAAATTCAAATAATCTTTAAAAATTAATAACTTTTAAACCGTAGCTCGGATCGAAAAAGTTAAAACATGAAAGTTGCTCAGAACGACGAGACGAGTCTGGTCGTGCCGTCTGTTTCTCCATCGGAACCTCCTACGTAGAAGAACTCGTAACTCCGGACCCGAATCCGACAGATGAATAGTGCACACACGTCGGATATTAAATCCCAGAATAATTCTAAAAATAACTAAAATGACTTAGATGCATATTTAGGCAACCCTACACTGCATCATAGCATCACACGCACCGTGTTGCATTTGTTTGCATTATGTTTACCTGTTTCTTCCCCCTCTTCTCTCTCGGTAGCCCCCGACGTTGACGTAGCTCCCGAGGCAGACGCCGCACAGGAGTACGACTACGTCCCCGACGATACTACTGAAGACCTTGCCCTTGCCCCCGAGCAAACAGGCAAGCACCCCCATTTTGAGCATGCCTATATCGCCTACTCTTTTCTCTCTTATGCTTGCATTAGAACTGCTACTGCTACTGTTTTCCTATATCTGCTGCATAGCCTGATTATTGTACCCTGCTTTGTTACCTTACTGGTTATCCTAGACTAATTATTATAGGCTGGGTAGAGACACGACAGAGACCTCCACTTGATCCCGACTGCCCTGCTGGATATCAGAAGACCCGATCATCGGGATTGAGGACCAGACCCTGGCACCGCACATCACTACCCCTTAGTTGCCGACACTGCTGGGTTACCGTCGAGTGCCGAGGGTGATACCTCGTTAGCACTTCTGATGTTAACCTTGTAGGTTAGTTACTCGGTCGTGGTAAGCGAGGGTGATTCCTCCTACACCACCCCCGATAACGACATCGTCGCGCAACCTCTCAAGTGTGGACCTCGAGGGTGATTCCTCCTTCGTTCACCTTGATGATAACATCGAGCGGGAATTCCATCGAGGGTGATTCCTCATGGTTCCCTTCGGTGTCCGACACACAGTTACCTTGGATATTATGACTTGACTATGAACCACGATACTAAAGACGGGTCGGCCCTGAGGGGTACCCGCGCGAGCTTAACGCGAAGTGATGTGGAGTCGGGTTGACCTGGATGGTGCCCGCGAGATAACTACAAGGCGTGGCCGGGCATTCTTAGCCCTTGCCGCAAGTCCTCGAGACGGGGCGACGGGGTCACATCGATCGTGAGTCTCTGCTCGTTTCCGCGCGCTCCTAATCCACTACGGTTTGGATATTTGATCCGAGGGGCCTCTGGCCCGATAGCACTAACCATCACGTGGGCATAGTATGGGCGTTCTGCGTCGTATACTTCAGCCGAAGCTTAATGGACGTCAGCGACTGAGCGGCGCGCGCTGGATTGGACTGGTTACGCAACCGCGCTTGTATTAAGGGGTTGCTAGGTCTGCTTCCGGCCGCCCACGCAACGCGCAGGAGTTCCCGGGGCGATGGCCCAAGACCCCTGGGGGCATAGGTTTAGTCCGGCGTGCTGACCTCTCTGTTAGGTATTTGGTCGGGTTGCGGCGTGTTGCTTAGCCGAGGCCGGGCATGACCCAGAAAAGTGTGTCCGGCCGGAGTTAAGCGAGCGTGGTGGGTAAGTTGGTGCACCCCTGCAGGGAAGAAACTTCTATCGATAGCCTGTCCTACGGTAACGGACACTCGGAGATGTATCCCGATCGGTACAACTAGAACATGTGATGAGAATTGGATAGTACGGCTCTGGGATTGCTTTCTCGCAGGGAGTCGAGAAAGGATCTCAGGTCGAGGTTGATGATATTACTACTACTACTTTACATTATGTTCATCTGCTCTCTCCTGATGCTGCAAGACTGTCGAAGATTGTTGAAGATGCTAGTCTTCGATAGGACTAGGCTTTCCCCCTCTACTCTGGCATTTCTGCAGCCCAGTCCACATATACAGCCATTCCTTTGACAATGATGCATATGTAGTGTAGATCCTTGCTTGCTGAGTACTTCGGATGAGTACTCACATTTGCTTTATTTTCTTTTTCCCCCATTTTCCATTTGATGCCACCAGACGACGGAGCCCCTGAGCCAGAAGCCCCAGCCGACGACCAGTACTACTATCCGCCTGGTGAGTACTACTACTACGAGGAGCCGTTCGACGACCAGGAGTAGGATCGGAGGGTCCAGGGCAGGAGGCCTACGCCTTTCGATCGTAGTTTTTATTTTTACCCCGCCTCTGTGAAGGCTTATCTCTCTCTCTGTAATATATCTGTACTCAGATATCTAATGCTTCCGCTGACGCTTGTATGCCATCGAGCTTGTATTCGAGCCCTCGAGGCCCTGGCTTGTAATATTAAGCTTGTATGACTTTATTTTATGTTTTAGAGTTGTGTTGTGATATCTTCAAGTGAGTCCTTAGGCTTGATCGTGCGCATTTGCGTGTATGATTAGTGCACGATTAAGCCGGGGTCGTCACACCGACTCTTGGCTCCTTACTACCCTCTCTCCTTGTTTGTTTCCTTTCTTGCCCTCACAATAGCCTCCATAGCATTTTTTATCTCTTCTTTTTCTTCTTCTTTTCTTTTGCTAGTTTTTCTTCATTTGGTCTTTTTGGCTTGGAGTAGGCAACCAAGTTTGGTGTAGGACTCCTCTTGCCGCCATCACTTGATGCCTTATCGTCATCATCATCATCATCCAAATCAATAGTTGCCTTGCGTTTCTTTGGCACCTCTAGGACTTCACGATTCTTCCATTTGTCTTTATCCTTCAACACTTCGTAGCAATGGGGCAACACAAATGCTCTCCCTTTCTTAACCTTGCCTTTCTTGGTCTTCTTCTCTTCTCCTTGAAATAAGTTTTGTGCAATATTGAGCTACAAACAAAAGAACAAGTTACTACTTGAAACACAAAAGATGAAGCATGAACATGGAACATAAAGAAATGGCACTTACCCTATCTCTATCATTAGTGCCACTTGGGTTTATCTTGTCAACCGACTGAAGGAAATATGCCCTAGAGGCAATAATAAAGTTGTTATTATATATTTCCTTATTCATGATAAAGGTTTATTATTCATGCTAGAACTGTATTGATCGGAAACTTAAATACATGTGTGAGTACATAAACAAATACCGTGTCCCTAGTAAGCCTCTACTATACTAGCTCGTTGATCAAATTCCAATAAACTTCTTTTCTGTCCAAACCACTTTTTGGAGAGAGATAATATTGCATTGCAATATTTGGGCCAACTTCCACATTTTTCAAAAGAGCACAAGTGGCCTAATCATTTTGAAACAGAAAAAGGAATAAAAGAAAAGGAAGAAGAGAAATAAGAAAAGGAGAACGCTACTGTTGGCTGGGCCTAAGTGCACAGTGTGCAGCCCAGTCCAACAGCAGCCCACACTGTCTCCCTCCTCCCCGTGTCGTCTTCGCCGTGGCTGCACGCGCGCGCGGCGGCGCGGCGCCGACACGTCGCCGCCCACCGACGAAACAGGAGGCGGAGGGGGATAAGGGCGAAGTCGAGCCGTCCCCCCTGGCCACCCCGTTCACTCTCCCCTCTCCTCCCTCGCTCGCTCCGCCCCTCGCTCCCTCCCAGATCCGGCCACCGAGCGCCGTCGTCGCCGCACTTCGCCATTTGCAGTGGCCACCGGCGGTCCCGTGCTCGTCCACCGAGTCGGTCAGCTCCGCCGTCGTCTTCTTCATCTAATGGAGGATACGGGTGGAGCCGAGGGGCCCCGCTGACGCTGCACGACGCCGCCCCCTTCCGCTTCGGCTTCGGCGATCTTCCTCGTCTCCGGCGCGAACTGCTGCTACTAATCTGTCACCGGGCCTCCGTGCGCCTTCACTGTGAGCCACTCCTCCTTCCTCATCTCTCTGTGGCTCCGCACGAGCGCGCTGGCAGCTCCTCCACGCGAACCCGAGTCTGTCGCCGCGAAGCCCGTTGCCGGCAAGCCTCCGGTGACCCAACGAGCTCGGGGTCGAGTCGAACACACTCACCGCATCACGTAGAGCACGCCTAGGCCTCGCGCTCGAGCTGCTGCGCGCCGTAGTTTCGTTTTCATCGTAGGCCCGAATGCGCCGCCGCTTTTGCTCGTCGCCGGCGCCGTTTCCGGCCAAGTCCGGCTGCGCCACCGCCACGGTTGGACGCGGCGTTGAACGCCCGTTCGAAAGAACCTAACCACGGCTCGAACCGAGCTCTGTAGCGCAAATCCGAACAACTCCGGCGACGCGCCGCCGCGTTTTTGGTCGCCGGCGCAACTCCGGCGCCGGCCGCCGACGTGGCTGCCACGTGGGTCGCCCCTGGGTCACTGCCAGTGGGTCCCACGGGCCCAGTTGACAGCGCTGACATGGCAGCACAGTGTCGCTGACGTGTGGGCCCCGGCGGCTAATTAGACTAATTAAACAGTTAATTAAATAAAATTAATTAGATTAGCCTAATGCCTCACTGACAAGTGGGGCCCGCCCCCTAATTAACCCTGTGGATTAAGTTAATCCACTGTTAGACTAAACAAAGACTGACAAGTGGGTCCCACTGGACCCACATGTCAGGTTTGACCTTGGTCAACCGCAGTTGACCTGCTGACGTCACTGTGACGCAATGCTGACATCATAATTCATTTTCTGATAAATAAATAAATTCTAGAAATTCAAATAATCTTTGAAAATTAATAACTTTTAAACCGTAGCACAGATCGAAAAAGTTAAAACAAGAAAGTCGCTCAGAATGACGCCACGAGTCTGATCGTGCCGTCTGTTTCTTCATCGGAACCCCCTACGTAGAAGAACTCGTAACTCCGGACCCGAATCCGGTAGATGAATAGTGCACACACGTCGGATATTAAATCCCAGATTAATTCTAAAAATAACTAAAATGACTTAGATGCATAATTAGGCAACCCTGCACTGCATCATAGCATCACACGCACCGTATTGCATTTGTCTGCATTATGTTTACCTGTTTCTTTCCCCTCTTCCCTCTCGGTAGACCCCGACGTTGACGTAGCTCCCGAGGCAGACGCAGCTCAGGAGTACGACTACGTCCCCGACGACACCACCGACGACCTTGCCCTTGCCCCAGAGCAAACAAGCAAGCACCCCCATTTTGAGCATGCCTATATCGCCTATTCTCTTCTCTCTTATGCTTGCATTAGAACTGCTACTGCTACTGTTTCCTATATCTGTTGCATAGCCTGTTTATTGTAACCTGTCTTGCTACCTTACTGGTTAACCTAGACTGCTTAGTATAGGCTGGGTAGAGACACGACAGAGACCCCCCACTTGATCCCAACTGCCCTGCTGGATATCAAAAGACCCGATCATCGGGATTGAAGACTAGACCCTGGCACCGCACATCACTTCCCCTTAGTTGCCGACACTGCTGGGTTACCGTCGAGTGCCGAGGGTGATACCTCGTCAGCACTTCTGATGTTAACCTTGTAGGTTAGTTACTCGGTCGTGGTAAGCGAGGGTGAATCCTCTTACACCACCCCCGATAATGACATCGTCGTGCAACCTCTCAAGTGTGGACCTCGAGGGTGATTCCTCCTTCGTTCACCTTGATGATAACATCGAGCGGGAATTCCATCGAGGGTGATTCCTCAGGGTTCCCTTCGGTGTCAGACACACAGTTACCATGGATATTATGACTAGCACTAAACCATGTTACTAAAGACGGGTCGGCCCTGAGGGGTACCCGCGCGAGCTTATTGCGAAGTGATGTGGAGTCGGGTTGACCTGGATGGTGCCCGCGAGATAACTATGAGGCGTGGCCGGGCATTCTTAGCCCTTGCCGCAAGTCCTCGAGACGGGGCGACGGGGTCACATCGATCGTGAGTCTCTGCTCGTTTCCGCGCGCTCCTAATCCACTACGGTTTGGATATTTGATCCGAGGGGCCTCTGGCCCGATAGCACTAACCATCACGTGGGCATAGTATGGGCGTTCTGCGTCGTATACATCAGCCAAAGCTCTATTGATGTCAGCGAGGAGCGGCCCGTTTTGGATTGGACTGGGAACGCAACTGCGCTTGTATTAAGGGGTTGCTAGGTCTGCTTCCAAAACGTCCTCGCAACGTGCAGGGTTCCCGGGGCGAAGGCCCAAGACCCCCGGGGGCATAGGTTAGTCCGGCGTGCTGACCTATCTTTAGAGCCTAGGTCGGGTTGCGGCGTGTTGCTTAGCCGAGGCCGGGCATGACCCAGAAAAGTGTGTCCGGCCGGAGTTAAGCGAGCGTGGTGGGTAACTTGGTGCACCCCTGCAGGGAAGAACTAATCTATCGATAGCCTGTCCTACGGTAACGGACACTCGGAGTTGTATCCCGATCGGTACAACTAGAACATGTGATGAGAACTGGATAGTACGGCTCTGGGATTGCTTTCTCGCAGGGAGTCGAGAAAGGATCTCAGGTCGAGGTTGATGATACTACTACTACTACTTTACATTATGTTCAACTGTTCTCTTCTATTGCTGCAAGACTGTCGAAGATTGTTGAAGATGCTAGTCTTCGATAGGACTAGGCTTTCCCCCTCTATTCCGGCATTTCTGCAGCCCAGTCCACATATACAGTCATTTCTTTGACAATGTTGCATATGTAGTGTAGATCCTTGCTTGCTGAGTACTTCGGATGAGTACTCACGTTTGCTTTATTTTCTTTTCCCCCATATTCCATTTGATGCCACTAGATGACGGAGCCCCTGAGCCAGACGCCCTAGCCAACGACCAGTACTACTACCCGCCAGGCGAGTACTACTACTACGAGGAGCCGACTGACGACCAGGAGTAGGATCGGAGGGTCCAGGGCAGGAGGCCTACGCCTTTCGATCGTAGTATTTTATTTTACCCTGCCTCTGTGAAGGCTTATCTCTCTCTCTCTCTCTCTTTGTAATATATCTGTACTCAGATATCTGATGCTTCCGCTGACGCTTGTATGCCATCGAGCTATGTATTCGAGCCCTCGAGGCCCTGGCTTGTAATATAAAGCTTGTATGACTTTATTTATATTTTAGAGTTGTGTTGTGATATCTTCAAGTGAGTCCTTAGGCTTGATCGTGCGCATTTGCGTGTATGATTAGTGCACGATTAAGCCGGGGTCGTCACAGTTCCCGAGCTCCGCCAGCACATCCACGAGCTCCGCCACTCTCCGCTACTTCGTACTCAACAACGAGCAGGAGCCCGGAGCCCCTGCAGCCGCTGGACGCCGTCGCCCCCTTCTTCTCTGGCTCCGGCGAGCCTCTCCGATTCCGGTCGCCGGGCTGCGCTACTAAGCTTCCAACGGCCACCGTGCGCCTCTCGGTGAGCCTCTCCGCCTCCTGCCTCTTCTCGTTGCCCTCCCCGCGCACCGTAGCTAGCTCAGTGCCGTGCCGTGAGCCTGACGCCGCAGCTCGCCTCGCCTCGCCGCCGTGGCCATGGCCCCTGTCGTGCTCGTTTGAGCACGGCATCTTGTTCCTGCTGCTTCTAGGAATCGAACGCGCCCGCGCACGCGCTCTTCCGTACTCCCTAGCTACGAATCCGACGGTGGCCGAACTCCGGCGCCCGCTGCAGAGCTCGCCGCCGGCGATACACGCCGTTTCCGGCCACACCACCGCCACCATTCGACGCGCCGTCGAATGGCCGTTCGAACGCACCCGGCCCCGTCCCTTTTGGTGGCCTGTGTGCGAAGTCCGACGAGCGCCCGAGCCGCGCCGCCGCTGTTTTGGTCACTGGCGACCTGCCGCCGGTCGCCGCCGACGTGGCGAGGCTGGGCCCCACCTCAGGGTGGCTGCCAGTGGGCCCTGGGGGCCCCGTTGACTGGGTTGACCCAGTCAACGTGCTGACTGGGCAACCCCAGTCGCTGACGTGTGGGCCCCCGCGGCTAATTAACCTAATTAAACATTTAATTAAATAAAATTAATTAGTTTAGCCTAATGTCTCACTGACAAGTGGGGCCCACCCCCTAATTAACCCTGTGGATTAAGTTAATTCGCTGATTAAGATAAACAGAGACTGACATGTGGGTCCCACATGTCAGGATTGACTCTGGTCAGCGCTTGTTGACCGCTGACGTCACAGCGATGTCATGCTGACGTCATAATTCACTTTTCTGTAAATAAATAAATTCCAGAAATTCAAATAATCTTAAAAAATTAATAACTTTTAAACCGTAGCTCAGTTCGAAAAAGTTAAAACATGAAAATTGCTCAGAACGACGAGATGAGTTTGATCGTGCCGTCCGTTTCTTTGTCGGAACCCCCTACGTAGAAGAACTCGTAACTCCGGACCCGTATCCGGCAGATGAATAGTGCACACACTTCGGTAAATAAATCCTAGATTAATTCTAAAAATAACTAAAATGACTTAGATGCATATTTAGGCAACCCTGCACTGCATCATAGCCTAGCACGTACTGTATTGCATTTGTTTGCATTATGTTTACCTGTTTCTTCCCCCTCTTCTCTCTCGGTAGACCCCGACGTTGACGTAGCTCCCGAGGCAGACGCAGCTCAGGAGTACGACTATGTCCCCGACGACACCACAGACGACCTTACCCTTGCCCCCGAGCAAACAGGCAAGCACCCCCATTTTGAACATGCCTATATCGCCTATTCTCTTCTCTCTTATGCTTGCATTAGAACTGCTACTGCTACTGTTTTCCTATATCTGCTGCATAGCCTGATTATTGTAACCTGCCTTGCTACCTTTCTGGTTATCCTAGACTGATTAGTATAGGCTGGGTAGAGTCCCGACAGAGACCCCCACTTGATCCCGACTGCCCCGCTGGATGTCAGAAGACCCGATCATCGGGATTGAAGACTAGACCCTGGCACCGCACATCACTTCCCCCTTAGTTGCCGACACTACTGGGTTACCGTCAAGTGCCGAGGGTGATACCTCGTCAGCACTTCTGATGATAACCTTGTAGGTTAGTTACTCGGTCGTGGTAAGGAGGGTGATTCCTCCTACACCACCCCCGATAACAGCGTCGTCGTGCAACTTCTCAAGTGTGGACCTCGAGGGTGATTCCTCCTTCGTTCACCTTGACTTTAACATCAGGTGGGATTCCATCGAGGGTGATTCCTCAGGATTCCCCTGGTGTCAGACACACAGATACTGTTGTTGATTTGACTTGCACTAAACCATGTTACTAAAGACGGGTCGGCCCTGAGGGGTACCCGCGCGAGCTTAATGCGAAGTGATATGGACTCGGGTTGACCTGAGAGGTGCCCGCGAGATAACTACGAGGCGTGGCCGGGCATTCTTAGCCCTTGCCGCAAGTCCTCGAGACGGGGCGACGGGGTCACATCGATCGTGAGTCTCTGCTCGTTTCCGCGCTCTCCTAATCCACTACGGTTTGGATATTTGATCCGAGGGGCCTCTGGCCCGATAGCACTAACCATCACGTGGGCATAGTATGGGCGTTCTGCGTCGTATACATCAGCCGAAGCTTATTTGACGTCAGTAAGGAGCGGCGCACGTCGAGTTGGACTGGGAACGCAACCGCGCTTGTAGAAGGGGTTGCTAGGTCTGCTCTCGGTGGCCCCGTAACGTGCAGGAGTTCCCGGGGCGATGGCCCAAGACCCCTGGGGGCATAGGTTTAGTCCGGCGTGCTGACCTCTCTTATAAGCCTAGGTCGGGTTGCGGCGTGTTGCTTAGCCGAGGCCGGGCATGACCCAGAAAAGTGTGTCCGGCCGAAGTTAAGCGAGCGTGGTGGGTAACTTGGTGCACCCCTGCAGGGAAGAAACTTCTATCGATAGCCTGTCCTACGGTAACGGACACTCGGAGTTGTATCCCGATCGGTACAACTAGAACATGTGATGAGAACTGGATAGTACGGCTCTGGGATTGCTTTCTCGTAGGGAGTCGAGAAAGGATCTCAGGTCGAGGTTGATGATACTACTACTACTACTACTTTACATTATGTTCAACTGTTCTCTTCTATTGCTGCAAGACTGTCGAAGATTGTTGAAGATGCTAGTCTTCGATAGGACTAGGATTTCCCCCTCTATTCCGGCATTTCTGCAGCCCAGTCCGCATATACAGTCATTTCTTTGACAATGTTGCATATGTAGTGTAGATCCTTGCTTGCTGAGTACTTCGGATGAGTACTCACGTTTGCTTTACTTTCTTTTTCCCCCATATCCAATTGATGCCACCAGACGACGGAGCCCCTGAGCCAGACGCCCCAGCCGACGACCAGTACTACTACCCGCCTGGCGAGTACTACTACTACGAGGAGCCGTTTGACGACCAGGAGTAGGATCGGAGGGTCCAGGGCAGGAGGCCTACGCCTTTCGATCGTAGTATTTTATTTTACCCCTCCTCTGTGAAGGCCTATTTCTCTCTCTCTGTAAAATATCTGTACCCAGATATCTGATGCTTCCGCTGACGCTTGTATGCCATCGAGCTATGTATTCGAGCCCTCGAGGCCCTGGCTTGTAATATAAAGCTTGTATGACTTTATTTATGTTTTAGAGTTGTGTTGTGATATCTTCAAGTGAGTCCTTAGGCTTGATCGTGCGCATTTGCGTGTATGGTTAGTGCACGATTAAGCCGGGGTCGTCACACGGAGGAATACCTTGTGTGCTATCAAATGTCACAATGTAACTGGGTGATCATAAAGATGCTCTACAGGTATCTCAGAAGGTGTTTGTTGAGTTGGCATAGATCGAGATTAGGATTTGTCACTCGGAGTATCGGAGAGGTATCTCTGGGCCCTCTCGGTAATACACATTATAAGCTTGCAAGCAAATGACTAAGGAGTTAGTTACGAGATGATGTATTACGGAACGAGTAAAGAGACTTGCCAGTAACGAGATTGAACTAGGTAGAGAGATACCGACGATCGAATCTTGGGCAAGTAACATACCGATGGACAAAGGGAATTACATATGTTGTCATAAGGTTCGACTGATAAAGATCTTCGTAGAATATGTAGGAGCCAATATGGGCATCCAGGTTCCGCTATTGGTTATTGACCGGAGAAGTGTCTCGGTCATGTCTACATAGTTCTCGAACTCGTAGGGTCCACACGCTTAATGTTCGTTGACAATATAGTATTATATGAGTTATGTATGTTGGTGACCGAATGTTGTTCGGAGTCCTGGATGAGATCACGGACATGACGAGAAGCTCCGGAATGGTTCGGAGGTAAAGATTGATATATGGGATAATAGTGTTTGGTCTTCGGAAGAGTTCCGGAATTCACCGGAAGGGGTTTCGGATGTTTTCCGAAATGTTCTGGTGCGAGGACACTTTATTTGGGCCAAAGGGGAAAGCCCATGAGGTTTTTGGAAAGCGCAAAAAAAAGTTTTGCGGAGACCAGGGGCCAGACGCCGGGAACCCTGGCGTCTGGTCCTGGAGTCCGAGGAGGACTCTTGCCTTTCGGGCAAAACCGACCTTGAGGAGGCTTTTACTCCAAGTTTCGACCCCAAGGCTCAACATATAAATAGAGGGGCAGGGCTAGCACCCAAGACACATCAAGAATCACCAAGCCGTGTGCCGGCGGCAACCCCGTCCTCTCTAGTTTATCCTCCGTCATAGTTTCCGTTGTGCTTAGCGAAGCCCTGCGGAGATTTTTCTTCACCAACACCGTCACCACACCGTCATGCTGCCGGAACTCATCTACTACTTCGCCCGTCTTGCTGGATCAAGAAGGCGTGGACGTCATTGAGCTGAACGTGTGCTGAACGCGGAGGTGCCGTACGTTCGGTACTTGATCGGGACGGATCGTGAAGGTGTACGACTACATCAACCGTGTTGATAAACGCTTCCGCTTTGCGATCTTGAATGGTATGAAGATGCTCTCCTCTCTCGTAGCTATGCATCTCCATGGATAGATCTTGCGTGCGCGTAGATTTTTTTTTGTTTTCCATGCAACGTTCCCCAACACCGCTGCCATTGCTGCCGCCCACTTTTGACAATCTTTGTTGATCGTCGACCACCGGTAGCGAAGAGATCTATCGTTGCGCTCAATTCCACTCTTGTTGTATGAATCAAAGAACTCCTTCATCCGAAACCAATATGTATCTTTAGTTTGGTCCGTCCCAACAGTGGCA
Source organism: Thinopyrum elongatum (assembly GCA_011799875.1). Lineage (NCBI taxonomy): Eukaryota > Viridiplantae > Streptophyta > Magnoliopsida > Poales > Poaceae > Thinopyrum > Thinopyrum elongatum. The sequence continues at coordinate 135,063,895 of CM022298.1, forward strand.
TTCATAGACACGTTCAACCATGTCTTGCATAGGAAAATGTCTTTGTCCATGGTGTAGTTGCACGCCATTCCTTTCGGTGCATCGACCAAACTCTCACCCTCCTCATCCACTTCATATTCATGATCATCTTCATGCACTTCATTGGTTTGAGACCAATGAGAATTGTTGGAGCCAACACCCATAGTTGACATATATGTTCATCATTGAAACTACAAAGTATGACAAAGAAAACTAATCAAGCTATCCATATGTATACATTTATCTAACAACAACAAAGGAGAAAAAAAATCATACCTTGTGGGCATTTCATCAAGCACCATGTGCGCATCGGCCACCGGCGCAACAAATTGCGAGCTTTCCGGCGCTTCGGGCGACGAAGGCGCGGCTGGATGCGTGGAATCTTCTTCACGCGCCTAGAAGCGCCGTCCACCTTCCTCTTCTTTTGGGTCACCATCGCAGCCACCGCCATCGGTCGGGTGGAGACGGAGCTCCGCGGCTTCGCGGCAGGCGGCGGCACGACACCACCCTGCGAATTCGTCCGGGGCGCCATGAAGAGGCCTCGCGCTAGACCGGTGCTTGGAGCCGGTGCGGCGCCGGCGGCGAAGCCGGAGGTCAACCCCGCGCTAGGGTTTGCGGCGGCGGCGGCGGAGGGGTCGCGGGTGTAGGAAGGGGTTGGGGGATGTCGGCGCGGCCTTCCATCGATGAAATTTCGCCGGCGGCGGCGCGGGACGGGGCGGGGCAACCGGAGAGGTTAGGGCAGCGGTTGCTTGCTCCCGTGCAAATGTTCGTTGTCCAGCGCGCGTAGCTGGCACACCAAATACACAGCACGCGATGCCGTTTTTCTCACCACCCTGAACCAACTTTACCGTGCGCGTGATTTTAGCGCGGCTGCTGGAGCGCCAGTTTTGGTCCCCCGCGTGCAATATAGTCGTTTTTTCCAGCACGTGGCTAATCTTTGAAGATACTCTGACAGATCAGAAAACTTTTCTTATACTCCATCTGAAATTAACCGTCCTTGAGATGAGTGTATCTAGACGGAAGTTGTATAATTTTTTCTCGTTCTGTAATTAGTACTCTGCTAAGGGATTGTGAGCTCCTCCACTTCACTGCGGTTGGACAGAGGAGGAAGATACCGTCGAGAGGAGGATACAGGAAAACGACGGCGCTGCGGCGACCAGCGGATCTCGCTTGTGACCACGTCCACGTATACGTAGTACGTGCGAATAATCCGCGATCACAGTCATGTGACGTGCGCCTGGCTAGCCAGCAGTGCCAGTACAAAAACCCCCGGGCCGAAGCGATCCGCAGCAGAGGCACGCGGAGCCGTCGCCGTCGCCGTCGCCTCCCCGTGTCGTTAGCCGGCCATGGAGTAAGTAGGGAGTAGTATATTACGCCAAGCCAAAGCTTGCCTCCCCTGCCGCGCTCACCAGCACGACACCGGGCGCGCACGCAAACGCAAGCCAAGGTGAGGCGGGGAGGGAGCGCGCTCTTTTCCTGAACCGTCGCGTCGATCGCGACTCGCGGCGTCGAATGCTCGTGGCCGCGCTGAGGCACATGCTGCGCCGCGTCCTCGCCGGCCTCCGCGCGCTGCACCCGCGCCCGCGCAGGCGCCGCCAGGGTGGTGCTGGCGGTGGCGCTGACGCTGGTGCCGGGGCCGCGCCGGCGTCCAAGGCGCGCGTCACCGTGCGCCGGCTCGGCAGCAACGGCAGGAGCAAGGCCAGCACACCGCGCGGCGGTGCTGATGGGTCGGTGCCGGGCGAGGGTCGGCAGCCGGTGACCATACGCGTGGCGACGTTCAACGCTGCCCTGTTCTCCATGGCGCCCGCCGTGGCCGCAGTCCCTGAAGCGGGAGCTGGAGCGGGAGCGGAGCGCGAGGCCGCTCGTAGGAGCGGCGCCGGCACGGGCGCGGGCGCGCGGCCGCGGCCCAAGGGGATCCTGAAGGCGCAGGCGAGCCTGCTGTCGCGGGCGCCGAGCAAGGCGCGCGTGTCCATCAACCTGCAGGACAACGAGATCTCCCTCGACCGGAGCGGCAAGCTCGGCAGCCCGAGGGCCCGGAAGCCGCAGACCCGGCTGCAGCAGGTGATCGTGGGCGGCCTGGACGCGAGCCGGCGGCGGAGCGTGGAGGAGGTGCTGCGGGAGACGGGGGCGGACATCATCGGGCTGCAGAACGTGCGCGCAGAGGAGGAGCGCGGGATGCGGCCGCTGTCGGAGCTGGCGGGCGCGCTGGGCATGCGGTACGTGTTCGCGGAGAGCTGGGCGCCCGAGTACGGCAACGCCGTGCTCTCCCGCTGGCCCATCAAGCGCTGGAAGGCGCTCCGCGTCGCCGACCAGTCCGACTTCAGGTCAGTCAGTGAGCCAGTCCGTCAGTCAGTCGCCCCCCGCCGTCCACGGCGTCGCTCGCTCCTTTCTGCTTCTGCATCGGATTCGGGGCTGCGGGCCACGTCGTGGTCCGAACGAATGTTCCATCCTCTTCCACTGTAAACAATCACACACCCGGCCCGCAGTCAAACGTCGCCAGTGCACCGCATTAGTATCTCGTCCTTGCGCCCGACCAGGGCTCGTGAGGCGCTGGCCATGCCAGGCCGGCGACTGTTGCCGGACAGTGGCTCTCGTCGGTCGGCACAGCTGTGCTCTGCGAACGGCGTGCTAGCCTAGCTCGTGTCCTTTTCGACCCAAGCAGGAGCATCTACTACCCATAGCTAGCTGCTCGTTTTGGCATGAACGTACGGGTACGGTAGTTGGTGCATTGCATGCGCGCCTGCCGGCGTCGCGTCCCCCGGCCGGACCCCGCCCGGTGGCCGGTGTGCCGTCGAGCTGTTCCGCCGTGCATTATTGCCCGCCCGCGCGCACGCCCGGACTAGTAAACAATCTCCATGGAAATTCCTGTAATCCAGACATAACCTTAAAGCTTCTTCTCATTTCTCTGCTCATTTTGTTATTGTTTTCCCTCGTGGAAGCTTCCTGTTGCTTAGCCGGGCAGTATCCCGGCTGACCCGTGTTGCGAGCCAAAAGTGGTACGTAGTAGGCACCGGGCTTTACCTGCCACTAGCGCGAGTCAACCCGACCCCACGTCCGACAAGCAGCTAGATGCTTATAGGGAGTAAGTATGACACATCCTTGATCCACAACCTAATAATCTACGGTAAGTACTAACTGCCTCTTTTTTTAGGATTATCAGTACACTACTACTAGAACCAAGCCATGGATTAGGTGAAACAGCTCCCTTGGCGCTTGGCACCACACACGCACACACTCTTTCTCTCTGCATGCGGCGTCCACAATCCAAGGGCAAACGGCCGGCTCCCGAGGGTCCATGCTTTTCTTCTTCTTTTTGGTAGCTTCCCCCGTGACTGATCAACCGGAAACCCTGAGCTAACACTGGCCGCCTCCGATCCATGGTTAGACCGACGGTTAGAGAGCGCGGCGTCGCAGTCGGCGAACAGTCCGGAGTAGCTGGGCAGGCCCTTTCCGGGCAACGGCGGCTTCAATTCGGATCCACGGACAGCCACTCCTGGCCATGCACGGGAGCCACGAGAACTTATGGCACTGCGTTTTTGTTTGTTTTTGTTTTATGTCCGTGTGATATCGTGGTCACGAAATCTCTAATGATAATAATCGGTCTGAAAGCCGAACGTGCATAATTCCCCGGCCTCTGTTGCTGTCAGAGCTTAATTGAGGCCCTGTCACCATTTCAATGCTGAATGATTGTCGTGGAGAGGTGGTCAGAAATGAAGAAGTGTAATGGCGCATGCAGGAACGTGCTGAGGGCCACGATCGAGGTGCCGAGGGCCGGGGAGGTGAACTTTCACTGCACACACCTGGACCACCTGGACGAGAGCTGGCGGATGAAGCAGGTGAACGCCATGCTCCGCTCCGTCGACGGCCCCCACATCCTCGCCGGCGGCCTCAACGCGCTCGACGGCACCGACTACTCCGCCGACAGATGGGCCGACATCGTCAAGGTCTTCAATCTTCTCCGAATGATTTCGAAACCTTGGACATTATGAGCAATTCTGATGATCTTTGGTTTTGCATTTTGCAGTACTACGAGGAGATCGGCAAGCCGACGCCCAAGGTGGAGGTGATGAAGTACCTCAAGGGGAAGCAGTACGTGGACGCCAAGGATTTCGCCGGAGAGTGCGAGGCCGTGGTGGTCGTGGCCAAAGGGCAAGGTGAGACACAATGACATGCCACGTTTTTACAAGGTACTGTAATAATGTCTTCTGTGTTACTTTTGGTACTGAATTTTACACTGAACTGAAACCCCAGACGTGCAAGGGACGTGCAAGTACGGCACGAGGGTGGACTACATACTGGCGTCGCCGAGCTCCCCCTACAAGTTCGTGCCGGGATCCTACACGGTCGTCTCCTCCAAAGGGACCTCGGACCACCACATCGTCAGGGTCGACGTCGCGATAGTGCCGGACACGAGGGACGCGGACGAGCAGGCCGCCGGCGGGCGGAAGCAGAGGGTGGTCAAGATGAGCAAGAAGGGGTCCAGAAAAGGGATATGGGCAAGTAAATGATGATACTCTGTGTTATTTGTTGGAGTCCTTCTCTAGTACGTACATTCTTTTTCGTTTTTACTTGTTTTGGCGTTGTTGGTAGAGGTGATGTTGGTTGCTTTCAATTCAATTGTGTATACGGCTGGGCTGGCTAGTGGTTGAAGTGGGACTGAAGAATGTGATGTATAAGTAACCAGGAGGTGGAAGGAAGCAATATATTTTTGGGATGGCTTCCATGCTGCTGTTGCCTGCTGCCTTGGCCCTGTTTTCACATTCAGGGTGGCTTCGGGTGGGTGGACGGTCTCTGTTGCCTGAATTACCAAACACAAGTGATGTGGACACTGGACAGGAAGCAGTAACTTGCGAGAAGGGGTTTTAATCAGTTATCTTTTACGAAAGAATGGGATTAGATAAGTTATCTTCATTAAAGAGAGCATTTTCGCAAACTGCGAAGTTCCTTTTTGTCAAAGAAATAGAGAGAAAAGATAATCCCTCCGTTCCATAATTCTTGTCGTGGCTTTAGTTCAAATTACTGTGTAAGTTATCTTGGTGAACTATACCGATGGTCCACCGAAATGTACTTCAGCCTGAAGAATCTAGCTAGAGCAAAGATAATTGCTTCGGCTTCAGTACTGCAGTCTTTGCACATCACCATTGTTTTGAGGGAACAGTACACGACGAAGCCAACTTTGTTTCATAATAAGACCCGTCTCCATCCTCACCGGTTAGCCATAGCTCCTATACGTTCTCCGGATATAGCCAATGGACTCATTCTGTTCTTCTGATGAGATAAACGAAACGAGAGAAAAGTGTTAGATAAAACGAGATAAACGAGACACGAGAGACACGGATTTTTTACGTGGAAACCCTTGCGGGAGAAAACCACGGACGCACGAAGGCGCAATCACTATGAGGAGGAGCATTACAAGCACGAGACGACAGACCGTCTTAGGTGCGACTACATGGGGTATATATGAGGGCAATACATGAGAGTCCTTGGAGGACAAGTAAACAAGTTGTACTCGTACGCGTCGGTATCAACGCAAAGGCCCACACCGTAAGTACTACGTGTAGTCCAATACGGTAGAATTTGGATCACAGTTTAACAATCTCCACCTTGAGCCAAATTCCCTCCAGTAGTCGAAGAAAGTAAATAACTCCATCCAAATCAGCATAAATACCTTGTGCGTCAAAGTCCATAGGACTAGTGAGAAATACCAACTAAGCCTGAGCAAAGCTCAAACTTATTGGTAGAAACTGGCTTTATCATCATGTCAGCAGGATTATCATGAGTACTTATCTTGCATACATTCAAATTGCCTTCAGTAACAACATCTCGAATATAATGAAATCTGACATCAATGTGCTTTGTTCTCTCATGATACATTGGATTCTTTGTAAGATATATGACACTTTCACTGTCAGAAAATATGGTAGGACAAGATGAATCTTCACAAAACTCAGTGTACAAACCTCTCAACCAGATAGCTTCTTTGCAAGCCTCAGAAATAGGCATATACTCGGCATCAGTAGTGGAACATGCCACAATAGACTGCAAAGTTGCTCTCCAACTCACAGCACAACCACCAATGGTGAAAACATAACCCGTGAGTGATCTTCTCTTATCCAAATCACCAGCAAAATCAGAATCAACAAAACCAACAAGTCCATCTTCAGTTTTTCCAAACTGTAAATAAGCATTAGAAGTACCTCGCAGGTATCTGAAAATCCACTGAACTGCTTTCCAATGCTCTTTTCCAGGATTAGCCATGTATCTACTGACAACACTCAATGCATATGATAAATCCGGACGAGAACAAACCATGGCATACATAAGTGAACCAACTGCACTTGAATAGGGAACTCTAGACATGTACTCAATATCTGCATCTGACTTAGGACATAAAGCTGATGATAATTTGAAGTGTGCAGCTAACGGTGTACTCACCGGCTTGGCATTATGCATATTAAAACGACGAAGAACTTTATCAATATATCCTCTCTGACTTAGATATACTTTTCCAGACGGTCTATCTCTGGATATTTCCATGCCAAGAATTTTCTTTGCTGCACCCAAATCCTTCATCTCAAATTCATTACTCAATTGCTTCTTTAGTTCATTAATCTCTGACATACTCTTTGCAGCAATTAGCATACCATTAACATAAAGGAGCAAATAAATAGTTGAACCATTGACAGTTTTCAAATAAACACAACTATCATAATTAGACCTTTTGAAACCTTGAGAGAGCATAAAAGTGTCAAATCTCTTGTACCACTGTCTAGGGGATTGTTTCAATCCATAAAGAGATTTCTTTAACTTACAGACAAGCTTTTCTTTTTCAGGAATAACAAAACCTTCAGGTTGTTCCATATAAATATCCTCTTCTAATTCTCCATGTAAGAATGCATTTTTAACATCCAATTGCTCAAGCTCAAAATCATTCATGGCAGCAATACTAAGTAAAGTGCGAATAGAGCTATGCTTCACAACAGGAGAAAAGACTTCGTTATAGTCAATACCTGGAATCTGACTGTAACCTTTAGCAACTAACCTTGCTTTATATCTTGTCTCATCATTACGAGAAACACCTTCTTTCCTTTTGAAAACCCACTTGCAACGAATAGTTTTCTTCTCTCTAGGTTATTTTACTAAATCCCAAGTGCCATTCTTTTCAAGTGATTCCATCTCATCATGCATAGCGGTCATCCACTTATTACTATCACCAGAAATAATAGCCTCGAAATATGAAGAAGGCTCAGAATTACCTTCAATTTCCTCTGCAACAGATAAAGTAAAAGAAACAATATTGCACTCTTCAATTAACCTGTCAGATTTATTAATACCCCGCCTAACTCTGTCACGTGCGAGATTCCAACTGGATAGAACAATAGGCTGATTTGAAGTGGGAGTGACATGTTCATCATCAACGACGGGTTCATCATGTGCAACAATATTTTCCTTACCAGATGTATCACCTGAATCAATAACATGCTCCACCAGAACAGTAGGCTGCTGAATAGTAGGCTGCTGTTCACTCTCAACAGGAACATTAGTAGATGAAACATCATGTAACATAGCAGATTCATTAAAGATAACATTTCTGCTAATAACAACCTTCTGGGTTTCAGGATTCCACAATTTAAAACCTTTAACACCAGACTTATAACCAAGAAAGATGCACTTAACAGCCCTAGGCTCCAATTTTCCATTATCAACATGAGCATAAGCAGTGCAACCAAAAACTCTCAACTGTGAATAATCAGCAGGTGAACCAGACCATACCTCAATTGGAGTTTTCTTATTAAGAGCAATAGATGGTGAACGGTTAATGAGATAACAGGCAGTGGAAGCGGCCTCAGCCCAAAAACGCCTATGCAAACCTGCATTGGACAACATGCAATGGGCTCTGGAAATAATGGTCCTGTTCTTACACTCAGCAACACCGTTTTGTTGAGGAATATAAGGAACGGTGTAGTGTCTGACAATGCCTTCAGATTTGCAATAATTCTTAAATTGCTTAGAACAGAATTAGATACCATTATCAGTGCGAAGTATTTTTACCTTCTTTTCAGTCTGCCTTTCAATCATAATCTTCCACTCCTTAAAAACTGAGAATGCTTCATATCTATGCTTCAAGAAATAAGGCCAAATTTTTCTCGAATAATCATCAATAATAGTCAGCATGTAACTAGCACCACCTAGTGACTTTCTGCGAGATGGTCCCCATAAATCAGAATGAACATAATTAAGAATACCTTCAGTTGTATGAGTCGAAGTGTTGAACTTCACTCTCTTGTGCTTGCCGAAGATGCAATGCTCACAAAATTTCAATTTACCATGTTCATATCCATCAAGAAGACCCCTCTTATTTAACTCTGCCAAACCAAGTTCACTCATATGTCCAAGACGCATATGCCAAAGGTTAGCAGCATCACAATCATAATTCTTTGAAATAACTGGAGTAGCGTTACCTGAAACGGTAGAACCTCAAAGGTAATAAAGACCATTGGTCGAACTTAAATCACCTTTCATCACAATAAGAGAACCTTTGGTGACTTTCAAAACACTATCTCCACCTGAATACTTGTACCCCTTTGCATCAAGGGCACTCATAGAAATAAGATTTCTCTTCATCTTCGGAATATACCGAACATCTGTCAAAGTTTTGATTGTGCCATCAAACATCTTGATTCGAATAAAACCTATGCCTTCAATCTTGCATGGTGAATTATCAAAACCCAAAACGAAACCAGCAGCAAAACATCGTACTTCATGGATGCCATGAGTAGATTAAATCTGTGTTCACAAAGTAGTACAAGCCGTAGAAAAATTCTTGACAGAATTAATTTGCGGAGCAAACAAAAAAGTATTGAGTAAATAGCACCTGATAGTGTTTACGGGCAGTGGACGTAGCAACGGACAGAGAACAAAAAATCTGAACTAGTACTGGCCTTTCCTCCACGTGAGTAGAGTACTAGTAGTTGCTTCCGTTGATGCCCTTTTCTGATGACGTGGACAGCAGCAGTAATCAAATCAATCGTGCACCTCGGGGGACTTTGAACGAGCAGCAGCTACGGTTGATTCCCTCGGGACAGCAAACGGGACGCTGCGTACTGGAGCAGCAGCGGCAGCAGGTCGCGTCGGGACTTGGAGCGTGTACTTGCAGCAACGCGTGGCTCGGCGGATCGGAAGAGCGGCTCCAAACGCACGGCTTTGTAGGGCGGCACAACAGCGCAGATCGATTTCCTGTTGGTCTCGGTTTCAACGGCGGCTGCTCCAGAATCGATCTGGCTTCGGATCGCCAGGTCGCGTCGGCGGCGGCGCAAAGGACGCCGCAACCCTAACCTCTCGTCTCGGACGAATCTCGTATCAGCAACTTGCTCTGTATACCATCTGTTAGATAATAACGAGAAAACAAAACACGAGAGACACGGATTTTTTTACGTGAAAACCCTTACGGGAGAAAGCCACGGACGCACGAAGACGCAATCATTATGAGGAGGAGTATTACAAGCACGAGACGACAGACCGTCTTAGGTGCGACTACATGTGATATATATGAGGGCAATACATTAGAGTCCTTGGAGAACAAGTAAACGAGTTGTACTCGTATACGTCGATACCAACGCAAAGGCCTACATCGTAAGTACTACGTCTAGTCCAATACGGTAGAATTTGGATCACAGTTTAACAAAAAGCACAGCAGATATGCTCTACTGCTGCGAGGTAGTTATGACTGACGCTGACGGCTCGCAGCTACTGGATCGATACGGTCCACCGTACCGTACCGGATGATGCACACAGTGCTATGCTACACCCTAGCAGCAGTAGCATGCATGCATGGACGGGCAACAAGGTCCCGACCGTATGTATAATCATGGGTTGATGTATCCCAACCACCATGAGAACTGTCCAACTGTGGATCTCGAACGTGCATGGCCGGGCGCGCGCGCATGTGGCCCTCGCGCCTGAGGGGTGCGGATCACCTGTATTGCCATGCGGACGAGATGGAGGTGATGGGTGCTGGCTGATTAGATGCAACCGTTGGTCCCGGATGCTGACATGATCCCGGCAGCTTAACTAAGAATCTGGGGAAGTCAGGGGGAAATCACTGGTTAACACCTACAAGGAAACGAGTGGTTTGCTAATTTGTTTTGGGGATTGTTTTGTTGCTTCCTCCATCGTATCACTCCTGGAAAATTCACTGTAAGATGGATGTTACTGCTGATGGCAAATTCACTGTTGAATCTTTCTATATATATATATATATATATATATATATATATATATATATGATTTTAAGCATGTGCATTTTCCTCATAAGTTTTTGTGGGGAGTAAAGATTTCTGCCAAGACCCAAGTATTCATTTGTAGAATAGTACTATACTGACTAAGGATAACTTAGTGAAGAGAGGGTGGAATGGAAACAAGCACTATGTATTCTGTGGACAGGATGAAGCATTGATCACCTGTTATTTTCATGCTCGGTTGCTAAGCTTGTTTGGAACCTGCTTAGAAGTGCCTTTTGTTTTAGTTCAATACCTAGAGGAACTGATGTAGGGGGCAAAAAGCTTCTGGCGCGGGTAGCAAGTGAAACCTTCAAAGCCTCGCAGGATCCAGAAGTTCTCGGGCTCACCAATGGTTGATTCCAGGCGCTCAAAACGAAGGTTGTTGATGTCTTCTCTGATATCTTTTGGCAGGGGCATTGTCCTTGATATGCTTTTATTTTGCTGTATTGAAGCCAGAGTACGTCTTATATTAGTCTTGCAACCTTTCTCTTTATGTTTCCCCAGATCTTGATGATGACACATTGTTCTTTTAGTTCTGGCTTCCGAACCAAAAGATCGCGCCAGAATGTGCCACGATCATCTTTCCTCACTTGAAATATATTCAGTTGGGGATCCTCCCCCCAGCCCCCCTCTGAAAATTTCAAAAAAAGGAACACATTGTTCTTTAGCTCAAGCTTCTGCTAGCTTTGTTCGGTCTGCCCTTCTTTGTTTAGTTTGTCAGCAGTGTATGTGTTTGACTCTAAAGTTTGAACTTTGGTTTCTTTAATAGAAATCAGAAAGTGAGTTCTCTCTTTTATGAAAAAACAAAACACCTGTGGTAACACAAGCTTTTAAATTCCTAACAATGTGTCGATCATAGTTTAACCACAGTGGTATTGTAAATGGAATAACAGATTTGGTTTGAAGGTACAGACGACAAAATTTATCCCCTCCTCTTCTGTTCGCAAAGATGTCAACTGAAAACATTTTTTTTCCAACAACTAGGAAGAAGCACATTTGTATCTGCAATTGAGCCCGCAATAATCAAATAGCATCACCGAGGAAATACTATCAATGAATTACATAATGACGCTGAATATATAAAAAGATTAAAAGAATGTAAAAAAGGATAGTTAACCCCGAGAGACAGAGTGTGGTAAATGGGTGTAAAGCCCTGGCCATAGCCACCAGTTCCTGGCCGTTATGCCTGCCAGCAGTGACAGAGCTTGAACCAAAATCATGGGGTGCTTTCAGCTGATTTTTTGTGAAAAATATGCCTAATACAAAAGGATATATACATGTTTTCTTGTGAGCTGGGAGGCCACGGCCCAGGTTGGCCCCCATGAAGCGCCGCCACTGCCTGACGGGATCTAGACCGACCCACAGACCAACAGTAATCTTTTCTGCGCACTTTGTGCTCACTCGTGTGCACTCGAGATCAACTTTCCAATCGGTCACCCATCTCAAATTGCTCCAAGCCAAACATGCTTAACTTTTGGGTTCCTTGCGAATGGGCTCCCGAAAAAGAAGGAATTCTTTGTTGATACGAGTGTCTATCATTCCTATTAAGCCAAGATGCCACATGCAACCCCACTCAAAGGAACCGTCGTCCTCTTCGACCCATAGTAATGTTCCCTCTTAGCACACATCTATGCACACCAGTGTCGCGACGGACCACACGTTGGCACATACCGTGTGTCCATCTACATAGGCACAGGTCGTGTGTCACGATTTACCACACACACCATGTACATGTCTGCGTCACTGGCCCACACACGGCTGTGTAACTGCGAGGGTCGGCTCTAATATCATTTGTAACGCCCCGACCACAGCCACCGGTTCCCGGTTGTTACGCCCGGCGAGATCTAGACTGGCCTCACGGACCAACACTAACTTTCCTGCGCTCGTGCGCACCTGGGGTCAACTTCTCAGGCGGTCACTCATCCTTAAATTGCTCCAAGCCAAACACAATTAACTTTAGGGTTCCTTGCGATTGGACTCCCGGAAAAAAGAAATTTCTGGTTGATATGAATAGTCTGTCATTCTTATGAATGTCACAATAGGCGGATTAAAATAAGAGATAAATTGCATGGACAAACAACTGTTAGTAATGACCCACAAGTGTAGGGGGTTGCAACAATCTTCGAGGGAATTAATACAACCCAAATTTACTGATTTGACACAAGAAAAACCAAAGAATATTTATAAGGTTTAATAATTGAGTTATCGATTCAACCATACATGATACAAGTACTTGCTTGCAAGAATTATTAGTAGCAGTGACAATATGGTGAATGGAGTGGTTTATGTAACAAAGCAGTTTCACATCAGCAAAATACCCAGCAGTTGCCTAGTAAGTAACTTAAAGACAACAACAATAACGTTAAAACATAGGAGAAACACTTCAGACGTATCAACTCCCCTTAAGCTTAGCTTATTGCTTGTTTTCAAGCAATTCACTTGACAAAGTGAGCGGTAAAAGAAAACTTTTATGAGCACTTGCTTAACCCATGTATATAAATCTAGCAACGAGCCCTAGGAATAACAACATAAAAGGATATGTAGGAATAGTGCAAGAGGTTTTCAATCATGCCTATCTCAGGATAATTTTTTAACCAAGTAGGAATCACGGGGAATAAATGGACTGATGTAAGTTGTGGAAAAGAATGATAGTTGAGTATCTCGCAAATGTTACGAGACTACACTTGCAAACATAAAGCAGTGCATAGACATCAGCATTATCAAGATGGTGACTAGGCACAACATTTAAAAGTGGAAGAATTACATACCCACTGTACTCCGCTCTAATTGCTACAAAATGCATGTTACACTAAGAATGATCGCTAGGTTCTTACCGAGTTGATGCTTGAGAGATTGTAAATTGACTCAACATAAAAGTAAATGACAAGCCTTTCGCGGAGGAAAACAGAGATTGTCATGCGCTTAATTTTGTGAAAATGGCACACTTGTGATGCTGGGGTTTTGGAAGTTGTTTTGGGTGTTTAATGAGTCGGAAGAATAGTTTCACGAGCCTCTTTGTAATGGTCTCAGAACATCAAACTTACTTTTTTAGCCTTTGGGCTTTGTAGCTTTGAAGCTTTATTTGGAGCTCTCAACCTTGGGGTTGCGGGTTCGATTCCCACTACCAGCTCCATACTCCTTCTTTATGATATATGCATGATATAATATATACATCATGCATTTGTGTAACACCCCCAGTGGTTGGCTACAGTAATCCCCTTTTGGATAATGCCTTGTCATCATGATCAACAGTGCCTAAATATCATTTGGATCATATCTTTTTTTAAATTCAAATTCAAATGGAAATTCAAACTGAAAGTGCAAAATAAAGTTGCCCAAAAGTTGCTGAGAAAATGTTCATTATCTTGAAAATATTCCAAAACAATGAGGTGTTAAGGAGCACAACATCACTCTTATGAAAAGATGAACAGTAGCAATTTAAACAGCACAATTCCAGCATATTTAAATGCTATTCTAGTTATGAAAAATCCAAACAGATTCAAATAATTCTCAAACTTGTTGTGGCAGTGCATAAAAATGCCTTGGATTTTATGGGCTATGTTCCACATTTTTCCTAAGCCATTTTATGTGCTCAACTATTTCCTTTCCCATCTCTGTTAAATAAATAAAAGGAAAACAGAAAAGAAAACGAAGAAAAAGGAAAAAGGCCTATGCGCCTGGGCCTAAGTGGCACAGTGCGGCCCGGCCCACCCCGCACCTCCTCCCTCCTCCCGCACTGCTCATGCCGCTCGCTGTCGAGCACCGGGCGCGCGCGCAGCCAGGCCCCCCCTCTCCCTTGCTCGACAGCGGCTCCGCGCCCGTCGCTGGCTGGATAAGATCCCCCCTCGACCCCTCTGGCGAACCCTAGCCGCTCCGTTCGCCCCTCTCCCTCGTCCCCCCCCCACTTCGCCCGACGCCGCCATGGCCTCGCCGCCGTAGCCTCGCGGCCACCGTAGCCCCCGCGCCTCGCCGCCATGCCAGATCGCTCCACCACCGTCCGCTACATCTCCTCGCGCTGCTGGACGGAGCTGGGAGCCCCTGCTTCGCCCGCGGCGACCTCATCTTCCTCTCCGGCTCCGTCGTCTTCATCGCCGGATTCCGCCGCCCTCCGCCCACCACCGGCTTCACCGGGCCTACCCAGCAACGGCAGTGAGCCCCTCCCTCTTTCCCCTCATTCCGCGCGCTTGATTTCGAGCTCTGTCGCCCGCTTCGCCATCGCCCGAACCGCGCCGCCGCCTGGCCTCGTCACCGGCGTGGCCACGGTGACCAAATGGTCACGTGCGTGCCACCGTTGCACTCACCGCATCGCGTAGACGTCGTAGCCACCTCGCGCCGCTCGTTTCGTGCCCCCAGCTCCGATCCCGACGACGGCCGAACTCCAGCGTCCACCTTGTCGCTCGCCGTCGACGCTACCGACCACCGCAGCCCCCGCCGTCACCCCAGATCGCTTCGCCGTCGTCTGCCCATTCGAATGAGCCCGGCCATGCTCGCAACGGCGCTCTGTGCGCAAATCCCGACCCCCTCCCGATTTCGCCGCCGTCGTTTTGGGTCGCCGGCGATGAGTCACCGGTCGACACCGACGTGGCCCTCTGGGCCCCACCTTTGTGTCACTGACCGCAGGCCCCACGGGCCCCAGTTGACCCAGTTGACTGGGTCAACTGCTGACTGGGCGGCCCCATCTCTATGACATGTGGGTCCCGCGTGTTAAACGATTTAAAATAAATAGAAAATCTGTTAATTAGTTAATTAATTAGTTTAAACACTAATCACCCACTGACTGCTGGGCCACACTAGCTAATTAGGTTATTTAGTTAGATTTAACTCTGTTTATTTAACTAAGACACTGACATGTGGGTCCCACTGGACCCACCTGTCAGGTTTGACTCTGGTCAGCCAGAGTTGACCTACTGACGTCGTATTGAGGTCATGCTGACGTCACCTTTCACTGTTTCGGATAATGTCAATTTAAATAATAAAAATAATTCCAGAAAATGCTAAAATCTTTAGAAAATCATATAAAATAATCCGTAGCTCAGATCGAAAAATTTTGTACATGAAAGTTGCTCAGAATTTCGAGACGAATCTGAATATGCGGTCCGTTCGTCCGCCACACGTCCCTAGCATAGCGAACATGCAACCGTCCCCCTCCGTTTTCCTCTGTCCGAAAGTGCCGAACTTCGGGAAAACATTCCCGGATGTTTTCCCTCTTCACCTATATCGTGTAGCACCGCGTCGGAACACCCCTAGCTCTGCGTATTGTCATGTCATGCTCTTGTTTGCTTTATATTTACTGTTTCTTCCCCCTCTTCTCTCTCGGTAGACCCCGACACCGACGTTGCCCCCGAGGCCGACGCAGCTCAGGAGCCCGACGACACCGTTGACGTGTTGGGGAATGTAGCATGCAATTTCAAAATTTTCTACGCTCATGCAAGATCTATCTAGGAGATGCATAGCAACGAGAGGGGAGAGTTGGTCCACGTACCCTCGTAGACCGAAAGCGGAAGCATTTAGTAACGCGGTTGATGTAGTCGAACGTCTTCGCGATCCAACCGATCCAAGTACCTAACGTACGGCACCTCCGTGTTCAGCACACGTTCAGCACGATGACGTCCCTCGAGCTCTTGATCTAGTTGAGGACGAGGAAGAGTTCCGTCAGCATGACGGCGTGGCGACGGTGATGATGATGTTACCGGCGCAGGGCTTCGCCTAAGCACTACGACGATATGACCGAGGTGTGTAACTGTGGAGGGGGGCACCGCACACGGCTAAGAGAAGACTTGGTGTGCCTTTGGGGTGCCCCCCTCCCACGTATATAAAGGAGGAGGGAAGAGGAGGCCGGCCCAAGAGGGGGCGCGCCAAGATTCGCCCCCCTTTCCTATTCCAACTAGGAGAAGGAGGGAAGGAGGAAGAGGGGAGAAGGAAAGAGGGGGGCGCTGCCCCCTCCTAGTCCAATTCGGACCAGTCATGGGGAGAGGGGGCGGCCACCCCTTGAGGCCCTTCTATCCTTTCCACTAAAGCCCATTAAGGCCCATTACTTCCCGAGGGGGGGGGGGGAGGGGTTCCGGTAACCCCCGGTACTCCGAAACTCATCCGAATCAACCTGAACCATTCCGGTATCCGAATGTAACCTTCCAATATATGAATCTTTACCTCTCGACCATTTCGAGACTCCTCGTCATGTCCGTGATCTCATCCAGGATTCCGAACAAACTTCGGTTCATCAAATCACATAACTCATAATACAAATCGTCATCGAACATTAAGCGTGCGGACCCTACGGGTTCGAGAACTATGTAGACATGACCGAGACACTTCTCCGGTCAATAACCAATAGTGGGACCTGGATGCTCATATTGGCTCCTACATATTCTACAAAGATCTTTATCGGTCAAACCGCATAACAACAGACGTCATTCCCTTTGTCATCGGTATGTTACTTGCCCGAGATTCGATCGTCGGTATCATCATACCTAGTTCAATCTCGTTACCGGAAAGTCTCTTTACTCGTTCCGTAATGCATCATCCCACAACTAACTCATTAGTCACATTGCTTGCAAGGCTTATAGTGATGTGCATTACCGAGAGGGCCCAGAGATACCTCTCCGATACTCGGAGTGACAAATCCTAATCTCGATCTATGCCAACCCAACAAACACCTTCGGAGACACCTGTAGAGCATCTTTATAATCACCCAGTTACGTTGTGACGTTTGATAGCACACAAGGTGTTCCTCTGGTATTCGGGAGTTGCATAATCTCATAGTTAGAGGAATATGTATAAGTCATGAAGAAAGCTATAGCAATAAACTTAACGATCATTATGCTAAGCTAACGAATGGGTCTTGTCCATCACATCATTCCACTAATGATGTGATCCCATTTATCAAATGACAACTCATGTCCATGGCTAGGAAACTTAACCATCTTTGATCAATGAGCTAGTCTAGTAGAGGCATACTAGGGACACAATGTTTTGTCTATGTATTCACACATGTATCAAGTTTCCGGTTAATACAATTCTAGCATGAATAATAAATATTTATCATGATGTAAGGAAATATAAAATAACAACTTTATTATTGCCTCTAGGGCATATTTCCTTCAGTCTGGCTTACACCCGTTGTATTCTAAGTGTTTTGCATGTGTAAATCTGGCTTACACCCGTTGTATTCGAACGTTAGAATCTATCACACCCAATCATCACGTGGTGCTTCGAAACAACGAACCTTCGCAACGGTGCACAGTTAGGGGAAACACTTTCTTGAAATTTTAGCGAGGGATCATCTTATTTATGCTACCGTCGTTCTAAGCAAATAAGATGTAAAAAAATGATAAACATCACATGAAATCAAATAGTGACATGATATGGCCAATATTATTTTTCTCCTTTTGATCTCCATCTTCGGGGCACCATGATCATCATCGTCACCGGCATAACACCATGATCTCCATCATCATGATCTCCATCATTGTGTCTTCATGAAGTTGTCTCGCCAACTATTACTTCTACTACTATGGCTAACGGTTAGCAATAAAGTAAAGTAATTACATGGCGTTTTCATTGACACGCAGGTCATACAATAAATTAAGAAAACTCCTATGGCTCCTGCCGGTTGTCATACTCATCGACATGCAAGTCGTGATTCCTATTAGAAGAACATGATCAATCTCATACATCACATATATCATTCATCACATCCTTTTGGCCATATCACATCACACGGCATATGTTGCAAGAACAAGTTAGACGTCCTCTAATTGTTGTTGCAAATTTTTTACGTGGCTGCTATAGGTTTCTAGCAAGAACGTTTCTTACCTACGCCAAAACCACAACGTGATATGCCAATTTCTATTTACCCTTCATAAGGACCCTTTTCATCGAATCCGATCCGACTAAAGTGGGAGAGACAGACACCCGCTAGCCACCTTATGCAACTAGTGCATGTCAGTCGGTGGAACCTGTCTCACGTAAGCGTACGTGTAAGGTCGGTCCGGGCCGCTTCATCCCACGATGCCGCCGAATCAAGATAAGACTAGTAACGGCAAGTAAATTGACAAAATCGACGCCCACAACTACGCATAGACCTAGCTCATGATGCCACTGTTGGGGATCGGTGCAGAAATTAAAAAAATTTCTACGCATCACCAAGATCAATCTATGGATAGACTAGCAACGAGAGAGAGGGGAGTGCATCTTCATACCCTTGAAGATCGCGATGCGGAAGCGTTGCAAGAACGCGGTTGGAGGAGTCGTACACGCAGCGATTCAGATCGCGGTCGATTCCGATCTAAGCGCCGAACAACGGCGCCTCCGCGTTCAACACACGTGTAGCCCGGTGATGTCTCCCACGCCTTGATCCAGCAAGGAGGAGGGAGAGGTTGGGGAAGACAACTCCAGCAGCACGACGACGTGGTGGTGGAGCTTGCAGTTCTCCGGCAGGGCTTCGCCAAGCTCAACGGAGGAGGAGGGGGTGTTGGAGAGGGGGAGGGCTGCGCCTTGGATGAGGTGCTGCTGCCCTTCCTCCCCCCTCTATTTATAGGGCGAAGGGGGAAGGGGGCCGCCCCCTCTAGATGAGATCTAGAGGGGGGGCGGCGGCCAAGGGGAGGGGGCTTGCCCCCCAAGCCAAGGGGGGCGCCCCCTTTAGGGTTTCCCCCCAACCCTAGGCGCATGGGCCCTAAGGGGGGGATGGCGCCCAGCCCACTTAGGGGCTGGTTCCCTTCCACATACAACCCATAGGGCCCTCCGGGGCAGGTGGACCCTCCCGGTGGACCCCCGGAACCCCTTCGGTGGTCCTGGTACAATACCGGCAAACCCCCGAATACTTCCGGCGACCGTATGATGACTTCCCATATATAAATCTTCACCTCCGGACCATTCTGGAACTCCTCGTGACGTCCGGGATCTCATCCGGGACTCCGAACAACATTCGGTAACCACATACTATTTCCCATAACAACTCTAGCGTCACCGAACCTTAAGTGTGTAGACCCTACGGGTTCGGGAACCATGCAGACATGACCGAGACATCTCTCCGGCCAATAACCAACAGCGGGATCTGGATACCCATGTTGGCTCCCACATGCTCCACGATGATCTCATCGGATGAACCACGATGTCGAGGATTCAATCAATCCCGTATGCAATTCCCTTTGTCCATCGGTATGTTACTTACCCGAGATTCGATCGTCGGTATCCTTGTACCTTGTTCAATCTCGTTACCGGCAAGTCTCTTTACTCGTTCCGTAACGCATGATCCCGTGGCTAACTCCTTAGTCACATTGAGCTCAATACGATGATGCATTACCGAGTGGGCCCAGATATACCTCTCCGTCATACGGAGTGACAAATCCTAGTCTCGATTCGTGCCAACTCAACAGACACTTTCGGAGATACCTGTAGTGCACCTTTATAGTCACCCAGTTACGTTGTGACGTTTGATACACCCAAAGCATTCCTACGGTATCCGGGAGTTGCACAATCTCATGGTCTAAGGAAATGATACTTGACATTAGAAAAGCTCTAGCGAACGAACTATACGATCTTGTGCTATGCTTAGGATTGGGTCTTGTCCATCACATCATTCTCCTAATGATGTGATCCCGTTATCAATGACATCCAATGTCCATGGTCAGGAAACCATAACCATCTATTGATCAACGAGCTAGTCAACTAGAGGCTTACTAGGGACATGTTGTGGTCTATGTATTCACACATGTATTACGATTTCCGGATAACACAATTATAGCATGAACAATAGACAATTATCACGAACAAGGAAATATAATAATAACCACTTTATTATTGCCTTTAGGGCATATTTCCAACAGTTGAAGTGTCTCTTGATGTGTTTGGTTCTTTTGTGAAATCTGGATTCCTTCGCTAAGGCAATTGCTCCAGTGTTGTCACAAAAGATTTTCATTGGACCCGATGCACTAGGTATTACACCTAGATCGGATATGAACTCCTTCATCCAGACTCCTTCATTTGCTGCTTCTGAAGCAGCTATGTACTCTGCTTCACACGTAGATCCCGCCACAACGCTTTGCTTGGAACTGCACCAACTGACAGCTCCACCATTCAATATAAACACGTATCCTTTTTGCGACTTAGAGTCATCCGGATCAGTGTCAAAGCTAGCATCGACGTAACCGTTTACGACGAGCTCTTTGTCACCTCCATAAACGAGAAACATATCCTTAGTTCTTTTCAAGTACTTCAGGATGTTCTTGACCGCTGTCCAGTGAACCACTCCTGGATTACTTTGGTACCTCCCTGCTAGACTTATAGCAAGGCACACATCAGGTCTGGTACACAGCATAGCATACATGATAGAACCTATGGCTGAGGCATAGGGAATGACTTTCATTTTCTCTCTATCTTCTGCAGTGGTCGGGCATTGAGTCTGACTCAACTTCACACCTTGTAACACAGGCAAGAACCCTTTCTTTGACTGATCCATTTTGAACTTCTTCAAAACTTTATCAAGGTATGTGCTTTGTGAAAGTCCTATTAAGCGTCTTGATCTATCTCTATAGATCTTGATGCCTAATATATAAGTAGCTTCACCGAGGTCTTTCATTGAAAAACTTTTATTCAAGTATCCTTTTATGCTATCCAGAAATACTATATCATTTCCAATCAACAATATGTCATCCACATATAATATTAGATTTGCTACAGAGCTCCCACTCACTTTCTTGTAAATACAGGCCTCTCCAAAAGTCTGTATAAAACCATATGCTTTGATCACACTATCAAAGCGTATATTCCAGCTCCGAGATGCTTGCACCAGTCCATAAATGGATCGCTGGAGCTTGCACACCTTTTTAGCACCTTTAGGATTGACAAAACCTTCTGGTTGCATCATATACAACTCTTCTTTAAGATATCCATTAAGGAATGCAGTTTTGACATCCATTTGCCAGATTTCATAATCATAAAATGCGGCAATTGCTAACATGATTCGGACAGATTTAAGCATCGCTACGGGTTAGAAGGTCTCATCGTAGTCAACTCCTTGAACTTGTCAAAAACCTTTCGCAACAAGTCGAGCTTTGTAGACAGTAACATTACCGTCACCGTCAGTCTTCTTCTTGAAGATCCACTTATTTTCTATGGGTCGCCAATCATCGAGCAAATCCACCAAAGTCCATACTTTGTTTTCATACATGGATCCTATCTTGGATTTCATGGCCTCAAGCCATTTTTCAGAATCTGGGCTCATCATCGCTTCCTCATAGTTCGTAGGTTCGTCATGGTCTAGTAACATGACTTCCAGAACGGGATTACCGTACCACTCTGGTGCAGAACGTACTCTGGTTGACCTACGAGGTTCTGTAGTAACTTGATCCGAAGCTTCATGATCATCATCATTAGCTTCCTCACTAATTGGTGTAGGCATCACTGGAACTGATTTCTGTGATGAACTACTTTCCAATTCTAGAGAAGGTACAACTACCTCATCAAGTTCTACTTTCCTCCCACTCACTTCTTTCGAGAGAATCTCCTTCTCTAGAAAGGATCCATTCTTAGCAACAAATATCTTGCCTTCGGATCTGTGATAGAAGGTGTACCCAACAGTTTCTTTTGGGTATCCTATGAAGACGCACTTCTTC
This sequence comes from Thinopyrum elongatum, assembly GCA_011799875.1. Lineage (NCBI taxonomy): Eukaryota > Viridiplantae > Streptophyta > Magnoliopsida > Poales > Poaceae > Thinopyrum > Thinopyrum elongatum. Next base: position 135,085,808 of record CM022298.1, read on the forward strand.
GATTTGGGTTCGAGCTTGTTAGGCTGAAGCTTTTTCACATAAGCATCGCAACCCCAAACTTTAAGAAACGACAGCTTAGGTTTCTTGCCAAACCACAGTTCATACGGTGTCGTCTCAACGGATTTAGACGGTGCCCTATTTAACGTGAATGCAGTTGTCTCTAATGCATCACCCCAAAACGATAGTGGTAAATCGGTAAGAGACATCATAGACCGCACCATATCTAATAAAGTACGGTTACGACGTTCAGACGCACCATTACGCTGTGGTGTTCCAGGTGGCGTGAGTTGCGAAACTATTCCGCATTGTTTTAAATGAAGGCCAAACTCGTAACTCAAGTATTCGCCTCCGCGATCAGATCGTAGAAACTTTATTTTCTTGTTACAATGATTCTCCACTTCACTCTGAAATTCTTTGAACTTTTCAAACGTTTCAGACTTGTGTTTCATTAAGTAGATATACCCATATCTGCTCAAATCATCTGTGAAGGTCAGAAAATAATGATACCTGCCGCGAGCCTTAACACTCATCGGACCGCATACATCGGTATGTATTATTTCCAATAAGTCTGTAGCTCGCTCCATTGTTCCGGAGAACGGAGTTTTAGTCATCTTGCCCATGAGGCATGATTCGCAAGCATCAAATGATTCATAATCAAGTGATTCCAAAAGTCCACCAGCATGGAGTTTCTTCATGCGCTTTACACCAATATGACCTAAACGGCAGTGCCACAAATATGTTGCACTATCATTATCAACTTTGCATCTTTTGGCATCAATATTATGAATATGTGTATCACCACGATCGAGATTCAACAAAAATAGACCACTCTTCAAGGGTGCATGACCATAAAAGATATTACTCATATAAATAGAACAACCATTATTCTCTGATTTAAATGAATAACCGTCTCGCATCAAACAAGATCCAGATATAATGTTCATGCTCAACGCTGGCACCAAATAACAATTATTCAGGTCTAAAACTAATCCCGAAGGTAGATGTAGGGTTAGCGTGCCGACGGCGATCACATCGACCTTGGAACCATTCCCGACGCGCATTGTCACCTCGTCCTTAGCCAATCTTCATTTGATCCGTAGCCCTTGTTTCGAGTTGCAAATATGAGCAACAGAACCAGTATCAAATACCCAGGCGCTACTACGAGCATTAGTAAGGTACACATCAATAACATGTATATCAAATATACCTTTGTTCACTTTGCCATCCTTCTTATCCTTCAAATACTTGGGGCAGTTCCGCTTCCAGTGACCAGTCCCTTTGCAGTGGAAGCACTCAGTTTCAGGCTTGGGTCCAGACTTGGGATTCTTTCCGGGAGTAGCAACTTGCTTGCCATTCTTCTTGAATTTCCCATTCTTTCCCTTGCCCTTTTTGAAACTAGTGGTCTTGTTAACCATCAACACTTGATGCTCCTTCTTGATTTCTACCTCCGCAACTTTGAGCATAGCGAAGAGCTCGGGAATTGTCTTATTCATCCCTTGCATATTATAGTTCATCATGAAGCCTTTGTAGCTTGGTGGCAGTGATTGAAGAACTCTGTCAATAACACTATCATCCGGAAGATTAACTCCCAGCTGAGTCAAGTGGTTATGGTACCCAGACATTCTGAGTATGTGTTCACTGACAGAACTGTTCTCCTCCATCTTGCAGCTATAGAACTTGTTGGAGACTTCATATCTCTCAACTCGGGCATTTGCTTGAAATATTAACTTCAACTCCTGGATAATCTCATATGCTCCATGACGTTCAAAACGTCTTTGAAGTCCCGATTCTAAGCCGTAGAGCATGGCACACTGAACTATAGAATAGTCATCAAACCGCGTTTTCCAGACGTTCAAAGCGTCTACATTAGTGGGAGCGGGCTTGTCACCTAGCGGTGCATCAAGGACATAATTCTTCTGTGCAGCAATGAGGATAATCCTCAAGTTACGGACCCAGTCCGTGTAGTTGCTACCATCATCTTTCAACTTAGCTTTCTCTAGGAACGCATTAAAATTCAAGGGAACGGTAGCATGGGCCATTGATCTACAACAACATAGATATGCAAAAACTATCAGGACTAAGTTCATGATAAATTAAAGTTCAATTAATCATATTACTTAAGAACCCCCTGTTAGATAGACATCCCTCTAGTCATCTAAATGATCACATGATCCATATCAACTAAACCATGTCCGATCATCATGTGAGATGGAGTAGTTTTCAATGGTGAACATCTCTATGTTGATCATATCTACTATATGATTCACGTTCGACCTTTCGGTCTCAGTGTTCCGAGGCCATATCTGCATATGCTAGGCTCGTCAAGTTTAACCCGAGTATTCCGCACATGCAAAACTGTCTTGCACCCGTTGTATGTGAACGTAGAGCTTATCACACCTGATCATCACGTGGTGTCTCGGCACGACGAACTGTCGCAACGGTGCATACTCAAGGAGAACACTTATACCTTGAAATTTTTAGTGAGGGATCATCTTATAATGCTACCGTCGTACTAAGCAAAATAAGATGCATAAAAGATAAACATCACATGCAATCAAAATATGTGACATGATATGGCCATCATCATCTTGTGCTCATGATCTCCATCACCGAAGCAACGTCATGATCTCCATCATCACCGGCTTGACACCTTGATCTCCATCGTAGCGTCGTTGTCGCCTCGCCAACTATTGCTTCTACGACTATCGCTAACGCATAGTGATAAAGTAAAGCAATTACATGGCGATTGCATTTCATACAATAAAGCGACAACCATAAGGCTCCTGCCAGTTGCCGATAACTTTTACAAAACATGATCATTTCATACAATAACATGTATCACATCATGTCTTGACCATATCACATCACAACATGCCCTGCAAAAACAAGTTAGACGTCCTCTTCTTTGTTGTTGCAAGTTTTACGTGGCTGCTACGGGCTTCTAGTAAGAACCGTTCTTACCTACGCATCAAAACCACAATGATTTTTCGTCAAGTGTGCTGTTTTAACCTTCAACAAGGACTGGCCATAGTCAAACTCGATTCAACTAAAGCTGGAGAAACAGACACCCGCCAGCCACCTGTGTGCAAAGCACGTCGGTAGAACCAGTCTCATGAACGCGGTCATGTAATGTCGGTCCGGGCCGCTTCATCCAACAATACCTCCGAATCAAAGTAAGACGTTGGTGGTAAGCAGTATGACTATTATCGCCCACAACTCTTTGTGTTCTACTCGTGCATATCATCTACGCATAGACCTGACTTTGATACCACTGTTGGGGAACGTAGCATGCAATTTCAAAATTTTCTACGCTCGCGCAAGATCTATCTAGGAGATGCATAGCAACGAGAGGGGAGAGTGTGTCCACATACCCTCGTAGACTGAAAGCGGAAGCGTTTAGTAACGCGGTTGATGTAGTCAAACGTCTTCGTGATCCAACCGATCCAAGTACCGAATGTACGGCACCTCCGTGTTCAGGACACGTTCAGCACGATGATGTCCCTCGAGCTCTTGATCCAGTTGAGGACGAGGGAGAGTTCCGTTAGCACGACGGCGTGACGATGGTGATGATGATGTTACCGGCGCAGGGCTTCGCCTAAGCACTACGACGACATGACCGAGGTGTGTAACTGTGGAGGGGGCACCGCACACGGCTAAGAGAAGACTTGGTGTGCCCCCCTCCCACGTATATAAAGGAGGGGGGAAGAAGAGGCCGGCCCAAGGGGGGGCGCGCCAAAGGGGGGAGTCCTACTTGGACTCCCGGTCCAAGTAGGATTCGGCCCCCCTTTCCTATTCCAACTAGGAGAAGGAGGGAAGGAGGAAGAGGGGAGAAGGAAAGAGGGGGGTGCCGCCCCCTCCTAGTCCAATTCGGACCAGCCATGGGGGGGGGGGGGGGGGGCGGCCACCCCTTGGGGCCCTTCTCTCCTTTCCACTAAAGCCCATTAAGGCCCATTACTTCCCGGGGGGGAGGGGGGTTCCCGTAACCCCTTGTACTCCGAAACTCATCCGAATCAACCTGAACCATTCTGGTATCCGAATGTAACCTTCCAATATATGAATCTTTACCTCTCGACCATTTCGAGACTCCTCGTCATGTCCGTGATCTCATCCGGGATTCCGAACAAACTTTGGTTCATCAAATCAAATAACTCATAATACAAATCGTCATCGAACGTTAAGCGTGCGGACCCTATGGGTTCGAGAACTATGTAGACATGACCGAGACATTTCTCTGGTCAATAACCAATAGTGGAACTTGGATGCTCATATTGGCTCCTACATATTCTACGAAGATCTTTATCGGTCAAACCGCATAACAACATACGTCATTCCCTTTGTCATCGGTATGTTACTTGCCCGAGATTCGATCGTCGGTATCATCATACCTAGTTCAATCTCGTTACCGGCAAGTCTCTTTACTCGTTCCATAATGCATCATCCCGCAACTAACTCATTAGTCACATTGCTTGCAAGGCTTATAGTGATGTGCATTACGGAGAGGGCCCAGAGATACCTCTCCGATACTCGGAGTGACAAATCCTAATCTCGATCTATGCCAACCCAACAAACACCTTCGGAGACACCTCTAGAGCATCTTTATAATCACCCAGTTGCGTTGTGACGTTTGATAGCACACAAGGTGTTCCTCCGGTATTCGGGAGTTGCATAATCTCATAGTCAGAGGAATATGTATAAGTCATGAAGAAAGCTATAGCAATAAACTTAACGATCATTATGCTAAGCTAACAGATGGGTCTAGTCCATCACATCATTCCACTAATGATGTGATCCCGTTTATCAAATGACAACTTATGTCCATGGCTAGGAAACTTAACCATCTTTGATCAATGAGCTAGTCTAGTAGAGGCATACTAGGGACACAATGTTTTGTCTATGTATTCACACATGTATCAAGTTTCCGGTTAATACAATTCTAGCATGAATAATAAACATTTATCATGATGTAAGGAAATATAAAATAACAACTTTATTATTGCCTCTAGGGCATATTTCCTTCATAACGACCTTGCCCTTGCCGTCGAGCAACCAGGCAAGCACCGCCCCCCTTGAGCATATCGATATCGCCTATTCTTTCTCTCTCATGCTTGCATTAGAATTGCTGCTGCTACTGCTTTACCTATTATGATGCATAGCCTGTTTATTGTAACCTGCTATTGAAACCTTACTTGCTTATCCTAAACTGTCTAGTATAGGCTGGGTAGAGACCTATCAGTGACCCCACTTGTCCCGACTGCCCCGCTGGATTATCAGAAGACCCGATCAACGGGATCGAAGACAGGCCCCGGCACCGCACATCACCCCCTTGGTTGTACGACACCGCATCGTTACCATCGAGTGCCGAGGGTGATACCTCGTATAGCACTCCTGATGTTAACTCTGTAGAGTAGCTATTTGGTCGTGGTCATCGAGGTGATTCCTCCTTCACCGCTTCCGATAACAACGCTGTCGTGCACCACCTCAAGTGTGAACCCATCGAGGGTGATTCCTTCGAGTTCACCTTGACAGATACATCGAGTAGGAATCCAACGAGGGTGATACCTCGGATTCCCCTGATGTTATGAACACACGGATACTTGGACTGTACTACTGATACTTGGAAAGGCGGGTCGACCCTGAGGGGTACCCGCGTGTGGTATGGAGACGGGTTGCCTGGATGGTGCCCGAGTGATGAATACGAGGCGTGGCCGGGCATTCTTGGCCCTTGCCGCAAGTCCTCGAGACGGGGCGACGGGGTCACATCGATCGTGAGTCTCTGCTCGTTACCGCACCCCCAAGGTACTAACGATTTGGATATTTGATTCGAGTGGGCCTCTGGCCCGATAGCACTAACCATCACGCGGGAAAAAATACGGGTACTCTGCATCGTATGCACCAGCCGAAAGCTCTGTCAGACGTCCAGTTCAGCATGGCGGCACGGACGGACCGGCGCCATCCTGTAGTGGTGGTGCCTGGCTTCACCGTGTGCGCAACGACCCGGAGTGCACAGGGCGATGGCCCAAGACCCCTGAGTGCTTAGGATATAGACCGATGGGGACCTCTCTGCTGAGCTCTAGGTAGGGTTGCGGTGTGTCGTTTGGCCGAGGCCGGGCATGACCCGGAAAAGCGTGTCCGGCTGGAGTTAAGCGAGCGTGGTGGGTAAGTTGGTGCACCCCTGCAGGGAAGAACTAATCTATGCATAGCCGGATCCTCGGTAACGGACACTCGGAGATGTAGCCCGATCGATACAACTAGAACTAGATACTATGGCTCTGGGATTGCTTCTCGTAGGGAGTCGAGAAGGGATCTCAGGACGAGGTTGATGATTGTATGGCTCTGGGATTGCTTCTCGTAGGGAGTCGAGAAGGGATCTCTGGACGAGGTTGATGACAGTATGGCTCTAGGATTGCTTTCTCGCAGGGAGTCGAGAAAGGATCTCTGGGTGAGGTTGAGACTTAATTGCTGCAAGACCGCTGAAGATGCTAGTCTTTGATAGGACTAGGCTTTCCTCTCTATTCTAGCATTTCTGCAGCCCAGTCCACATATACAGCCACTCTTTGATAATCTTGCATATGTAGTGTAGATCCTTGCTTGCTGAGTACTTCGGATGAGTACTCACGGTTGCTTTGCTTTCTTTTTCCCCCATATCCTTTTGGTGCAACCAGATGATGGAGCCCCGGATACAGCTGCCCCCGCCGACGATCGCTGCTACTACCCCGAGGGTGGATGCTACTACGAGTTGGCCGACGACCAGGAGTAGGATTGGAGGGTCCCAGGCAGGAGGCCTGCGCCTTTCGATCGTAGTGTTTTCTTTTGCCCCGCCTTTCTAAGGGCTTATCTGTTTTTGTTTCATATATGTTCTCAGATATCTGATGCTTCCGCTGACGCTTGTATGCCATCGAGCTATGTATTCAAGCCCTCGAGGCCCTGGCTTGTAATATAAAGCTTGTATGACTTTATTTATATTTTAGAGTTGTGTTGTGATATCTTCCCGTGAGTCCTTAGGCTTGATCGTGTGCATTTGCATGTATGATTAGTGCATGATTGAGCCGGGGGCGTCACAAGTTGGTATCAGAGTCGACTGCCTGTAGGAACCCTCTTTCCAACTCCTTGGCCGAAGTTGAGTCTAGTGATCCAAAACCGTTTTACTAACATGGCTGTGTGGCTTACGGGCCCACGTCGCCAATCGGGTGGTATTAGGATCTTTTATTCCTCATCTTTACTCTAGGACTCTGATCTCTCTTCCTTTCGGGTTAAATGAATTTTACTAACGCCGACACTTAGGATCTTGTAAATCTCGTCTACCCGGAGAGCTGGATATCTGTGCTTAATTCCTTACCATTGATCTGATTAGTCTGATAATCATTTTCCTTTCCATTGTTTTGTTTAACCTTTCTCTCTGGGTTGTATTATACTTCTCATTGTCTTTTGACAACCCTGAATTTCCTCTGTTTCAGATGGATCGTTTGTTTCCACCACGCCCTACGACGCAGCTTGTGCTTCGCACTTGGGCTTGTGGTGCCCCTGGTTTTCCAGCTGTCCTGATCGCCCTCCTGACCAGGTTGGGCTACCGCTGGTACCCCGAGTACATGGTCTGCGAGGATTACCGCGAGTAAAACCAGGAGCAGTACCATGCTGATGTTCGTATCTATGATCAGCGCGATGACTCAGACACTGAGCTGCACCTTTTCCATGGTATCGGCGTGACGATTGAGATGGCAGTCCATGATGCCGGCTACTCTGCTGTCGCACGTCTCCGAGGAGAGTTCAGCGATAGCTTGGATGCCTCTGAGTTCCGATACATTCCGTATGCTCCTGCCAGAGATGCTACTGGATACTACACAGCTATCTGTGCCCCATACGAGCGACGTCGTTACGACCCACATGTTCTGATTCAGTGCACTCAGGCTCTGGATCGCACTGTTCGAGCTTGCACTCGCTGCTCAAGATTTCACCGACTTTACTAATCTTGTGAACAAGGCTATTATGCTTGAGACTGCTCAAATGAAGCATAAGGAGTCGCAGAAGCGCTATCGTGATGTTGGCTCATCTTCGGGCTCAACACAGAAGCGAAAAACATTTGGTCGTGGACACGCTTACAACATTGATATTATACAAGTCCAGGATCAACCTGCCACCGAAATGGGTACCCTTCCCGTTAACTCAGTACCTGCTTTTGTTTTATTTAATTCAGCAGCATCATATTCATTCATCTCTCAAAAATTTGCATTCATGCATGACCTTCATTATGAGGAAATGCATACTCCGTTAGTCATCCGGGCTAGTGAATTACCGTGCCCAGATAACTCAAAATGCTGAGGCTAAAATATACACCTTGAATGCATTGAACGCTTCTCCGCTTGAGGGGATCCAAAACCATTCCAGTCGTTCGAGATTTTCCGAACATTTCTTCGGAAGAACTTCCAAGAATACCCCGCTTCCTTTCAGTCTTCCTCTTAATTCTCGGGACGAGAATTCTTATTAGTGGAGGAGATTTGTAACACCCCCAGTGGTTGGCTACAGTAATCCCCTTTTGGATTATGCCTTGTCATCATGATCAACAGTGCCTAAACATCATTTGCATCATATCTCTTTTCAAATTAAAATTCAAATGGAAATTCAAACTGAAAGTGCAAAATAAAGTTGTCCAAAAGTTGCTGAGAAAATGTTCATTATCTTGCAAATATTCCAAAACAATGAGGTGTTAAGGAGCACAACATCACTCGTATGAAAAGATGAACAGTAGCAATTTAAACAGCACAATTCCAGCATATTTAAATGCTATTCTAGTTATGAAAAATCCAAACAGATTCAAATAATTCTCAAACTTGTTGTGGCAGTGCATAAAAATGCCTTGGATTTTATGGGCTATGTTCCACATTTTTCCTAAGCCATTTTATGTGCTCAACTATTTCCTTTCCCATCTCTGTTCAATAAAAAAAAGGAAAACAGAAAAGAAAACGAAGAAAAAGGAAAAAGGCCTATGCACCTGGGCCTAAGTGGCACAGTGCGGCCTAGCCCACCCCGCACCTCCTCCCTCCTCCCGCGCTGCTCATGCCGCTCGCTGTCGAGCACCGGGCGCGCGCGCAGCCAGGCCCCCCCTCTCCCTCGCTCGACAGCGGCTTCGCACCCGTCGCTGGCTGGATAAGATCCCCCCTCGACCCCTCTGGCGAACCCTAGCTGCTCCGTTCGCCCCTCTCCCTCGTTCTCCCCCTCCCCCACTTCGCCCGACGCCGCCATGGCCTCGCCGCCGTAGCCTCGCGGCCACCGTAGCCCCTGCGCCTCGCCGCCGTGCCAGATCGCTCCACCACCGTCCGCTACATCTCCTCGCGCTGCTGGACGGAGCTGGGAGCCCCTGCTTCGCCCGCGGCGACCTCATCTTCCTCTCCGGCTCCATCGTCTTCATCGCCGGATTCCGCCGCCCTCCGACCACCACCGGCTTCACCGGGCCTACCCAGCAACGGCAGTGAGCCCCTCCCTCTTTCCCCTAATTCCACGCGCTCGATTTCGAGCTCTGTCACCCGCTTCGCCATCACCCGAACCGCGCCGCCGCCTGGTCTCGTCACCGGCGTGGCCACGGTGACCAAATGGTCACGTGCGTGCCACCGTTGCACTCACCGCATCGTGTAGACGTCGTAGCCACCTCGCGCCGCTCGTTTCGTGCCCCCAGCTCCGATCCCGACGACGGCCGAACTCCGGCGTCCATCTCGTCGCTCGCCGTCGACGCTACCGACCACCGTAGCCCCCGTCGTCACCCCAGATCGCTTCGCCGTCGTCTGCCCGTTCGAATGAGCCCGGCCGCGCTCGCAACGGCGCTCTGTGAGCAAATCCCGACCCCCTCCCGATTTCGCCGCCGTCGTTTTGGGTCGCCGGCGATGAGTCACCGGTCGACACCGACGTGGCCCTCTGGGCCCCATCTTTGTGTCACTGACCGCGGGCCCCACGGGCCCTAGTTGACCCAGTTGAACTGCTGACTGGGCGGCCCCGTCTCTATGACATGTGGGTCCCGCGTGTTAAACGATTTAAAATAAATAGAAAATCTGTTAATTAGTTAATTAATTACTTTAAACACTAATCACCCACTGACTGCTGGGCCCCACTAGCTAATTAGGTTATTTAGTTAGATTTAACTCTGTTTATTTAATTGAGACACTAACATGTGGGTCCCACTGGACCCACCTGTCAGGTTTGACTCTAGTCAGCCTGAGTTGACCTGCTGATGTCGTATTGAGGTCATGCTGATGTCACCTTTCACTGTTTCGGATAATGTCAATTTAAATAATAAAAATAATTCCAGAAAATGCTAAAATCTTTAGAAAATCATATAAAATAATCCGTAGCTCAGATCGAAAAACTTTGTACATAAAAGTTGCTCGGAATTTCGAGTCGAATCCGAATACGCGGTCCGTTCGTCCGCCACACGTCCCTAGCAGAGCGAACATGCAACCGTCCCCCTCCGTTTTCCTCTGTCCGAAAGTGCCGAACTTTGGGAAAACATTCTCGGATGTTTTCCCTCTTCACCTATATCGTGTAGCACCGCGTCGGAACACCCCTAGCTCTGCGTATTGTCATGTCATGCTCTTGTTCGCTTTATATTTACTGTTTCTTCCCCCTCTTCTCTCTCGGTAGACCCGACACCGACGTCGCCCCCGAGACCGACGCAGCTCAGGAGCCCGACAACACCGTTGACGACCTTGCCCTTGCCGCCGAGCAACCAGGAAAGCACCCCCCCTTGAGCATACCGATATCGCCTATTCTTTCTCTCTCATGCTTGCATTAGAATTGCTGCTGCTACTGCTTTACCTATTCTGATGCATAGCCTGTTTATTGTAACCTGCTATTGAAACCTTACTTGCTTATCCTAAACTGTCTAGTATAGACTGGGTAGAGACCTATCAGTGACCCCACTTGTCCCGACTGCCCCGCTGGATTATCAGAAGACCCGATCAACGAGATCGAAGACAGGCCCCGGCACCGCACATCACCCCCTTGGTTGTACGACACTGCATCGTTACCATTGAGTGCCGAGGGTGATACCTCGTATAGCACTCCTGATGTTAACTCTGTAGAGTAGCTATTTGGTCGTGGTCATCGAGGGTGATTGCTCTTTCACCGCTTCCGATAACGACGCTGTCGTGCACCACCTCAAGTGTGAACCCATCGAGGGTGATTCCTCCGAGTTCACCTTGACAGATACATCGAGTAGGAATCCAATGAGGGTGATACCTCGGATTCCCCTGATGTTATGAACACACGGATACTTGGACTGTACTACTGATACTTAGAAAGGCGGGTCGACCCTGAGGGGTACCTGCGTGTGATATGGAGACGGGTTGCCTGGATGGTGCCCGAGTGATGAATACGAGGCGTGGCCGGGCATTCTTGGCCCTTGCCGCAAGTCCTCGAGACGGGGCGACGGGGTCACATCGATCGTGAGTCTCTGCTCGTTACCGCACCCCCAAGGTACTAACGATTTGGATATTTGATTCGAGTGGGCCTCTGGCCCGATAGCACTAACCATCACGCGGGAATAAATATGGGTACTCTGCATCGTATGCATCAGCCGAAAGCTCTGTCAGACGTCCAATTCAGCATGGCGGCACGGATGGACCGGCGCCATCCTGTAGTGGTGGTGCCTGGCTTCACCGTGTGCGCAACGATCGAGAGTGCACAGGGTGATGGCCCAAGACCCCTGAGTGCTTAGGATATAGACCGACGGGACCTCTCTGCTGAGCTCTAGGTAGGGTTGCGGTGTGTCGTTTGGCCGAGGCCGGGCATGACCCGGAAAAGCGTGTCCGGCCGGAGTTAAGCGAGCGTGGTGGTTAAGTTGGTGCACCCCTGCAGGGAAGAACTAATCTATGCATAGCCGGATCCTCGGTAACGGACACTCGGAGTTGTATCCCGATCGATACAACTAGAACTGGATACTATGGCTCTGGGATTGCTTCTCGTAGGGAGTCGAGAAGGGATCTCAGGACGAGGTTGATGACTGTATGGCTCTGGGATTGCTTCTCGCAGGGAGTCGAGAAGGGATCTCTGGACGAGGTTGATGACAGTATGGCTCTGGGATTGCTTTCTCGCAGGGAGTCGAGAAATGATCTCTGGGTGAGGTTGAGACTTAATGATACTGCTACATTATATTGTATTGTTCTACTCTCTTCTATTGCTGCAAGACCGTTGAAGATGCTAGTCTTCGATAGGACTAGGTTTTCCTCTCTATTCTGGCATTTCTGCAGCCCAGTCCACATATACAGCCACTCTTTGATAATGTTGCATATGTAGTGTAGATCCTTGCTTGCTGAGTACTTCGGATGAGTACTCACGGTTGCTTTGCTTTCTTTTTCCCTCATATCCTTTTGGTGCAACCAGATGACGGAGCCCCGGATACAGCTGCCCCCGCCGACGATCGCTGCTACTACCCCGAGGGTGGATGCTACTACGAGTTGGCCGACGACCAGGAGTAGGATTGGAGGGTCCCAGGCAGGAGGCCTGCGCCTTTCGATCGTAGTGTTTTCTTTTGCCCCGCCTTTCTAAGGGCTTATCTGTTTCTGTTTCATATCTGTACTCAGATATCTGATGCTTCCGCTGACGCTTGTATGTCATCGAGCTATGTATTCGAGCCCTCGAGGCCCTGGCTTGTAATATAAAGCTTGTATGACTTTATTTATATTTTAGAGTTGTGTTGTGATATCTTCCCGTGAGTTCTTAGGCTTGATCGTGTGCATTTGCGTGTATGATTAGTGCACGATTGAGCGGGGGGCGTCACAATTTGTATCTGGATTTTTTGATTTCCTAAAAGAGTTTTGGTCTAACAGTTTTTTCTCGGAAGAAGAAACAAAATAAAAGAAAGAATAAAATATGAAAGAAAAGCGTCCATTGTCTAATGGATAGGACAGAGGTCTTCTTGTTTGGTTTATTTAAATTGCATAACAACCACTACAGAGAGGGTAGAAAACCGTATTTCCCAAACCTTAAAAACTTTGGCAACAAAAATGGGCGCCATGGTGACAATTTACTTTGAATGATTTTTCAGCCATGTATAGGAAGGTATGATGGACTCTTTGGAATAGTTGGGTTTAGGTAAATGGATGCAAGAAACATTCCCGCTTAAGTACACACGTAGACTAGCAATAAGAATTAGGAGCGACCAATCAGGGAGCCTAGAGATTATAATCATGCATTCTGAACAATTAAAGCTCAGTGCAGACGGTGCGTAATGCAAATTCTTTTAAATTGGTACACGATGGAGGCTAAATTATGGAATAATTTTACATGTATGAACATGTGCCAGGTCAATCACCGATACTTCAAAGGGAAATACTCAATTAGCAAGATTTGTCAAAACTTAACTCAGTCCAATTGCTACCCTATATTTTGAGGTGCGTTCAGCATGAGAAAGCACAAATCGCCTGCACCTCAAAATATGCATGCATATAAATGTATGATAGTATAAGTAAACCACCTTGGTAAATCATACACAAGTGTTAAGTAACATCAAGGTTCAAAATACTTCCTCCATTCCATAATATAACGGGCTATACCTATTTAGCGCTTCAAGTGACCGTTACAATGCATTTTGCAAATGGGCGCCTGCAGCACTTCAAACTGGGCCGGCCCATTCTGTTTTCTTTCCTGTTTCCGAAACGACAAAAAGTGTTAAGTAACATCAAGATTCAAAATACTTCCTCCGTTCCATAATATAAGGGCCGATACCTATTTAGCGCTTCAGGTGCCCATTACAGTGCATTTTGCAAATGGGCGGCTGAAGCACTTCAAGCTGGGCCGGCCCATTCTGTTTTCTTTCCTGTTTTCAAAATGTCAAAAAGTGTTAAGTAACATCAAGGTTCAAAATACTTCCTCCGTCCCATAATATAAGGGGCGATACCTATTTAGCACTTCAGACGGGGGTTCGAACTCGCAACCCGTCCGTTGCAAGCGCTCGGCTCTAGCCACCATGCCATCCACCCGCGAGTGTAAAGCTAGTTCATTTTTTTCTTTTTATTTCGTTCTTTAGTTTGGTTTATTCTTTTTTTCTCATCTTTTTCTTGTTTTCTTTAATGCGCAGTTTTTTTGAAATTCGTGAACCTTTTTTTCTAAATTTATGAACTTTTTCTTTAAACTCATGAACTTTTTTTCCAGAATCGATGAACTTTTTTCAGAATCCATGAACTTTTTTCAAATTTGATGAACGTTTTTTGAAATTCAACGAACATTATTTTTCAAATTCTATGAAGTTTTTCAAATTCGATGAACTTTTTCGAATTCATGAACTTTTCTTTTCAATTCATGGTTTATATGAATGCCTTTTCAAATTTATGTTTTCTTTATTCAAAGAATTTATAGTGGATATATAATACTAGTATATGTTTAATGTTTGTACTGTATGAAAGATTAAAGAGTTCTGTTTTCCTCAAGTAATCAGCAGACTGAGCTTGGTCCAGTGGTTAACCCTTGTGGGCATTTACTTGGGCGTGACGAGTTCAACTCCCACTTCTCCCGAATTTTGGGTGATGGTCGTTGTTGTATCTAGGTTTACATGCGACATAATATAGCCGCCTCCACTACCTTGGTCGTGTGATCGGGTTTACCAACCCGTTGCTCGACGTTCTGCCCCACATGTGCGGATACCTCAAAAGGCAATGCACTTGTACAATTGGGATAGCCAGATCGGCTATTCGAGGGATGAGGCGACTTGGTGAATCAACGCGCTACTTTGACTCTTCTTCAGCTACAAGGACTGCGCGCCTAGTGGTAATCCTATGATCTATACCCTAAGCATGTTCCTGGTTGTTCTACTCGGTAGGAAATAAAATGTTTGTAAGTGTTGCATGCGTAAACCAATAGTCGGGACAGAGCTTTGACACAACATGACACTATGGCAACCGGGCAACCTTTCATGTGCTCACTCACGACGGCTTCGCCGAGGAGGAGAAGGGCAATGGCGTCGGGCAGAAAACAGCGACTCTCAAGTAGATGGTTCCGAGATACAAAGGGAGGTGAGAAATGAGTGGTCCCTCGTTGATGTCTTAAGTGGTGACCTTTTAGCCTAATCTCATGTCTTAAGTGGTGACCTTATAGGTTTTGTTTTCCTTACGTTTTCCTTTCTCTGACCGTCTTGCGGCTTTGACGAGATGGTGGCAACAATGACACACCGAAATAAGGTCTCTTTGGCCTCTCAGTATCTTGATGGCATTTGATCCAACGTCGACGAAGGGTTAGCGAGGGTAGATGTTGTCAGATTTGCTGGTTTTCTTCGGATCTAAACAGTTGGTGTGTCAAATCAAGGGAAACAATTTGACTCGCTCTTGATGCGACGATTTTAGCATCTTCTTTCAATTTGTTGTGCGGCGTGGTTCGATTTCTCCAACCCTCTATAATAGTAGTGAAAGATAGCACACATGTATCGAATGGGGTGATGCCCTAACCGTTTTTTCTTCGGTGGCTTTTAGATCTCGTTTTCTAACGACGAATGACTTCTTCCATTTCTTTAAATTGCAATATATCGAAGAAGTAGAAGAGTTCTTTTCATCACTCACATGAATTATCATCTGAATTCACTTGTATTTTGTTCATTTTGAACGAAAATGACATGGAATTTCATATTAAAATAAGTCCAATCTAGCAATGGGATTCTTTCTTCATTTTCCGGTCTTCAAAGCTAATATGTCAAGGACGTTCGCGGGATTTTCCTTACGGCCGGTTCACTGCAGTTTTCAAGTTTTGGCGGATGCCGTACAATGAAAAGAAGAGGATGATCAATATGATTTTTCGATGTAAATTTTTTTTTTGCCGACCGTTTTGTGTCCTATTATCTTTCCTGGTTACTGTTTTCCTTTAATAAAATTTATCATACCGAAGATGCCCTTTGGTTGTCTTTTTTTATATATGGAACACCTTGCATTCCGTTAACCTGTGGACGCGGCAAATATTTACCAAGAAAAGGGAACATAATTGAACTTACTTTTGTACTGTTTAAAAAAAATCGAACTTAGTTTTTACATTTGGGCCTTGTCCGCGACCCGCGACGAACCAAAAGCCCAAGACCACATGCGAACGGCACATGAACGCACAGGAAACTCGACTAAAAAAAATATGTACGCACGCAAAACACAAACACATAGCACGCGGCGGGAGAGCGCATACATCGAGATCACCGGCCGGACTAGCTACTGCGACGCCAGCGAGCTCGCGGCAGGCTTCGCCGGAGGGTACCCGATCGAGTGGCGCTTGGACGGGAACACGACGAAGACGACGCTGGCGAGGGCGCCGACCACGACGGGCAGCGCCATGACCACCTGCTTCTGCTGCTCCCTGAGCGCCGGGTAGAAGCACGCCACCGTGTTGGCGTCCGCCAGCAGCGCCACGGCCGCGAACATGACCACCGAGAAGAAGGCGTGCGCGAAGTCCGCCGGCCGCAACCTGTACTTGGAGAAGTCCCTCGCCCCGGCTTCGTCGTCGTCGCCGCCGCCGAACGGCAGGAGCCCGCTGGGCGTCACGAGGCCGTACCTGACCTTGCCGTCGGCGCCTACGAAGCTGTCGGTGAAGGCCGAGAGGGCGCAGGAGAAGGCGCAGAGCACGAGGAGCACCGCCGTGACCACCCTGTTCGCTACGCTGCACGCGCCGGCGTTGGTCACGATCGGGTTGAGCACCTCGTACACGATCACCGTCGACGTCGGCAGCAGCTTGAGCACGTCGCCGATGCTCCCTAACGTGGAGTCGGCCATGACGCCCACTTTGGTCCTGGTGCCCTCGGCTGCTGCTGCTGCTGCTTTCTTGCTCGACTCGGCTTCTTTGATGCCTTCTTCCATCAGCTAAATTTAAGCTAGCCCCTGCCCTCCTTCCTTCTCTCATGCCAAGCTTATTGCGTGGTATTTTATAGGCCATCCGGGCCTAAAGAAATCCATGGGAGCTTAAGCTAATCCGGTTGCTTACTCCGGTAGAAATAGTGGTAGCTTGTCTTGGTTGTAAATTGCAATGTGATAGTAACCAAATTGATGTACATGTTGCCCACATTTGCAAGATGATACTTATTAAATTCCTCCAGCCTAGAAGTCCATTATGTATGAAATTTTTCTAAGATCCTGATAGCGATGCGTTGCGAATGGATAGTTTCATGCAGAGTTTTCATGATTGATTAGGTTGGATTGCTTCTTCATGGCTCCAATCTATAAACCTGCACACAATTTTCTATCGCGTCTTCTGAGCTCACTCGGTGCAGATTAATTGTCTCGGGAGTTTCTTGCAAGCATGGACGAAAGAAATGGTCATCTTAGCCTATCGTCTCGTACTGGTGAAAGACCGGGGGTAATCCTCCTTATATATATATATATATATATATATATATATATATATATATATATATATATATATATATATATAAGGAACCTATGCAAGTGTATTCTACTAAGGGCCTCTTTGATTCATAGAATTTTGAAAACGTAGGAATAGGAAAAGTATAGGGTTGGAGTGGCATGCCCACTTGAATCCTATAATATTAGCAACGACTGTTTGATGGCACAGGAAAAACAAAGGAATTGTAAAAAAAGGTTGGAGTGGATGTTAGATTTCCTATTAAATGTAGTACAAAAGATTCCATAGGAAAAATTCCTATGGAATTTAATCCTATGAATCAAAGGACCAACATAGGAAAAAATCCTAAGGATTTAAATCCTCCAGAAATCCTATAAAATTCCCTTGAATCAAAGGAACTCTAAGTAGATACGTACTAGCCTAAATGCCTAATGATGATTGAAATTAGGCCTTCTCAGTTCTGAAAGCTGCACTTTCGAGTATATAGCAAAAAACTACCACATTACAGGCTATTGTTGCAAAAAACTACTACTTTTTTTAATTTTTCAAAAAACTACCACAACTGTGGTGTGCTGTTCCAAAAACCCCTAGTGGCTGAATCATTACATTTTAAGCGGGGTTATGACACGTGGGGCCCGCCCGTCAGGGTTCTGTCGGCCAGAGGCTAACGGCGCGCGTGATGACGGCCGTTAGAGCACGCCATTCCGACCAGGTTCAAGACGACCGAGCCGTCTCCTCTGTCCCCCCTCCTCTCTCTCACTCTATCTCCCTCTCCTGCATAGACCTAGGCGATGGCGGCGGTGAAACCAGTCGACGACGGCCACTCTATGGGGGGAGGTGGAATGGGGGATGGCAGCGAAGAATACTCGGTAGTTGATAACTGGCTGGGGAGCGGTAGCTTCGCAACCCAGCCAGCGCCGCCGCCGCTGCCACAGCGGACACCTACCGCGACGCCACAGGCTGCATCGCCGTCGCCCGAGAATCAACAGTTCTCGCTTGAGTACAGAGCGGCGAGGTCTCTTGCTAGCGCTGTCGCCACTCCTGTCGTCGCGGATCCGGCCAACTCCCACCACTAGGCCTCTGCATTTGGAGGGGTGGAGTAAGTTTTTTTCTTCTCTTCATCAGCTCCTTCAACATACCCTAGTTGAATTCATTAGTGCTAGTTTAGTACAAAGTTCAGGCAATCTTTAGTTATGTTTTTGACCAAACCCTAGATTAATGCAGCTGTGGTTCATCTTAGAACATGCATTGATTCGGAGTAGTTAGTTGGATGCACTAGTTGCATTTTGCACTGAAGGATTAGTTGGATTCAGTAGAAATGCATGGTGGATTCAGAGAAGCATTTGTTGGATTCAGATGCATTACTGTACTTTTTAGTTAGTATGAACTGAATGTTGTAGCAAAAAACACTTATTTAGGCTTTTGAAATAACATATTATGTAATGCAGGCTAGATGATGAAATTTGGGAGGTGAGGCTGCATTTCCAGGGCAGAGATAACATGGAAAGAAGGTTTTCTCTTTTAGACATCACTTTTCTCAACTTGATAGCACTTACTGAAACTGAAGGCTATGGGTCAGATGACTACATTTACTGAGTAAAAGAAGAAGGAATTGGATAGGATGGTTTATTGCTTCTGGATAGTCAAGATGCAGTTGAAGAAATAATAGACCACTCTGATTTCACGGTGCTGAATTGTGGCCAAGTGTAGGATCGAAAGTAGGTATAGAGGGGGGGTGATTAGACTACTTGACCAAATGAAAATAACCTTTTCCCAATTTTAGTTGTGGGTAGATTTTAGCAATTAGCACAAGTCAAGCAATCAACCTACACATGCAATTCTAAGAGTATAGCAGCGGAAAGTAAAACATTGCATATGAAGGTAAAGGGAAGGGTTTGAAAAGTGCAAACGCAATGATGACACGGAGATTTTTGGCGTGGTTCCGATAGGTGGTGCTATCGTACGTCCACGTTGATGGAGACTTCAACCCACGAAGGGTAACGGTTGCGCGTGAAGGAAATATGCCCTAGAGGCAATAATAAAGTTGTTATTTTATATTTCCTTATTCATGATAAAGGTTTATTATTCATGCTAGAATTGTATTGATCGGAAACCTAAATACATGTGTGAATACATAAACAAACACCGTGTCCCTAGTGAGCCTCTACTTGACTAGCTCATTGATCAAAGATGGTTATGGTTTTCTGACCATGGACATGAGTTGTCATTTGATAATGGGATCACAACATTAGGAGAATGATATGATGGACAAGACCCATCCGTTAGCTTAGCATAATGATCGTTCAGTTTTATTGCTATTGCTTTCTTCATGTCAAATACATATTCCTTCGACTATGAAATTATGCAACTCCCGGATACCAGAGGAATGCCTTGTGTGCTATCAAACGTCACAACGTAACTGGGTGATTATAATGATGCTCTACAGGTATCTCCGAAGGTATTTGTTGAGTTGGCATAGATCGAGATTAGGATTTGTCACTCCGAGTATCGGAGAGGTATCTCTGGGCCCTCTCGGTAATACACATCATAAGCTTGCAAGCAAACGCCTAAGGAGTTAGTCACGCGGTGATGTATTATGGAACGAGTAAAGAGACTTGCCGGTAACGAGATTGAACTAGGTATGAAGATACCGACGATCGAATCTCGGTCAAGTAACATACCGATGGACAAAGGGAATTACGTATGTTGTCATAACGGTTCTACTGATAAAGATCTTCGTAGAATATGTAGGAGCCAATATGGGCATCCAGGTTCCGCTATTGGTTATTGACCGGAGAGGTGTCTCAGTCATGTCTACATAGTTCTCGAACCCGTAGGGTCCGCACACTTAACGTTCGTTGACGATATAGTATTATATGAGTTATGTGATTTGGTGACCGAATGTTGGTCGGAGTCCCGGATGAGATCACGGACATGACGAGGAGTCTCAAAATGGTTGAGAGGTAAAGATTGATATATAGGACGA
The DNA here is from genome assembly GCA_011799875.1 of Thinopyrum elongatum. Classification (NCBI taxonomy): domain Eukaryota; kingdom Viridiplantae; phylum Streptophyta; class Magnoliopsida; order Poales; family Poaceae; genus Thinopyrum; species Thinopyrum elongatum. Next base: position 135,106,101 of record CM022298.1, read on the forward strand.
TGGTATTCGGACACTGGAAGTGTTTCGGGGGGTACCGAGTACTTATCGGGTCACCGGAAGTGGTTCCGGGCACCCCCGGCAAAAGATATGGGCCTTATGGGCCAAGAGGGGAAACGCACCAGCCACAAGGGGCTGGTGCGCCCCCCATATGGGCCGGCCTAAGGAGGAGAAGGAAAGGGGTGAAGGGAAAGGTAAGTGTGGATTAGGATTCCCACTTCCTTCCCTCTCCCCCCCCCCCCCCTTTCCTTCCCCCTCCGACAAACATGGCAGGGGGAGGGGGGCGCGGCCAAGGGCAGGAGCCCAAGTAGGATTCAGACCTACTTGGGGCGCCCCTTGGCCTCTCCCCTCTCCCTCCCACCTATATATATGAGGAAGGGGGGAGCCTAGCACACCCCAGACAATTGCCTAGCCATGTGCGGCGCCCCCCTCCACCGTTTACACCCCCGGTCATATTTTCGTAGTGCTTAGGTGAAGCCCTGCGGAGATTACTTCACCATCACCATCACCACGCCGTCGTGCTAACGAAACTCATCTACTACCTCGATGTCTTGCTGGATCAAGAAGGCGAGGGACGTCACCGAGCTGAACGTGTGTAGAACGCTGAGGTGCCGTGCGTTCGGTACTTGATCGGTTGAAGCGCGAAGAAGTTCGACTACATCAACCGCGTTGTGAAATGCTTTCGCTTACGGTCTACGAGGGTACATAGACACACTCTCCCCCTCGTTGCTATGCATCTCCATGGATAGATCATTGCATGTGCGTACAATTTTTTTTCCATGCAACGTTTCTCAACAGCGTGAGTCCACGGAGGGCTCCACCCATGAAGGGTCCACGAAGAAGAAACCTTGTCTATCCCACCATGGCCATCGCCCACGAAGGACTTGCCTCACTCGGGTAGATCTTCATGAAGTAGGCGATCTCCTTGCCCTTACAAACTTCTTGGTTCAACTCCACAACTTGGCGGAGGCTCCCAAGCGACACCTAACCAATCTAGGAGACACCACTCTCCAAAAGGTAATAGATGGTGTGTTGATGATGAACTCCTTGCTATTGTGCTTCAAATGATAGTCTCCCCAACACTCAACTATCTCTCTCACAAATTTGGATATGGTGGAAGGATGATTTGAGTGGAAAGCAACTTGGGGAAGGCTAGAAATCAAGATTCTAGTGGTAGGATTGGTATATCTTGATCTCAACACATGAGTAGGTGGTTCTCTCTCAGAAAATGTATGCTGGAAGTGCAGGCACGTTCTGATGGCTCTCTCACAAATGGAGATGGGGATGGAGGGGTGTATATAGCCTCCACACAAAATCCAACCGTTACACACATTTGGCCCAACTCGGTCAGACCGAATAGAAGAACTCGGTGACACCGATTTAGTTCAAAATGTGAACGTCAAGAATCTTGGTGGGACCGATTGGAACAACTCGGTGGGACCGATGTGCTAGGGCTTAGGGCAAACCTCATCTCGGTGGCACCGATTGCATCAACTTGGTGAGACCGAAGTGAAGCAATTGAGCAATAGAGAGTTGGTCAAGCCATCTCGGTGAGACCGATCGCAATTTTGGTGAGACCGAAATAATTGCAACATGCAACAGAGAGTTGGCAAGGCCATCTCGGTGAGACCGAGATCCATATCGGTGTGACCGAACTGTTAGGGTTTCTGGCAGTGGTTATGTCATATGAACTCGGTGGCTCCGGATAGAATGAATCGGTGGGGCCGAGTTGGAGTTTGGGATTTTGACATATTTGGAATGAGAAAGTGGTTGAGGGTTTGGAGCAATATCACTAAGCATTCGAGCAAGCAATGAAGGAAATATGTCCTAGAGGCAATAATAAAGTTGTTATTTTATATTTCCTTATTCAAGATAAAGGTTAATTATTCATGCTAGAATTGTATTGATCGAAAACTTAAATACATGTGTGAATACATAAACAAATACCGTGTCCCTGGTAAGCCTCTACTAAACTAGCTCGTTGATCAAAGATGGTTAAGGTTTCCTAACCATTGACATGTGTTGTCATTTGATAACGGGATCACATCATTAGGAGAATGATGTGATGGACAAGACCCATCCATTAGCTTAGCATATGATCGTTCAGTTTATTGCTATTGCTTACTTCATGTCAAAAACATATTCCTTCGACTATGAGATCATGCAACTCCCGGATACCGGAGGAATACCTTGTGTGCTATCAAATGTCACAACGTAACTGTGATCCTAAAGATGCTCTACAGGTATGTCCGAAGGTGTTTGTTGAGTTGGCATGGATCGAGATTGGGATTTGTCACTCCGAGTATCGGAGAGGTATCTCTGGGCCCTCTCGGTAATACACATCACAAGAAGCTTGCAAGCAAAGTGACTAAGGAGTTAGTTGCAAGATGATGTATTATGAAACGAGTAAAGAGACTTGCCGGTAACGAGATTAAACTAGGTATGGCGATACGGATGATCGAATATCGGGAAAGTAACATACCGATGGACAAAGGGAATTACGTATGTTGTCATAACGGTTCGACCGATAAAGATCTTCGTAGAATATGTAGGAACCAATATGGGCATCCAGGTTCCGCTATTGGTTATTGACCGGAGAGATGTCTCGGACATGTCTACATAGTTCTCGAACCCGTAGGGTCCGCACGCTTAACGTTCGTTGACGATATAGTGTTATATGAGTTATGTGATTTGGTGACCGAATGTTGTTCGGAGTCCTAGATCAGATCACAGAAATGACGAGGAGCTCCGGAATAGTCCGGAGGTAAAGATTGATATATAGGACGATACTATTTGGACAACGAAAGAGTTTCGGGGCGTACCGGGTAGTCATCGGGTCACCGGAAGGGGTTCCGGTAAGCCCCGGGAGGTCTATGGGCCATATGGGCCAAGAGAACGGAGCACACCAGCCCACAAGGGGCTGGTGTGCCCCTCTATGGCAGCCGGCCCTAAGGGAGAGAAGGAAAGAGGGGAGTAGGCCTCCTCCTTCCTTCCCTCTCCTCCTCTTTCCTTCCCCCTTGGGGTAATTATGGCAGGAGGGGCGCAGGCCAGGGCAGGAGCCCTAGGGCTGGCCGGCCACCTTTGTGGTGCGCCTGGCTGCTTCCCCTCTCCCGCCCCACCTATATATATATGTGGGAGGGGGTGCCACACAAGGCACACAACATTGTCTTAGCCGTGTGCGGCGCCCCTCTCCACAGTTTCGTCCCTCGGTCATATTTTCGTAGTGCTTAGGCGAAGCCCTGTGGAGATAGCTTCACCATCACCGTCACCATGCTGTCGTGCTGCCGGAACTCTTCCACTACTTCACCATCTTGCTGGATCAAGAAGGCGAGGACGTCACCGAGCTGAACGTGTGCTGAACGCGGAGGTGTCGTATGTTCGGTACTCGATCGGTTGGAGCGCGAAGAAGTTCAACTACATCAACCGTGTTAACAAACGCTTTCGCTTACGGTCTATGAGGGTACATAGACACACTCTCCCCTCTTGTTGCTATGCATCTCCATGGATAGATCTTGCGTGTGCGTAGAATTTTTTTTGTTTTCCATGCAATGTTTCCCAACAGTGGCATCCGAGCCACGTCTATGCGTAGATGATATGCACGAGTAGAACACAAAGAGTTGTGGGCGGTGATAGTCATACTGCTTACCACCAACATCTTATTTTGATTCAGCGGTATTGTGGGATGAAGCAGCCTGGACCAACCTTACATGTCCACGCACATGAGACCGGTTCCACCGACTGACATGCAACTAGTTTTGCATAAAGGTGGCTGGCGGGTGTCTGTTTCTCGTACTTTAGTTGAATCAAATTTGACTATGGCCGTGATACATCTCCAACGTATCTATAATTTATGAAGTATTCATGCCATTTTTACAACAATTTTATATGGTTTTGGTATGATTTGCATGGAACTAACCCGGACTGACGCTGTTTTCAGCAGAACTACCGTGGTGTTGTTTTTTGTGCAGAAATGAAAGTTCTCCAAATGAGCTGAAACTTTTTGATGATTTTTTTGGAACAAAAGAGACCCCCGAAGCTTCGTGGAAGGACCAGAAGGTGAAGGAGTAGGGCACAAGACACCGGGGCGCGCCTGGGCCCTTGCCCGTGCCCCGGTGGGTTGTGCTCACCTCGAGGCCCATCTTAGCGTGAAACCAACGCCAAAAATTCCTATAAATAGAGAAACCATCAGGGGTAACCCTAGATCAGAAGTTCCACCGCCGCAAGCCTCTGTAGCCACGAAAAACCAATCTAGACCCCGTTTCGGCACCCTGCCGGAGGGGGAAATCATCACTGGTGGCCATCTTCATCATCCCGGTGGCCACCATGATGAGGAGGGAGTAGTCCACCCTCGGGGCTGAGGGTTTGTACTAGTAGCTATGTGTTTAATCTCTCTCTCTCTCTCGTGTTCTTGAGATGCACAATCTTGATGTATCGCGGGCTTTGTTAATATAGTCGGATCATATGGTGTTTTCCCCTCTCTATCTTGTTGTGATGAATTGAGTTTTCCCTTTGAGATTTCATTTTATCGGATTGAATACTTTTATGGATTTGAGAGCACTTGATATATGTCTTGCATACGAATACCCGTGGTGACAATGGGGTATTATGTTGATTCACTTGATATATGTTTTGGCACTCAACTCGCGGAATCCCGAGGTGACATTGGGGTAATCTATGCATATGGGTTGATGCACGTTCTTGTCTTTGTTTCTCTGGTAGAAATCTTGGGGCACTCTTTGAGGTTCTTTGTGTTGGATTGAGCATTACGAATCTGAATTTGCTTTGGTGTTATTTTAGTATGAACTCTTGGATAGATCGATCGGAAAGAATATCTTTGAGGTGGTTTCGTACCCTACAAACAATTTATTCTTATGTTCTCCGCTTGATAGGAACTTTGGAGTGATTCTTCATCGCACTTTGAGGGATGGTTATATGATCCAATTATATTAGCATTGTTGAGAGATTGCACTAGCGAAAGTACGGACCCTAGGCCTTGTTTTCAAGCATTGCAATACCGTTTGTGCTCACTTTTGTCACTTGCTACCTTGCTGTTTTTATTTATTCAGATTATAAAAATATATTTCTACCATCCATATTACACTTTTATCACCATCTCTTCACCGAACTAGTGAACCTATACAATTTGCCATTGTATTGGGTGTGTTGGGGACACAAGAGATTTCTTATATTTGGTTGCAGGGTTGTTTGAGAGAGACCATCTTCATCCAACGCCTCCCACGGATTGATAAACCTTAGGTCATCCACTTGAGGGAAAATTGCTACTGTCCTACAAAACTCTGCGCTTGGAGGCCCAACACGAGTCTACAAGAATAAGTTGCGTAGTAGACATCAGGCCGATCCTTGAAGAATGTTAAAACAACAAACTTGATGAATCACCGTTGTGGTTTTTGCGTAGGTAAGAACGGTTCTTGCTAGAAAGCCCGTAGCAGCCACGTAAAACTTGCAACAACAAAGTAGAGGACGTCTAACTTGTTTTTGCAGGGCATGTTGTGATGTGATATGGTCAAGACGTGATGTGATATATGTTGATGTATGAGATGATCATGTTTTGTAATATCGGCAACCGGCAGGAGCCTTAGGGTTGTCTCTTTATTGTATGAAATGCAAGAGCCATGTAATTGCTTTACTTTATCGCTATGCGTTAGCAATAGTTGTAGAAGAAATAGTTGGCGAGATGACCCCAACGCAACGATGGAGATCAAGGTGTCGAGCCGGTGACGATGGAGATCATGACGATGCTTTGGAGATGGAGATCAAAAGCACAAGATGATGATGCCATATCATGTCACATATTTTTGATTGCATGTGATGTTTATCCTTTATGCATCTTATTTTGCTTAGAACGGTGGTAGCATTATAAGATGATCCCTTCACTAAATTTCAAGATAAAAGTGTTCTCCCCGAGTATGCACCATTGCCAAAGTTCGTCGTTTCGAAGCACCTCGTGATGATCGGGTGTGATAGACTCTACGTTCACATACAACGGGTGTAAGACAGTTTTGCACATGTAGAATACTTGGGTTAAACTTGACGAGCCTAGCATGTACAGACATGGTCTTGGAACACTAGAGACCGAAAGGTCGAATGTGAGCCATATAGTAGATATGATCAACGTAGAGATGTTCACCATTGATGGCTACCCCATCTCACGTGATGATCGGACATGGGTTAGTTGACTTGGATCATGTATCACTTAGATAACTTGAGGGATGTTAATTTAAGTGGGAGTTCATTAGTAATTTGATTAATTGAACTTAAATTTATCATGAACTTAGTCTTAATAATTTTTGCATATCTATGTTGTAGATCAATAGCTCGCGATATAGCTCCCCTATTTTTGATATGTTCCTAGAGAAAACTAAGTTGAAAGATGATAGTAGCAATGATGCGGGCTAGGTCCGTGATATGAGGATTATCCTCATTGCTGCACAGAAGAATTATGTCCTTGATGCACCGTTAGGTGACAGACCTATTGCAGGAGCAGATGCAGACGTTATGAATGTTTGGCAAGCTCGATATGATGACTACTTAATAGTTTAGTGCACCATGCTTTACGGCTTAGAACCGGGACTTCAAAAATGTTTGGAACGCCACGGAGCATATGAGATGTTCCAAGAGCTGAAATTGGTATTTCAGACTCATGCCCGTGTCGAGAGGTATGAGACCTCTACTTTGCTTACAAGATGGAGGAGAATAGCTCAGCTAGTGAGCATGTGCTCAGAATGTCTGGGTACTACAATCGCTTGAATCAAGTGGGAGTTTGCTACTTCTTGAGCTTGCGTTGGTTTTTCCCTTGAAGAGGAAAGGGTGATGCAGCAAAGTAGAGATAAGTATTTCCCTTAGTTAGAGAACGAAGGTATCAATCCAGTAGGAGGTACAAGCAAGTCTCCAATCTATGCACCTGCGCAAACAATCAAACACTTGCACCAAACGCGATAAAGGGGTTGTCAATCCCTTCACGGTCAATTGCAATGGTGTGATCTGATAGAGATAAGTATAAAAGATTGCTAGAACGTAAAATAAAATAAAATTAAACAAATTGCAGCAAGGTATTTTTGGTTTATAGATCTGAAAATATATGATGGAAAATAGACCCGGGGGCCATAAGTTTCACTAGAGGCTTCTCTCTTGAAGGCAAATAATACGGTCGGTGAACAAATTACTGTCAAGCAATTGATAGAAAAGCGCAAAGTTATGACGATATCCAAGCCAATGATTATGCATATAGGCATCGCGTCCGTGTCAAGTAGACCGAAATGATTCTGCATCTACTACTATTACTCCACACATCGACCGCTATCCAACATGCATCTAGAGTATTAAGTTCATAAAGAACGGAGTAACGCCTTAAGTAAGATGACATGATGTAGAGGGATAAACTCAAGCAATATGATGAAAACCCCATCTTTTTTATCCTTGATGGCAACAATACAATACGTGCCTCGCTACCCCTACTATGTCACTGGGTGAAGACACCGCAAGATTGAACCCAAAACTAAGCACCTCTCCCATTGCAAGAAATACCAATCTAGTTGGCCAAACCAAACTGATAATTCGAAGAGAAATACAAAGATATCAAATCATGCATATAAGAATTCAGAGAAGATTCAAAAAATATTCATAGATAATCTGATCATAAATCCACAATTCATCGGATCTCGACAAACACACCGCAAAAGAATATTACATCGGATAGATCTCCAAGAACATCGAGGAGAACATGGTATTGAGAATCAAAGAGAGAGAAGAAGCCATCTAGCTACTAGCTATGGACCCGTAGGTCTGAGGTAAACTACTCACGCTTCATCAGAAGGGCAATAGGGTTGATGTAGATGCCCTCCGTGATCGAATCCCCCTCCGGCAGATTGCCGGAAAAGGCCCCAAGATGGGATCTCACGGGAACAGAAGGTTGTGGCGGCGGAAAAGTATTTTCGTGGATGCCTCTGTTGATAATGGAATATTTGGGAATATATAGGCCAAGGATTAGGGTTAGGAGACCTCCGAGGGGGCCACAAGCCAGGGGGCGCCCCCCCTAGGGCGCCCCTACGACTTGTCGTCGCCTCGTGGGTCTTCTGACTTCATCTCCAAGTCTCGTAGGTGTCTTCTGGTCCAAGAAAAATCAACGTAAAGTTTTATTCTGTTTGGACTCCGTTTGATATTCCTTTTCTGTGAAACTCAAAAACAAGGAAAAACAGAAACTGGCACTGGGCTCTGGGTTAATAAGTTAGTCCCAAAAATAATATAAAATAGCATATTAATGCATATAAAACATCCAAAACAGATAATATAATAGCATGGAACAATAAAAAATTATAGATACATTGGAGACGTATCAGAGTTAATCTTCCAGATAAGACAGAGTTCTCTATTCACTATCACCAAGCTACTAGAACTTCGTGATGAACTATAATATGCAAGGGATGACGAAAACGATTCCCGAGCTCTCCGCGATGCTGAAATCAGCGGAGGTAGAAATCAAGAAAGAGCATCAAGTGTTGATGGTTAGAAAGACCACTAGTTTCAAGAAAAAGGGCAAGGGAAAGAAAGGGAACTTCAAGAAGAATGGCAAGAAAGTTGCCGCTCCCATGAAGAAGCCCAAAGCTGGACCCAAGCCTAAAACTGAGTGCTTCTACTGCAAAGGAAATGGTCACTGGAAGCGGAACTGCCCCAAATACTTGGCGGATAAGAAGAATGGCAAAGTGAACAAAGGTATATTTGATATACATGTTATTGATGTGTACCTTACTAGTGTTCATAGTAGCCCCTGGGTATTTGATATCGGTTCAGTTGCTAAGATTAGTAACTCGAAACAGGAGTTACAGAATAAACAGAGACTAGTTAAGTGTGAGGTGACGATGTGTATTGGAAGTGATTCCAAGGTTGATACGATCACCATCGCACACTCCCTCTACCTTCGGGATTAGTGTTGAACCTAAATAAATGTTATTTGGTGTTTGCGTTGAGCATGAATATGATTAGATCATGTTTATTGCAATACGGTTATTCATTTAAGTTAGAGAATAATTGTTGTTCTGTTTACATGAATAAAACCTTCTATGGTCATACACCCAATTTGAATGGTTTATTGAATCTCGATCGTAGTGATACACGTATTCATAATATTGATGCCAAAAGATGCAAAGTTGATAATGATAGTGCAACATACTTGTGGCACTGCCGTTTATGTCATATTGGTGTAAATCGCATGAAGAAACTCCATGCGGATGGACTTTTGGAATCACTTGATTATGAATCATTTGATACTTACGAACCATGCCTCATGGGCAAGATGACTAAAACTCCATTCTCCAGAACAATGGAGCGAGCTAATGACTTATTGGAAATAATACATACTGATGTATGCGGTCCGATGAGTGTTGAAGCACGTGGCGGGTATCGTTATTTTCTGACCTTCACAGATGATTTGAGTAGGTATGGGTATATCTACTTGATGAAACACAAGTCTGAAACATTTGAAAAGTTCAAAGAATTTCAGAGTGAGGTGGAGAATCATCGTAACAAGAAAATAAAGTTTCTACGATCTGATCGCGGAGGCGAATATTTGAGTTACGAGTTTGGCCTTCATTTAAAACAATGTGGAATTGTTTCACAACTCACGCCACCCGGAACACCACAGCATAATGGTGTGTCCGAACGTCGTAACCGTACTTTATTAGATATGGTGTGATCTATGATGTCTCTTACCGATTTACCACTATCGTTTTGGGGTTATGCATTAGAGACAGCCGCATTCACGTTAAATAGGGCACCGTCTAAATCCATTGAGACGACACCGTATGAACTATGGTTTGGCAAGAAACCTAAGCTGTTGTTTCTTAAAGTTTGGGGATGCGACGCTTATGTCAAAAGGCTTCAACCTGATAAGCTCGAACCCAAATCGGAGAAGTGCGTCTTCATAGGATACCCTAAAGAAACTATTGGGTACACCTTCTACCACAGATCCGAAGGCAAGATCTTTGTTGCTAAGAATGGGTCCTTTCTAGAGAAGGAGTTTCTCACGAAAGAAGTGAGTGGGAGGAAAGTAGAACTTGATGAGGTAATTGTACCTTCTCTCGAATTGGAGAGTAGCACATCAGAGAAATCCGTTCCCGTGATGCCTACACCAACTAGAGAAGAAGCTAATGATGATGATCATGAAACTTCGGATCAAGTTACTACAGGACCTCGTAGGTCGAACAGAGAACATTTTGCACTAGAGTGGTATGGTAATCCTGTCCTGGAAGTCATGTTATTAGACCATGGCGAACCTACGAACTATGAAGAAGCTATGATGAGCCCAGATTCCGATAAATGGCTTGAGGCCATGACATCTGAGATAGGATCCATGTATGAGAACAAAGTATGGACTTTGATGGACTTGCCTGATGATCGGCAAGCCATAGAAAATAAATGGATCTTCAGGAAGAAGACTGACGCTGATGGTAATGTTACTGTCTACAAAGCTCGACTTGTTGCGAAAGGTTTTCGACAAGTTCAAGGAGTTGACTACGAGGAGACTTTCTCACCCGTAGCGATGCTTAAGTCTGTCCGAATCATGTTAGCAATTGCCGCATTTTATGATTATGAAATCTGGCAAATGGACGTCAAAACTGCATTCCTTAATGGATTTCTTAAAGAAGAGTTGTATATGATGCAACCAGGAGGTTTTGTCGATCCTAAAGGTGCTAACAAAGTGTGCAAGCTACAACGATCCATCTATGGACTGGTGCAAGCATCTCGGAGTTGGAATATACGCTTTGATGAAGTGATCAAAGCATATGGTTTTATACAGACTTACGGTGAAGCCTGTATTTACAAGAAAGTGAGTGGGAGCTCTGTAGCATTTCTGATATTATATGTGGATGACATATTGCTGATTGGAAATGATATAGAATTTCTGGATAGCATAAAAGGATACTTGAATAAGAGTTTTTCAATGAAAGACCTCTGTGAAGCTGCTTATATATTGGGCATCAAGATCTATAGGGATAGATCGAGACGCTTAATAGGACTTTCACAAAGCACATACCTTGACAAAGTTTTGAAGAAACTTCAAAAATGGGCCAGTCAAAGAAAGGGTTCTTGCCTCTGTAACACGGTGTGAAGTTGAGTAAGACTCAAAACCCGACCACGGCAGAATATAGAGAGAGAATCAAAGTCATTCCCTATGACTCAATCATAGGTTCTATAAAGTATGCCATGCTATGTACCAAACCTGTTGTGTGCCTTGCCATGAGTTTGGCAAGGGGGTACAATAGTGATCCAGGAGTAGATCACTGGACAGCGGTCAAAATTATCCTTAGGTACCTAAAGAGGATTAAGGAAATGTTTCTCGGTCATGGAGGTAATAAAGAGTTCATCGTAAAGATTTACGTCGATGCAAGCTTTGACACCAATCCGGATGACTCTAAGTCTCAATCTGGATACATATTGAAAGTAGGAGCACTTAGCTAGAGTAGCTCCATGCAGAGCATTGTAGACATAGAAATTTGCAAAATACATACGGATCTGAATATGACAGACCCGTTGACTAAACATCTCTCGCAAGCAAAACATGATCACACCTTAGTAATCTTTGGGTATTAATCACATGGCGATGTGAACTAGATTATTGACTCTAGTAAACTCTTTGGGTGTTAGTCACATGGCGATGTGAACTATGTGTGTTAATCACATGGCGATGTGAACTAGATTATTGACTCTAGTGCAATTGGGAGACTGAAGGAAATATGCCCTAGAGGCAATAATAAAGTTGTTATTTTATATTTCCTTATTCATGATAAAGGTTTATTATTCATGCTAGACTTGTATTGATCGGAAACTTAAATACATTTGTGAATACATAAACAAATACTGTGTCCCTAGTAAGCCTCTACTAGACTAGCTCGTTGATCAAAGATGGTTAAGGTTTCCTAACCATAGACATGTGTTTTCATTTGATAACGGGATCACATCATTAGGAGAATGATGTGATGGACAAGACCCATCCGTTAGCTTAGCATATGGTCATTCAGTTTATTGCTATTGCTTACTTCATGTCAAATACATATTCCTTCGACTATGAGATCATGCAACTCCCGGATACCGGAGGAATACCTTGTGTGCTATCAAATGTCACAAGGTAACTGGGTGATCATAAAGATGCTCTACAGGTATGTCCGAAGGTGTTTGTTGAGTTGGCATGGATCGAGATTGGGATTTGTCACTCCGAGTATCGGAGAGGTGTCTCTGGGCCCTCTCGGTAATACACATCACAAGAAGCTTGCAAGCAAAGTGACTAAGGAGTTAGTTGCAAGATGATGTATTACGGAATGAGTAAAGAGACTTGCCGATAACGAGATTGAACTAGGTATGGAGATACCGACGATCGAATCTCAGGCAAGTAACATACTGACAGACAAAGGGAATTACGTACGTTGTCATAACGGTTCGACCGATAAAGATCTTCGTAGAATATGTAGGAACCAATATGGGCATCCAGGTTCCGCTATTGGTTATTGACCGGAGAGATGTCTCGGTCATGTCTACATAGTTCTCGAACCCGTAGGTGTTGGTGCAACAAACCCTGGGTCCATTGCACGGACTGTGCACAGGCCAGAGACAAGATTACAAGACCAAGATCAGACCAAACAAGGAGGATCAACTCCTTTCAAGGATCCAAGTGCAAGTCGAGAAGGCCAAGGTGAGCTAGAGGAGCAGGGCATCTCTAAGGGAAGGACCTCCCTTGCCGGGCAGGCGAGCCTAGCAGGGTTGGGTTTTGCCCCGGAAGCAAGCTCCCAGATTGTCCCGGCAAGCCTGCCGGGGCTGGCGGATGCAAGCCGCTCCACCGCTCCACCTCACAAGCGACGCAAGTCAGTAATCGAAGCGGTGTCAAGCTCCAAGGTGACTAAGTGGCTACTTTCTGCCACATGGCGGCCACTTCCTACAGCAAACACCTCCATATGACACCCGTCCTGAGACGTGTCAAGCGAGCAGGCGCAAAGCTGGCAAAACAGCTCGGTAGGGCTTGCCGGGCGGGCTGTGATGGTGACACTGAGCGGCGCATTTAATGCACTCTGTCAGCCTGCAGAGTTAGATATGATAGCACTGTTAGCTATCTAATCAGTGCGCAAAGACTGATTTGCCACTGTGGTGACCCCTTAATCTATAAAAGGAGGCCCATGGCGACCGTAGAAAGGGTTGGACCGTCGCATATCCATACGCGCGTAGCCACTCTCACCCCCAGCGCGACCTTGCCGGGCGAGTGTGCTACGTTCACCACCATTATCCACCATCAATCCACCAAAGCAGGAGTAGGGTTTTTACGCCTCACGGCGGCCCGAACCTGGGTAAAGACTGCTTGTGTGATCTTTGTCGTGCTGCGCGACGCTTCTCCGCTCTTTGTGCAACGTGCCCATCCCCCCGCCGAACCAAAAGGGGCTCATGGCCCCATAGGTGGCCGTGGTTTCCCACGACAGTAGGGTCCGCACGCTTAATGTTCGTTGATGATATAGTGTTATATGAGTTATGTGATTTGGTGACCGAATGTTGTTTGGAGTCCCGTATGAGATCACGGACATGACGAGGAGTCCGGAATGGTCTAGAGGTACAGAATGATATATAGGATGATACTATTAGGACTCCGGAACAGTTTCGGGGCGTACCGGGTAGTCATCGGGTCACCGGAAGGGGTTCCGGTAAGCCCCGAGAGGTCTATGGGCCATATGGGCGAAGAGAAGGGAGCACACCAGCCCACAAGGGGCTGGTGCGCCCCTCTATGGCAGACGACCCTAAGGGAGAGAAGGAAAGAGGGGAGTAGGCCTCCTCGTTCCTTCCCTCTCCTCCTCTTTCCTTCCCCCTTGGGGGAATTATGGCAGGGGGCCCAGGCCAGGGCAGGAGCCCTAGGGCTGGCTGGCCACCTTTGTGGTGCGCCTGGCTGCTTCCCCTCTCTCCCCCACATATATATATGTGGGAGGGGGCGCCACACAAGGGACACAACATTGTCTTAGCCGTGTGCGGCGCCCCTCTCCACAGTTTCGTCCCTCGGTCATATTTTCATAGTGCTTAGGCGAAGCCCTGCAGAGATAGCTTCACCATCACCATCACCACGCCATCGTGCTGCCAGAACTCATCCACTACTTTGCTGTCTTACTGAATCAAGATGGCGAGGACGTCACTGAGCTGAACGTGTGCTGAACACGGAGGTGCCGTACGTTCGGTACTCGATCGGTTGGAGCGCGAAGAAGTTCGACTACATCAACCACGTTAACAAACGCTTCTGCTTACGGTCTACGAGGGTACGTAGACACACTCTCCCCTCTCGTTGCTATGTATCTCCATGGATAGATCTTGCGTGTGTGTAGAAATTTTTTGGTTTCCATGCAACGTTTCCCAACAAGCAAGCCATTAAGCAACACCTCATCCCCTTTTAATAGTATTGGCTTTTCCTATGGACTCAATGTGATCTTGGATCACTAAAATAGAAATGAAGAGTCTTGAGCTTTTGCCAATATGTGTCCTTAGCATTTTGATGGGTCCACATCTCTAGTCCATGCCATGCCATTCATTGAACTTTCTAAAATATTAAACTTGAATGGATATTAGTTCAATGAGCTATATGTTGTTATAAATTACCAAAACCACCCGGGGATTAGTTGCACTTTCAATCTCCCCCTTTTTGGTAATTGATGACAACATATAGATCAAAGCTTCGACAAATAATAATATGAATGAAATACATCGTCGCTTTGAGAAGTATGTGATAAGCAAGAGCTCCCCCTAAGTTTGTGCATCATTTAAAATTTGCGTTTGAATGCAAATGCAGAATCGATTAGGATCATGGGTCACTCTTCCACGTCACATACATCTTGGTGGAGCGCAAAAAATGATAAGAATTAAATAACATGCACTCATCACCAAGGATACAAGTGATTGATCATACACAAACATTCATAGATATAATCATGCAAGCACACATTAAGCATAGTATGATCAAACACATGATCACATAAGTATCTCACGAGCATAACACATAAGTAGGATAAGTAGCAACAACCAACCAAACCAAAGTAGCAATAAGCAAGGCAAATGAAAAACCAACAAAAGCAAAAGACACTCTCTCTCGAAGCCTATGATCTATACACTTTCTCCCCCTTTGGCAACAAGTTACCAAAAAGTTTGAAAACGTATAGTGCTATACGACACTCTAGGCACGATCTCCGGGAGCTCCTGAAGGGGTCTTCTAGCTTGTAGCTCCGGTGTGCGTAGACGGCGTTGAGAGGAGTCCATCTGCAAATGCTTTAGTGGATGTCTGTGGAGCTGGTGGAGTATATACTGGAGGAGCAACTGTGGCTGTGGTCGCAGGAGCAGAATGAGCAGGCCTCAAATCTGCAACTGGCTCAGCAGCAGACCTCTGTGCCCTTGGCACTGTCTAGAATCTGTCTGTGGTAGTTCTAGCATCATTGTCATCAGCATCATCCCTCAGCTTCTCAACTATGGTTTGAATCTCTGTGACCTTCACATCAAGGTTGTACATTTTATCTTCCACAATCCTCTCTAGACTTTCTTGATTCTGGGTCAAGGTGGCCAAGCTCTTCTAATCCTCATGGTAGCCTCTAGCAGATATGTGATATGATCTTGCTTGGTCTTGAGATTTGCAATTGAAGCATCTGGAGCACTTGCTGCCTTTGCTGCTTTTGCAGCCTTTGCCTTCTCAATCTTCTCCTGGGCCTCTACAGATGTAGGATGTGATGCATCCATGACAACTTCATTGTCCTCAAAATCTGGCCTAAGAGGTAGATGCTCTTTGTCAAGTAGATATGTACCTATTCCAACCTTGGAGTTGATCAACATCTGAATGTGTTGGGCATATCCACAAGACCTCTTCTGGTCAGCTGCTGTCCTCTTGACTGTCTCAACTATTAAGCTCATGACTTTTAATTTTTGGGGAACATCAAACAGGCGTAGCAAGTTGATGGAATGGCCATGTATCATTCTGTGATCTCCTGACTTGGGCAACAAAGTATGCCTCAAGATGGTGTTCATGGTGGTCAGTCCAGCAAGCAGGTAGTAGATTGAGCCAAACTTGTGAGTCTCTATAGCTGCATCTCAGGAATAGGCTTATACATGTTAGCCATGGAGTTGTGATCCTTCCTGGGTTTGTCATATACATCAATATCATCTTCATCTTCCTGTGGAGCATTGATGAGCTTAGCCCATTCAGAGATTGATGACTGGTACCTGGTGCCCTCAGTCATCCACACTATCTTCCCATCTGGGTAGAAGTGGGCAGTGGAGTAAAATTGCATTATCATCTCATCATTCCACTTGGTCAGCTATTGTCCAACAAAAGCATCAACACCATTCATCCTGAAGCTCTCATGAACGTGGGGAAAATAGTCTTCATTTTCATCAATGTATTCCCAATCAACCCATTTCATGTCACACACACTATGGGATTCTTGTCCAGCAACACAGTCTCATAGAAGTCTTGTTGTTCTCTAGTGTGGAAATGATAGTCAACAGCAATCCTCCTCCTTGTGGCATATGGATCAGTCTTTCTCCATAGCCTCAAACCAGCATCCTTTCTTAGTGATGTCTACTACGCAACCTTCTTCTTGTAGACTCGTGTTGGGCCTCCAAGCGCAGAGTTTAGTAGGACAGTAGCAAATTTCCCTCAAGTGGATGACCTAAGGTTTATCAAACCATGGGAGGCGTAGGATGAAGATGGTCTCTCTCAAACAACCTTGCAACCAAATAACAAAGAGTCTCTTGTGTCCCCAACACACCCAATACAATGGTAAATTGTATAGGTGCACTAGTTCGGCGAAGAGATGGTGATACAAGTGTAATATGGATAGTAGATATAGATTTTTGTAATCTCAAAATATAAAAACAGCAAGGTAACTAGTGACAAAAGTGAGAAAAAATGGTATTGCAATGCTTGGAAACAAGGCCTAAGGTTCATACTTTCACTAGTCCAAGTTCTCTCAACAATGATAACATAATTAGATCATATGGCTATCCCTCAACGTGTGACCAAAGTCACTCCAAAGTTCCTATCGCGGAGAACATAAGATGAAATTGCTTGTAGGGTACGAAACCACCTCAAAGTTATTCTTTCCGATCAATCCATTGAGCTATTCCTATAGGTGTCACAAACAGCCCTAGAGTTCGTAGTAAAATAACACCATATGACACACATCAATCAACCCTAATGTCACCTAGATACTCCAATGTCACCACAAGTATCCATGGGTCAATTACACGATGTGCATCAAACAACTTCAGATTCATAATATTCAATCCAACACAAAGAACCTCAAACAGTGCCCCAAGATTCTTACCGGAGAAACAAGGACGAAAACGTGCATCAACCCCTATGCATAGATTACCCCAATGTCACCTCGGGAATCCGCGAGTTGAGTGCCAAAACATACATCAAGTGAATCAATAGAGCACCCCATTGTCACCACGGGTATTGTAACACCCCATGTCATTAGCCACAGTGATCACTTTTGATAATGACAAGTCAGCTAGATTAACAGTGCATAATCATCATTTGCATCATATTGCATTTCAACTCCTAGTTCAAACTTCAATTAAATTCAAAGTGGAAAATAAAAGTAGTTCAAAACCAAAACTAAAATATTCATTAAATAACCAATATTCCAGAGACAATTCTAAAATTATAACCAACATTCACTAAATTACTTAATTGACTCTAACAGCAACAAAACAGAATTAAATTAATACCCTTTTGTTTAAATAAAATCCAAATGGAAACATTTGGACTCAAAACCTTTTTATATCATTGTTAAATATTGCACTAATATTATATGGGCCAGTTCCATATTTTATAAAAGTCATTTGGTTTGAAAAGAAAAGACAAAATAGAAATAAGAAAAGAAAACAGAAAAGAGAAAAGAAGAAAAAGAAAAGGCCCCGAGGCACTGGACCTAAGTCCACAGTGCCCGGCCCAGCCCATCTAGCCTCGCCTCCCACCTCGCACTGTTCATGCGCGCTCGCTGTCGCCTCTGCCGCACGCCGCGCACCGCCCCCCCCCCCTTGCCTCTGCTCGACAACGCATGCTGCTGCGCCGCGGACGCCTGCAAGGAGCCCCCCTCGACCCCGCGGACGAACCCTAGCACCTCGCCCCTTTCTCCCTCGCTCTCTCCCACCTCACCTGACGCCGCCATGGACGGCCGCGGCTGAGCTGCGCGGGCATCGTCATCGCCCCGCCTCGCGGACGTGCCCACCATGCTCGCCGTCGTCGCCTGCTTCGACCGCGCCAACGAACCAAAGCCCGGAGCCACCGCAGCGCCTCCCCGAGCTTTCTTCCTCCTCGGATCACCGTCGCCCGCCGTCGTCGATTCGCCGCCTCGAGCCCTCCCCGAGCCCGCTCTCGCACACCTACAGGGCCCGGTGAGCAGTCGCCGCTCTCCCCCTCCCTTTTCTACTCGATCTCGTCGCCGTAGCAACCGCATTGGAGATACCCAAGCTCACCGCCATGGACCTCATCGCCGGCGACCGTCCGGCGACCATTTGATCCCCTGCTGCTGTCCATCCTGTTCGCCGTGCCGCGTAGAGCCTCCCCAGCGTCTCTCCTCGTTCATTTGCATGCTATAGCCCCGATCCCACTACACGCCCGAACACCTCGCCGCCGATGAGCTCATGCCGCTCGACTCCGATCGTCCCAGCACCTCGCACCGCCGCCATTCGACGCGCGCCGCCGAGCCGCGTCGAATGCGCCCAACCCCAGCTCCTGAGACCCCCTGTGCGTGAAACCCGCGCCTTCCCCGAGCCGCGCCGCCATGTTTGGCTCGCCGGAGCCAACTCCGGCGCGTCTCCGGCCGGCGCCGACGTGGCCGGCTGGGGCCCGCCCCCTGTGCCACTGCCACTGGGCCCTGTGGGGTTCGTTCACCTCGGTCAGCGCTGACGTGGCCGCCCCTGTGTCTATGACATGCGGGCCCCACTCCATTAAACTGTTTAAAATAAATAGGTAATTAGTGAAATTAATTAGTTAGTTAATTAAATTACCTAAACACTCACTGACAGTAGGCCCCACATGCTAAGTAATCATATTTAGTTTAAATTAACTCTGTTTAAACTAACCAGAGTCTGACATGTGGGTCCCACTGGACCCACCTGTCAGGTTTGACTCCGGTCAGCCCCTGTTGACCTGCTGACGTCACTCTGATGTCATGCTTGCATCATCATACACTATTATGGATAATGTTGGATTAAATGGATTAAATAAATTTAGAAAATTATTTAAAATAATCCGTAACTCCGATGAAAATAATTTATATATGAAAGTTTCTCAGAATTTCAATACGCATTTGAATATGCCCTCCGTATTCCTAGCAGATTCCCCTAGCTAGATGAACATGGAACTTTTAGACCGATTTCAATAAATGAATAGTGCCCAACTTTAATTAAATAAATCCGGATAAATTCCTAAATTGACTAACTCATTTAGTTAGGCAGTAGAACACCTCGGCATAGCATTTAGGCATGTCATACATATTGTTTGCATTTTTGCCATGAATTTATTGTTTCTCTCCCCCTCCTTCTCTCTCGATAGACGACGAGACCGACGCCGTTGCAGCTGGGTACGACTACGCTCCAGACGAGCAGCCTGTTGACAACCCCTCTTTCCTGCCAGAGCAACCAGGCAAGCCCCCCCCCCCCCTTGAGCATCCAGATATCGCCCATTCCATTTCTCCTGCTTGCATTAGATTTTGCTACTGTTAATGTTTGCTCCTATTTTGATGCATAGCCTGCTTTTGTAACCTGTTTATTGTTACCTTACCTGCCTATGTTAAACTGTTTAGTTTAGGTTGGTAGTGAACCATCAGTGACCCCCACCACCTTGCCCTTGTTGCCCCTGCTTAATCATCGACGACTCGATCAATGTGATCCTCGACCAGAGACAGACACATCACCTCACCCCCCCTTAGTTGTACAACTCTGCATAGTTACTCTCGAGTGCTGAGGGTGATACCTCGTAACGCACTCCTGATGAATACTCTACAGTGTAGCTGTTTGGTCATGGTCATCGAGGGTGATTCCTCCTTCTCCACTTCCGATACGACTCTGTCGTGCAACCCCTCAGTGTGAACCTCGAGGGTGATGCCTCATACGTTCACCCTGATGATTTCATTGAGTGGAATCCACCGAGGGTGATTCCTTGGGGTTTCCCCCTTGATGTTATGACCACACGGCTACTTTGACCTTTGTTACAGGTGGGTCGACCCTGATGGGTACCCGCAGGGGGATCTATGATGTCGGTGTGCTGGAAGGGCCCTCGAGTGTGATATTGTGGCGGAGCTTCAGAAACTCTGATTGTCTCCGTGTGTTACTAAATGAGCCTATTGGATTTGGGTGTGTGATCTGAGTGGGTCGTCGTGCCCTTTACGCACTACCACCACGCGGGATAATGGTTATGGGGCCCTCTGCGATGTACGTTTTTCCAGAAAGCTCTTCAGACGTCACGTTTCACCGTGCGGGCTGATCGCTGGGAATGGGCTGGATACTTCACTGATGAGTTCAGTGTCGCGCCTGCACCCCGGACAGCCACGCAACGCGCAGGGTGCCCAGGGCGATGGCCCAAGACCTCTGGATGCATAGGTCAGTCCGGCGTGCTGACCTCTCTGCTGAGCCTAGGTAGGGCGCTGCTTCATGTTGATCTCCCGAGGCCGGGCATTACCCAGCAAGTGTGTCCGGCCAGAGGTGATCGAGCGTGTTGGGTAACAGTAGTGCACCCTTGCAGGGAAGAATAATCTATCGATAGCCGGTCCTACGGTAAAGGACGCTCAGTTTGTGTATCCCGATCTACTACTTGAACTGGATACTTGTTACTTAATTGAAGCTTCGGGATCGCTTTCTCGCAGGGAGTCGAGGAAGGATCTCTAGGCTTGCTTCAACATGTTTGCTTAATAAAATGCTATTCTACTCTCTTCTATTGCTGCAAGATGATGGCTTCGTGAAGATGCTAGTCTTCGATAGGACTAGGCCTTCTCTCTATTCTGTCACCTCTGCAGCCCAGTCCACATATACAGCCTTTCTCCTTTGATAATGTTGCATATGTAGTGTAGATCTGTGCTTGCTGAGTACTTCGGATGAGTACTCACGGTTGCTTTGTACTTCTTTTTCCCCATACCCCACTTTGATGATACATCAGACGATGGAGCCCCGGAGCCAGATGCCACCATAGGAGCTTACTACCAGGAGGGTCCAGACGGCACGTACTACTGGATCGAGCCAGTCGACCAGGAGTAGGATCGGAGGCTCCTAGGCAGGAGGCCTACGCCTTTCGATCTAGAGTCGTTGTTTGTGCTAACCTTCTTAAGGCAAAACTTGTCTAACTATGTCTGTACCCAGATATTATTTGTATGACTGACTTATGAATTCGGATCCTCGTGATCCCTGGTCTGTAATATTGTGGATCTTCGTTAAATTGTGTTAGAGTTGTGGTGTGATATCTTCCCGTGAGTCCCTGTGCTTGATCGTGCATGTTTGCGTGTATGATTAATGCACGATTGAGTCGGGGGCGTCACAAGTTGGTATCAGAGCCGACTGCCTGTAGGAAGCCCCCTTCCAAATTCCTTTGTCGAAGTTGATTCTAGACATCAAAAAACTAATTTACTAACTTGGCTGTGTGGCTTACGGGCCCACGTCGCCAACTGGGTGGTATTAGGATCTTTTATTCCTCATCTATACTCTGGGACTCTGATCTCTCTTCTATTCGGGTTAAATGAATTTACTAACACCGACACTTAGGATCTCGTAAATCCCGTCTACCCGGAGAGCTGGATATCTGTGCTTACTTCCTTACCATTGATCTGATTAGTCTGATAATCATTTTCCTTTCCATTGTTTTGCTTAACCTTTCTCTCCGAGTTGTGTTAAACTTCTCATTGTCATTTGACAATCCGGAATTTCCTCTGTTTCAGATGGATCGTTTGTTTCCACCACGTCCTACGACACAGCTTGTGCTTCGCACTTGGGCTCGTGATGCCCCTGGGTTTCCAGTTGTTCTGATCGCCCTCCTGACCAGACTAGGCTACCGCTGGTACCCTGAGTACATGGTCTACGAGGATTACCGCGAGTTCAACCAGGAGCAGTACCATGCTGATGTTCGTATCTATGATCAGCAAGATGACTCAGACACTGAGCTGCACCTTTTCCACGGGATCGGCGTGATGATTGAGATGGCAGTCCATGATGCCGCCTACTCTGCTGTCGCACGTCTCCGAGGAGAGTTCAGCGATATCTTGGAGGCAACTGAGTTCCGATACATTCCGTATGCCCCTGCTGGAGATGCTACTGGATACTACACAGCTATCTGTGCCCCGTACGAGCCTCGTCGCTATGACCCACGCGTTCTGATTCAGTGCACTCAGGCTCTGGATCGCACTGTATGGGCTCTTGCCGTCGAGTTGGTTGCCACTCGAGCACGTCTCTATGATGCTATGACACAGTTGCTACCCGCTGTTCGTGCAGGGATACATCCGGAGCACATCCTTTACCCGCGCAAGACTCAGATGTATGCTGGTATTGACTGGCCTGCTGTTGGAGGTCTCACACCTACACGTGGACCCCTTCTTACAGCTCGAGACCGGGTTCTGCATCAGAGTGCACATGGAGCGTAGGATCCTACCACGACGAGCATTCGTCGTCCGCACTCGCAGTTACCCCGTTTTAGTGGTTTTCCCCGACGTTGATGTAGCCTTTGCTATGTCTCGTTGTGTACTTCCTTACCGCGTGCCTGCGCGCCGCCTAGTATGTCTAGTTCTAAATTTGCGCCGTTATGTTGTCCACGTGTACTCGACTCTGTGTATGGATCTGTATGTCTTAATTGACTACTGTTTACTAAACTGCTTAAATTGTTGTTGAGTTACATCATGCTTGTCGCTAAACACTCGCAATTTCTTTTACTAAACTACCCCCTGTTGATACTTAGCAGGATGGTTAGACCAGGTGGTCGTGGTCGTGGTCGTGCCCCTGAACGCCCACCACCGCCAGACTATATGGCAGCTATGATGAAACAATTCGAGCTCAACCGCCAGTTCATGACTGGGATCATGGCTCAGTTTCCGCATCTGAACAACCAGAACCAGAACCCTCCTTTAATAACTCTGCCGGAGTTTATGCGACTTAACCCCACTCACTTCCGCAACTCTGACAAGCCACTGGATCCTGATGACTGGATTCGTGAAATCACTCATGAAATGGAGTCTGCTAATGTCTCCCCTGCCAACTTTATCACCTTCGCATCCTTCTTCCTAAAGGGTCCCGCTGCTCAATGGTGGGACACACACAAGCGTACACTGCCTGTTGGAATAGTCGTTACCTGGCCTGAGTTCCAGGCTGCTTTTCGTGCCTGTTATATTCCTCAAGGAATTATGGACCGGATGAAAACCCAGTTCCGCAACCTCACCCAGGGCAACAAGACTGTCGAAGCCTATCAGCGGGAATTCCTTGACCTGTCCCGTTATGCTGAAGAAGACATCGCCACGGATGCCCGTAGACAAGAGAAGTTCCGTAATGGACTCCACCCAGACCTCGAGCTTGCACTTGCTACTCAAGACTTCAACGACTTTTCTACTCTTGTGAACAAGGCTATTCTGGTTGAGACCGCTCAGATGAAGCACAAGGACTCGCAGAAGCGCTATCGTGATGCTGGCTCATCTTCGGGCTCAGCACAGAAGCGTCGAGTCTGGATTCCCAACAACGTGTTCCGTCCAAATGCCCCTGTGCCAAAGAACAACTATGCTGCACCACGTCTGCCTCCTCCACCACCAAGGCAGCCAAGAGCTCAAGCTATTCAACACAATGCTCCTCTTCGTCCTGAAGATGGTCTGTGCTTCAAGTGCTGCAAACCAGGTCACCTTGCTAAGGACTGCCGCCAGACTCAGAATCAGTTGGCTTTTCCTCGTACTGGCCGTGGCAATGGTCGTGGAAACAATCAAGCCTGCAACTATAATACTGGGTCTGCTGCACATGGTCGTGGACACGCTTACAACATTGATATTGAAGAAGTCCAGGATCAACCTGCTACTGTGATGGGTACCCTTTTCATTAACTCAGTACCCGCTTCTGTATTATTTGATTCAGGAGCATTCATGTCAGAAGCATTTGCATTATTGCATAACATTGCATTTCAAAAGATGAATCTGCCAGTAGTTATCCGCACCCCTGGAGGCCAGTGTCAAACCACTATGATGGCACACAATGTCCCCGTTGAAATTAAAGGATTGGGGTTCCTTGTTTCGCCCATTATCCTGAAGTCTTCCACCATAGACCTCATCCTCGGAATGGATTGGTTGAAAGCTCATATAGCTTCGATCAATTGTGCCACTAAAGTAGTCCAACTTCTTCACCCCTCCGACGAGATAATGAATTATACCGCCCGCATTACACGGGATGTTGAAGCTCAGATATATGCTC
This sequence comes from Thinopyrum elongatum, assembly GCA_011799875.1. NCBI lineage: Eukaryota > Viridiplantae > Streptophyta > Magnoliopsida > Poales > Poaceae > Thinopyrum > Thinopyrum elongatum. The sequence continues at coordinate 135,130,551 of CM022298.1, forward strand.
TGAATGCTTTGAATGCCTCACCTCTGGAAGGGATTGAGAACGTTCCTGTCGTTCAAGATTTTTCGGACGTTTTTCCCGAAGAACTTCCAGGAATACCCCCGGTTAGGGCTGTCGAGTTCGTCATCGACTTGAAGCCTGGCACTACCCCTATTGCGAAGCGTCCTTATAAGATGCCTCTGCACCACCTTCTCGAGCTTAAAAAAGAAATCGACAAGTCACTTAAGAAAGGTTTCATCCGCCCCAGTTCCTCTGCTTGGGGAGCACCTTCACTCTTCGTTAGGAAGATGGATGGAACTAACCGATTGGTTCAGGATTACCGGCCCATTAACCAAGCCACAATCCAGAATAAATACCCACTGCCCCGGATCAATGATCTTTATGATCAGCTTGCTGGATCCTCTGTCTTCTCGAAACTCGACTTGAGGTTGGGTTATCATCAGATCCGTGTTCGCGAAGAGGATATTCCGAAGACTGCCTTTGTTACTCGATATGGCTCTTATGAGTACACTGTCATGTCATTTGGCTTAACAAATGCTCCAGTAACCTTCTCCCGGTTGATGAACTATATCTTCATGGATTACCTCGACAAATTCATCGTGGTTTATTTGGATGATATCCTTATATATTCCAAGAATGAAGAAGAACATGTTGAACATCTTCGGCTTGTATTGGAGAAGCTACGAGAACATCAGTTGTATGCTAAATTCTCCAAGTGTGAGTTCTGGTTATCTGAAGTGACCTACCTTGGTCATGTGATTTCCAAGAATGGCATTGCTGTTAACCCCGAACGAGTTTAGGCTATTCTTGATTGGACTCCCCCGAAGAATGTTAAGCAAGTCAGGAGTTTTCTCGAACTCGCTAGTTATTGCCGTCGATTCGTTGAGAACTTTTCCAAGATGGCAAAGCCACTGACTAACCTGCTCCATAAAGGTGTTAAATTTGAGTGGACAGAAAAATGTCAAGAAAGCTTCCAGGCGCTAAAAGATAAGTTGACATCTGCCCCAGTGCTAGCACCCCCGGATTCCCAAAAGGATTTCGTGATATACTGTGATGCATCTCGTCAAGGATTAGGCTGTGTCCTAATGCAAGAGCACAAAGTGATTGCTTATGCCTCTCGACAATTGCGTCCTCATGAAGAAAATTATCCAGTGCATGATCTTGAGCTTTCTGCGGTTATTTATGCTCTGAAGCTATGGCGACATTATCTTCTCGGTAACCGTTGCGAGATATACACGGATCATCAAAGTTTGAAGTATCTATATACTCAACCAGATCTGAACCTTCGTCAACAAAGATGGCTCGAGACAATTGCTGATTATGATATGAATATCTCACATACCCCTGGCAAGGCTAATGTAATGGCTGATGCTTTGAGTCGCAAGGCTTATTGTAGCAACCATATGGTTCAGGAAACGCAACCTCTTCTCCATGAAGAGCTTCGCAAATTGAACCTCCATATTGTTCCACAGGGTTATCTCAATACCCTGGTTGTGGAACTAGATTTAGAGCACAACATTAAGACTATGCAACGGTATGACTCTGAAGTTGAAAGGATTAAGCGATACCTCAAAAAAGGAAATCCGTCGGAATTCCATCTTGATAAGGATGGGATCCTATTCTTCCAACGCCGTCTCTTCGTACCCAAATTCAAGGATGAGAGGGAACACGTTATGAAAGAAGCTCATGACACTCCTCTGTCCATTCATCCTGGTAGCACAAAGATGTACCGTGACATTTGTCAGAGATACTGGTGGCCTAATATGAAGCGAGACATTGCTCGTTATGTTTCTGAGTGTGACGTTTGCCGCTGCATTAAAGCAGAACATCAAAGGCCTGCTGGAACTCTGCAACCACTTGATATTCCTGAATGGAAATGGGACAAAGTCCAAATGGATTTCATTACTGGTTTTCCCAGGTCTCAGAAGGGTCATGATGCTATCTTTGTCGTCATTGACCGATTCTCAAAGGTGGCTCACTTTCTGCCAGTTAAGGAGACAATCACTGCTAGCCAGCTAGTGGACTTGTATGTTTCCCGAATTGTGTCACTCCACGGTATTCCGTTGGAGATTAGTTCTGATCGTGGCAGTCTCTTTACCTCAAGATTCTGGGCAAGTTTCCAAGAAGCTATGGGAACTCACCTGTCGTTCAGTACCGCTTTTCACCCTCAGTCACAGGGTCAAGTCGAACGAGTTAATCAAGTGCTCGAAGATATGCTTCGAGCTTGCGTCATCTCCTTCGGTAAGAAATGGGAGGAATCTCTCTCGTATGCCGAATTCTCTTACAATAATAGCTATCAACCTAGTCTGAAGATGGCACCGTTTAAAGTTCTTTACGGACGTAAGTGTCGAACCCCCCTGAATTGGTCAGAAACTGGGGAACGATCACTCGTTGGACCAGACATTGTTCAGCAAGCTGAAGAAAAAGTCCGCATCGTCCGTGAACATCTGAAATCTGGTCAGTCTCGTCAGAAGAGCAACTATGACCGAAAGCATAAGGAAATGGTCTATCAGCCTGGCGAGCAAGCTTACCTCCGCGTCACTCCGTTGAAAGGCACTCATTGGTTCGGGATCAAAGGCAAGTTAGCTCCTCGCTACATTGGCCCGTTCCATATTCTTGCCAGTCGAGGAGAGGTGGCATATCAATTGCAATTGCCGCCCAATCTTTCTCAAGTGCATGATGTCTTTCATGTATCCCAACTCCGTCGCTGCTTCAAGGATCCTATTCGGGCTGTGGATCACGAAATGCTTGAATTACGGGAAGATCTGTCTTATCCAGAATATCCCATCCGTATTCTTGACCAAGCTGAGCGTCGAAATCATCAGAAGTCAATCAAATTCTTCAAGGTTCAGTGGTCGAATCATTCTGAAGATGAAGCCACTTGGGAACGCAAGGATCATCTTCGTGAAGGATACCCCGCTTTCTTTCAGTCTTCCTCTTAATTCTCGGGACGAGAATTCTTGTTAGATGAGGAGAATTGTAACACCCCATGTCATTAGCCACAGTGATCACTTTTGATAATGACAAGTCAGCTAGATTAACAGTGCATAATCATCATTTGCATCATACTGCATTTCAACTCCTAGTTCAAACTTCAATTAAATTCAAAGTGGAAAATAAAAGTTGTTCAAAACCAAAACTAAAATGTTCATTAAATAACCAATATTCTAGAGACAATTTGTAAAATTATAACCAACATTCACTAAATTACCTAATTGACTCTAACAGCAACAAAACAAAATTAAATTAATACCTTTTTGTTTAAATAAAATCCATATGGAAACATTTGGACTCAAAACCTTTTTATATCAATGTTAAATATTGCACTGCTATTATATGGGCCAGTTCCATATTTTATAAAAGTCATTTGGTTTGAAAAGAAAATACAAAACAGAAATAACAAAAGAAAACAGAAAAGAGAAAAGAAGAAAAAGAAAAGGCCCCGAGGCACTGGACATAAGTCCACAGTGCCCGGCCCAGCCCATCTAGCCTCGCCTCCCACCTCGCGCTGTTCACGCGCACTCGCTGTCGCCTCTGCCGCACGCCGCGCACCGCCCCCCTCGCCTCTGCTCGACAAGGCACGCTACTGCGCCGCGGACGCCTACAAGGAGCCCCCCTCGACCCCGCGGACGAACCCTAGCACCTCTCCCATTTCTCCCTCGCTCTCTCCCACCTCACCCGATGCCGCCATGGACGGCCGCGGCTGAGCTGTGCGGGCACCGTCACCGCACCGCCTCGCGGACGTGCCCACCGTGCTCGCCGTCGTCGCCTGCTTCGACCGCGCCAACGAACCGAAGCCTGGAGCCACCGCAGCGCCTCCCCGAGCTTTCTTCCTCCTCGGATCACCGCCGCCCGCTGCCGTCAATTCGCCGCCTCGAGCCCTCCCCGAGCCCGCTTTCGCACACCTACAGGGCCCGGTGAGCAGTCGCCGCTCTCCCCCTCCCTTTTCTGCTCAATCTCGTCGCCGTAGCAACCGCATTGGAGATACCCGAGCTCACCGCCGCTGCTGGGGCCGGGACATGATATCCCGGGAATTAACCCCTCGTGTATTCACCAGCCCAGGATTACCATTACTGGTGGACACGTCCTTGTTACAGATTACCAAGCAATTACAAGAATTGGACACAAGACCATAAAGGTCTAATGATACAACAATGATTCTAGTGATGGATGACGGAAGCGACTCGTGGTTCTCCAACGTCGATGGGGCTCCATTCCCACAAGAACGGCTGACCTGGATAATAACTATCCTGCGTGGCTGCCATCCTAGGCTTTGCACGGACGTCGCTGTGGTACTCCACGTAGAACTCCTGACCTGGCCAAGTAAATAGCCAGGGACAAGCCTGTGAGTACGTTGGAATGTACTCGCAAACATCATGAACAAGTGATATACCGAATGCAGCAGACAAAATATATGATCATGTTGAACCAAACCATATGCGTATGCTCATGCTGGATCATGCTAAAATGCTCATGCTGGATCATGCTAAAATGCTCATGCTGACACAAATCTAAATCATGACATGACAATAGCAAAATGATACGGAAGTAAATATAGCATGTTAGTCATGATCAAACTTGTCAGAAATAACGCAAATGAATGACACGGGTAGTCTAGCCAGCCCAAGTGACGTTCAGAAAGAAATAAAAGAAATGCCAGTCGGGTGTCAAGTGACGCCATGGTCGGACTTGAAGAGAAATGGCAGTCGGGTGTCAAGTGACGCCACGGTCGGACTTGAAGAGAAATGCCAATCGGGTGTCCACAAGAGTAGTGGCGGGACCGCCTGTAAACTCGAGGGACGCCATGAGAGGTGTTGAAAATAAAGTTGAGTGCCCGGGGTAGCCTAGCCAGCCCCTGAGACACTCAGGAAATTAAATAAGAGAAACGGGTTAGTCCACAATAATATGCATAACCACACTAATATTAATATGCATAGCAAAAATATTCAGGGTAGCATCAGGGTGACAATAATTATCCTGCAAAATAATTCAGGCACATTTTAATTATTTCCTCCGAAGATCGACACTAAGACCGACACTTGACCAACCCAGACTGTAGCCCTTAACCGCGGACACGGCTATTCGAATAGGTTTAAGACTCTGCAGAGAGTGTACTCTTTACCCACAAGTAAAGGATTTCTTTAGTCAGTACTGTGATACTGACTAATTCCCATTACGGTCTTTGGGTTGAAAACACACCTAACCAGCACACACCAGATTAACTTTTCGGATGCCAGGAATCACCCAAAGCATCGTTCAAGAAAAACTTTAAGACGGAGAGACCAACGTCCTGCATGGGATCACTATTCATACGCGTGGATTACAAGGGGTGCCCCCCTCTCAGTCACAACTGGAAACACCCATGCCCCTGACCCGATGACATGATTTAGTCCACCAACATGGAAACCCTCATCGTAGCCCTCTATGTGGTGTGTGCACGGAAAGGGGTTAACAACTTACTAAACCATACCCCACCTGTGGCAGGGACAAGTGGCAGCACGAATCAAGTATGGGGGTTACCGGAACAAGACTCGATCTACGGCCGACTCAGGAGGCTCAAATATTTCCTATAGTGGTTAGCACAACAAAGTATTCTTTCAACAGCAGATCCAAACAGGGCCACAACCTTTGCATGCTCCAACATGCATAACAAACAAGGCATGATCACGCTTCAACATGGTCACCCTTCTGCCGGTACTGTATTTTACTTATACCTTCACCTGCAAGCTAGTCATGACAACACACGATGCATGGTATGAGGAAACATGCCATCACTACATGCATGCAAATTTTTATTCGAACTCAACCTACATATGACTTCATTTATTCTTGCAAACAATATAACCATGCGATTAACCATATCAAGTGTTCAAGATGCTTGCCTTGAGCATGCAGAAGTGTTGGGTGTACTTCCAAAAGTTTTGAAAATTCTCTTCCCTCCATCTCCTATTTTCAAAACAACCCAAGTTTCACATAAAGCCACATAGTAAGAAAAAGTGTTCCAAATATTTTTGAAACAAATACTAAAATAAACTAGAGGATAAATGAAAAATAACAGAAAAAGAATCAATTCATTTGGAGTTTATATGATTATACTAGGAATTTTCTAAGCTGAAATAATTGAAGAAGTGGACTATTTAAAAGATACAGTGGAAATAAAGATTAGGAAAAATGTTCACCCTATCTGTAATAATAGAGCAGAATTTTATGAATCTGTAGAAATTTGAGTTATCAAATTTGGATTTGAAATGACTGTTGTGGCATTTGTTGGAATCTGCTGAGAAAAAGAAAATAGAAAAGATAGAGAAATGCCCTGAGCGCGATATAGACGCCTGGCTTACTGGGCCGAGCCCAGCCGATCGGCTGTGCGGGAGGCGGTCGACATCGGAGACGTATTTCCCGGAATACATTTCCCTCGCGCGGAAACGGCTCCGAGATAGACCCGTCTCCACTTGCTGTCAGCTCGGCGCGGTCCAGTGTCACTGACTGTGGGTCCCTTGACCCCACCGGTCAGGTTTGACTGGGTCAGCGCCGGCGCTGTCCTCCTGCGACAGAATAGAGCGGCGCTCCGGCGAGGCTCGCCGGCAAACGGTGGCGCTGTTCGGGGAGCCGTGGTCACCATTGTGTTCAGGATTGAGAGGCGGTTCGTTCGGTGCTCGTCGTGGTGGCTGGGATGGACGGAGTTGCCGGTGACGAGGTTCTCGGCGGACGGTGGCGTCGGACGAAAGAGGAACTCCGGCTGTGGTCAATTTGGAGAAGAATTGAAGAGGGAAATGGACTTGCGGAGATCAGCAGAGGTTGTTGGCGAAGAAAGTTTGTGCGGGGAGGATGAGGTGGTGATGAATTCGACTGGAATGCCGCGGCGATATATCTCACCGGAGGGGAGGAAGAACACCACGTCCGACGATTTGGGTTCTCTGGAAGGGTTGTACAGGCGGGAGGAGTGGTCGTTAGGAGCTGCAGGAGCCCGCTGCGAGCTTTATAGCAAGAGGGAGAGTCGGTCCGTGGCCTCCCGAAGAAGCCTTGGCGGTGGCGGCCATAACTGCGCCGTCGAGGCGGTTATGGGCGGTGGTCATGGTCGGTGCGGTGGACAGCGGCTCAGGTGGTTGGGAGTTAAGGCGGGGGCATGCTGGCAGCTGCGGTTTGGGCTAGGTGTGCTGGGCGGTGCCGTGCCCGAGACGACAGCGGCGAACGGCAGCGGTGGTCGGTGGTGGCCGGCACCAGCGGACAAGGGAAGATGTCAGAGAGATTAAGTGGTGTCGTGGCGATCCAGGGAAAGGATTTGGACGAGAGGGGGAGGCAGTGGGGTGGCTGCAGGACTCGATGCCAGAGACTGCACAATGGGCACTCTGCTCGTGCTCTGGGCGTGCACACAGGGTGCTCGATGAATTGCCAGGGCGACCTAGACTAGTCCAATTGGGCTGATTTTTGGTGGGCTGATGCTTACAAGGATGGAAAGGCTAGTGGACATGTTGTTCTGGCCAGAGGAGCTATTGTCACAAGCCAGTTTTAAACTTTGCCAAATTCTGCCATGCACATCACCTGCTTGACAGAATGCCAGAGCCATGTAGGTGATTTTGTTGATGACCAAACTTGGCAGGATGGTGTATCATTAGAGGTTAAAGATGCTGGTGTAGTTGGTTTGGCAAAGAGACAAACTAGATAGTGTAAGTTTGAAAGAATTTCAGTTTTGGACAGGAAGTTCAGAGGAATATTTGGTGAACTTAAAAGATGCAAATGAAGCGGATATTCTGGACTTAAGGGTTTTGTTGGAACGACTATAAGTGAGAAAAATTTCAGAATTTTTGGAGCAATGAAAATTGGGGTTGTAGTTATAACCTATAAAATGGACAAAATTGAAAAGTGGTTGTTTCACTCAAAATTTTCAAAACACCAAGTTGGGTTTTTGCACCAAAGTGATATATAGGCATCACATGACCTCTCATAATTTTTGTGGAATTTAAAAAGAATTATTTAAAATGGTTGTAGTGCAATAGAGGCATTTAAAATATTGAAATAGCTATTAAAAGAATTGTTTTGGGGCAATTTTTATTATGAAAATAATTCCTACTGTTATTAAAATATAAATGAAATGTTTAAGAAAACTCCCAAAGCCACAACATTATTTTCAAAATTTCTATATGGAGGGAAGAATATTGAAAAACAGAAACAGAAAATACTCTGAAAACAATAAAGGACTTACTTATAAATCAAAAAATTTATTTCTGGCCAAATTTTATTTAGTAAAAACATGATTAAATTTTTGGGGTGTTACAAACTCTACCCCCCTTAAGGAAATCTCGTCCTCGAGATTTGTTAAGGGCGGAGGAACTAAATGCAAATCACAACAGACAAGCAATCATGCACAAGACAATAACACACAAGCACATCATTCAATCAAACACTACACACTGCTAGAAACATACACATAATCGTCTACGGCATGACGGTGGAATTTACAGGGCAACAGGGTTGCTAAGGACATGGCAACTACTCTGGCAGACTCAGTCCACTTCGTCGACATCCAGACGGGCGTGTCTCGCGAACGTCGAGGCTTCTCCGGGGGCTTCAACGTCGGAGTTGACTGGAGTGTTATGAGGAGCTGCAGGGTTGGGGTAGCGATGATGACCCACGCGGGGTGTAGTGGCTACAGTCCCGTTGGAGGAAATCCCAAAGAGACGATGGAGTTCATCCGGGGTAACGAATGCATTGCCCAGGTGGGCAACAAGGGCAGACCTCGTAGGCTCGATTGGTCTCCCGAACATTACTATCGGGTTGTCAGTGGCAGGTGCAGCTTCACTTCTCACCAGGGTCAGGAGAGCAAGTGTCCTGCGGGTCTCAATCAGGTCAAAAGTGACCTGATCGAACAGTGCCTCTTGCGCTCTCAGGTAGCGCACCAGATGCACCAGAGCAGGGTCCATCTCATGGTCTCCAATGGTGACTTGGGTCGGTCTACCATAGCCTTCACGACTAGGGTAGTAGTAGAAAGAGCGGCAGTTAACCCCCGGCGACAGATGCCAGAGTTGAACTACAGCCTCTCGGGCTGCAAGTTGGATGGCTTGGGGCTCGTCGGAGGTCGTCCACCCGATGAACCGGTAGGGGCGTTCTGCGGTGATGCCCCTCCTGTAGATGTGCACCGTGGCCCAGAAGTGGTGGATGGCATCACTCGCGTGCTCTAGGTACATGACATACTCTGGCGGCTCTTCGATGCCGAGAGCATGACGAGTGAGATTGGTGAGGATGGCTACAAAGCCTTCAAGCTCGGCCGCGGTGGTCTCCTTGTGGACGATGAGACCAGGCATCTTGGGGTGTTGGATATTGAACTGAGAGTGAGGCTGTGATGTGCTGGGTTGGGGCAAGGCTTCTCTTATAAGCCAGCAGAGTCTTCCATCGCACACTTGCGGATGGGACAATGCAGGTGTCAGCCACAGGCACACAGCCTATGGATAGACTGATAGGTTGGGCACCGACTATCAAAAGATGTCGGCTGGCCACTGTGCAGGCTTAACGGATGGGATGGGCTTGACGGTGGGTAGGAAAAAGATGTGGGCGATGTGGAAACCTAGGGATAGTGACCAGGCTAAGGTAGGATTAGCCAATGGTCAGCCTGGCTCTGATACCAAGGCTGCCGGGGCCGGGACATGATATCCCAGGATTTAACCCCTCGTGTATTCACCAGCCCAGGATTACCGTTACTGGTGGACACGTTCTTGTTACAAATTACCAAGCAATTACAAGAATTGGACACAAGACCATAAAGGTCTAATGATACAACAATGATTCTAGTGATGGATGACGGAAGCGACTCGTGGTTCTCCAACGTCAATGGGGCTCCATTCCCACATGAACGGCTGACCTGGATAATTCCTATCCCGCGTGGCTGCCATCCTAGGCTTCGCACGGACGTCACTGTGGTACTCCACGTAGAACTCCTGACCTGGCCAAGTAAATAGCCAGGGACAAGCCTGTGAGTACATTGGAATGTACTCGCAAACATCATGAACAAGTGATATACCGAATGCAGTAGACAAAATATATGATCATGTTGAACCAAACCATATGCGTATGCTCATGCTGGATCATGCTAAAATGCTCATGCTGACACAAATCTAAATCATGACATGACAATAGCGAAATGATACGGAAGTAAATATAGCATGTTAGTCATGATCAAACTTGTCAGAAATAACGCAAATGAATGCCACGGGTAGTCTAGCCAGCCCAAGTGACATTTAGAAAGAAGTAAAAGAAATGTCAGTCGGGTGTCAAGTGACGCCACGGTTGGACTTGAAGAGAAATGACAGTCGGGTGTCAAGTGACACCACGGTCGGACTTGAAGAGAAATGCCAATCGAGTGTCCACAAGAGTAGCGGCGGGACCGCCTGTAAACTCGAGGGACGCCACGAGAGGTCTTGAAAATAAAGTTGAGTGCCCGGGGTAGTCTAGCCAGCCCCTGAGACACTCAGGAAATAAAATAAGAGAAACGGGTTAGTCCACAATAATATGCATAACCACACTAATATTAATATGCATAGCAAAAATATTCAGGGTAGCATCAGGGTGACAATAATTATCCTGCAAAATAATTCAGGCACATTTTAATTATTTCCTCCGAAGACCGACACAAAGACCGACACTTGACCAACCCAGACTGTAGCCCTTAACTGCGGACACGGCTATTCGAATAGGTTTAAGACTCTGCAGAGAGTGTACTCTTTACCCACAAGTAAAGGATTTCTTTAGTCAGTACCGTGATACTGACTAATTCCCATTACGGTCTTTGGGTTGAAAACACACCTAACCAGCACACACCAGATTAACTTTCCGGATGCCAGGAATCACCCAAAGCATCGTTCAAGAAAAACTTTAAGACGGAGAGACCAACGTCCTGCATGGGATCACTATTCATACACGCGGATTACAAGGGGAGCCCCCCTCTCAGTCACAACTGGAAACACCCATGCCCCCTGACCCGATGACAGGATTTAGTCCACCAACATGGAAACCCTCATCGTAGCCCTCTATGTTGTGTGTGCACGGAAAGGGGTTAACAACTTACTAAACCATACCCCACCTGTGGCAGGGACAAGTGGCAGCACGAATCAAGTATGGGGGTTACCGGAACAAGACTCGATCTACGGTCGACTCAGGAGGCTCAAATATTTCCTGTAGTGGTTAGCACAACAAAGTATTCTTTCAACAGCAGATCCAAACAGGGACACAACCCTTGCATGCTCCAACATGCATAACAAACAAGGCATGATCACGCTTCAACGTGGTCACCCTTCTGCCGGTACTGTATTTTACTTATACCTTCACCTGCAAGTTAGTCATGACAACACACGATGCATGGTATGAGGAAACATGCCATCACTACATGCATGCAAATTTTTATTCGAACTCAACCTACATATGACTTCATTTATTCTTGCAAACAATATAACCATGCGATTCACCATATCAAGTGTTCAAGATGCTTGCCTTGAGCATGCAGAAGTGTTGGGTGTACTTCCAAAAGTTTTGAAAATTCTCTTCCCTCCATTTCCTATTTTCAAAACAATCCAAGTTTCACATAAAGCCACACAGTAAGAAAAAGTGTTCCAAATATTTTTTGAAATAAATAATAAAATAAACTAGAGGATAAATGAAAAATAAAAAAAAAGAATCAATTCATTTGGAGTTTATATGATTATACTAGGAATTTTCTAAGCTGAAATAATTGAAGAAGTGGACTATTTAAAAGATACAGTGGAAATAAAGACTAGGAAAAATGTTCACCCTATCTGTAATAATAGAGAAGAATTTTATGAATCTGCAGAAATTTGAGTTATCAAATTTGGATTTGAAATGACTGTTGTGGCATTTGTTGGAATCTGCTGAGAAAAAGAAAATAGAAAAGATAGAGAAATGCCCTGAGCGCGATATAGACGCCTGGCTTACTGGGCCAAGCCCAGCCGATCGGCTGTGCGGGAGGCGGTCGATGTCGGAGACGTATTTCCTGGAATACGTTTCCCTCGCGCGGAAACGGCTCCGAGATAGACCCGTCTCCACTTGCTGTCAGCTCGGCGCGGTCCAGTGTCACTGACTGTGGGTCCCTTGACCCCACCGGTCAGGTTTGACCGGGTCAGCGCCGGTGCTGTCCTCCTATGACAGAACAGAGCGGCGCTCCGGCGAGGCTCGCCGGCAAACGGTGGCGCTGTTCGGGGAGCGGTCACCATTGTGTTCAGGAGTGAGAGGCGGTTCATCCGGTGCTCGCCGTGGTGGCTGGGATGGACGGAGTTACCGGCGATGAGGTTCTCGATGGACAGCGGCGTCGGACGAAAGAGGAACTCCGGCTGTGGTCAATTTGGAGAAGAATTGAAGAGGGAGATGGACTTGCGGAGATCAGTAGAGGTTGTTGGCGCAGAAAGTTTGAGCGGGGAGGCTGAGGTGGTGATGAATTCGACTGGAGTGCCGTGGTGATATATCTCACCGGAGGGGAGGAAGAAGACCACGTCCGGCGATTTGGGTTCTCTGGAAGGGTTGTACGGGAGGGAGGAGTGGTCGTGAGGAGCTGCAGGAGCCCGAGGCGAGCTTTATAGCAAGGGGGAGAGTCGGTCCGTGGCTTCCCGAAGAAGCCTTGGCGGCGGCGGCCATAACTGCGCCGTCGAGGCGGTTATGGGCGGTGGTCATGGTCAGTGGGGTGGACAGCGGCTCAGGTGGTTGGGAGTTAAGGCGGGGGCGTGCTGGCAGCTGCGGTTTGGGCTAGGTGTGCTGGGCAGTGCCGTGCCCGAGACGACAGCGGCGAACGGCGGCGGTGGTCGGTGGTGGCCGGCACCAGCGGACAAGGGAAGATGTCAGAGAGATTAAGTGGTGTCATGGCGATCTAGGGAAAGGATTTGGACGAGAGGGGGAGGCAGTGGGGTGGCTGCAGGACTCGATGCCAGAGACTGCACAACGGGCACTCGGCTCGTGCTCTGGGCGTGCACGCAGGGTGCTCGATGAATTGCCAGGGCGACCTAGACTAGTCCAATTGGGCTGATTTTTGGTGGGGTGATGCTTACAAGGATGGAAAGGCTAGTGGACATGTTGTTCTGGCCAGAGGAGATATTGTCACAAGCCAGTTTTAAACTTTGCCAAATTCTGCCATGCACATCACCTGCTTGACAGAATGCCAGAGCCATGTAGGTGATTTTGTTGATGACCAAACTTGGCAGGATGGTGTATCATTAGAGGTTAAAGATGCTGGTGTAGTTGTTTTGGCAAAGAGACAAACTAGATAGTGTAAGTTTGGAAGAATTTCAGTTTTGAACAGGAAGTTCAGAGGAATATTTGGTGAACTTAAAAGATGCAAATGAAGCAGATATTCTGTGCTTAAGGGTTTTGTTGGAAGGACTATAAGTGAGAAAAATTTCAGAATTTTTGGAGCAATGAAAATTGGGGTTGTAGTTATAATCTAGAAAATGGATAGAATTGAAAAGTGGTTGTTTCACTCAAAATTTTCAAAACACCAAGTTGGGCTTTTGCACCAAAGTGATATATGGGCATCACATGACCTCTCATAATTTTTGTGGAATTTAAAAAGAATTATTTAAAATTGTTGTAGTGCAATAGAGGCATTTAAAATATTGAAATAGCTATTAAAAGAATTGTTTTGGGGCAATTTTTATTATGAAAATAATTCCTACTGTTATTAAAATATAAATGAAATGGTTTAAGAAAACTCCCAAAGCCACAACATTATTTTCAAAATTTCTATATGGAGGGAAGAATATTGAAAAACAGAAACAGAAAATACTCTGAAAACAATAAAGGACTTACTTATAAATCAAAAAATTTATTTCTGGCCAAATTTTATTTAGTAAAAACATGATTAAATTTTTGGGGTGTTACAGCAGCGGACCTCGTCGCCGGCGACCATCCGGCGACCATTTGATCCCCTGCTGCTATCCATCCTGCTCGCCGTGCCGCGTAGAGCCTTCCCAGCGTCTCTCCTCGTTCGTTTGCATGTTGTAGCCCCGATCCCGCTGCACGCCCGAACGCCTCGCCACCGATGAGCTCATGCCGCTCGACTCCGTCCGTCCCAGCACCTCGCACCGCTGCCATTCGACGCGCGGCGCCGAGCCGCGTCGAACGCGCCCAACCCCAGCCCCTGAGACCCCCTGTGTGCGAAACCCGCGCTTTCCCCGAGCCGCGCCGCCGCGTTTGGCTCGCCGGAGCCAACTCCGATGCGTCTCCGGCCGGTGCCGATGTGGCCAGTTGGGGCCCGCCCCCTGTGCCACTGCCACTGGGCCCCGTGGGGTCCGTTCACCTCGGTCAGCGCTGACGTGGCCGCCCCTGTGTCTATGACATGCGGGCCCCACTACATTAAACTATTTAAAAAAAATAGGTAATTAGTTAAATTAATTAGTTAGTTAATTAAATTACCTAAACACTCACGGACAGTAGGCCCCACATGGTAATTAATCATATTTAGTTTAAATTAACTTTGTTTAAACTAACCAGAGGCTGACATGTGGGTCCCACTGGACCCACCTGTCAGGTTTGACTCCGGTCAGCCCCTGTTGACCTGCTGACATCACTCTGATGTCATGCTTGCGTCATCATACACTATTCTGGATAATGTTGGATTAAATGGATTAAATAAATTCAGAAAATGATTAAAACTTTAGAAAATCATTTAAAATAATCCGTAACTCCGATGAAAATAATTTATATATGAAAGTTGCTCAGAATTTCGATACGAATCTGAATATGCCCTCCGTATTCCTGTCAGATGCCCCTAGCTAGATGAACATGGAACTTTTAGACCGATTTCAATAAATGAATAGTGGCCAACTTTAATTAAATAAATCCAGATAAATTCCTAAATTGACTAACTCATTTAGTTAGGCAGTAGAACACCTCGGCATGGCATTTAGGCATGTCATACATATTGTTTGCATTTTTGCCGTGAATTTATTGTTTCTCTTCCCCTCCTTCTCTCTCGATAGACGCCGAGACCGACACCGTTGCAGCTGGGTACGACTACGCTCCAGACGAGCAGCCCGTTGACGACCCCTCTTTCTTGCCAGAGCAACCAGGCAAGCCCCCCTCCCCCCTTGAGCATCCAGATATCGCCCATTCCATTTCTCCTGCTTGCATTAGATTTTGCTACTGTTAATGTTTGCTCCTATTCTGATGCATAGCCTACTTTTGTAACCTGTTTATTGTTACCTTACCTGCCTATGTTAAACTGTTTAGTATAGGTTGGTAGTGAACCATCAGTGACCCCCACCACCTTGCCCTTGTTGCCCCTGCTTAATCATCGATGACTCGATCAATGTGATCGTCGACCAAAGACCGACACATCACCTCACCCCCCCCCCTTAGTTGTACGACTCTGCATAGTTACTCTCGAGTGCCGAGGGTGATAAGTCATAACGCACTCCTGATGAATACTCTGCAGTGTAGCTGTTTGGTCGTGGTCATCGAGGGTGATTCCTCCTTCTCCACTTCCGATACGACTCTGTCGTGCAACCCCTCAGTGTGAACCTCGAGGGTGATGCCTCATACGTTCACCCTGATGATTTCATCGAGTGGAATCCATCGAGGGTGATTCCTCGGGGTTTCCCCCTTGATGTTTTGACCACACGGTTACTTCGACCTTTGTTACAGGCGGGTCGACCCTGATGGGTACCCGCAGGGGGATCTATGATGTCGGGTGTGCCGGAAGGGCACTCGAGTGTGATATTGTGGCGGAGCTTCAGAAACTCTGATTGTCTTCGCGTGTTACTAAATGAGCCTATTGGATTTGGGTGTATGATCTGAGTGGGTCGTCGTGCCCTTTACGCTATACCACCACGCGGGATAATGGTTATGGGGCCCTCTGCGATGTACGTTTCTCCCGAAAGCTCTTCAGACATCATGTTTCACCGTGCAGGCTGATCGTCGGGAATGGGCTAGATACTTCACTGACGAGTTCAGTGTCGCGCCTGCACCCCGACCAGCCACGCAACGCGCAGGGTGCCCAGGGCGATGGCCCAAGACCTCTGGGTGCATAGGTTAGTCCGGCATGCTGACCTCTCTGCTGAGCCTAGGTAGGGCACTGCTTCGTGTTGATCTCCAGTGGCCGGGCATTACCCAGCAAGTGTGTCCGGCCAGAGGTTATCGAGCGTGTTGGGTAACAGTAGTGCACCCCTGCAGGGAAGAATAATCTATCGATAGCTGGTCCTACGGTAAAGGACTCTCAGTTTGTGTATCCCGGTCTACTACTTGAATTGGATACTTGTTATTTAATTGAAGCTTCGGGATCACTTTCTCGCAGGGGGTCGAGGAAGGATCTCTAGGCTTGCTTCAACATGTTTGCTTAGTAAAATGCTATTCTACTCTCTTCTATTGCTGCAAGATGATGGCTTTGTGAAGATGCTAGTCTTCGATAGGACTAGGCCTTCTCTCTA
The DNA here is from genome assembly GCA_011799875.1 of Thinopyrum elongatum. NCBI lineage: Eukaryota > Viridiplantae > Streptophyta > Magnoliopsida > Poales > Poaceae > Thinopyrum > Thinopyrum elongatum. The sequence goes on from CM022298.1 coordinate 135,146,966, forward strand.
TTCTGGCACCTCTGCAGCCCAGTCCACATATACAGCCTTTCTCCTTTGATAATGTTGCATATGTAGTGTAGATCCGTGCTTGCTGAGTACTTCGGATGAGTACTCACGGTTGCTTTGTACTTCTTTTTCTCCATACCCCACTTTGATGATACGTCAGACGATGGAGCCCCGGAGCCAGATGCCACCACAGGAGCTTACTACCAGGAGGGTCCAGACGGCACGTACTACTGGATCGACCCAGCCGACCAGGAGTAGGATCGGAGGCTCCCAGGCAGGAGGCCTACGCCTTTCGATCTAGAGTCGTTGTTTATGCTAGCCTTCTTAAGGCAAAACTTGTCTAACTATGTCTGTACCCAGATATTATTTGTATGACTGACTTATGTATTCGGATCCTCGTGATCCCTGGTCTGTAATATTGTGGATCTCTGTTAAATTGTGTTAGAGTTGTGGTGTGATATCTTCCCGTGAGTCCCTGTGCTTGATCGTGCATGTTTGCATGTATGATTGGTGCACGATTGAGTCGGGGGCGTCACAGGTATCCCACACAAGACATACATCAAGTGTTCTCAAATCCATAATAGTATTCAATCCGATAATAGTGAAACCTCAAAGGTAAAACTCAATTCATCACAAGATGATAGAGGGGGAGAAACACCATATGATCCAACTATAGTAACAAAGCTCGCGGTACATCAAGATCGTGCCAAATCAAGAACATGAGAGAGAGAGAGATCAAACACATAGCTACTGGTACATGCCCTCAGCCCCGAGGGTGAACTAGTCCCTCCTCGTCATGGAGACCGCTGGGATGATGAAGATGGCCACCGGTGATGGTTTCCCCCTCCGGCAGGGTGCCGGAACGGGCTCCCGATTGGTTTTTCGTGGCTACAGAGGCTTGCGGCGGCGAAACTCCCGATCTAGGTTTATTTCTGGAGTTTTCTCTATTTATAGGTGGTTTTGGCGTCGGGGACAAGTCAAGGGGGTCCACGAGGCGGCGGCAAGGCAGGGGGCGCGTCCTCCACCCTTGTGGTTGCCTCGGGACTCCTCTCTGGTATCTTTTCACTCCAGTATTTTTTATATTTTCCAAAAATATTCTCTGTAAATTTTCAGCTCATTCCGAGAACTTTTATTTCTGCACAAAAAAATGACACCATGGTACTTCTGCTGAAAACAGCGTCAGTCCGGGTTAGTTCTAATAAAATCATACCAAAACCATATAAAATTGTTGTAAACATGGCATGAATACTTCATAAATTATAGATACGTTGGAGACGTATCAGCATCCCCAAGCTTAATTCCTGCTCGTCCTCGAGTAGGTAAATGATAAAATAAATAATTTATGAAGTGTGAATGCTAGCAAGTGCTCAAGTTTGATCAATAATAATTTCAATCACCTTTTCTAGCATCATTATATATCATAAACAGTAGCTCATCTCATAAAACTTCTCATGATCAAGTAGCAAGCTATTCACATGTTAAAGCATAGACCATAAACTTTATTGAAAACTAACAAACTATGTTCTTAGTCGTCAAACAATTGCAATTCATCTTATTTTCAGGAAGGGTCTATGTAAGAGCTTTGATTTAGCAAATTCCACATACTCAACTATCATATAGTCTTCCATGATTGCTACCACTCAAAGCATATTTTTAGAACAAATAGCATCCATCGAACACAGAGAAAGATAGGGGCTTAGTATTTCGCCTCCCAACTTATTTATCATATAAATAATTGTCAACAATAATAATTCATGATCAAATATATTTGAATGGCCTTATATGCTTAGATCTTTCCCCACCACATGATGCTTGCCAACTAAATAATAGGTTGGAATAAGAAATTGACTCAACAAAAATAAAAGTAAAAGATAGGCCCTTCGCAAAGGGAAGAAGGGATTTGCAGAGGTGCCAGAGCTCGAAGCTTTTAAAACAGAGATGAACATAATTTTGAGAGGTATGCTTTCATTGTCAACATAACAACCAAGAGTTCTCACTATCTTCCATGCAAGATACATTATAGGCGGTTCCCAAACATAATGGTAAAGTTTTTACTCCCCCTCCACCAACAATCACACTCCACGGCTGGTCCGAAACAACGGGTATTGTCCATACCAACAGCAGTCCTGGGGGAGTTTTGTTTGATAATATATTTTGATTTGACTTTGAGCACGGGACTGGGCATCCCGATTACCATCCACTTTCTCGTGAATGACAAGTGAATCAACACTCATCGTGAGAATAACCCACCTAGCATGGAAGATACTGACAGCCCCTAGTCGCTACATGAGCAATTCGGGCATACAAAACAGATTATTATTTGAAGGTTTAGAGTTTGGCACATGCAAATTTACTTGGAACGGCAGGTAATACTGCATATAGGTAGATATGGTGGACACTCATGGTAGAAACTTGGTTCAAGGATTTTGGATGCACAAGCAGTATTCCCGCTTGGTACAGAAATTTTGGCTAGCAAAAGATTCTAAATAGCAAGCACCACATGTTGGAGGATCCATCACAATATAACTTCTATACAAATATACCCAAACATAACTCATTATGTTGTCTTCCATGTCCAACTTCAACTAATTTGCTCAAGTTTGAAAATAATTAATGGGGCTCACAATCATGAAGATGTCCAAGATAGTATATTTATATGTGAAATCTCTCTTTCTTCAATATTCTTTCATGAATTGTTCAAGTGACCAATACTATGTTTGCTAACTTTCAATAAATTTACCACCTCCACTTCTTATATGTGAAGTCATTACTCCCCATGGGATAAGCATATGAAACATATATAATTTTAGATTTATGATATTCAATTCATTCAACCATTTACTCATAGGATATAAGTGAAGCACACGAGTAAATGACAAACTACTCCAAAAAGATATAAGTGAAGATCAATGAGTAGTCAAATAATTAAGTAGCTATGTGAAGACTCTCTCATAAATAAAATTTTAGATCTTAAGTATTTTATCCAAACAGCAAGCAAAATAAAATAAAATGACATTCTGAAAATAGCACACATCATGTGAAGAAGCAAAAACTTAGGCTCAACCGATACTAACCGATAATTCTTGATGAAGAAAGGTGGGATGCCTACCGGGGCATCCCCAAGCTTAGATACTTGAGACTTCTTGAAATATTATCTAGGGATGCCTTGGGCATCCCCAAGCTTGAGCTTTTGTGTCTCCTTAATTCCTTTTATATGATGGTTTACCTAAATCTTAAAAACTTCATCCACACAAAACTCAACAAGAACTCGTGAGAAAAGATAGTATAAATCAAATGCAAAACCTTATCATTCTCTACTGTAGCAAATCACTAAAATTATTATTTAACATTGCATACTAAATGCCTCTGCATATTTAATACTCATATCCTCAAATAGAATAATTAAACAAGCAAACATATGCAAACAATGCAAACATAACAGCAATCTTTCTAAACAGGAAAGTCTGTAAAGAGTGCAATTATCATCATATTTACCTAACTTCAAAATTTCTTAAAAATTACCACACTGTATAAAATTTGTTGTTACTCATTGTGTAAAAATTTCATGATTTTATCACGTTCTGACTTTCCAGAAGAATTCAGACAATGAAAGAAAACTTTCTGTTTTCAAAACAGCAACATATAGACTTGCAAAATAAGCATGGTAAAGGCTATACTTGACACTTTTATTCAAATAAAAGATACAAAACATTACTCTAAATAACAGAAAGCAAATCCTAATAAAATAAAATGATGCTCCAAGCAAAACTCATATTATGTGACGAATAAAAATATAGCTCCAAGTGAGGTTACCGATAATGTTGGAGACGAAAGAGGGGATGCCTTCCGGGGCATCCCCAAGCTTAGTTGATTGGATATTCCTTGAATATTACCTTGGGGTTCCTTGGGCATCCCCAATATTAGGGTCTTGTCACTCCTTATTCTCCTCATATCGATATCTCACCCACAACTTGAAAACTTCAATCACACAAAACTTAACGGAACTTCGTGAGATGGGTTAGTATGATAAAACAAATCATTCACTTTGGTACTGTCAAGACAAGATTCAAAAAATTTATCGCATGATACCTACTGTAACCTATCATTTCTATAATTTATATTGAGCAATATAAGCCATAGAAACTAGGAAACAAGCAAACTATGTATCGAAAACAGAATCTGTCAAAAACAGAACAGTCTGTAAAGATCTGAATTAAGCTCATACTTCTGTTACTCAAAAATTTCAGAAAAATTAGGAAAACATAGACAATTTGTATATAAATCAACTTTAAAAACTTCAGAATTTTTCCGCTTTCCAGTAAAATATAGGAATTTCTATACTGGACGCAAAAGTTTCTGTTTTTGCACAGAATCAAGTCAACTATCATCCACACTATCCCAAAGGCTTTACTTGGCACTTTATTGAAACAAAATCTATAAAACATGATTAATACAGTAGATTAATCATGTGAACACACAAAAACAGTAGGGGTAAATATTGGGTTGTCTCCCAACAAGCGCTTTTCTTTAATGCCTTTTTAGCTAGGCATGATGATTTCAATGATGCTCACATAAAAGATAGGAATTGAAACATAATGGAAGCATCATGAAGAATATGACTAGAACATTTAAGTCTAACCCACTTACTATGCATAGGGATTTTGTGAGCAAACAATTTATGGGAGCAAGAATCAACTAGCATAGGAAGACAAAACAAGCATAACTTCAAGATTTTCAACACATAGAGAGGAAACTTGATATTATTGCAATATGTAGAAGCATATGTTCTTCCCTCATAATAATTTTCAGTAGCATCATGAATAAATTCAACAATATAGCTATCACATAAAGCATTCTTTTCATGATCCACAATCATAGAAATTTTATTACTATCCACATAAGCAAAATTCTTCTCATTCATAGTAGTGGAAGGAGCAAATTCAACAAAATAGCTATCATGAGATACTTGATTAAAATCATGATGACAAATTTCATGGTTATCATTACTCTTTATAGCATACATGTCATCACAATAATCATCATAAATAGGAGGCATGCTTTCATCATAATAAATTTTCTCATCAAGACTTGGGGGACTAAAAATATCATCTTCATCAAACATAGCATCCCCAAGCTTGTGGCTTTGCATATCATTAGCATCATGGAAATGCAAAGAATTCATACTAACAACATTGCAATCATTCTCATCATTCAAAAATTTAGTGCCAAACATTTTATAGACTTCTTCTTCTAACACTTGAGCACAATTTTCCTTTCCATCATTTTCACGAAAGACATTAAAAAGATGAAGCATATGAGGCAACCTCAATTCCATTTTTTTTTGTAGTTTTCTTTTATAGACTAAACTAGTGATAAAACAAGAAACTAAAAGATTCAATCGCAAGATCTAAAGATATACCTTCAAGCACTCACCTCCCCGGCAACGGCGCCAGAAAATAGCTTGATGTCTACTACGCAACCTTCTTCTTGTAGACTCGTGTTGGGCCTCCAAGCGCAGAGTTTTGTAGTACAGTAGCAAATTTCCCTCAAGTGGATGACCTAAGGTTTATCAATCCGTGGGAGGTGTAGGATGAAGATGGTCTCTCTCAAACAACCCTGCAACCAAATAACAAAGAGTCTCTTGTGTCTCCAACACACCCAATACAATGGTAAATTGTATAGGTGCACTAGTTCGGCGAAGAGATGGTGATACAAGTGTAATACGAATAGTAGATATAGATTTTTGTAATCTGAAAATATAAAAACAGCAAGGTAACTAGTGACAAAAGTGAGCAAAAACGGTATTGCAATGCTTGGAAACAAGGCCTAAGGTTCATACTTTCACTAGTGCAAGTTCTCTCAACAATGATAACATAATTAGATCATATGGCTATCCCTCAACGTGCGACAAAATTCACTCCAAAGTTCCTATCGCAGAGAACATAAGATGAAATTGCTTGTAGGGTACGAAACCACCTCAAAGTTATTCTTTCCGATCAATCCATTGAGCTATTCCTATAGGTGTCACAAACAGCCCTAGAGTTCGTAGTAAAATAACACCATATGGCACACATCAATCAACGCTAATGTCACCTAGATACTCCAATGTCACCACAAGTATCCGTGGGTCAATTATATGATATGCATCAAACAACTTCAGATTCATAATATTCAATCCAACACAAAGAACCTCAAACAGTGCCCCAAGATTCCTACCAGAGAAACAAGGACGAAAACGTGCATCAACCCCTATGCATAGATTACCCCAATGTCACCTCGGGAATCCGCGAGTTGAGTGCCAAAACATACATCAAGTGAATCAATAGAACACCCCATTATCACCACGGGTATCCCACGCAAGACATACATCAAGTGTTCTCAAATCCATAATAGTATTCAATCCGATAATAGTGAAACCTCAAAGGTAAAACTCAATTCATCACAAGAAGATAGAGGGGGAGAAACACCATATGATCCAACTATAGTAACAAAGCTCGCGGTACATCAAGATCATGCCAAATCAAGAACACGAGAGAGAGAGAGAGAGAGAGATCAAACACATAGCTACTGGTACATACCCTCAGCCCCGAGGGTGAACTACTCCCTCCTCGTCATGGAGACCGCCGGGATGATGATGATGGCCACCGGTGATGGTTTCCCCCTCCGGCAGGGTGCCGAAACGGGCTCCCGATTGGTTTTTCGTGGCTACAGAGGCTTGCGGCGGCGGAACTCCCGATCTAGGTTTATTTCTGGAGTTTTCTCTATTTATAGGAGGTTTTGGCATCGGGGACAAGTCAAGGGGGTCCACGAGGTGGCGGCAAGGCAGGGGGGCGCGCCCTAGGGGGGGCACGCCCTCCACCCTTGTGGTTGCCTCGGGACTCCTCTCTGGTATCTTTTCACTCCAGTATTTTTTATATTTTCCAAAATTATTCTCTGTAAATTTTTAGCTCATTCCGAGAACTTTTATTTATGCACAAAAAAATGACACCATGGTAGTTTTGCTGAAAACAGCGTCAGTCCGGGTTAGTTCTAATAAAATCATACCAAAACCATATAAAATTGTTGTAAACATGGCATGAATTCTTCATAAATTATAGATACGTTGGAGACGTATCACTTAGCTTCATGTTTTCAGCCACTGGATGATCATCATTGTGGTCTGGAATCTTTGGCTTCAGTTTTTTGAGCATTAGTGGCTCATCTTCCTCTTGGACCTCAGGCACTGGGGCCTTGTTCTTCTCTGCAGCTGATATGTTTCTGGTGGATCTCTTTAGAGCTGATGGCTTGGGTGCAGTAGGTGGAGGTTTTTTCTTGGGCTTGGAGGGAGCAGCACCAGTCTTAATGGCATTAGCCATCAACTTTTAAGGCTTTGCAGGAGGTGCAATAGCTTCTTCCTCCTCCTCATCTTCCTCATCAGAAGTATGCTTTTCAAATTCAGCCATTGGATCAACAAGTTTGCACCATCTTCCTCTTTTCCTTTCTTTCTTCTTGCTGACCTCTCCTCCAGCACCACTTGCTGGCTTCACTTGCTCTTGAGCAAAAGTGGATTGCCTAGCCTTAGACTTAGGGACTCTTTTAGCAGGAGCTTTCTTGTGTAGGCCTGGCTTGGTGGTGGTAGCAGCACCAACATACTCTTTCTTGACCCCTTTCTACTTGGAAGTTACTTCTTCCTCAACCAGAAAATCCTCATCTTCACTGTCAGAATTCCTCTTCTTCCTCTGTCTAGTAGCAGCCTTTGGCAAGTTGCTAGGGGTGCTTCTGCTGCCCTCATCATAGCTGCTGCTTTGACCAGATCCCTCACTGAGGTTAACTTCTTCCACTGACCTGTTCTGGCTGTCACTAGCCTCTGACATCTCTGCAACTGACCCTGTGAATAGATGGATATAGGTAGAGTAGGATGGGCACCACAAAAGACAACTAGTTTTTGCAAAAATTGAGTCAAAATCTTAACTTTAGTTTTCTGCAGAAAGAATTTCGGAGCTACCGATATGATAATCTCGATGACACCAAAGCACTTAACAGAGTCTAAACCTGCAGTTTCGGTCAGACCGAGTTGCAGTTCGGTGACTCTGAGATGCTAGGGTTTCACTGAGAAATTGCTTTTGGTCTCACCGATCAGTACGCTTCGGTCAGACCGAGTTGTACTTAGTGTAATGGGCAGGGCCAATCGGTGGGACCGACAACTTCATTTCGGTCGGTCCGAGGTGAGTTCGGTGGAAACCTAAACCTAAGATTTTGCATCTAATCTAATCTAATGGAACTTTTGTGTGGATAGGAAGTTTTCAATCATGGCAAGAATACATGCGTTTACTTTGTGCATTGAATCAGAGAATGGAAATTGTACAAAGGGGTCGAACCATACCCTACTTGGTGATGGCTCGCTACGGCGGCGGAGACATGTGACGACGGCGCACAGGTGGAGACGGCGACGATCCAGAGACCAAGAGCGGCAGCAATGGGGGGGCGGGCTCGAGAGTTTGAAGAATTTTCCAAACGACAGGCCGCGGAGTATATATACCCATTAGCTGTCAGTGGCGCCAAGTGGAACGATTCGGTGGCACCGAGATGCAAAACTGCTTGCAGTTGCTGCAACTCGGTGTGACCGAATAGTTCTAATCGGTGGCACCGAGGTGAAAACCTAGATCAACTTAGTGGTTTCGGTGGGACCGTATATGAATGTGTTGGTCTGACCAAAATTCACTAAGAGGTTTTGGAAGTCAACCCTTGATGGATCGGTGGCTCCGAGTGCTCCTCACCCGAAGGGTCCAAAAAAGACTTGTTCAAATTTTGTGATGTAGCATGAATAGAATTTGAGAAGAGAAAAAGCATAGATAGCTAGAGGGAGTACTTAGGCATTCTTGTCCATCCATTTGGCCAATAAAACCAAACACTCAAAACAACAAATGGATGTCCTCGAATGGAGAAAATTATGCAACCAATATGCTCACACAATAAGATAGCAAATAAAACATGTGACAAAGCATGCACATACACTCTAGCATCTATGAAGCAATTGGCGATAACTAGGTCATCTATATATGAGTATATTGACTTAGGAGTCAAATGAGAACATTTGATCATAGGTCATACTCATCGTTTAAGCACAAGTGGGGTTACCACTTTTACATAAAGCATTGTTGTGTTCACACCATTAGAGTTGCTTTAGCTCAATTTTTAGAACAAAGCTCCCCCTAGATCTGATATCCACCCTTATAGGGATGAACTAACCTTGGGTTTTGTCGACGATGACTTCATGTAGATAGTGAAGATGTGGATGCTCAATGTTGATGTAGATCTTTTGGAGCAATCCATTGGAGTGTTGCACTTTCAATACCTACATGGGTTAGTGTTGGGGAACGTAGTAATAATTCAAAAATTTCCTATGTGTCACCAAGATCAATCTAGGATATGTTAGCAACAAGTGAGAGGGAGTGCATCTTCATACCCTTGAAGATCGCTAAGCGGAAGCGTTACAAGAACACGGTTGATGGAGTCGTACTCACGGCGATTCAAATCGCGGAAGATCCGATTCAAGCGCCGAACGGACGACGCCTCCGCGTTCAACACACATACAGCCCGGAGACGTCTCCTCCTTCTTGATCCAGCAAGGGAAGAGGAGAAGTTGAGGGAGAGCTCTGGTAGCACGACGGCGTGGTGGCGGTGGAGCTCGTGGTTCTCCGGCAGAGCTTCGCTAAGCACTACGGAGGAGGAGGAGTAGGAGGGGCAAGGGTGCGGCTCCCATGCACCTCCCCACTATATATAGGGGTGGAGGGGGCTGGTTTCTTGCCCTCCAAGTCCATTGGGGCATTGGCAAAGGTGGGAGGAAATAAATCCCATCCTTTCCCTTCCCCACCGATTGTTATCCCCCCTTTTTAGGGATCTTGATCTTATCCCTTCGGGATATGGTCTTATTCCTTCTAAGGGGGGATCTTGGTGCGCCTTGACCAGGGGTGTGGGGCCTTTCCCCCACTACCCACATTCATGTGGGTACCCCCATGCAGGTGGGCCCTACTCCAGAACCTTCTAGAACCTTCCCGGTACAATACCGGAAAATCCCGAACATTTTCTGGTGGCCAAAATAGGACTTCCCATATATAAATATTTACCTCCGGACCATTCCGGAACTCCTCGTGACGTCCGAGATCTCATCCGAGACTCCGAACAACTTTTGGTAACCACATACAATTTCCCATAACAACTCTAGCATCACGGAACCTTAAGTGTGTAGACCGTACGGGTTCGGGAACCATGTAGACATGATCGAGACACCTCTCCGGCCAATAACCAATAGCGGGATCTGGATACCCATATTGGCTCCCACATGTTCCACGATGATCTCATGGATGAAACACGATGTCGGGGATTCAATCAATCCCGTATACAATTCCCTTTGTCCATCGGTATGTTACTTGCCCGAGATTCGATCGTCGGTATCCCTATACCTTGTTCAATCTCGTTACCGGCAAGTATCTTTACTCGTTCCGTAACGCATGATCCCGTGGCTAACTCCTTAGTCACATTGAGCTCATTATGATGATGCATTACCGAGTGGGCCCAGAGATACCTCTCCGTCATACAGAGTGACAAATCCCAGTCTCGATTCGTGCCAACCCAACAGACACTTTCGGAGATACCTGTAGTGCACCTTTATTGTCACCCAGTTACGTTGTGACGTTTGATACACCCAAAGCATTCCTACTGTATCCGGGAGTTGCACAATCTCATGGTCGAAGGAAATGATACTTGACATTAGAAAAGCTCTAGCAAATGAACTACACGATCTTGTGCTATGCTTAGGATTGGGTCTTGTCCATCACATCATTCTCCTAATGATGTGATCCCGTTATCAACGACATCCAATGTCCATGGTCAGGAAACCACAACCATCTATTGATCAATGAGCTAGTCAACTAGAGGCTCACTAGGGACATGTTGTGGTCTATGTATTCACACATGTATTACGGTTTCCGGTTAATACAATTATAGCATGAACAATAGACAATTATCATGAACAAGGAAATATAATAATAACCATTTTATTATTGCCTCTAGGGCATATTTCCAATAGTTAGTCCCACAAGGAACATACAAGGATATCCATAGACATAGAGTGAAACAAAAATATGATGATGTCCATGAAAGCATTAGGTTACCTTGTCCCTTGTCTAACGAACAAGAGGGTTTGTGACTCCATGAACTAGTGCAAGATATGAAGGTTGATTGCACATGTCCTTGCCAAAATGAATATGAGTGAAGTATGTTGGCGGAGTCACCCTCAAGAACTCTCTAGTTCTTCTTCTTTGGGATCCACATCAACTTGATGGGAATCCTTGGAGTTGTAGTCGTACTTGATGAAGTAGAACTTGACGTAGTCTTGGGAACCCACTTGACCATGGCCTTAGGAGCTTCTTCAAATGAATCAATCTCTTCTTGAAGCTTGTCCTTGCCTTTTAGCTTGTGGTCTTGTGGTGGAAGATCATCTTGAGCTTGTGTTCCCTTGAAAGAAGTGGGATCATACTTCTCTTGTTGAGGAACAAACTTCGTCTTGGGGTATTGATCTTCTTCCCACTCAACTCCATTGGCATTGAACTTTCATTCAAAACCAACATCTTGATTCTTCCGATGCCTTCCTTGCTTGCGTACAATTTCCTCAAATTGCTTACTCCCGGCAAGGCTCTTGTAAACACCTTTCTCTATGATTCCCTTCAATAAGCTATTTTCTTGCTCAAGTGTAACTTGGCTAAGAGAATCATTACTGGAATCAAGAGAACTACTAGAAGCAACAATATTGGATTTAACATTGTTATTGTTACTACTAGAGGAAGAATATTTCTTGTTCTTATTGCTATATTTTACTTGTGGCATATAAGTAGACAAGAGGAGACGTTTGGCAAGATAGAAGAACTCTTCTTTCGAAGATCATCATTGATAGCTTTTAGGAACTCATGCTCTTGCTCTAAATTTAGCTTCTCGAAGCGTAGATTCTCATGAGTCCTTAGGAGCTCTCTATGATCCTCTAGAGTTGTTTCATGAGCCAACTTACGAGTGTTTAGTTCTTCAGTTAGACGCTCAATCCCCTTCTTATCAGCCATTCGTTTCATCTTGATTAGCATGATTACTAGCAAGTTCATCATAGTTTTCATCACTAGTGTTGTCAACAAGTAAATCATCATCACCTAGCAAATCATCTTCATCAATATTGAAATCAACATACTCGGGGTGTGATACCTTAGGGCCTTTAGCCATGAAGCACCTTCCAATTCCTTCATTTGGTGAGTCAAATATGTCGTAGGAGTTGGATGACACAAGTGCAAGTCTGGCAACACCTTCATCTTGAGTATATTCGGAGTCGGAGTGATAACTTATCTTGGAGTAGTTGTCGGAGTCAGAACCGGATACCCATTCACCAACGTGAGCTTGATGTCTTCATCTTGTGTAGCTCTTTGATGAATTGTCCTTCCTTTCCGAATCCGTGCTTCTACGAGAGGTTCTTTGTTCATAACGATCATCTCTACTCCTTCTCTCTCTTGGAGGTGATTCATCTCTTCTACTCCTCCTTTTTGGTGAACCTTCTCTTTTCTTGTAGGGAGCCATACACTCATTAGAGTAGTGTCCGGGTCTTCCACAATTGTAGCAATTATGATCACGACTAGAAGATCTTTTCTCATTGTAGGATCTTGACTTGGAGCTTATCCCTTTGCTTTTATTCTTGTAGAACTTGTTGAAGTTCTTCACCATTAATCTCAATTCTTCATTGGAGACTTGCTTCTCACTTGATGTTGTAGGAGCATCACTTGAAGCTTTGTAAGCACCACTTGACTTGTTGTGGAGCTCTTTCTTATCCTCGAGTGACATCTCATGAGCAACAATTCTACTGATGACTTCTGTGGGCTTGAGATCTTTGTAATTGGGCATCATTTGGATCAAGGTGCACACGGTATCATATTTTCCATCCAAGGCTCTTAGGATCTTCTTGATGATGAATTTGTCGGTCATATCTTCGCTTCCTAAGCCGGCAATCTCATTTGTGATGAGAGCAAGCCTAGAGTACATTTCGGCGACTCCTTCACCATCCTTCATCTTGAGCTTGTCAAGTTGACTTTGAAGCACATCCAATTTGGATTCCTTGACGGACTCGGTACCTTCGTGCATATCAACCAAAGTATCCCAAATTTCCTTTGCATTCTCAAGGCGGCTGATATTTTTGAATTCTTCAGGGCACAATCCATTGAAGAGAATATCACAAGCTTGAGCATTGTATTGCAGCATCTTCATTTCTTCCACGGACGCTTCATGATCCGGCTCTTTTCCATTCTTGAAGAAATCACCTTGCAAGCCAATTGGCACAATAGCCCAAACGGCGGGGTTATGACCAAGAATATGCATTTTCATCTTATGCTTCCAACTAGCAAAATTAGTACCATCAAAATAAGGACCTCTACGGTGGTAATTTCCCTCACTAGACGCCATACTCTCCTAGGTTGTGAAACCAAGGCTATGATCACCAAAGCTATGAAAATCAAGGGATATGGAGACCAAAGCTCTGATACCACTTGTAGGATCAAAAGTAGGTCTAGAGGGGGGTGATTAGACTACTTGGCCAAATAAAAATCTAACCTTTTCCCAATTTTAGTTGTGGGCAGATTTTAGCAATTAGCACAAGTCAAGCAATCAACCCACACATGCAATTCTAAGAGTATAGCAGCGGAAAGTAAAACATTGCATATGAAGGTAAAGGGAAGGGTTTGGAGAGTGCAAACGCAATGATGACACGGAGATTTTTGGCGTGGTTCCGATAGGTGGTGCTATCGTACGTCCACGTTGATGGAGACTTCAACCCACGAAGGGTAACGGTTGGGCGAGTCCACGGAGGGCTCCACTCACGAAGGGTCCACGAAGAAGCAACCTTGTCTATCCCACCATGGCCATCGCCCATGAAGGACTTGCCTCACTCGGGTAGATCTTCATGAAGTAGGCGATCTCCTTGCCCTTACAAACTTCTTGGTTCAACTCCACAACTTGTCGGAGGCTCCCAAGCGACACCTAACCAATCTAGGAGACACCACTCTCCAAAAGGTAATAGATGGTGTGTTGATGATGAACTCCTTGCTCTTGTGCTTCAAATGATAGTCTCCCCAACACTCAACTCTCTCTCACAAATTTGGATATGGTGGAAAGATGATTTGAGTGGAAAGCAACTTGGGGAAGGCTAGAAATCAAGATTCTTGTGGTAGGATTGGTATATCTTGATCTCAACACATGAGTAGGTGGTTCTCTCTCAGAAAATGTATGCTGGAAGTGTAGGCACGTTCTGATGGCTCTCTCACAAATGGAGATGGGGTGGAGGGGTATATATAGCCTCCACACAAAATCCAACCGTTACACACATTTAACCCAACTCGGTCAGACCGAATAGAAGAACTCGGTGAGACCGATTTAGTTCAAAATGTGAACGTTAGGAATCTCGGTGGGACCGACTGGAACAACTCGGTGGGACTGATGTGCTAGGGCTTAAGGCAAACCTCATCTCGGTGGCGCCAATTGCATCAACTCGGTGAGACCAAAGTGAAGCAATTGAGCAACAGAGAGTTTGTCAAGCCATCTCGGTGAGACCGATCGCAATTTCGGTGAGACCAAAATAATTGCAACAGGCAATAGAGAGTTGGCAAGGCCATCTCGGTGAGACCGAGATCCATATTGGTGTGACCGAGCTGTTAGGGTTTCTGGCAGTGGCTATGTCATATGAACTCGGTGGCTCCGGATAGAATGAATCGATGGGGCCGAGTTGGAGTTTGGGATTTTGACATATTTGGAATGAGAAAGTGGTTGAGGGTTTTGGAGCAATATCACTAAGCATTTGAGCAAGCAAGCCATTAAGCAACACCTCATCCCCTTTTAATAGTATTGGCTTTTCCTATGGACTCAATGTGATCTTGGATCACTAAAATAGAAATGAAGAGTCTTGAGCTTTTGCCAATATGTGTCCTTAGCATTTTGAGGGGTCCACATCTCTAGTCCATGCCATGCCATTCATTGAACTTTTTGAAATATTAAACTTGAATGGATATTAGTTCAATGAGCTATATGTTGTTATAAATTACCAAAACCACCCGGGGATTAGTTGCACTTTCACCAAGGCAAATGAAGATAGAGATGTTGAATTTAACAAGGCTCACAATGCTTATGAAGAACAAGTTTCAATAGGCAGTCCAGTGGGGGGCCTGGTTTTGTGTTAAGTCTGTCACAAGATGGAGTAGTTCACCCTCTTGAAGTTAATGTCAACACACAGCAGAGCTGCAACTTGAACATTACAGAAGCTCCTGGTGGTGATGATGGACAGGCTGGTGGTAAGGATGGATTTGCTGGTCTACCAGATGATGATATTGACAAATCATCCTCAGACTTTGAGATTGATAGGGGTGACTATAGAGGGATAAAGATGTCTTACAAGGCTTGGAAGAGAGGTGAAGAAAATATTGTGAATGAAGAAGAAACAGATGGTGCAGAAGACAGACCAGAGTTTGAAGGGGATAGTGATGTTTCAGAGTTTTGGCAGGAGGAGAAAGAGGCAGACAGTGGAGAGGAGAGAGTTGTGTCAAAAGGCAGGCCTGAGAAACTGAAGCCTGTTAGAAGAGCAGCAATAAATCCAGGTCCTACTTCCAGAGCTCACAGTCAACCAGAGATCCCCAAGTTTCAAGATTTTGTACCTAAACCTGATGAATATTGCTTCCCTGGTGATGTGGGCATTTCTGATTCAGATGGAGAGGTTCCTAGACTACCTTCTGGAAGGAAGAGAAGATTGAAGAAGAAGAAGAAAGAGAGGAATTGGTATGACCCACTACTACCTGATGCACATGAGCAGTTGTGCAAGGACCTTTGCTTCACCAATGTGTATGAGTTTAGAAAGGCATTGAGAAATTTTCATGTTAGGACTTTGAGAAACTTTTTGTACCATAGGAATGAACCAACAAGGATTATTGTTTGGTGCCCAGAGAGGAAGAATGGTTGTGAATTTTTCATGACTGCCTCTAAAGTAGCCCATGAAGATACATTCACAATCAAGAAGTGCCACCTGGATCATTGTTGTGGAGCTAGTGGAGAGAGTACCAAGGTGACTGCAGAGTGGGTTGCAGAAGCTATGGAGGACACAGTTAGATCAAATGTAAAGGCAATGTAGAGACAATTCTGAAACATACTAAGAAGAAGTTTGGGGTGCATGTACCTAGGAGTTTGGCATATAGGGCAAGACTGATGGCTGCTGATGTTGTGCAAGGTGATCATAGAAAGCAGTATCTCAGGTTGAGGTACTACCTACAATGTGTGCTTGACACAAACCCTGGAAGCAGGTGCATAGTGACAACTTTTCAGGATCCTTTGAACCAGCCCCCACACCAAGGTTCAAGTACATGTTTTACTGCCTCCAGGCATCAAAGGGTGGATTCCTTGCTGGTTGTAGGCCTTTCATAGGTAAATTTCAGTGATGTAATCCTTTTTGAAATGTAACTATTGGACATAGTTATTTAATTTGACCCTAAATATCACTTTTTATGCAGGACTTGGTGGTTGCTTCATCAAGTTATCCATAGGTCAACAGATATTGGCAGCAACAGGGAGAGATGGGAACAACAATGTCTTCCCAATTGCTTTTGGGGTGGTTGACAAAGAGGATGGTCATAGCTGGACCTGGTTTCTAAACCAACTTGGAGTGTGCATTGGTACCAGTAACAAGTTTGGGAACTACATCATCATGTCTGACAGGCATAAGGTATTTTCTCTGACTCTGCCTTAATCTTATGCACATAGCCATGCTGTTGTAGATCTTATTATTTGCTTATGTAATCAAACAACATGGTCTTCTTAAGACAATTAATGAAGTATTTCCTCAATCCCCACAAAGATATTTTCTTAGGCACATATATGCCAACTTCCAGTCAGCTGGCTTTAGAGCAGAAGAACTTAAAAAATGGGTTGACAAAGCTAGCTATTCCTTCATTGAACATGGTCATAAAGAAGGAATGGCTGGTTTGAAAGCAGCATGTGAACCAGCCTACATGTGGTTGAATGACATCCCTAGGGAGTGTTGGGCTAGATATGCAATGGATCATGTGTGCAAGACTGACTTGGTTGTGAACAACCTTAGTGAGGTTTTCAACAAAATGATTCTAGATGTTAGGTCCAAACCAATTAAGACCATGTTTGAAGGGTTGAGGACCAAACTAATGGTTAAGTACCAGGGTATCAGAGAGAAAACTGAGAGCTGTAGGTGGGAAATAACCCCACATTACATGGAGAAGCTTGAAGAGAGCAAGAAATGGGCTAAATGATGTGAAGCAAACATGGCTGGTCCCAACATCTGGCAAGTTCCTAGTGGAGAGAACACTTACTATGTGAAGCTGAATGAAGGGAGTTGCTCTTGCAGGAGATGGGACATGACTGGATCACCTTGCCACCATGCAATAGCTGCAATGCAGAAGATAAAAGTTCACCCAGAAGATTATGTGCATCCATTCTTAAAGAAGGAAATGTATAAGGCTGCATACCAGCACATCATCTACCCTGTTTCTGGGCCTGAATTCTGGCCCAACACCAACACACCAGACATTCAACCACCAGTATTTAGGGAGAAGAAAGGGAAGAAGCAGACAGCTAGGAGAAAGGGTGAATTTGAAGTGCCAGCTCCAAAGGATACATCAAGGATGGGCACAATAACATGCAGTAACTGTGTCAAGCAAGGCCATAGGTGGACAGTCTGTGAAGATAGGCTTAAGGCCAAGTTTATGTCAAGGAAAAACATGCACCAGGTAACTAAGCCAACGCACAATATTTCTTAAAATTCTGCATCAAATATCAATGCATCAAACTTTTCAACTGCTACTTGTTTTAATTGTAGGAAAACAGAGCATCCTACCCAGCAGCTTCAGCACCACCCATGCCACCTACAGCAAGTGCACCTCCAGGTCCATCCCTGGTAGTGGCAGCTGCTTCTGGTCCTGCTACAGCTTCAGCAAATGCAGTTAGGGCCAGAAAACCATCTGCAGCTTCAGTTGGGGCCACCCAATCTGTTGCCACACCCCCAAACTACAACAAGAGCAACCACTGCTACTACTATAGTCTCGACAGTAGGATCAAGAAAGAGAAAGTACCTGGTAGCTTCAGCACCAGCCAACAACACCAGGTTAAGTGCATCATCTCCAGCAAAGAACACCAGATCAAGAGTTGCAAGAGGTTTCAATGCTCCAAGGGCAGCATCAACCTCAGCTCAACCAGGTGTTGGTTCAAAGAGGAAGAGGAAGGCCCCAAGCAAATTTGATTTGTATTTTACAGCTAGTGGCAACCATTGAATCTGTTGTAATATGGTTACGAAACATATATTTGTCATGCCCTGAACTATGTTTGTTTGGCATGCTTGGGACAGTTAGTTTTCTATATTTCATTGTTGCCCTGAACTCTATTGGTTACCCTGAACTATGTTTGTTTGAGCTGCTTGGAACAATTAAGTAATGTTGTGTCATGTTGTTGTCTGAGGTATTTTGATTTGATATGAGCATGACTATGTTAGATGTTGTTTAGGGTTTAAGGTGAGGGGGGCACCTTGTTTGATATGATTTGATATGAGCATTGTTTGATACGTTAGATGTTGTTTAGGGTCATTGTTTGATATGATTTGATATGAGCAAGATTTGATGTGAACAACTAACTTGGCCTAATAAGGCCATCTAGGAGGGCACCTTGTCGACCAACCCTAAATTGGCATAATTAGGCCATCTAGGGGGGCACCTTGTCAACCAACCCTAAATTGGCCTAATTAGACCATCTAGGGGGCACCTTGTCAACCAACCCTAAATTGGCCTAATTAGGCCACCTGGGGGGCACCTTGTCGACCAACCCTAAATTGGCCTAATTAGGCCATCTAGGGGGGGCACCTTGTCGACCAACCCTAAATTGGCCTAATTAGGCCATCTAGGGGGGCACCTTGTCGACCAACCCTAAATTAGGGGGGGCACCTTGTCGACCAACCCTAACTTGGCCTAATTAGGCCATCTAGGGGGGGCACCTTGTCGACCAACCTGAAATTGGCCTAATTAGGCCATCTAGGGGGCACCTTGTCAACCAACCCTAAATTGGCCTAATTAGGCCATCTAGGGGGGGCACCTTGTCGACCAACCCTAAATTGGCCTAATTAGGCCATCTAGGGGGCACCTTGTCGACCAACCCTAACTTGGCCTAATTAGGCCATCTAGGGGGGCACCTTGTCGACCAACCCTAAATTGGCCTAATTAGGCCATCTTGGGGGGGCACCTTGTCGATCGACCCTAAATTGGCCTAATTAGGCCATCTAGGGGGCACCTTGTCGACCAACCCTAAATTGGCCTAATTAGGCCATCTAGGGGGGCACCTTGTCGACCAACCCTAACTTGGCCTAATTAGGCCATCTAGGGGGGCACCTTGTCGACCAACCCTAAATTGGCCTAATTAGGCCATCTAGGGGGCACCTTGTCGACCAACCACTACTGCAGGATGCTTCTAACGCGACACTACGATCAGAGACCCTTTGACGAAACTGTGTGCGATGCATTAATCGCAAACGGTGATGTAAAAAAACCGTCAAAAAAGATGCAAAACGTTTGCGATGGCGGAGACATCAAACACGGTTCAGATTTTAGCTGCGTGTGCGATGCAGGGCACACGGATGATCCATACGAACTGTTTGCGATGAGACAGAACAACAGAAATGGGCAGCCATATCAAGGTGTGTGCGATATATGGCATACAGTTCGCTCAGATGAACTGTTTTCTATTAGGGAGTGCAACAGAAATAGTTAGCCAGATAAAGGTGTGTGTGATATATGGCATACGGCTCACTCGGACGAACTGTTTTCGATTAGGGAACACAACAGAAATTGTTCAACTTAACAAGATGTGTGTGATATGCGGCATACAGTTCACATAGATGAACTATTTGCGATGAACCAAAAGAACACAAATGAGTCGTGTAAACAAGATGTGTGTGATACACGGCAAATAGCCCACTCGGATGAACTGTTTGCGATGAGAAATTACAACATAGACGGTTACTACAGTTAATTCGTGTGTGATTCTGTGTGTACAAAAAACTTTGAAAATTGCAAACTAGTTGCTTGCGGTGGCTAGGAGTATCGCACACGATGCGTCTGCGAGTACTCGTGTGCGATGATTAGTAAGTTACACATATATTTCCTTATGTTAACACGTGTGTGAATTTGCAATATGGACAATTAATATGCAAATGCCTTCTGGACATCGGTGTTGATCGCCACGCCCAAAACATGGACGTCCTCTACTCTACCGCTCTACCGGGCACACGCTTAAACTCAATGAACTGTGTACGATACTAATACTTTTCATGAAAATTTAAGAACTTGGCTAACAGCATTTGAGTAACATATATATATAGTGGTTACACTATTCGACAAAAGGAGGACCTTCGTAACACGGTTTTGACAACCATATGGTCCATATCTACATACTTAACATAGTAACAACTATCACATTTTAAGAGGCTGAGGGCCAACAACCATATGGTCCATATCTACATACTTAACATAGTAACAGCTAGCACATTTTAAGAGGCTGAGGGCCAACAACCACAACTATCCACTGGAAGCAGCTTGATCACGGCGACTCGGCATCTCGTCAATGAAAAGGAAGAACCCTCATGTGCCTTGGTAGAGCATGAGTAGAACAGTGTCTCCAATTTTCCAATATGGATGCATTGCCATGACAAGCGAGAACTTGTTAATTTGAATGGTTCCATTTCTGCAGGAAATGCAGTACCTTGCAATCACTTTGGCGTTATTAGCAGGCACAAGTGTAATTTGACCACGCCGGGAAATCGATCCAGGAACAGCTACAGTGGGTAATTTCTATTGAAATGTAGAATAAAAACCAATTGTAGCATATCATTGAAGATATATATAGTTTATGAGCATCAACATAAAAGTAAGACTTTGTACCAGCGTTTTGTGCACACAATTGGTCTTGTTCAATGTGTGCACCATAGGTATAATTAATCCCATCCAAAATCCAGCGTCCGTACGCTGTGCTATCTCTGTCAGATTATCAACAAAGTTTATGACATGCTTCAAGTCCTTCCAGTGAAATTTGGTACGCTTAGTAACATACAGATCATTAACTATGCATCCAACATATCCTGCTTAAAAGGTGAAAATGTATTATTTATTCAGAACATGGCAGAAGAATATATAGTGCGCATAAATTGGTAAATAGAATTTGTTACTGCCTAGGAACGGAGTCAAAAAATGAAATCACAATTGGTTGCTTAAATAGTGATCAATTAGTCAGAACAATTACCCCAATTTTGCTAAGTAATATGCCAGCATGGAGAAAGTTGAAAGGACACTAACCTCATTAGACTTTGATCGGCTGATGACGTTGGGGAAGTAAACATCCATGTTAATTAGACCAGGCTGTGGTGCACGCACTAGAATATTATTGCCAGCTTTCAGTTCATAACACTTAGACATTTTTCTCCAAAGGTCCGCATCAAAATAGGAGTGACCATCTTTATCAAGTTTTACGCTAACTGTCATTATAAATCCATGCTGCGTTGTCAATATGACATCCATGGAGTCATCAACAAAGTAAAGCCCAAGATTTCCTTCTATTCCTGTTCTTGCAAAGCAAGGGATGTACTGCTTGAAATGAAAATTAAGATCGTAAATTTGATATATTGAAATAACAGAGCAAGATGCAAATATGGGAGTAACTGATAGAACAGATCAATATATAGATGAAAGCAAAGTGCAAAAATATATAATTAGAAATAGATAATGTAACAAAGATTTGATGCAAATATGAGAGTAACTGAATGAATAGTACATTATAAAATTGCCTAATATAGGGGGGGATCGGCTTCGACATCTAGGCTGCACGTGGCACCATACCTTTTATCCAAATGTAGCAATAGATGGTATATGTTCACAAATTTAGGCCATGCTGACCGTGGTAGGGTGAGATTGAACATACCGAGCGCTCCCTGAAGTCATCCGGAATGGTGAGATAGAACTTCGTTTCCGACTGGCCGTGACCACACTTGCCCGATTTGTGCTCACACTGTGGACACATGAATGAAAACCCTCGAATCAGCTAGAAGAAAAATGAATCCACGGCGATTTCCGCCGGTTGATTAACAGCGACGGACGGACTGCGATAAGAGATGAGTGAATATTTCGCTAAACTGATTATCTTCTCCATGAGAAAAATCCCCGGCCCAATCCCGCAGAAAACCCCAATCGACCAAAGTCTAGAATGTCGGTGCAAGTCGGTGCAGATAGGCGGCGGCAAGCGGTAGGGGAGAAATCCCGTGCCGTTTGAAGCGTGACCTCTGCCTGCCGACGACAGCCGTCGAGCTTAGGGTGGCCGTCGTGATAGAAGTTGATGAGGTGCAGAGTTGCGAAGGAGTCCGCGGCGAGTGGGTGGGGACGAAGTGGGCGAGGTTGTGGGTGAACACACATGGTTTGCAAAGGCGATGGAGATGAATCCTGTGCGATAGTAAATCACCGAGATTGAAGGGGAATCCAAATTTCCTTTGTCCTTTGTCCATGAGTTTTTTCTATGATGAACATAAACCCTGCAAATCACCATGTTCAAATCTGGCACTTTTCCGGGATCATTTACAATATTTAGGGGATTATGTGCATTTTCTAGGCATTAATGCACATAATTCAAATTCAAACAATCAGTGCATGAAAAGGTGCACGAGTGAAAGATCGAGGATGTCGCCTAGAGGGGGGGTGAATAGGCGCTTTAAAATAATTACGATTTAGGCTTGAATAAATGCGGAATAAACCTAGCGGTTAATTTGTCAAGCACAAAACCTACAACAACTAGGCTCACCTATGTGCACCAACAACTTATGCTAAGCAAGATAAACAACTAGGTGATAGCAAGATATATGGCATGAAACAATATGGCTATCACAAAGTAAAGTGCATAAGTAAAGGGCTTGGGTAAGAGATAACCGAGGCATGCGGAGACGATGATGTATCCCGAAGTTCACACCCTTGCGCATGCTAATCTCCATTTGGAGCGGTGTGGAGGCACAATGCTCCCCAAGAAGCCACTAGGGCCATCGTAATCTCCTCACACCCTCACACAATGCAAAATGCCGTGATTCCACTAAGGGACCCTTGAGGGTGGTCACCGAACCCGTACACTTTGGCAACCCTTGGGGGCGGTCACCGAACCCGTACACTTTGGCAACCCTTGGGGGCAATCACCGGTACCCGTCAAATTGCTCGGGGCAATCTCCACAACCTAATTGGAGACCCTGACACTTGCCCGAAGCTTTAAACCACAATGATTGAGCTCCAAACACCACCAACCGTCTAGGGCGCCCAAGCACCCAAGAGGAACAAGCTCAAGGGTACCAAGCACCCAAGAGTAATAAGCTACTCAACTTCACTTCCACGTATCACCATGGAGAACTCAAACCGATGTACCAAATGCAATGGCAAGGGCACACGGAGTGCCCAAGTCCCTCACTCTCAAATCCCACCAAAGCAACGAAAGCTATGGAGGAAAATGGGAGGAAGAACAAGAAGGAGAACACCAAGAACTCCAAGATCTAGATCCAAAGGGTTCCCCTCACATAGAGGAGAAAGTGATTGGTGGAAACGTAGATCTAGATCTCCTCTCTCTTTTCCCCCCAAAACTAGCAAGAATCCATGGAGGGATTGAGAGTTAGCAAGCTCGAAGAAGATAAAAAATGGGGGAAGAACTCGAGCTAAAGGGATTAGGTTCAATGGGGGAAGAAGACCCCTTCTATAGGTGGGAAAAAATCCAATCGTTATGTGCTCAGCCCGCACCGCGCGGTACTACCGCTCAAGGGAGCGGTACTACCACTTGGCTGCAACGGGCGGTACTACCGCTCAGGCGAGCGGTACTACCGCTGGGGATAGAGCACAGAGGGGAGAGATAGAGAGAAACACCACGAGCGGTACTAGGAGCGGTGGTACGCGCGGTACTACCGCTTATCAGCAGTACTACCGCTCCTACTGCCGCTGAACCCGATACGAAAAATCGCAACTCCGAAAGCAGCGGTACCACGCGCAGCACTGCCGCCCAGCTCAGCTAAGTGGTACTACCGCTTGGGGTGCTACAAAGAAGCCCAAGCAAACAGATGGAAATAGTAAAACCTGAACTGCCATAACTTCTGCAAATGAGCTCCAAATTGAGCAAACTCAAGCTTGTTGGATAGAGGACGAGAAGAACTATCCAACAGTGACTGGTTATAGTAAGAAGAGGCAGTAGAAAAATGCCAAAGGTATAGAGATGTGAAACCTCTATGAATGAAGAACCAGCAAAAACCCCAACATCGAAAACATCATAGAAGATGCATGTGAACTCCGTTTTCGATGAACTCGAGCTTGTCATGAAGATGACCATAAGCTCCAAATCTCACAAGGAGAAGAACCAAACAAGAACCAAGAAAGATGATGCAAGGATGCAATGGTTTGAGCTCTCTACGAACGATACGATCAAGCTACTCATCGAGAGCCCCCCTTGATAGTACGGCAACTGATCCTATAACCCGGTCTCTCAACAACCACCATGAGACCGGTAAAACATAAACCTATCAAGGGCAAACCTTTACCTTACACATAGTCCACTTGAGTTAGATGATGACGATCTTGACTCCCTCAAGTTGGACCACCTTTCTTGATTGCGTTGGCTGGATGAAGACTAGTAGATTGCTCCCCCATACTCCACTATGGGTGAGCCACTCTTCGGTGCATCTTCATAAGTCCATTGTCACCACAATGAATGGCAAGCTTCTAGCATGATCTCTTCGTGATGCTCCACTTGAACTTGCACACCTCAAACTTGATGACGATCACCACTTGATGTCATCCTTCATGGGTTGTATGAGATCTTCCTCTTGATGTAGACCCCAAGGAAACATACCTAACCCCACATAAAACTCTCACGTAGATCATGGGTTAGTACACAAAGCGTAATGCACAATGCTTACCATACCATGGGATCACTTGATCCTTCTCGGTACATCTTGTACGCTTTGTGTGTTGATCAACTTGATTCACTCTTGACTTAGTCTTGATCAACCTTGTATCATGTCCTCTACATGACCACTCTTTGGATAATTCCTTGAATAGCACATTGGTCAACATATAAACTCCTTGAAACCAACAAATGGACTTCAAGAAATTCCTATGGACAAATCCTTCAAATATAACTCAAGACAACCATTAGTCCATAGAGATTGTCATCAATTACCAAAACCAAACATGGGAGCACCGCATGTTCTTTCAATGAGAACGGTCTGGAAAACCATGCTCGTGCTATTTAGTAAATTCTCATGCCTTTTACAAGGAATGGGCAGAGATTTCACAGAAATGTGTGGCAATAGTCAACCACAAACACGTCGTTTATTGGTTTTTCAACTGTAGAAAAATGAAATACATGCTTGAAAAACATGACGGTTGGCATGGTGCCATGGTATGGCCTCACCATGCCCTGGTAAAAATTTGAGAAGGTTTGGCTTATGTCATCGTGCACGCCATTCATAAATCGAACCATCATCGAGGAATTTGCATGGTTTCGAGGGGGAAATCACCAAGATTGAAGGGGCCGGGAATCCAAATTTCCTTCGTAGTTTGTCATTCAGTTTTTTTCTACAATCAACATACCCCCTCCAATGCAACGTGTTCAAATTTGGCATTTTTCCGGGCTCATTTACCATATTTAGGGGATTATGTGCATTTTCTAGGCATTAATCCACATAATTCAAATTCAAACAATCGGTGCATGAAAAGGTGCACAAGAATGGTCTGGAAATCCATGCTCGTGGTATTTAGTAAATTCTCATGCCTTTTACAAGGAATGGGCAGAGATTTCAAGGGAATGTGTGGCAATAGTCAACCACAAACACGTCATTTACTGGGTTATCAACTATAGAAAAATGAAATACGTGCTTGAAAAACATGACGCCTGGCATGGTGCCATGGTATGGCCTCACCGTGCCCTGGTAAAAAGCTGAGAAGGTTTGGTTTATGTCATCATGCACTCCCTTAGTAAATCGAACCATCATCGAGGAAGTTTCATGGTTTCGAGGGGAAAATCACCAAGATTGAAGGGGAATCCAAATTTCCGTCCTAGTTTGCCATTCAGTTTTTTTTCAACGATCAACATACCCCCTCCAATGCAACGTGTTCAAATTTGGCATTTTTCCGGGCTCATTTACCCTATTTAGGGGATTATGTGCATTTTCTAGGCATTAATGCACACAATTCAAATTCGAACAATCGGTGCATGAAAAGGTGCACAAGAACGGTCTGGAAAACCATGCTCGTGTTATTGAGTAAATTCTCATGCCTTTTACAAGGAATGGGCAGAGATTTCAAGGAAATGTGTGGCAATAGTCAACCACAAACGCGTCGTTTACTGGGTTAACAACTATACAAAAATGAAATACATGCTTGGAAAACATGACGCCTGGCGTGGTGCCATGGTATGGCCTCACCGTGCCCTGGTAAAAATTTGAGAATGTTTGCCTTATGTCGTCATGCACGCCTTTCATAAATCGAACCATCACCGAGGAAGTTTCATGGTTTCGAGGGGGAATCACCAAGATTGGAGGGGGATCCAAGTTTCCTTTGTCCTTTGTCCATGAGTTTTTTTCTACAATGAACATACACCCTGCAAATCACCGTGTTCAAATTTGGCACTTTTCTGGGTTCATTTACCATATTTAGGGGATTATGTGCATTTTCTAGACATTAATGCACATAATTCAAATTTAAACAATCGGTGCATGAAAGGATGCACAAGAACGGCCTGGAAAACCATGCTCATGCCATTTAGTAAATTCTCATGCCTTTTACAAGGAATGGGCAGATATTTTGATGAAATGTGTGGCAATAGGCAACCACAAATGTTTGTTTATTGGGTTTTCAACTATAGAAAAATGAAATAAATGCTTGAAAAACATGACGCCTGGCATGGTGCCATGGTATGGCCTCACCATGCCCTGGTAAAAATTTGAGAAGGTTTGGCTTATGTCGTCATGCACGCCCTTCATAGATCAAACCATCACCGAGGAAGTACCATGCTTTCGAGAGGGAAATCACCAAGATTGAAGGGGAATCCAAATTTTCTTTGTTCTTTGCCCTAGAGTTTTTTTTTCTACGACGAACATACACCCTGCAAATCACCGTGTTCAAATTTGGCATTTTTCTGGGCTCATTTACCATATTTAGGGGATTATGTGCATTTTCTAGGCATTTAGCGCATATAAATCCAATCCAGCTACAGCTGCACAGGTGTGATGTGAGGGATGTGGATTGCCGTTTGATCGTGGCGCATCCTACGGTGCACACGCGCAATCCGCGTGGCTGGGGTTCCGGCCAATCATAATGCAACACACAATAGGCTCAGCCCACACTGTTTCCGGAGGCGACGGAGATGAACCATGTGCGATAATGAAAGAGCAAAATTGTAAGGGAAGCCAAATTTCCTTCGTCGTTTGTCGTTGAGCTCTTAAAAACCACCGCATTGTACGGTTGTCTGGCCACTCCGTCCCAGAGCTCTCTCCAAGCGTCGTTCATGGCACCGCGGCGCACAGTAACTAGTAAGGAAGCGATGGCATCCTGCCGCACCGCGTTCCTCACCGCCCGCGACCGCACACATGGTAAGGAAGCGATGGCATCTCACCGCACCGAGTTCATCGCCACCGGAGGCCACACAGTTACATGGGCGGACTTTGAGGCTGCCATGGCCGAATGGGCGGTGGATCTAGAGGCGGCCAAAGCCGCACAGAAGGAGCGGAAAAGGGAGAAAGCAGTCAAGAAAAGAGAGTCCCGTCGCCGCAAGAAAGAAGAGGCCGCACGCCGTGCTGAGGAGAGCTCGGCGGAGATCGAAGCACGGTGGGCTACCGCCTACAAGGCCGGGAAAGAGAACGCCGGCGTCTGGCCAGCATGCCCTGATGGCAGCATGTGAGAAGTAGTTAGTGCGTGTGTCACCCGTAAGTTTGTATAATTAATTATGAGCGTCTACCAGTACAACATACGTACTAGTTTTAGAGCAAATTACCAGTAGTACTTTAAGTTGGTACTATCTATTATTAACGTACAATGTCAGTAAGAGCATCCTTTGAGGGCTTTAAGCGTTGATTAGCATGTGTTCACTGAAGTTTTATAGCCACACCCCGGCCCTAAATACTCCTGAAACGTCCGCCCACAGCCACCAGAGGAGACTAGAGCTGGCCGCAGCTGGTTTTTAGTCCCACCTCACCGTGCGAGTTGGCCGCACACCGGCTTAAATTGCCGCGCCGGCGGATGTGCGATGTTTCCTAATAAACCAGGCGTACCATTGACCGAAAAAATCAACTACACGTGTACATTTGTTTGGAGACAGGATCTGCCAATTTTCTCTTTTCTCGCACATGAGTATTTTACGTGCTTCGTCTGCGTTGTGTGTTTCCCCCGCCCAAGTTTCAAGTTTCACAGCGAAATTTTCATTAGGCGCGTGATTTCAGAATTTATTCCTCCCACCACATCCCCACCCATCAAATTTCCTCAGTATCTCCCCCCCTCCCCCCTACCGGCAGCTCAAACCGCTGCCGCCGCAACCACAGCTTCAACCACATCTATGTTCTGCCCGAGCATCATCGATCCAGTCAGGTAACCCAACGATCTCTATCATGGCCCCAGCCTGATTGCTTAAATGGCGCCTGCGAATGCCCACCGCCCCTACCTCCAGAGCATCGCCGCGCAAGCCCAACCACATATCACGTGGTGGTCGAGGAGCTGATGGCGGTCAATGGCGCGATGGCCGCTGTCCGTGTTGACCCGGAAGAACACCTCGCCTCCGCTGCCGCCGACTTGGTGCAGGCTCTGGCACAGATGAAGTGCCCCAGCGACTACCCCCCAGGACTTACCAGGTATGATCTGACCAGCTCAATCTTACCAATACCACTTGCAATGGCTATGTTTTGTACGGTTGATGTATTAAGCATGTTCATGCCTTGTTTATTTCAGTACTGCACACTGTGTGATGTTCAAGTATTAACTGTCCAACTCAATTTCACCAATACCAGCAACAAACTTACAATACATGACTCAGGATATCACTAGAGATGCTGCCCATTTGCTATTTTTGGTGGATGCTAACCCTGTTGTACTTAACATGCTTGTCCATGTACTTACGCGGGGTCATAACGGTTGATGCTGTTGTTTGCCGTCGAGGTTAGCTGCATCCCATGTCTTACAGAATTTCACATCATTTGAGCAATTGCAGTTTAACTTCTAACATTTACTGGTTGCCTGTAGGTACACATGTCAGTGACACTGATCCACACTTCAACCCGGAGGAACAGCTTGCCTCCGCCGCCGCTGACTTTGGGCGGGCTCTGGCCAAGATGAAGTGCCCCAACAACTACCTCTCAGGACTTACCAAGTATGAACTCACCAGTTCAATCTTACCAATACCAGTTGCAATTAATGGCTATGTTTTGTACGGTCGATGTATTAAGCATGTTGTAGTAAACATGCCTAACATGTTTTAGCTATTTTCCCTACCTTTTTATAGACAACTGGGCCATTCTCTGCTCTGGCAACACCTGCCTTGCGATGTTTAACTCTGCCAATTGCATTTTTATCAGTACCGGTTTCAATGGCTGTTAAGCCTGTTGCAATTAACAGTTGTATCCATTTTTAAATAGTTGTATTTCAATGGCTACAAACTTACAAAACATGACTTAGGATGTTGTTAAGCCTGTTGCAATTAACAGTTGTATCCATTTTTTAATCTGTCCCTTTGCTACCGTGCTACTCTCCGCAATGAAGATATACTAGAGATGCTGCCCATTTGCTATTTTTAGTGGATGCTAACCCTGTTGTACTTAACATGCCTTTCCATGTACTTACGCAGGGCCATAACGGGCGATGTTGTTGTTTGCCATCGAGGTTAGCTGCATCCCATGTCTTACAGTATTTTACATCACTTGTGCAATTGCAATTTGGCTTCTAACATTTACTTGCTTCTTGTAGGTACACATGTCGGTGGCACTGATCCACTCTTCGACCCGGATGAACACCTCACCTCCGCTGAGGCCAACTTGGGGCGGGCACTTGTCCATATGAAGTGCCCCAGCCACTACCCCTCAGGACTTACCAAGTATGAACTCACCAATTGAGTCTTACCAATACCAATTGCAATGGCCATGTTTTGTATGGTTCATGTATTAAGCATGTTGTAGTAAACACGCCTAGCCCGCCTTATCTATTTTCCTTACCTTTTAATAGACAACAGGGCCATTCTCTGCTCTAGTAGCACCTGCCTTGCGATGTTTAACTCTGACAATTTCATTTCTATCAGTACCAGTTTCAATGGTTATACTAGGTTGTCTGTTGCAGTAAACAATTCTATCCATTTTTTAATCCGTCCCTTTGCTACCGTGCTACTCTTTCGCAATGAAGATATCACTACAGATGCTGCCATTTTATTACCATTTGCTATTTTTGGTGGATGTTAACCCTGTTGTAGTTAACATTGGCTTTCCATGTACTTACAGAGGGCTACAATGGGCGATGCTGTTGTTTGCCGTCGAGGTTAGCTGCATCCCATGTCTTATACACCATCTGTTCCTAAATATAAGTATTTTTAGAGATTCCAATATAGACTACATATGGAGCAAAATGAGTGAATCTAGATTCTAATCTAAACTATATCTATAATTCTATATACATCCGTATGTAGTTCATATTGAAACCTCTAAAAATACTTGTACTTAGGAACGTAGGTAGTTGTATTTTACATCATTTGTGCAATCTCAGTTTAGCTTCTAACATTTACTGGTTGCTTGTAGGTACATATATGAGCGGTACTGATCCACGCTTCAATCCCTTTTGCGTATGGGGCAATGAGACATTCATGAATAAGCGTCAAGTGAGGAAACTAAGAAAGATTGTTAGGCGAAAGAAATGGGTGATGGGAATTAAGCTCTTTATTTACACTTTGTCCAAGACAATAGTGAACTTTAGGATGGTAAGTAATGTGTTGCTTTTTCCCCCTGCCCACAACAAGTTACTCTATTAGACCTCAGTATCTGAAATTTTTCTCTTTTCAGTGGTTTCCGAAGCTATTTACTGATGATTACCTTGCAAACTACATGACCGGAGTGGAGGCAACTAAGGTTAAAGTATATAATTCATGCTACCATGATAATGCTCTAGAAGTCTTCCTGAAGGCGGTGAAGGATGGGCGGGCTATCGTCACAAGGGGTTGGACAAAAGTTGTTCGTGCCTACGGCATGCAGGAGGGCACATTATGGGCATTCCGCTTCTTCAACACCATTGGCAGCCAAAATGATTTACACTTGTCTCTTCACCTTTACCGCCTCTAAATATTGTGGTTCATCATAGTTAATTATTGTCTAATCCTGTAATTACTGAACATATTGTACTTACAATTTTATTTATGGATTCGTTGTTGAACCATTTTGCTGAGAATTTGAATTCCACGTTTCATATTTCAAAATTTCCAATTCAAATAATAAATTATAGGGAAAATAAAATTATACATGAGCGAATAAAATAATGTGCACATGGTTAGAAAGAAAACAGCGTGTGCGATGAAAAATAGAGAACAGACGATTCTTTGACATGAAACGTTTGCGATGCCCGACGGACGCACACACGGTTTCGTCTCATATGTGTGTGCGATTCATGGTAATACGGCAAATGTTTCAAAACAGTGTGCGTGTGTGATAGAAATAACTATCGCACATAGTTATGAAAATGGACACGTTGGCGTTAGTAGAGGCACCGCACACATTTTACATTCTTGAACTGTGTGCGATAACGTACCTATCGCAAACATATCGGTAGATTAAATGTTGGTGTCCACCTTTTTCACACGACTATAGCGGCGTAATCGTTTGGGATGTCTCTCGGATCAGAAATGTAACGTCGAGATGTAACGTGTGGGACTGGGTCAACTTCTCATACGTTTATTCTATGGCGATCGTCGGTAGCCGCTCGCCTATCCCCGACGGTTTCTGGGTCGTGTAATGGGAAGGACCCCCCTATCGCAGTCACTCACTTGGCGACGGTTCAGAATGCCGTCGCGGAAAGGGGTTAAAAACCGTTTGTATAGCACCTTACGGTACCAGTGAACCCTAAATTGGCCTAATTAGGCCATCTATGGGGGGCACCTTGTCGGTCAACCCTAACTTGGCCTAATTAGGCCATCTAGGGGGGCACCTTGTCGACCAACCCTAAATTGGCCTGATTAGGCCATCTAGGGGGCACCTTGTCGACCAACCCTAAATTGGCCTAATTAGGCCATATAGGGGCACATTGTCATTCAAACAGAAAAACCATTCATTCATTCAAGCACATATAAATCATCCATCCACATACAAAAGCCTTTCATTCATAAAATTAGATAGAACATTCATGAGTTCATTCATACATAGAAACAAGCCATCCTTTCATTGAAACACATAATACTAGATAGATCATTCATACATAGATCAATAGATAGATAGATCCTTCAATACATATATCAGTACATATAGATAGATCCCTCAACACATCATGGAATCATTCATACATAGATCAAGGATTAATAAAACATAACCAGAGCACTCCTCATGGGTACAGAATCCTGGTCCACCTCTGCCTAGTTACTTGAAATGGATGAAAGTTGGCCCTCCTCCTTGCCCAGTAGATGATATCATCATCACTAGGGTTAGAGCCATTGGGGAAGGCCTCCAGGAACTGCTCCTTGTCCTTGCGGTTGCGAGCTACCAAGATCTTCTCAGCCAGACGGCGGTGATACTCAGGCATGTATCTTGTTGCCGCCGCTGGCCTTCCCCTCCCCTATGCTCTACTGCTCTTCTTCCCTCTCTCTGCATGTCTCCCATCGCCACCTCCTCTTTTGCATCTACAACCTCTCCAGGGTCCATGCCCACTGAGCTACGGATCTAGGGATTTCTCTGGCGGCTGTGGGGAGGAGAAGGTAGGGGTTTTGGTTACAGTAGGGTTCCTGGCTTAGGGTGGGATTTATACATGGACACTTGGTGCTGGTAGGCAGGCTGCAAGTTTGGATAACAGCCCAGTTCCAGGCCCACATTGGATAAATGAGACATTAAGCCCAACTGTAAAATAAAATAGCATAGCACTAAAACACTTATTCACTGCATTAAAACAACTGGAACTAATAAAACAGGTCTTCACTGCATTACTTAAGATAGGTTCTCAACACTGCATCATTTAACATAACCATAACCTAAAAATTAGCACCTCCCTTCACTCCAGTTACCATAACTTAAGCAGTTCATATAGTGCTGCCCAAAATATACAACTACCACCATCAACTTGCAAGGCCTGTTATATATAGTAGGCCAACTTACTTACTTATCAACAATAGTCTGATCTTCATGACTCTAGTATGGCCTTGATTTGCTCAAGTTTTTCCTTGCTCCCATGGCCAGCATTGAGCAGATCAGCTACAACTTTCGCCAGCTCTTTCTTCTCTTGTGCGAGAAGATCCCTGTCCACCTTGATCTCTTTCATAGCCTTCCTAGTATTGTGAATTATGTTTGCCTAAGCCTGAAGGATACACCTCTGCTCCTTTGCTAGCCTAAGCTTCTCCATCTCTAGCTCTTCCTTCTGCTTCTCAAATTTCTTAGCATCCATTGCTTTCTGGTAGTCCACCTTGCCAACACCATCCTGCCAGTCAAACATCTTGGAAACATCATCAACCATTTTGAGATACTCCTCACACAGATGATCCTTCTCATTCATCAACTTGGCTAACTCAGCATCATATGCATTCTTGTCTTGAATCCTTCCTGTAACACCCCAGTGTAATAGCCACTGTGATCATCTGCTAATAATGCCAAGTCACTTTCATTTGCAGTGCCTAGTCACATTGGTTAAAGATTCAACTCAAATCCCTCTCTGAAAATCAACTCAAATTCAAAAGTGCAAAATAAAGTTGCTCAAAAC
Organism: Thinopyrum elongatum; assembly: GCA_011799875.1. Lineage (NCBI taxonomy): Eukaryota > Viridiplantae > Streptophyta > Magnoliopsida > Poales > Poaceae > Thinopyrum > Thinopyrum elongatum. The sequence continues at coordinate 135,180,997 of CM022298.1, forward strand.
TTGTGGGAAAAATGTTCATCATCTTGCAAATAATCCAAAACAATTATATGTTAAGGAACACAACATCACTCTTGAGCAAACATGAGCATTAGCAATTATAATAGCACCATTTTGGCATTTTCAAAATGCCAATTCATTTATGAATATTCCAATTGAAGTCCACTGGCCTCCAAAATTATTTGTGGCAGTGCCAAATATTGTTAGAGAATTATGTGACTTGGTTTCACATTTTTCAGAATAAATATGGATGCCCAAACAATTCTTTTTTCCCTCGCTGTTAAATAAGTAAAAGAAAAAGAAAAAAGAAAGAAAAAGAAAGAAAAGGAAGTTGGGCCTTACCTACTTACCCGGCGAGGCCCAGCCAACCCACCAGGGCCTTTTCCCCTCCTCCCTCTCTCTCCTTCGCCGTGTCAGCGCGTTCATGGCCGCACCGGCTCGATCCGGCGAGACGACGACACGGCGATGCTCGCAGCTGGCCGAGGGGATAAGATCCGTCCCGTTCCTCTCCCCTGGCCTCCTCATCCATTTGCCCCCTCCTCCTCGCTTTCCTTCGCTCGCGCTCGCCCTTTTTCTTCCCCTCTGCCGAGCGCCATCGTCGCCGCCCTCCGTCGTCCCCGCGGCCACAGGCGGCCTCGTGCTCGCTGGTTTCGTCCGTCTGTTCCGCCAGCGTGTGCCACGTCTCCTGGTGCCTCCAGGCGGAGCCAGGGAGGCCTGCTGCTGCTGATTCTTCGTCGTCCCCATCTCCGGCCACCGCAAACTGTCGCCGTCAATTCGCCGTCTTCCCTGCGCTTCCGTTCACCCAAGGGTCTTCCGTGACCGCTCGGTGAGCATCCCAGTCGCCTCCCCCTCTTTTCTTGCTCTGCTAGCTGCCTCATTAGCCGCTCCTGTTCCGCCCGAGCTCGGCGGCGCCATTGCCGGTGTACGGCTTGAGTCACAGCCGTCCGAGACGCCACACGCCGTCCGTCGTGCTCCTGGCGCGCGCAGTAGGCCGCCCAACCACTTAGCCCACTCGAAACCTTCCCTAGTCGCAGCTCGCGTGATGGCCGAACTCCAGCGTCCGCCGCGGGCTCAACGCCGGCGAGCACCATCCACCCAGAACCTACAGCCGCCCTAGATCGACGCGGCTCGGTGTGGCCGTTCGAAAGAACTCAACCGCACTTGTTTCGGCCCTCCGTAGCGGATTCCCGAGCTCCTTCGGCAAGAGCGCCGCCGCGGGAGGCCACCGGAGCGATTCCGACGCCGGCCGCCAGCGTGGCGAGGCCTGGGGCCCACCTGGGTCACTGCCAGTGGGTCCCTTGGCCTCGTTTGACTTGGTTGACCGTGGTCAACTCTGACACTGTTCACTGCTGAGACTGACATGTGGGCCCCCTTTTGTAATTAGGCTAATTAACCACTTTTAACTAAAACCTGTTTTAGTTAACTCTAACTAGTCACTGACAACTGGGGCCCACACCCCTAATTAATTCGGATAGTTTTAATTAACCCACTGTTAACTCACAGAGGCTTACAGGTGGGCCCCACCTGTCAGCTTGACCAGTCAGCAGCCCAGTTGACTGCTGACACAGAGATGACATCACCCTGGCATCATATTCCATTTTAGGAAATTCTATTAATTAGAATAATTAAGAAAATGCTAAAATCTTTAGAAAATCATATAAAATAAACCGTAGCTCGGATCGAAAAACTTTGTACATGAAAGTTGATCAGAACGACAAGACGAAGCTGACCATGCTATCTGTTTCCGTGTCGGGACCCTCTACGGAGGAGAACCCGCAACTTTTAGCCTGTTTCCGGTAGATGAATAGTGCACATATACCAGTTATTAATTCCAACTTAAATCCTAAAATAACTAATATGACTTAGACATGCGTTTAGGCAACCCTGCACTGCACGTTAGCATAGCAAGCTCTGTGTTACCTTGTCTGCCTCGTATTTATCTGTTTCCTCCCCCTCTTCTCTCTCGATAGAGCCCGATACTGACGTAGCTCCGGAGATCGATGACCCCTGACGACCTTGCCTTTGCCGCCGAGCAACCAGGCAAGCCCCCCCTTGAGCATCCCGATATCGCGCATTCTATTCTCTCCTGCTTGCATTAGATTTTGCTACTGTTACTGTTATCCTATTTCTGCTGCATAGCTTGTTTATTGTATCCTGTTGTTGATACCTTCCTGTTCATCCTAAAACTGTTTAGAATAGACTAGGTAGAGCCCCATCAGTGACCCCCACTTGTCCCGACTGCCCCGCTGGATTCTCAGAAGACCCGATCAACGGGATCGAAGACCAGGCCCCAGCACCGCACCTCCCTTTCCCCTTAGTTGCTCGACACTACTGGGTTACTATAGAGTGCCGAGGGTGATACCTCGTCAGAACTTCTGATGATAACCTTGTAGGTTAGTTAATCGGTCGTGGTCAGCGAGGGTGATTCCTCCTACACCACCCCCGATAACGACGAAGTCGTGCAACACCTCAAGTGTGGACCTCGAGGGTGATTCCTCCTTCGTTCACCTTGATGATTACATTAGGTGGAATTCCATTGAGGGTGATTCCTCAGGGTTCCCCTTGGTGTTAGACACACGGTTACTGTGGTTACTATGGCTTTGCACTGAACCATGATACTATAGGCGGGTCGACCCTGAGGGGTACCCGCGAATGATGGATAGCTACCCGTGAGTTATTTTACGAGGCGCGGCCGGGCATTCTTAGCCCTTGCAGCAAGTCCTCGATACGGGGCGACGGGGTCACATCGATCGTGAGTCTCTGCTCGTTACCGCAAGCCCCTAGTCCTCTAACGATTTGGATATTTGATCCGAGCAGGCCTACGGCCTGATAGCACTAACCATCACATGGGAATAGTTATGGGCACTCTGCATTGTAGCATCAGCCGAAAGCTCTGTCAGACGTCCAGTTCAGCAGTGCGGCACGGTCGGATCATGTCGGCCATTCATGGCGGTGCTGGTATCCACCCTGCTCGCAACGACCCGGAGTGCACAGGGCGATGGCCCAAGACCCCTGAACGCTTAGGAGGTAGACCGGCGGGGACCTCTCTGCTGAGCTGTAGGTAGGGCTGCGGTGTGTCGTTTGGCCGAGGCCGGGCATGACCCAGGAAAGTGTGTCCGACCGGAGTTAAGCGAGCGTGGTGGGTAAGTTGGTGCACCCCTGCAGGGAAGAAAACATCTATCGATAGTCGGTCCTACGGTAAAGGACACTCGGAGTTGTATCCCGATCAATACAACTAGAACTTGTGATGATAACTGGTTATGATGGCTCCAGGATCGCTTTCTCGCAGGGAGTCGAGAAAGGATCTCTGGGCGAGACTGTTACTTGATACTACTACTACTTTACATTATGCTAATCTGCACTCTTCTAATGCTGCAAGACCGATGAAGATGCTGAAGATGCTAGTCTTCGATAGGACTAGACCTTCCTCTCTATTCTGGCATTTCTGCAGCCCAGTCCACATATACAGCCTTCCTTTGAAAATGTTGCATATGTGGTGTAGATCCTTGCTTGCTGAGTACTTCGGATGAGTACTCACGGTTGCTTTACTTTCTTTTTCCCCCATATCCATTCGATGCAACCAGATGACGGAGCCCCTGAGACCGCTGCCCCGGTTGACGACTTCAGCTCCCACTTCTACCCCGAGGGTGGCTTCTACTACGAGCTGGCCGACGACCAGGAGTAGGTTCGGAGGGTCCTAGGCAGGAGGCCTACGCCTTTCGATCGTAGTGTTTTATTTTGCCCCTCCTTCTTAAAGGCCTATCTCTGTTTCTCTTTTATATCTGTACCCAGATATCTGATGCTTCCGCTGACGCTTGTATGCCATCGAGCTATGTATTCGAGCCCTCGAGGCCCTGGCTTGTAATATAAAGCTTGTATGACTTTATTTTGTTTTAGAGTTGTGTTGTGATATCTTCAAGTGAGTCCTTAGGCTTGATCGTGTGCATTTGCGTGTATGATTAGTGCACGGTTAAGCCGGGGGCGTCACACTGCCAAGGTTTTGCTCATGGAACAATTCCCACACCTTGATGAGGCAGTTCTTCAGTATATCAGGGTGGACTTGATCAACCCACTTAACTACACCACAGTTCACACCTCCCTGTTAAGTCAAACAATAATATTAAATTCAGAAATAAATTAAGTTTCATCAGACAACACATACTTAAAAAATTGCATAAATTTAGTACTAAATTCAGTTAAAATAGAGTTAATATACAAGGAGGAGATGTACAAATTCAGAAATCTATGCAATTCAATACAGTTAATGTACAGAGTTAAACTAGAGAGGATATATACACATTCATTCATAACTCAATCCAATGCCAACTATTTTGAAATAGAGATAGAGAGCATTTCTACACTCTAGCTACAAATACAGAGCATTTCCGCACTCTACTTAATGCAAACAGAAACCAACACTTAGCATAATTGAATCCAGTGCCAAATATTTTTGAAAACCACTTTCTGCAATCTTCAAACCAGTACACAATAACTGAATCCATCCAGCATAACTGAATCCACTAAGCATAACTGATAACCACAAAGCATAAATGAATCAATGACTTCATATATCAAGTAGAAAACCACTCTCTGCAAATAAAAACACTGACTTCAGATAACAATGAGCTACTGATTTACTATATTACTCACCTGAACAGGGCATCCATAGAACCTCCTCCCAGTGTTAGCACCTTCAAAAGCAACACACTTCCTAGGCATCATCTGGTGTAGAGTGCACTTGGCAACTTCCTCCATGGGAGCACCACACCATAATGGCTCAGGGATGGTTTCATGTGTGACCTACATAGAGTACAAGGTAGATCAAACAACCAATGCATCCAATAGTTGCAGATCCATCAAGCACTAGCTAAACCAAGCCCTTAACCAAAGGAATCCATCCATACAAATGTGCATATCATCAACCCTAATTCCTAAATCGATTGAACCCTAACCCTAAATAATGGCAGAGGGAGGAGGATGAGGCTTACAAAGTACTCCATGTCCATCAGGTTGCCCCCCATGTTGTCGTCGTCGGAGCTCTCATCCCCATCATTCCAAGAAGGCATCCTGGCCGGCGATGAGGAAGGGAGGTGGTCGGCGACGATGGCGAGCTCTCGGGAAGGGAGAACAGAGCGAGGGGGAGAGAGTGGGAGTGGGTGAGCGAGAGTGAGCGAGAGTGGGAGTGGGTGACTAAACACCTGGTCGGAACGCGTGCTCTAACGGTCGTCATCACGCGCGTTGTTAGCCTCTGGCCGACAGAACCCTGACTGGCGGGCCCCACGTGTCATAACCTCGCTTAAAATGTAATGATTCGGCCACTAGGGTGATGACCCACAAGTGTAGGGGATCAATCGTAGTCCTTTCAATAAGTAAGAGTGTCGAACCCAACGAGGAGCAGAAGGAAATGACAACTGGTTTTCAGCAAGGTATTTTCTGCAAGCACTAAAATAGTCGGTAACAGGTAGTTTGATAGCAAGATAATTTGTAACAAGCAAGTAACGGTAACGGTAAGTAAAGTGCAGCAAGGTAGCCCAATCCTTTTGTGGCAAAGGACATGCCAAAATGGTCTCTTATAATAAGCAAAGTGTTCTTGAGGGCACACGGGAATTTCATCTAGTCACTTTCATCATATTGGTTTGATTTGTGTTCGCTACTTTGATAATTTGATATGTGGGTGGACCGATGCTTGGGTGTTGTTCTTACTTGAACAAACCTCACACTTATGATTAACCCCCTCTCAAGAATCCGCAACTACGAGAAAAGTATTAAGATAAAATCTAACCATAGCATTAAACATTTGGATCCAAATTGGTCTCTTACGAAGCAGCGCATAAACTAGGGTTTAAGCTTCTATCACTCTAGCAACCCATCATCTAATAACTACTCCACAATGCATTCCCTTAGGCCCAAATATGGTGAAGTGTCGATGTTCACATGACACCACTAAGGGAATCACAACATACATATCATCAAAATATCGAACACATATCAAGTTCACATGATTACTTGCAACATGACTCCTCCCTTGACCTCAAGAACTAAAGTAACTACTCACAAATGATACTCATGCTCAAGATCAGAGGGGTATTAAATAGCATAATGGATCTGAACATATAATCTTCCACCAAATATACCATATAGTAATCAACTACAAGATGTAATCAACACTACTAGTCACCCACAGGTACCAACCTGAGGTTCCGGTACAAAGATTGAACACAAGAGATGAACTTGGGTTTGAGAGGAGATGGTGCTGTTGAAGATGTTGATGGAGATTGGCCTCCCAAAGATGAGAGGGTTGTTGGTGATGACGATGGCTTCGATTTCCCCCTCCGGGAGGGAAGTTCCCCCCGGCGGAATCGCTCCGCCGGAGGGCAAAAGTGCTCCTGCCCAAGTTCCGCCTCGAGACGGCGGCGCTCCGACCCGAAAGTCCTCCTCTTATTTTTTTTCTAGGTAAAAATGACTAATATACCAGAAGATGGACACCGGAGGTGGGCTGGGCTGGCCAGAGCCCACCAGGGCACGCCCGGGGGCCTGGCGCACCCTAGTGTCTTGTGGTCACCAGGTGGCCCCCCTCCGGTAGTTATTTGCTCTAGTATTTTTCATATATTCCAAAATAATTCTCCGTGAAGTTTTAGCTTATTTGGAGATGTGCATAATAGGTATCTCTGACGTAGCTTCTTCAGGTCCAGAATTCCAGCTGCCGGTATTCTCCCTCTTTGTGCAAACCTTGCATTTTATGAGAGAAAAGGCATTAGAATTACTCTATAAAGCATTATTATGCATAAAAACATTATAAATAACAGTACGAAATCATGATGCAAAATGGACGTATCATAGGGTTTTTTGGAACAGCACACCACTTTTGTGGTAGTTTTTTGAAAAATTAAAAAAAGTGGTAGTTTTTTGCAACGATAGCCTGTAATGTGGTAGTTTTTTGCTATATACTCCTGCACTTTCCTTAGAAAATCTGCAGATGTTGACCTCCATGGTTGAGACCAAGAGATTGCTACATGTATGTTGCTTGAGTTTTTGCTGACAAGGCTAGCGAGTGAAGATAATGGGAAGGATATGTGATAAGCAAGGTTTGACAATGTTCAAAGTAACTTCAAAGACTTATGACCCATGTATCAGTTAAGTACCGTGACTATGAGATTTCAGATGCCATGAGCCCACGACGCATCTATAGTCTCCCCCCCCCCCCTGGTGACAATGATCTCTTCGGTGTCCGGCTTTCGATGAATGAAAGGAGACCTGCCGCTGTGAGGTTGCTCGTAAACTGCGGCAGTAGGTCACTGACTAGTGAGTGGCGGAAGGATGGGCATCACGCAACGAGCTTTGTAGCCGTACATCGAGCAAACCTCATTCATCTAGCTAGTGACGTCCAATCAAATTCGTGGGCATTTTGATGAAATGGTGAACTTTCTTCAAATTTGTGAATGTTTTTTTATAAATTCGTGAAATCTTTTAAAATTCTGAAGATTTTTTTTTAAACTCATGAACATTTTTGAAGCGACGAATATTTTTTGAATAAATGAATAAATATTGAAATTGGGGAACAATTTTTAAATTCCTGAACATATTTTAATTTTGACAAAAATTTTGAAATGCATGAAATATTTGAATTCATGAACTTTTTTGAATCAATGCACTTTTTTTGTAATTCACAAACATTTTTGAATTTTGTGAATATTTTTTAATAATTCATTAACATTTTTTGAGTGCGCGAAAATTGGAAAATCACAAACATTTTATGAATACATGAACATTTTTTTTAAATCATGAACATTTTTTGACTTCTAGCACATTCTTTTAAAACTGTGAAGATTTTTTCAATATGCGAACATTTCTTATAAATCAAGAAAAAAATTAAAATCCATGAAATTTTATGATTTCTTGAACAATTTTTAAAAATTGATTTTTTTTTAAATCCCAAATTATTTAAAGAATAATAAAAACAAAAAAGTAAACAAAAAACAAAAAACTGGGAAAGCGAAATGAAAAATAAAAGGCGCCTTGCACATGGGCTGGCCTAAAAAGGGCGCGAGGGGGAAGGGGCTGAGCGCTGACTCGTTCGGCCCAAACATTAATCATCAAACACAAATATTTGAAAAATATTAATCATCTATTTCAAAAGTTACAAGTTGATGGAGGTTTTTTGAGAAATGGAGGAAGAGGCACTGATGCAGTGGTGTGTCGGGGTCATTTAGGTCATTCAGCAGCGGTGGTCGATCATATTACAGATCAAGCGACACTAGAATCGCTTGCATGTCGTGAAGCTTTGGCTCTAGCGCTTGATTTATCTTTGAATCAAGTTGTCATCGCTTGTGACTGCAAACCAGCGCTAGCAGATATCAAAGGCAAGGCATAGGGAAGAAACGGCGCAATAATCAAGGCGATTAATGAAAGATCAAAGGAGTTCACAACCTGTGATTTTATCTTCGATGCTCAAATTTTGAATTTTGATGCTCATAATTTAGCTAAATTTTCTTCTTCTTTAGTAGTTGGTCGCCATTTGTGGCTGGGGGCTCCCCACGATCCTTTGTAATCCCTATGAACTGTATTCCTAGCTAATATAGTGGAGTTTACTGCTAAAAGAATCTATCTAAAAATGTTAAACATGTATAATTTTTTTTGATATATATGAAAAATGTAGGAACGTGTCTTAAAAAATTGAACATAAAAATGTAAATTTTAGGAAATGTTGATCGTGTATAAAAAATGTTAACCATATATTTCATAAATGTTAAACATGTATTAAACCATGTTCCTGATATATACGGAAAATATACAATGTATATGAAAAAAGTAAATTTGAAACAAAATTTTGTTCTACATAATCATGAATTTGAAATATGTATTAAAAAATATTTTGAATGTATACATAAAATGTACAAAATTGTCGACATGTGTTGAAGAAAAAACATAATTGATGAAAACCAAATAAACGGAAGAAACAAACAAAAGAAACACCTCAGAAATAAAACAAAAATGAAAACCCCAAGGAAAATGGGCCGGTCCAGTACCTACGCAAGAAAGAACACCCTTCACGCGAGAGAGAAGCTACGCATTTGCCAGCGCCTGGTGCGTCAAATAGGAGGTCCTCAAACAGGAGCTAGCATTTCTTGTTTTTTCTATGTTCTAGTTTCTATTTCTTTTTTTGTTTTTGGTTACCTGTTTTTATCGTTTTCCTTTTGTATTTTTTAGGATTCTTTTTTTCTTTTTCATCCTTTAAACATTTTTAGAAATACAAGATAAATATTCTTTTAATACACATCGAGCATTTTCTAATAAATGGTGAACATTTTTAACATATGAAAATAATTTTAATACCTGGTGAACATTTCTTAAAGCACACACCGGAGCTTTTAAAGCACAAACTAAGCATTTTTTACAATGTACTCCCTCCGTCCCTAATTACTTGTCACAAAAATGGATAGAAATTGATGTATCTAAAACTAAAAATACGTCTAGATACATCCATTTATGAGACAAGTAATTCGGGGCGGAGAGGGTATATCTTTGTATTTTAAAATACTACGTAAAAAAGGGCAACAACAGGTTTTCGGTGAAAAGCTAGCTGGAAACTAAAATAAATAAAGGGGGAATCCATACCATGCTTTGCCATAATGGGCCCGGCAATACACTACCATGTGCGAAGCTTCGGGCGTCAAATAAGAAAGGAAGTCTTATCTGCTTGGGTGGTAAGAGCTGAAGGAAATATGCCCTAGAGGCAATAATAAAGTTGTTATTTATATTTCCTTATATCATGATAAATGTTTATTATCCATGCTAGAATTGTATTAACCGGAAACTTAGTACATGTGTGAATACATAGACAAAACAGAGTGTCCCTAGTATGCCTCTACTTGACTAGCTCATTCATTAAAGATGGTTAAAGTTTCCTGACCATAGACATGTGTTGTCATTTGATGAATGGGATCACATCATTAGAGAATGATGTGATGGACAAGACCCATCCGTTATCTTAGCATAATGATCGTTAAGTTTTATTGCTGTTGCTTTCTTCATGACTTATACATATTCCTCTGACTATGAGATTATGCAACTCCCGAATACCGGAGGAACACGTTGTGTGCTATCAAACGTCACAACATAACTGGGTGATTATAAAGATGCTCTACAGGTGTCTTCGAAGGTGTTTGTTGGGTTGGCATAGATCGAGATTAGGATTTGTCACTCCGAGTATCGGAGAGGTATCTCTGGGCCCTCTCGGTAATGCACATCACTATAAGCCTTGCAAACAATGTGACTAATGAGTTAGTTACGGGATGATGCATTACGGAACGAGTAAAGAGACTTTCCGGTAACGAGATTGAACTAGGTATGAAGATACCGACGATCGAATCTCGGGCAAGTAACATACCGATGACAAAGGGAATAACGTATGTTGTCATTGCGGTTTGACCGATAAAGATCTTCGTAGAATATGTGGGAACCAATATGAGCATCCAGGTTCCGCTATTGGTTATTGATCGGAGATATGTCTCGGTCATGTCTACATAGTTCTCGAACCCGTAGGGTCCGCACGCTTAATGTTCGATGACGATTTGTATTATGAGTTATGTGTTTTGGTGACCGAAGATTTTTCGGAGTCCCGGATGAGATCACGGACATGACGAGGAGTCTCGAAATGGTTGAGAGGTAAAGATTGATATATTGGAAGGTAGTATTCGGACACCGGAAGGGTTCCGGAGTGTATCGGGTACATACCGGAGTACCGGAGGGGTTACCGGAACCCCCCGGTGGAAGATATGGGCCATAGGAGGGAGGCTAACCAGCCCACAAGGGGCTGGTGCGCCCCCCACAAGGGAGGAGGCCGAATTGGACTAGGGAAGGGGGTGGCGCCCCCCTTTCCTTCTCCCTCTCCCTCTCCTTCCCTATTTCCACCTCCGGAGAAAGGAAAAGTGGGGGGGCGAATCCTACTAGGAGTGGAGTCCTAGTAGGACTCCCCCCCATGGCGTGCCCCCTTGGTGGCCGGCCTCCTCCTCCCCTCCTTTATATACAGGGACAGGGGGGCACCCTAGAGCACAACCGATATTCTCTTAGCCGTGTGCGGTGCCCCCCTCCACAGTTTACTCCTCCGGTCATAGCGTCGTAGTGCTTAGGCAAAGCCCTGCGCGGATCACATCACCATCACCGTCACCACGCCGTCGTGCTGACGAAACTCTCCCTCGACCTTCTGCTGGATCAAGAGTTCGAGGGACGTCATCGAGCTGAACGTGTGCAGAACTCGGAGGTGCCGTACGTTCGATGCTTGATCGGTTGGATCGCGAAAACGTTCGACTGCATCAACCGCGTTAAGCTAACGCTTCCGCTTTCGGTCTACGAGGGTACGTGGACACACTCTCCCCCTCTCGTTGCTATGCATCTCCTAGATAGATCTTGCGTGAGCGTAGAAATTTTTGAAATTGCATGCTACGTTTCCCAACAAGAGCATCTCTAGCAGACCTTTTATATCGCGCCGAACTGCAAAATAACTGCCGGTTTACAGTTTTGCGTGAAAAAGGTGACCCGAACATATACTGTATCAGACCGCGGTCTTTAAAAAAAATTGCGGGGTGCAGCAAATTCTTCGCCTCAACCTTTAGAAACAAGGGGCGGGAGGCCGACCCGAGGGTGACCCCTATCACTAGCAAGATTTGGCGGGAGGGACATTTTCGCGCGGCAGTTCCCGCTCTCCATTCCCTCCGCCGTCATTGATCTTCCTCGCCCGCTCAGGACAACCTCTCCCGGCTCTGTAATGCCACCATGGATGCCTCCCAGCCGTCGCCCCTCACCATGGAAGTCATGGACGCGCCAGCACCTCAAGCACATCTCGTCGCGGCGGTGTTTCGCCCGTCGCCGTTCAAGCCTCACCGCCCATCCCCGCAAGCGCCAGGGCAACGTCGTCCTCTAGAGCGATGCTCCCGTAGCCGCCGCCCGAAAGGCCCGCCCGCCCGCCGCCGCTGCGAATCCACTGTAGGCCGTCCCCATTGCGCAAGGTGGCGGGGGTGAAATGCAAGAAGGCGGCCACAAAAGGTACTGCGAGCACCGCGCGACCACCTCCTCCGAGCGCCACCCCAAGAGCTTCCCCTAGGATGCCCGCCGACAATGTTGTTGCCGCCATCCCGGAGGTGTTCGACGGAAAGGGCGCAAGGTATGGAAATTTGATTTTCTTTTAGTTGTTTTCACTTTTCGCCATTGCGATTGTTCGTGACTTGTGAAGCAAAATTATAGCGCCGATTTGCATGATGCAACTGCCGAGTTTGTGCACATGTTGGACGACAACGCCGTTGACATTGATCAAACCCCGATCGGTGATTACGGCTACAATGAGATGGATGGTGGTGTGCACGGTCACGGTGAGGAAGAAGATGAGATGGAGATGATTGGGGAGGGGGTGTTCGACCAAGGGCAAGCAAAAGTGCGCGCAAGATCGAAGAACTACACGCAATTGTAAGATCGGGTCTTGATCAAGGCTTGGGAATCTATGTCTCTTGATGCGTGCATCGGCACTAACCAAACCGCCAAGCGGTATTGGCAAAGGATAGAGGACCAGTTCTTCTGAATGATAGCAAAGTATCCCTCGAGGACGCCACGCACCTATAGGTCACTCCAAGGTCGTTGATATGCGATCAAGCCGATTTGTAGCCGTTGGAGTGGTTGCTTGGAGCAAGTCCGCAATGCACCTCCAAGTGGTACCGTTGAAGCTGATTATGTGAGTTTGTTTTCACATCCCAAGTAGTGGAAATGATTATGTGAGTGGTTGCATGTGACATACTTTGACATTGTTTTCATTTTGTAAGCCAAAATTGCGTAAGAAAGGTACAAGGACATGGAAGCTTCCAATGGCAAGTCATTTACACTAGAGCGTTGTTGGGAATTGCTTCAAAATAGCGAGAAGTGAAAGTTGATTGACAAAGAATCCCCACCGAAGAGAGGTTCACTCACCAAGATGTATGATGATGATGATGGCCCAAGAAACAAGAATAAGACCGATGGAAACAAGAAGGCCAAGGACAAGATCAAGAGGGAAGCGGAGGCATCAAGCTTGCAAGACAAGATAGACGCCATGATGCAATCAAATGAGTTGATGGTGGCCAAGACATTGGAGGCAAAGAAGGAGTTGGTCGACAAGAAGGCGCAAGAGAAGCAAGAAAAGTGGCAATTACTCAAGGAAGAGGGGTTGCGCAAGGCCGCCATTGAGGAGAGAAGAGCCCTTGCGAGAAGAACAAGGCCTTGGCCAAGCTTCTTCAAGAGGAGAACAAGATCATGACGATGAACCGCAATGACATGAACGACATCACCAAGGAATGTCATGATATCGCAAGGAGGGAGATCTTGGAGAGAAGGAAGCAAGCGACGACGGGTGGTGGCTTCAGTGGTGGTGGTGGACAGTGATGATGATGGTCATTGATAACCCACAAGTATAGGGGATCGCAACAATTTTTGAGGGTAGAGTATTCAACCCAAATTTATAGATTCGACATAAGGGGAGCCAAAGAATATTTGTAGGTATTAGCAGTTGAGTTGTCAATTCAACCACACCTGGAGATTAAATATCTGCAGCAACGTGATCAGTAGCACAGTAATATGATAGTTTGATAGTAGTAGTGATGATAGCAGTGGTAATGGTAACAGCAGTAACAGTTTTGTAGCAGTTGTAACAGTAGCAATAGCAACAGTAACTTAGCAAGAGCAATATGTGGAAAACTCGTAGGCATTGGATCGGTGCATTCGTTGGATGATATTCATTATATAACAATCATAACCTAGGGCGACACAAAACTAGCTCCAGTTCATAAATATAATGTAGGCATGTATTCCGTAAATAGTCATACATGCTTATGGAAAAGAACTTGCATGACATCTTTTGTCCTACCCTCCCGTGGTAGCTGATAACCCACAAGTATAGGGGATCGCAACAGTTTTCGAGGGTAGAGTATTCAACCCAAATTTATTGATTCGGCACAAGGGGAGCCAAAGAATATTCACGAGTATTAGCAGTTGAGTTGTCAATTCAACCACACATGAAAGACTGAATAACTGCAGCAAAGTATTTAGTAGCAAAGTAGTATGGAAGTAACGGTAACGGTGGCAAAAGTAACAGTAGCAGTTTTGTAGCGATTGTAACAGCAGTAACAACAAAAGTAACTTAGCAAAGATAAATATGTGAAAAGCTCGTAGGCATTGGATCGGCAATGATAATTGTGTTGGATAATATTCATCATGTAGCAGTCATAACCTAGGGTGACATAGAACTAGCTCCAATTCATCAATATAATGTAGGCATGTATTCCGTATATACTCATACGTGCTTATGGAAAAGAACTTGCATGACATCTTTTGTCCTACCCTCCCATGGCAGCGGGTGATAACCCACAAGTATAGGGGATCGTTTGTAGCCTTTTTCGATAAATAAGAGTGTCGAACCCAACGAGGAGCTAAAGGTAGAACAAATATTCCCTCAAGTTCTATTGACCACCGATACAACTCTACGCACACTTGACGTTTGCTTTACCTAAAACAAGTATAAAACTATTTGGTAGGTGAAAGGATAAGTTTGCAAGAATAAAACTAGAAGTACTTTGCGAGAATAAAAACTACGAATAAATTGCAAGGTAATAAAAGTAGATAGCTTTTGTCAACAAGAAAGTCATTTGTCCCTAGGCAATCGATAACTAGACCGGTAATCATTCTTGCAATTTTATATGAGGGAGAGGCATGAGCTAACATACTTTCTCTACTTGGATCATATGCACTTATGATTGGAACTCTAGCAAGCATCCGCAACTACTAAAGATCATTAAGGTCGTAAAACCCAACCATAGCATTAAGTATCAATTCCTCTTTACTCCCATACGCAACAACCCACTTATCCGTGTTCAGACTTCTGTCACTCCGGCAACCGACAACAAGCAAATTATGAATGTATTGCAACACCCTACAGTGGGGACCCCTCACGTTTGCGTGAGACGGAGGGCACCGTAGGACAACACCATAATAAAATATACACTCAAACCAACCACGATCATCAATTAGCCCATAGGACAAAACGGATCTACTCAAACATCATAGGATAAACACATATCATTGGGAAATAATATATAGTATTGAGCACCATGTTTAAGGAGAGATTAAAGCGGGGAGAAGGGGTGTTACACCACTGCATAGAGGGGGAGAAAGTTGGTGTTGATGGTTGCAATATTGTCGATGTAGATCGCCATCACGATCCTTGCCCCGGCGATGCTCGGGCGCCACCGGGAGAGAGGGGGAGAGAGCCCCCCTCCTTCTTCTTCTTCCTTGGCCTCCCCCCTAGATGGGAGGAGAGTTCCCCCTCTGGTCCATGGCCTCCATGGCGGCGGAGGGGCAGGAGCCCCTCCTAGATTGGATCTATCTCTCTCTTCTCTTCTGTTTCACATTCCTATTTTCTGGCCGAAAACCGTTTCTTATATTCCCGGAGATCCGTAACTCCGATTGTGCTGAGATTTTAACATAATTTTTTTCCGGATATAAGCTTCCTTGCGCCCGAGGTAGAGCTCCAACCGACTTACGAGGAGGGCACAACCCACCACCATACGTCTGGGCTGCCTAGCGCGTCCAGGTGTCTTGTGGTGGTTGTGGGCCCCCGTTTGCGTTGATTCCACCTCCCAAAAATCACAAATATTCCAAAATAATTCTTCGTAAAATTTTATTGCATTTGGACTTCGTTTGATATGGATATTCTGCAAAACAAAAACATGCAAAAAAACATGAACTGGCACTGGGCACTGGATCAATAGGTTAGTCCAATAAATCATATAAAATGTTACCAAAAGTATGTGAAAGTTGTATAATATTGGCATGGAACAATCAAAAATTATAGATACGATGGAGACGTATCAGCGGGGTCCTAATGGAAACTAAGGGATATTAAGGCCTCCTTTTAATAGAGAATCCGACCAAGGCATTAGCGCTTAGTGAATACATGAACTCCTCAAACTACGGTAATCACCGGAAAGAATCCCAATTATTGTCACCTTGGGGTATGCGGATCATAACTCGTAATAGGTGTCTACAACTTGCAAGATAGGATCAAGAACTCACTTATATTCATGAAAACATAATAGGTTCAGATCTGAAATCATGGCACTCGAGCCCTAGTGACAAGCATTAAGCATAGCAAGGTCATAGCAACATCAATCTTAGAACATAATGGATACTAGGGATCAAACCCTAACAAAACTAACTCGATTACATGATAAATCTCATCCAACCCATCACCGTCCAGTAAGCCTACGATGGAATTACTCACTCCCAGCGGTGAGCATCATGAAATTGGTGATGGAGGAAGGTTGATGATGATGATGGTGACGAATCCCCCTCTCCGGAGCCCCGAACGGACTCCAAATTAGCCCTCCCGATGAAGAACAGGAGGTGGCGGCAGCTCCGTATCATAAAACACGATGAATCCTTCTCTTCGATTTTTTTCTCCCCGAATAGGTACTTATAGAGTTGGAATTAGGGTCAGAGGAGGTCCAGGGGGCCCACAAGCTTGCAGGGCGCGCCCCTAGGGCTTGTGGCCTCTGGGTGGCCCCCCCTCTGGTTACTTTTTGCGCTAGTATTTTTTATATATTCCACAAAAATTCTTCGTAAATTTTCAGGTCAATCCGAGAACTTTGATTTCTGCACAAAAATAACACCATGGCAATTCTGCTGAAAACAGCGTCAGTCCGGGTTAGTTCCATTCAAATCATGAAAATTAGAGTCCAAAACAAGGGCAAAAGAGTTTGGAAAAGTAGATACGATGGAGACGTATCAACTCCCCCAAGCTTAACCCATTGCTTGTCCTCAAGCAATTGAGTTGACAAACTAAAAGTGACAAAGAAAAACTTTTACAAACTCTGTTTGATCTTGTTGTTGCAAATATGTCTAGCCAATATTCAGGTTTTCAGCAAAGATTATGAACTAACCAATTTCACAATAACATTTAGGTCTCACATTTACTCATATCAATAGCATAATCAACTAGCGAGCAATAATAATGAATCTCGGATGACAACACTTTTTCAAAACAGACATGATACAATATGATATAATGGTATCTCGCTAGCCCTTTCTGAGACCGCAAAACATAAATGCAGAGCACCCCTGAAGATCAAGGACTGACTAGACATTATAATTCATGGCAAAAGAGATCCAGTCACACTCATACTCAACATCAATTAATAAAAAAGCATACAAATGGCAGTGGTGCTCTCTAACTGGTGCTTTTTATAAGAAGATGATGACTCAACAATAAAAGTAAATAGATAGGCCCTTCGCAGTGGGAAGCAGGAATTTGCAGAGGTGCCAGAGCTCGAAGCTTTTAAAACAGATATGAATATAATTTTGAGAGGTATGCTTTCATTGTCAACATAAAAACCAAGAGATCTCACTATCTTCCATGCTAGACACATTATAGGCGGTTCCCAAACAGAATGATAAAGTTTTTACTCTCCCTCCACCAACAATCACACTCCACGGCTAGCCGCATCCACGGGTACCGTCCATACCAACAATAGTCCTGGGGGAGTTTTGTTTCATTATTATATTTTGATTTGATTTTGAGCATGGAACTGGGCATCCCGATTACCAGCCACTTTCTCGTGAATGACAAGTGAATAAACACTCATCGTGAGAATAACCCACCTAACATGGAAGATACTGACAGCCCCCAGTCGCTACATGAGCGATTCGGGCATACAAAACAGATTATTATTTGAAGGTTTAGAGTTTGGCACATGCAAATTTACTTGGAACGGCAGGTAAATACCGCATATAGGTAGGTATGGTGGACTCATATGGAACAACTTTGGGTTTAAGGAAGTGGGTGCACAAGCAGTAATCCCGCTTAGTGCAAGTGAAGGCTAGCAAAAAGATTGAGGAGCGACCAACTAGAGAGCGACAAAGGTCATAAACATGCATTGAGATTAATCAACATTGAATGCAAGCATGAGTAGGATATAAATCACCATGAACATAAATATCGTGGAGGCTATGTTGTTTTTGATTCAACTACATGCGTGAACATGTGCCAAGTCAAGCCACTTAAATCATTCAAAGGAGGATACCATCCTATCATACCACATCATAACCATTTTAAAATGCATGTTGGCACACAAGACAAACCATTATCCACTCCTAGCTAATTAAGCATGGCATGAGTAACTATAATCTCTAATTGTCATTGCAAACATGTTTCATTCATAATGGGCTAAATCAGGAACGATGAGCTACTCATATTTACAAAAACAAAATAGGTCGAGTTCGTACCAGCTTTTCTCCATCTCAATCATTTCATCATGGGATAATTAGATTTATGCCCCTAGTTGTGTCCCACTCGTCTGTTTTACCCCTAGTTCCCAAAAGTCACCGGTTCTGTCCAAGTCACTTTGCTCCTCTTATGCTTTTGCCCTTTGACCTTTTAACCATCAGTTTGAAAACTTCATAACTAATTCATACTAAATCAGAAAAATGCAAATAAGATACCAAAATGTTCAGAAAAACATCACCTATATGTCAGTGTCATTTGGATTCATGAAAAAAGTGTTGGAAAGTGCACATCTGAGTTTTAGCTCATTTGATACCACCATGAATAGTAAAATCTAAAAAAATTCAAAAAAATTCAAAAAAAATATGGTGGCAAAGAACGACAAATGTTCTAAGTGCTTGCCAAGTTTCATCAGGGAACGACATTCGTGGAAGTCGTGGCAAAAAAATAATCTATTTTGGAGTGCTGATTGTTTTTTTTTTGCCGCGGCACCCACGAATGTTATTCCTTGATGAAACTTGGCAGACACTTAAAACATTTGTCATTCTTTGCCACCAATTTTTTATTGAATTTTTTGAACTTTTTTAAATTTTACTATTCATGGTGGTAGCATAAGAGCTAAAACTCGGATGGGCACTTTTCAACACTTTTTTCATGAATGCAAATGACACTCACATATAGGTGATGTTTTTCCGAACATTTTGGTATCTTATTTGCATTTTTCTGATTTAATATGAATTAGTTATGAAGTTTTCAAACTAACGGTCAAAGGGCAAAAGCATAAGAGGAGCAAAGTGACTTGGACAGAACCGGTGACTTTTGGGAACTAGGGGTAAAACAAACGAGTGGGACACAACTAGGGGCATAAATCTAATTATCCCTTTCATCATATATCGTCATTATTGCCTTTCACTTGCACGAACGAACGGTGTGAATAATAATAAGAGTACACGTGCATTGGACTAAGCTGGAATCTGCAAACATTTATTCAGAGGAGAAGACAAGGTAATATGGGCTCTTTGTTAGAACAACAATAATGCAAATGAGAGCCACTCAACATTTTCATCGTGGTCTTTCCCTCACGACCCAAAGAAAAGGAAAAGAATTTCAAAGAAACACACTGAAACATTTTTGGAGTTTTTATTTTTCTGAAGAAAGTAAAACAAAAACGAGAAAAACTATTTACACGGGAAAGCTCCCAACAAGCAAAAGAAGAACGAGAAATCTTTTTGGGTTTTCTTTTAATACTACTACTAAATAAACTAGAAAGAAAAACTAAAAAGAAGCAAGAACTAATTTTTTTAGATTTTCTCAAAGTTTTTTAAACACACAAGAAGAAAGCAAGAAAAATAAACTAACATGGATAATACAATGAAAAAGGATGAACACCGACAACTGGAATGAATGTGTGAACATGAATGTAATGTCGGTGAGAAATACATACTCCCCCAAGCTTAGGCTTTTGGCCTAAGTTGGTCTATGGCCACGGCTGGCCTAGTGGATATCCAATATCGTAGTTGGGGTTGTACTGAGTTGCGGCCGCTACCGCTAGGAGGGCTGCCGCATGGAGGCGAGCGGCCTCCCCTGCTCTCTCATACTCGTCCGCCTCCTCTCTGGTTATGAAGTATCTTCGTTTTACCTGAAAGTCAAATAAGGCAGGAGCGGGAAGCGTAATATAGAAGACGCGCTCCCTGTCAAAGATTAGTCGGTACTGGAGGGGCTGTTCGCTCCTCTCAAGAAACTGGTAATGTACCATAGCATCAGAATCAAGGTAAGCAGGTTGTAACTCAATGTCATTTTCTCTTATGGGTACCCCGAGATAATTAGCTAATCGGGTGGCATAAATCCCACCAAAGAAATCTCCATCTAAATCATTATTATGTAACCGCCTTGCAACAATAGCCACCAAGTTATATCGTTTGTCACCCATTACCGCACTCTTGAGGACACTAAGATCTGATGCACAAAGGTGGCTATGATCACGTTTACCATTAATGCATCTACTTATAAAGAGAGCAAAATAATGTATAGTAGGAAAGTGAATGCTCCCTATAGTAGCTTGTGTGACATTTCTGGTTTCTCCCATAGTGAGGCTAGCAAGGAAATCAATGCAATCAGATTTACGAGGTTTGCTACTTCTTGAGCTTGCGTTGGTTTTTCCCTTGAAGAGGAAAGGGTGATGCAGCACAGTAGAGATAAGTATTTCCCTCAGTTAAGAACCAAGGTATCAATCCAGTAGGAGAAACGCGCAAGTCCCCAATAGATGCACCTGCACAAACAATCAAACACTTGCACCCAACGCGATAAAGGGGTTGTCAATCCCTTCGCGGTCACTTGCAAAGGTGAGATCTAATAGAGATAGATAAAACTAAATAAAAGATAACTAAATATTTTTGGGTTTTTTGGTTTATAGATCTGAAAATAAAAGATTGCAAGATAGTAGATCGGAAACAAGTATGATGGAAAATAGACCCGGGGGCCATAGGTTTCACTAGAGGCTTCTCTCTTGAAGGCAAATAATACGATGGGTGAACAAATTACTGTCGAGCAATTGATAGAAAAGCGCAAAGTTATGAAGATATCCAAGGCAATGATTATGTAATATAGGCATCATGTCCGTGTCAAGTAGACCGACTCCTGCCTACATCTACTACTATTACTCCACACATCGACCGCTATCCAGCATGCATCTAGAGTATTAAGTTCATAAAGAACGGAGTAACGCCTTAAGTAAGATGACATGATGTAGAGGAATAAACTAAAGCAATATGATGTAAACCCCATCTTTTTATCCTCGATGGCAACAATTCAATACGTGTCTCGCTACCCCTACTTTGTCACTGGGTGAAATCACGCAAGATTGAACCCAAAGCTAAGCACCTCTCCCATTGCAAGAAAAACCAATCTAGTTGGCCAAACCAAACCGATAATTCGAAGAGAAATACAAAGATATCAAATCATGCATATAAGAATTCAGAGAAGATTCAAATAATATTCATAGATAAGCTGATCATAAATCCACAATTCATCGGATCTCGACAAACACACCGCAAAAGAAGATTACATCAGATAGATCTCCAAGAACATCAAGGAGAACATGGTATTGAGAATCAAAGAGAGAGAAGAAGCCATCTAGCTACTAGCTATGGACCCATAGGTCTGAGGTAAACTACTCACGCTTCATCGGAAGGGCAATAGGGTTGATGTAGATGCCCTCCATGATTGAATCCCCCTCCGGCAGGATGCCGAAAAAGGCCCCAAGATGGGATCTCACGGGAACAGAAGGTTGCGGCGGTGGAAAAGTATTTTTGTGGATACTTCTGAGGGTTTTGGAATATATGTGAATATATAGGATGAAGGGCTAGGTCAGGGATCCCCGGGGGGGCACAAGGTAGCCCCCCCTAGGGCGCGCCCTCCACCCTTGCCGCCGCCTCGTGGCTCTTTTGGCTTGGACTCCAAGTCCCCTGGGTGTCTTCGGGTCCAAGAAAAATCATCGTGAAGTTTTATTCCGTTTGGACTTCATTTGGTATTCCTTTTCTGCGAAGCTCAAAAACAAGGAAAAAAACAGAAACTGGCACTGGGCTCTAGGTTAATAAGTTAGTCCCAAAAATAATATAAAATAACATAATAATGCATATAAAACATCCAAAACAGATAATATAATAGCATGGAACAATAAAAAATTATAGATACGTTGGAGACGTATCAAGCATCCCCAAGCTTAATTCCTGCTCGTCCTCGAGTAGGTAAATGATAAAAACAGAATTTTTGATGTGGAATGCTACCTAATATATTTATCCATGTAATTTTCTTCATTGTGGCATGAATGTTCAGATCCATAAGATTCAAAACAAAAGTTTAATATTGACATAAAAACAATAATACTTCAAGCATACTAATAAAGCAATCATGTCTTCTCAAAATAACATGGCCAAAGAAAGTTATCCCTACAAAATCATATAGTCTGGCTATGCTCCATCTTCATCACACAAAGTATTAAATCATGCACAACCCCGATGACAAGCCAAGCAATTGTTTCATACTTTTGATGTTCTCAAACCTTTTCAACTTTCACGCAATACATGAGCGTGAGCCATGGATATAGCACCATAGGTGGAATAGAATATGGTGGTTGTGGAGAAGACAAAAAGAAGGAGATAGTCTCACATCAACTAGGCGTATCAACGGGCTATGGAGATGCCCATCAATAGATATCAATGTGAGTGAGTAGGGATTGCCATGCAATGGATGCACTAGAGCTATAAGTTTATGAAAGCTCAAAAAGAAACTAAGTGGGTGTGCATCCAACTCGCTTGCTCACGAAGACCTAGGGCAATTTGAGGAAGCCCATCATTGGAATATACAAGCCAAGTTCTATAATGAAAAATTCCCACTAGTACATGAAAGTGACAACATAGGAGACTCTCTATCATGAAGATCATGGTGCTACTTTGAAGCACAAGTGTGGAAAAAGGATAGTAACATTGTCCCTTCTCTCTTTTCTCTCTCTTTTTTTTTGGTGGGCTTCTTTGGCCTCTTTTTTTTTGTGGGCTTCTTTGGCCTCTTTTATTTTTTATAAAGTCCGGAGACTCATCCCAACTTGTGAGGGAATCATAGCTTCCATCATCCTTTCCTCACATGGGACAATGCTCTAATAATGATGATCATCACACTTTTATTTACTTACAACTCAAGAATTACAACTTGATACTTAGAACAAAATATGACTCTATATGAATGCCTCCGGCGGTGTACCGGGATGTGCAATGATTCAAGAGTGACATGTATGAAAATATATGAATGGTGGCTTTGCCACAAATACGATGTCAACTACATGATCATGCAAAGCAATATGACAATAATGGAGCGTGTCATAATAAAACGGAAAGGTGGAAGTTGCATGGTAATATATCTCGGAATGGCTATGGAAATGCCACAATAGGTAGGTATGGTGGCTGTTTTGAGGAAGGTAATATGGTGGGTGTATGGCATCGGCGAAAGTTGCGCGGTACTAGAGAGGCTAACAATGGTGGAAGGGTGAGAGTGTGTATAATCCATGGACTCAACATTAGTCATAAAGAACTCATATACTTATTGCAAAAGTCTATTAGCTATCGAAACAAAGTATTAGACACATGCTCCTAGGGGGATAGATTGGTAGGAAAATACCATCGCTCATCCCCGACCGCCACTCATAAGGAAGGCAATCAATAAATAAATCATGCTCCGACTTCATCACATAACGGTTCACCATACGTGCATGCTACGGGAATCACAAACTTTAACACAAGTATTTCTACCAATCCACAATTACTCACTAGCATGACTCTAATATCACCATCTTTATATCTCAAAACAATCATAAGGAATCAAACTTCACATAGTATTCAATGCACTTTATATGAAAGTTTTTATTATATCCCGCTTGGATGCCATCATATTAGGACTAAATTCATAACCAAAGCAAATTACCATGCTGTTTAGAGAGACTCTCAAAATAATATAAGTGAAGCATGAGAGTTCAACAATTTCTATAAAATAAAGCCACCGCCGTGCTCTAAAAAGATATAAGTGAAGCACTAGAGCAAATTGCCTAGCTCAAAAAATATAAGTGAAGCACGTAGAGTATTCTAATAAATTCACGATTCATGCGTGTCCCTCTCAAAAGGTGTGTACAGCAAGGATGATTGTGGCAAACTAAAAAGAAAAGACTCATATTGTGACACCCCCGGCTTCATCGTGCGCTAACCATACACGCAAATGCACACGATCAAGCCTAAGGACTCACTTGAAGATATCACAACACAACTCTAAAACATAAATAAAGGCATACAAGCATTATATTACAAGCCATGGCCTCGAGGGCTTGAATACAAAAGCTTGAAGTCAACAAACATCAGTGGAAGCATCAGATATCTGAGTACAGATATAAAAGAGAAACAGATAGGCCTTTAAAAGGCGGGGCAAAAGAAAACACTACGATCGAAAAGGCGCAGGCCTCCTGCCTGGGACCCTCTGATCCTACTCCTGGTCGTCGGCAAGCTCGAAGTAGTAACCACCCTCGGGGTGGTAGTAGTAGTCATCGACGGGGGCAGCTGGCTCCGGGGCTCCGTCGTCTGGTTGCATCAAACGAATATGGGGAAAAAGAGGAAGCAAAGCAACCGTGAGTACTCATCCGAAGTACTCAGCAAGCAAGGATCTACACTACATATGCAACATTATCAAAGAAAGGATGTATATGTGGACTGGGCTATAGAAATGCCAGAATAGAGAGAAGGCCTAGTCCTATCGAAGACTAGCATCTTCAGCGGTCTTGCAGCATTAGAAGAGTGTAGATTAGTACAGTATAAAGTAGTGGTAGCATTAAGTATCAACCTCGGCCAGAGATCCTTTCTTGACTCCCTGCGAGAAAGCAATCCCAGAGCCATACTATCCATTTCTCAACTCAACATTTTGTTCTAGTTGTATCGATCAGGATACAACTCCGAGCGTCCGTTACCGAGGATCCGGCTATGCATAGATTAGTTCTTCCCTGCAGGGGTGCACCAACTTACCGACCACGCTCGCTTAACTCCGGCCGGACACACTTTTCTGGGTCATGCCCGGCCTCGGCCAAATGACACACCGCAACCCTACCTAGAGCTCAGCAGAGAGGTCCCCGTCGGTTTATATCCTAAGCGCTCAGGGGTCTTCGGCCATCGCCCTGTGCACTCCGGGTCGTTGCGCGCGGGGCGGGTCCAGGCTCCACCACTACAAGATGGTGCCGGCCCAGCCATGTCGCCATGTTGAACTGGACGTCTGACAGAGCTTTCGGCTGATGCATACGATGCAGAGTGCCCATAACTTTTCCCGCGTGATGGTTAGTGCTATTGGGCCAAAGGCCCACTCAGATCAAATATCCAAATCGTTAGTGTGTTGGTAGCGCGGTAACGAGCAGAGACTCACGATCGATGTGACCCCGTCGCGCCGTCTCGAGGACTTGCGGCAAGGGCTAAGAATGCCTGGCCACGCCTCGTATTTATCTCTCGGGTACCCTCTAGGTCAACCCATCTCCACATCACTCGCGGGTACCCCTCAGGGCCAACCCGATGTCATCATGGTTCTGTGTTAAGTCAAAGTAACCGTGTGTCCAAACACCAGGGGGAACCTGAGGAATCACCCTCGATGGATTCCACCTAATGTAGTATTCAAGGTGAACTTAGGAGGAACCACCCTCGAGGTTCACACTTGAGGTGTTGCACGACGGCGTCGTTATCGGGAGTGGTGAAGGAGGAATCACCCTCGAAAACCACGACCGAATAGCTACTCTACAGAGTTAACATCAGAAGTGCTAAACGAAGTATCACCCTCGGCACTCGATAGTAACGCTGCAGTGTCATACAACTAAGGGGGTGATGTGCGGTGCCGGGGCCTGGTTGTCGATCACGTTGATCGAGTCATCTGATAATCCAGCGGGGGCAACTGGGTCAAAGTGGGGTCTCTGGTGGGTCTCTAACCAGCCTATACTAAGCAGTTTAGGATAAGCAGGCAGGTATCAACAGCAGTTACAAAAACAGGCTATGCATCAGAGATAGGATAAACAGTAGCAGCAGCAATTTCTAATGCAAGCATAAGAGAGAAGAATAGGCGATATCAGCATGTTTAAAAAAGGGGGGTGATTGCCTGGTTGCTCTGCGGCAAAGGCCTGGTCTTCAACGGTGTAGTCAACCTCCGGAGCTGCATCGGCCTCGGGGACGACGTCGGTGCCGGGGTCTACCAAGAGAGAAGAGGGGGAGGAAACAAATAAATACACGGCAAACATATGCAACACAGAGCATGCTATGCTAACGTGCAGTGCAGGGTTGCCTAAAAGCATGTCTAAGTCATACTAGTTATTTTAGGATTTAAGTTGGATTTATTAACCGGTGTATATGCACTATTCATCTATCGGAAACATGCTAAAAGTTGCGGGTTCACCTCCGAAGAGGGTCCCAACACGGAAACAGATGGCTCGGTCAGATTCGTCTCGTCGTTCTGAGCAACTTTCATGTATAAAGTTTTTCGATCCGAGCTACGGTTTAATTTCTACGAATTTCTAAAGATTTTAGCATTTTCTGGAATTACTTAAATAACAGAAAAGGATTATTACGTCAGCATGACGTCAGCACTGCGTCAGCCAGTCAATTGAGCTGCTGACTGGTCAAACTGATAGGTGGGACCCACCTGTCAGCCACTGTAAGTCTAACAGTGGGTTAAACTAATTTAACAGACTAATTAGTGAGTGGACCCCATATGTCAGTGTCTAATTAATTACTAGATTAGTTTTAAAAGCTAATTAGTTTAGTTAATCGCAAGGGGCCCACCGGTCAGTCTCATACGGGCGTCACTAACTACCCCCGTTGACTGGCCACGTCAGCACGCCGGCGGCTAGTCGCCGGTGGCCATTTCCGCGGCGGCGCGGCTCGGGTTTCGCCGAAAATCGGCTACAGGCCACCGTTTTGGACGCGGTTTGGCTCGATCGATCCAGAAGACGATGCCGCATCTAACCGGAGTGGTTGCGGGGCCGGAGGTGGTCGGAGGTGACGGCGGCGAGCACCGCAACGGACGCCGGACTTCGGCCGTGGGTGGATCCGTCGATGTGGGGCACGAGGAAGCACGTGCGGGTGCGCGTACGGGTCGCGGGGAGGAGCTGAGCATGCCTATGTGCTCAGACGGCCTTGGCAGCGACTACAACGACGGTGGATAGATATGCGGCGGAGACGAGCTCCGGTGAGGTTGTTGGGGACGAATCCATGCGGGGAAGAGAGGGGAAGGGAGCGCGGGCTTACAGGGAGCCTGTAGGTGAGCTCAGTGTGCGCGGGGAAGGCTCGACGGTGCCAGAAACGTCGATGAACACCGGCGAACCGTAGGTTGAAGATGAGCTCGTGGGGCTCGCAGCGATGGTTCCCGACGCCAATGGCTTGGCGCAGGCGGTGTAGCAGACGGCGGTGGAGCGCTACGACATCTCGGCAAAGGGTGGGGACGACGGAGA
This sequence comes from Thinopyrum elongatum, assembly GCA_011799875.1. NCBI lineage: Eukaryota > Viridiplantae > Streptophyta > Magnoliopsida > Poales > Poaceae > Thinopyrum > Thinopyrum elongatum. Next base: position 135,208,299 of record CM022298.1, read on the forward strand.
GCGCGGGATCGACGGCGGCGGCGATGGAAGCTTTTGGGCGAGGAAGAGAGTGCGCAAGGGAGAGGACGAGGGGGAAAATGAGGGTGACTAGGGTTTCCAGGGAGGTGCGGGGAGCTTATCCACCTCCACAGCTTGACAGATGGACGACGCATGCGGCATCGGCGACGTGTCGGTGGGCGCGGCCGACAGGGCGCGAGGTAGGGGACGAGCACGGTGGTGGGCTGGGTTGGTTACTGTAGCCCAGAGGCTTGAGTGCATAGTACGCCTGGCCTTTTTCCCATTTTATATTTCTGCCTTTTGCTACAAAAGGTTTTTAGAATTAAAAGAGGCTGGCAAATGACTTAGTGTAAAAGTGAAACTGGGCCACAAAAGTGCAATGCAACATTATGCCCTGCCACGAAAAGTTTCAGGGCCATAGGAAGCGGTTAGGCATTTTTAGAAATTGAAAAGGGCAAGATAAATGTTGCTGGACCACTAAAATAAAATCCAGGGGCATTTTGGGAATTCAAAAGAGGTAGGTTTCAACATGACAAATATTTAGGAAATATTTACCAAATTATGAACTATTTTAATTGCATGACAGAAGAAATAAATATTTGACATGCAATTTGAATTTGAATTTGAAGCAAATTTTGGACAAGTGGCATTTTGGCTTAGTAAAGCAGGATTACAAGGCCAGCATTAGAGGAGGATTACTGTGGTGTGATGTTGGGGATGTTACAAATCTCCTCCACTACAAGAAATCTCGTCCCAAGATTTAAGTGGGGAAGTAAAAAGTAATTTCGGGAGAACTGACCCTTATAGGGTTAATTATCTGGTGAACAATTCAGGGAAATGTGGCAGAATTATCTCTCGAGTTGAGACTTAGGAAAACATCGAGAGCAAAGTATGAAGGTACGAATAAGAAGTTTCAAGCAAACGGACATCCAATCGATACCTGAATAGAGTATGTAGAGGGGTTCAGAGCATCGGGAATAGATCATCTCTCGGAGGGTGGCTCGTAATAACACACAAAACCAAGGTCATAGGATACTTCGGAATCAAGGATGTACAATAGAGTCAGGTTACGATCCTGTGGAACTGTGGGGGGTGTCGATCAAAAATAGGAAGAATGGTGACATCTTACCGGTCACGACAACAATTAAGCAGTGTAATAGATACTTATCAGTAGCCAATTAAGACATACAGATCCATACACAGAGTCGGGTACATGCGAACAGCATAACGGCGCAAATTTAAAAGCTAGATATGCTAGGCGGCACGCCGGCACGCGGTGGAGGGATACAACAACGCGACATAGCGACATGCTACATCAACGTCGAGGAAAACCTCTGTAACGGGGTAACTGCAAGTGCGGACGACGAATGGCCGTCGCAGGAAAATCCTGCTCTCCATGTGCACTCTGATGCAGAATCTGGTCTCGAGCTGGAAGAAGAGGCCCACGTGCAGGTGTGTGACCTCCAACAGCAGGCCAATCAATACCAGTATACATATGAGTCATGCGCGGGTAAAGGATGTACTCCGAATGTATCCCTGCTCGAACAGCTGGTAGCAACTATGTCATAGCATCGTAGAGACGTGCTCGAGTGGCAAACAACTCGACGGCAAGAGCCCGAATAGTGTGATCCAGAGCCTGAGTGCACTGAATCAGAACCTGCGGATCGTAACGACGACGCTCATACGGGGCACAGATAGCTGTGTAGTACCCAGTAGCATCTCCAGCAGGGGCATACGAAATGTATCGGAACTCAGAGTCATCCAAGCTAATGCTAAGCTCTCCTCGGAGACGTGCGACAGCAAAGTAGGCGGCATCATGGACTGCCATCTCAATCATCACGCCGATACCGTGGAAAAGGTGCAGCTCGGTGTCTGAGTCATCTTGCTGATCATAGATACAAACGTCAGCATGGTACTACTCCTGGTTGAACTCCCGGTAATCCTCGTAGACCATGTACTCGGGGTACCAGCGGTAGCCCAGTCTGGTTAGGAGGGCGATCAAGATAGCTGGAAAACCAGGGGCGTCACTAGCCCAAGTGCGAAGCACAAGCTGCGTCGCAGGGCATGGTGGAAACAAACGATCCATCTGAAATAGAGGAAATTCAGGATTGTCAAATGACAATGAGAATTATGATACAACTCGGAGAGAAAAGGTTAAACAAACCAATGGAAAGGAAAATGATTATCAGACTAATAAGATCAATGGTAAGGAATAAGCACAGATATCCAGCTCTCCGGGTAGACAAGATTTACGAGATCCTAAGTGTCGGGGTTAGTAAGTCCATTTTAACCCGAATAGAAGAGAATTCAGAGTCCCAGAGTATAGAGGAGGAATAAAAGATCCCAATACCACCCATTTGGCGACGTGGGCTCGTAAGCCACGCAGCCAAGTTAGTAAAACAATTTTGGACCACTAGACTCAACTTCGGCCAAGGAGTTGGAAAGGGGGATCCTATAGGCAGTCGGCTCTGATACCAACCTGTGACGCCCCCGGCTTCATCGTGCACTAACCATACACACAAGTGCACACGATCAAGCCTAAGGACTCACTTGAAGATATCACAACACAACTCTAAAACATAAATAAAGGCATACAAGCATTATATTACAAGCCAGAGCCTCGAGGGCTCGAATACAAAAGCTTGAAGTCAACAAACATCAGCGGAAGCGTCAGATATCTGAGTACAGATATAAAAGAGAAACAGATAGGCCTTTAAAAGGCGAGGCAAAAGAAAACACTATGATCGAAAGGCGCAGGCCTCCTGCCTGGGACCCTCTGATCCTACTCCTGGTCGTCGGCAAGCTCGAAGTAGTAACCACCCTCGGGGTGGTAGTAGTAGTCGTCGACGGGGCAGCTGGCTTCGGGGCTCCGTCGTCTGGTTGCATCAAACGGATATGGGGAAAAAAAGGAAGCAAAGCAACCATGAGTACTCATCCGAAGTACTCAGCAAGCAAGGATCTACACTACATATGCAACATTATCAAAGAAAGGATGTATATGTGGACTGGGCTGCAGAAATGCCAGAATAGAGAGAAGGCCTAGTCCTATCGAAGACTAGCATCTTCAGCGGTCTTGCAGCATTAGAAGAGTGTAGATTAGTACAGTATAAAGTAGTGGTAGCATTAAGTATCAACCTCGGCCAGAGATCCTTTCTCGACTCCCTACGAGAAAGCAATCCCAGGGCCATACTATCCATTTCTCAACTCAACATTATGTTCTAGTTGTATCGATTGGGATACAACTCCGAGCGTCCGTTACCGAGGATCCGGCTATGCATAGATTAGTTCTTCCCTGCAGGGGTGCACCAACTTACCCACCACGCTCGCTTAACTCCGGCCGGACACACTTTTCTGGGTCATGCCCGGCCTCGGCCAAACGACACACCGCAACCTTACCTAGAGCTCAGCAGAGAGGTCCCCGTCGGTCTATATCCTAAGCGCTCAGGGGTCTTGGGCCATCGCCCTGTGCACTCCGGGTCGTTACGCGCAGGGCGGGTCCAGGCTCCACCACTACAGGATGGTGTCGGCCCAGCCGTGCCGCCATGCTGAACTGGACGTCTGACAGAGCTTTCGGCTGATGTATACGATGCAGAGCGCCCATAACTTTTCCCGCGTGATGGTTAGTGCTATCGGGCCAAAGGCCCACTCAGATCAAATATCCAAATCGTTAGTGTGTTGGTAGCGCGGTAACGAGCAGAGACTCACGATCGATGTGACCCCGTTGCCCCATCTCGAGGACTTGCGGCAAGGGCTAAGAATGCCCGGCCATGCCTCGTATTTATCTCTCGGGTACCCTCCAGGTCAACCAGTCTCCACATCACTCGCGGGTACCCCTCAGGGCCGACCCGATGTCATCATGGTTCTGTGTTAAGTCAAAGTAACTGTGTGTCCAAACACCAGGGGGAAACCTGAGAAATCACCCTCGATGGATTCCACCTAATGTAGTCGTCAAGGTGAACTTAGGAGGAACCACCCTCGAGGTTCACACTTGAGGTGTTGCACGACGGCGTCGTTATCAGGAGTGGTGAAGGAGGAATCACCCTCAAGGACCACGACCGAATAGCTACTCTACAGAGTTAACATCAGAAGTGCTAAATGAGGTATCACCCCCGGCACTCGATAGTAATGCTGTAGTGTCGTACAACTAAGGGGGTGATGTGCGGTGCCAGGGCCTGGTTGTCGATCACGTTGATCGAGTCATCTGATAATCCAGCGGGGGCAACTGGGTCAAAGTGGGGTCTCTGGTGGGTCTCTAACCAGCCTATACTAAGCAGTTTAGGATAAGCAGGTAGGTATCAACAGCAGTTACAAAAACAGGCTATGCATCAGAGATAGGATAAACAGTAGCAGCAGCAATTTTTAATGCAAGCATAAGAGAGAAGAATAGGCGATATCGGCATGTTCTGCGGCAAAGGCCTGGTCTTCAATGGTGTAGTCAACCTCCGGAGCTGCGTCGGCCTCGGGGACGACGTCGGTGTCGGGGTCTACCGAAAGAGAAGAGGGGGAGGAAACAAATAAATACACGGCAAACATATGCAACACAGAGCATGCTATGCTAACGTGCAGTGTAGGGTTGCCTAAAAGCATGTCTAAGTCATACTAGTTATTTTAGGATTTAAGTTGGATTTATTAACCGGTGTATATGCACTATTCATCTATCGGAAACAGGCTAAAAGTTGCAGGTTCATCTCCGTAGAGGGTCCCGACACGGAAACAGATGGCACGGCTAGATTCATCTCGTCGTTCTGAGCAACTTTCATGTATAAAGTTTTTCGATCCGACCTACGGTTTAATTTCTATGAATTTCTAAAGATTTTAGCATTTTCTGGAATTACTTAAATAACAGAAAAGGATTATTACCTCAGCATGACGTCCGCACTGCGTCAGCGAGTCAATTGAGCTGCTGACTGGTCAAACTGACAGGTGGGACCCACCTGTCAGCCATTGTAAGTCTAACAGTGGGTTAAACTAATTTAACAGACTAATTAGTGAGTGGACCCCATATGCCAGTGTCTAATTAATTACCAAATTATTTTAAAAGCTAATTAGTTTAGTTAATCACAGGGGGCCCACCGGTCAGTCTCACACGGGCGTCACTAGCGACCCCCGTTGACTGGCCACGTCAGCACGCCGGCGGCTAGTCGCCGGTGGCCATTTCCGTGGCGGCGCGGCTCGGGTTTCACCGGAAATCGGCTGCAGGCCATCGTTTTGGACGCGGTTGGGCTCGATCGATCCGGAAGACGATGTCGCATCCAACCGGAGTGGTTGCGGGGCTGGAGGTGGTCGGAGGTGACGGCGGCGAGCATCGCAGCGGATGCCGGACTTCGGCCGTGGGTGGATCCGTCGATGTGGGGCACGAGGAAGCACGTGCGGGTGCACGTAGGGGTCGCAGGGAGGAGCTGTGCATGCCTATGTGCTCGGACAGCCTTGGCAGCGACTACAACGACGACGGTTAGATATGCGGCGGAGACGAGCTCCAGTGAGGTCGCTGGGGACGGCTACGGGGATGAATCCGTGCGGGGAAGAGAGGGGAAGGGAGCGCGGGCTTACAGGGAGCCTGTAGGTGAGCTCAGTGTGCGCGGGGAAGGCTTGATGGTGCCAAAAACGTCGACGAACGCCGGCAAACCGTAGGTTGAAGATGAGCTCGTGGGGCTCGCGGCGATGGTTCCCGACGCCAATGGCTTGGCGCAGACGGTGGTGGAGCGCTACGACATCTCGGCGAAGGGTGGGGACGATGGAGAGCGCGGGATCGACGACGGCGGCGATGGAAGCTTTTAGGCGAGGAAGAGAGTGCGCGAGGGAGAGGACAAGGGGGAAAATGAGGGTGACTAGGGTTTCCAGGGGGTGCGGGGAGCTTATCCACCTCCACAGCTCGGCGGATGGACGACGCGTGCGGCATCGGCGATGTGTCGGTGGGCGCGGCCGACAGCGCATGAGGTATGGGACGAGCGCGGTGATGGGCTGGGCTGGTTACTGTAGCCCAGAGGCTTGAGTGCACTGTACGCCCGGCCTTTTTCCCATTTTCTATTTCTGCCTTTTGCTACAGAAGGTTTTCAGAATTAAAAGAAGCTGGCAAATGACTTAGTGTAAAAGTGAAACTGGGCCACAAAAGTGCAATGCAACATTATGCCCTGCCACAAAAAGTTTCAGGGCCATAGGAAGCGGTTAGGCATTTTTAGAAATTGAAAAGGGCAAGATAAATGCTGCTGGACCACTAAAATAAAATCCAGGGGCATTTTGGGAATTCAAAAGAGGTAGGTTTCAACATGACAAATATTTAGGAAATATTTACCAAATTATGAACTATTTTAATTGCATGACAGAAGAAGTAAATATTTGACATGCAATTTGAATTTGAATTTGAAGCAAATTTTGGACAAGTGGCATTTTGGCTTAGTAAAGTAGGATGACAAGGCCAGCTTTAGAGGAGGATTACTGTGGTGTGATGTTGGGGATGTTACACATATCATACAAGACGCTCCAAGCAAAACACATATCATGTGGTGAATAAAAATATAGCCTCAAGTAAATTTACCGATAGACGAAGACGAAAGAGGGGATGCCATCCGGGGCATCCCCAAGATTAGGCTCTTGGTTATCCTTGAATATTACCTTGGGGTTCCTTGGGCATCCCCAAGCTTAGGCTCTTGCCACTCCTTATTCCATAGTCCATCAAATCTTTACCCAAAACTGAAAACTTCACAACACAAAACTCAACAGAAAACTCGTGAGATCCGTTAGTATAAGAAAATAAATCACCACTTTTGGTACTGTTGTGAACTCATTCTTTATTTATATTGGTGTAATATCTACTGTATTCCAACTTGTCCATGGTTCATACCCCCCGATACTACCCATAGATTCATCAAAATAAGCAAACAACACATAAAAAACAAAATCTGTCAAAAACAGAATAGTCTGTGAAGATCTGAATTGATCTAATACTTATGTAACTCCAAAAAATCTGAAAAATTAGGAAAACAGAGTAAATTTGTATATAAATCTTTTGTAAAAAATACATTGTTTTTAGTCTCTGATGTTAATTACTAAAATTCTGCAACTGGACGCAAAAGTTTCTGTTTTTCAGCAAGATCAAATCAACTATCACCGTAAGCCATCCCAAAGGTCTTACTTGGCCCAAACACTAATTAAAACATGAAAACACATCTAACCAGAGGCTACATGAAAAATTTATTGAAAAACAGAACCAAAAAAACAAGAACAAAAGTAGACCGACTCCTGCCTACATCTACTACTATTACTCCACACATCGACCGCTATCCAGCATGCATCTAGAGTATTAAGTTCATAAAGAACGGAGTAACGCCTTAAGTAAGATGACATGATGTAGAGGAATAAACTCAAGCAATATGATGTAAACCCCATCTTTTTATCCTCGATGGCAACAATTCAATGCGTGTCTCGCTACCCCTACTTTGTCACTGGGTGAAATCACGCAAGATTGAACCCAAAGCTAAGCACCTCTCCCATTGCAAGAAAAACCAATCTAGTTGGCCAAACCAAACCAATAATTCAAAGAGAAATACAAAGATATCAAATCATGCATATAAGAATTCAGAGAAGATTCAAATAATATTCATAGATAAGCTGATCATAAATCCACAATTCATCGGATCTCGACAAACACACCGCAAAATAAGATTACATCGGATAGATCTCCAAGAACATCGAGGAGAACATGGTATTGAGAATCAAAGAGAGAGAAGAAGCCATCTAGCTACTAACTATGGACCCGTAGGTCTGAGGTAAACTACTCACGCTTCATCGGAAGGGCAATAGGGTTGATGTAGATGCCCTCCGGGATCGTATCCCCCTCCGGCAGGATGCCGAAAAAGGCCCCAAGATGGGATCTCACGGGAACAGAAGGTTGCGGCGGTGGAAAAGTATTTTCGTGGATGCTTCTGAGGGTTTTGGAATATATGTGAATATATAGGACGAAGGGCTAGGTCAGGGGATCCCCGGGGGGGGCACAAGGTAGGGGGCGCCCCCCCCCCCCCTAGGGCGCGCCCTCCACCCTTGCCGCCGCCTCGTGGCTCTTCTGGCTTGGACTCCAAGTCCCCTGGGTGTCTTTGGGTCCAAGAAAAATCATCGTGATGTTTTATTCCGTTTGGACTCCATTTGGTATTCCTTTTCTGCGAAGCTCAAAAACAAGGAAAAAACAGAAACTGGCACTGGGCTCTAGGTTAATAAGTTAGTCCCCAAAATAATATAAAATAGCATAATAATGCATATAAACATCCAAAATAGATAATATAATAGCATGGAACAATAAAAAATTATAGATACGTTGGAGACGTATCAAGGTTCACTATGAATACCCCATTGCGGGATTTTACATACTTCATTAAAATCTTCAAGGTCCATTTGAAATGATTTATCATATAGATCAAATAAAACAGAATGTGTATTGCGCTTGGATGTAAACTCAAATCTCCGCACAAAGGAATCGGTGAGGTGATAGTATTGCCGGCACTTATCTGACACAAAGTCCTCAAGGCCAGTGTTTTGTACGTAAGCATCAAATTCCTCCTTAAAACCTGCATGAGCCATGAAATGATCCAACGGCCATTCATAAGGCCGCACTAGAGCTTCCCTTGGTGGTTCAAGGTCTGGATCACGTATCGCGAGCCTTGGGCTTTCTTCTTTGAGGAACCACCTTGGTATATTTTCCTAAACATTTTCTCCCTCTGAAAAAAAATTCTGAAATTTTTAGTGACTCAAAATAAAAGTGAACCAAACTCAACAAGATTGATAGCAACTACTCCCACAAGTGTCTAGAGGCTATATCATGCAACAAAACTACTTTGGACCATATAAATTTGACATGCAAGCTCAAGAACATGGTCACCACAGCAGCAAAAAATTGCAATAAATAAAGCACTAGAACAAAAACTAATTGGACCGACGGAGGAGTCACATACCGATGAACAATCCCCCAAAACAATTTCGAAAATGGAGTTCCGAGCAAGCAGATCGAAAATGGCAGCAAAATGAGCAAGAACACGGGTTTGAGCAATGGTGTGATTTTTTCTGGAGGAAGAAGAAGTAGATGGGTGGCTAGAATAAGTAAGGGGACCCACGTGGGAACCACAAGCCCTATAGGCGCGCCCTGGGGGGTGGGCGCGTCCTGTGGGCTTGTGGCCCACTGGTGCACCCCCCCTGAGGTGTGTTCAGTGCCAAAAATTCTTAAATAATATAGAAAAAATCATACTAAATTTTCAAGGTATTTGGAGAACTTTTATTTTCTGGTCATTTTTTATTGCATGGATAATTCAGAAAATAGAAAAATAATAGTATTTTTTTCTTTATTTACTCTAAATAACAGAATCTAAAAAGTGGGTACAGAGAGTTGTGTTTACTAAATTCATCCATCTCATGTCCGTCACAAGGAATCCATTAACAAGGTTGATCAAGTCTTATTAACGAACTTCTTCCGAATGACATGAAACCGGAGAATCTTCGTATAACACTAGGTTACCTCAACGGGGATATGCATGTCCCCAACAATAAGAATATCATATTTCTTTTTGACAGTAGGAATAGGGAATTCAAAACCTCCAATAGTAATTGTTGAAATTTTTCCAATAGAATTGATACTATTCACTCGAGGTTGTTTCTTCGGAAAGTGTACCGTATGCTCGTTACCATTAACATGAAAAGTGACATTGCCCTTGTTGCAATCAATAACAGCCCCTGCAGTATTCAAAAAGGGTCTACCAAGGATGATCGACATACTGTCGTCCTCGGGTATATCAAGAATAACAAAGTCCGTTAAAAAAGTAACATTTGCAACTACGACAGGTACAGCCTCACAAATACCGATGGGTATAGCAGTTGATTTATCAGCCATTTGCAAAGAGATTTCAGTAGGTGTCAACTTGTTCAAATCAAGTCTACGATATAAAGAGAAAGGCATAACACTAACACCAGCTCCCAAATCACATAAAGCAGTTTTAACATAGTTTCTTTTAATGGAGCATGGTATAGTTGGTATTCCTGGATCTCCTAGTTTCTTTGGTATTCCACCCTTAAATGTATAATTAGCAAGCATGGTGGAAATTTCAGCTTCTAGTATCTTTCTTTTATTAGTAACAATATCTTTCATATACTTAGCATAAGGAGACATTTTCAGAATATCAGTCAAACGCATACGCAAAAAGACAGGTCTAAGCATTTCAACAAAGCGCTCAAAGTCTTCATCATCCTTTTTCTTGGATGGTTTAGGAGGAAAGGGCATGGGTTTCTGAACTCACGGTTCTCTTTCTTTACCATGTTTCCTAGCAATGAAGTCTCTCTTATCATATCTTTTATTCTTAGGTTGTGGGTTATCAAGATCAACAGCAGGTTCTATCTCCACATCATTATCATTACTAGGTTGAGCATCATCACGAACATCATCATTATCATTATTACTAGGTTCATGTTCATCACCTGATTGTGTTTCAGCATCAGAAATAGAAATTTCATTTGGATTCTCAGGTGTGTCTATAACAGGTTCCCTAGAAGCATGCAAAGTCCTATCATCATTCCTTTTATTTTTAGAAGGACTAGGTGCATCAGTATTAATTCTCTGAGAGTCTTACTCAACTCTCTTAGGATGGCCTTCAGGATACAAAGGTTCCTGAGTCATTTTACCACCTCTAGTCATAACTCTAACAACATTATCATTCATCTTATTATTCATTTCATTAAGCAAATCATTTTGTGCCTTGAGAACTTGTTCTACTTGAGTTTTTACCATGGAAGCATGTTTACTAACAAACTTGAGATTATTAAAAGTTCTACACATATAGTCACTCAAGTGTTCAAGCATATAAGCATTTATTTTCAATTGTCTACTAACATGTGCATTGAAGTTCTCTTGTTTAACAATAAAGTTATCAAATTCATCCAAGCACTGACTAGCAGATTTATTATAAGGAATATCACCTTCATCAAATCTACAGAGAGAATTTACCTCTACTACCTATGCCGGGTTATCAAGACCATGTATTTCTTCAATAGGTGGTAAATTCTTAACATCTTCAGCTTTAATACCTTTTTCTTTCATAGATTTCTTTGCCTCTTGCATATCTTCAGGACTGAGGAATAGAATACCTCTCTTCTTCGGAGTTGGCTTGGGAGATGGTTCAGGAAGAGTCCAATCATTATCATTACTCAATATATTATTCAATAATACTTTAGCTTGTTCAACAGTTCATTTCCTTAAAACACAACCAGCACAACTATCTAGGTGGTCCCTAGAAGCATCGGTTAGTCCATTATAAAAGATATCAAGTATTTCATTTTTCTTGAGAGGATGATCAGGCAAAGCATTAAGTAATTGGAGAAGCCTCCCCCAAGCTTGTGGGAGACTCTCTTCTTTAATTTGCACAAAGTTAAATATTTCTTGTAAAGCAGCTTGTTTCTTATGAGCAGGAAAATATTTTTCAGAGAAGTAATATATCATATCCTGGGGACTACGCACACATCCAGGAGTAAGAGAATTAAACCATATCTTAGCATCACCCTTTAATGAGAAAGGAAAGAACTTAAGAATATAGTAATAGCGAATTTTTTCCTCATGAGCAAATAGGGTGGCTATATCATTTAATTTAGTAAGATGTGCCACAACGGTTTCAGATTCATAACCATGGAAAGGATCAGATCCAACCAAAGTAATTAACTCAGGGTCGACAGAGAATTCATAATCCTTATCAGTAACAAAGATAGGTGAAGTGGCAAACTTAGGATCATATTGCATTCTAGCATTCAAAGATTTTTCTTTCCACTTGCATAGTAATTTCTTAAGATCATCTCTATCCTTACAAGCAAGAAAGTCCCTAGTGATACGTCTCCAACGTATCTATAATTTTTTATTGTTCCATGCTATTATATTATCTGTTTTGGATGTTTTATATGCATTAATATGCTATTTTATATAATTTTTGGGACTGACCTATTAACCTAGAGCCCAGTGCCAGTTTCTGTTTTTTCCATGTTTTTGAGTTTTACATAAAAGGAATACCAAACGGAGTCCAAACGGAATAAAACTTTCGTGATGATTTTTCTTGGACCAGAAGACATCCAGAGGACTTGGAGAGGGGGCCACAAGGTTCCTGAGGAGGCCACAAGCCTGCCAGGCGTGCCCTGAGGGCTTGTGGGCCCCTCGGAGGTCTCCTAACCTTAATCTTTGCACTATAAATTCCCAAATATTCCCAAACCACCAGAGGCGTCCACCAAAATACTTTTCCGCCACCGTAAGTCTCTGTTCCCGTGAGATCCCATCTTGGGGCCTTTTTCGGCGATCTGCCGGAGGGGGATTCGATCACGGAGGGCCTCTACATCAACCTTGCTACCCTTTCGATGATGTGTGAATAGTTTACCACAGACCTACGGGTCCATATCTAGTAGCTAGATGGCTTCTACATCAACTCTATTGCCCTTCCGATGAAGCGCGAGTAGTTTACCACAGACCTACGGGTCCATATCTAGTAGCTAGATGGCTTCTTCTCTCTCTTTGATGTTCAATACAATGTTCTCCTCGATGTTCTTGGAGATCTATTCGACGTAATACTTTTTTACGGTGTGTTTGTTGAGATCCGATGAATTGTGGATTTATGATTAGATTATCTATGAATATTATTTCAGTCTTCTCTGAACTCTTTTATGCATGATTAAGATATCTTTGTATTTCTCTTCGAAATATCGATTTGGTTTGGCCAGCTAGATTGGTTTTTCTTGCAATGGGAGAGGTGCTTAGTTTTGGGTTCAATCTTGCGGTGTCCTCACCCAGTGATAGAAGGGGTAGCGAGGCACGTATTGTATTGTTGCCATCAAGGATAAAAAGATGGGGTTTATATCATATTGCTTGAGTTTATCCCTCTACATCATGGCATCTTACTTAAAGCGTTACTCCGTTCTTATGAACTTAATACTCTAGATGCATGCTGGATAGCGGTCGATGTGTGGAGTAATAGTAGGGGATGCAGAATCGTTTCGGTCTACTTGTCACGGACGTGATGCCTATTGATACGTCTCCAACGTATCTATAATTTTTGCTTGTTCCATGTTGTTATATTATCATTCTTGGATGTTTTACAATCATTTTATAGCAACTTTATATCATTTTTTGGGACTAACCTATTGACATAGTGCCCAGTGCCAGTTGTTGTTTTTTGCTTGTTTTTTTACTTCGCAGAAAATCAATACCAAACGGAGTCCAAACGCAGCAAAACTTTTTGGAGAATTTTTCTGGACCAGAAGACACCTGTTGGGCCAAAGAAGTACTAGAGGGGGGCTCCGAGGGGAGCACAACCCACCAGGGCGCGCCTGGGGGCCCAGGCGCGCCCAGGTGGTTGTGCCCACCTCGGTGGCCTCCCGCACTACCTCTTCACAATATAAATACCCAAATATTCCAAAAACCCTAGGGGAGTCGACGAAACACAATTCCAGCTGCCGCAAGTTCCAGAACCACGAGATCCAATCTAGACACTATCTCGGAGGGGTTCATCATCCTCATTGGTGCCTCTCCGATGATGCGTGAGTAGTTCATTGTAGACCTATGGGTCTGTAGGCAGTAGCTAGATGGCTTCTTCTCTCTTTTTGATTCTCAATACAATGGTCTCTTGGAGATCTATTTGATGTAACTCTTTTTGCGGTGTGTTTGTTGGGATCCGATGAACTTTGAGTTTATGATCAGATCTATATCCATGAAAGTTATTTGAGTTCTTTGATCTCTTTTATGCATGATTTCTTATAGCCTCATATTTCTTCTTCGAATATTTGGTTTAGTTAGGCCGACTAGATCGATTTTTCTTGCCATGGGAAGAGGTGCTTTGTGATGGGTTCGATCGTGCGGTGTTCTTTCCTAGTGACAGAAGGGGCAGCAAGACACGCATGTATCGTTGCTATTAAGGATAACAAGATGGGGGCTATTCCTACATGAATAGATCTCGTCTACATCATGTCATCGTTCTTATTGCATTACTCTGTTTCTCCATGAACTTAATACACTAGATGCATGCTGGATAGTGGTCGATGTGTGGAGTAATAGTAGTAGATGCAGGCAGGAGTCGGTCTACTAATCTTGGATGTGATGCCTATATAATGATCATTGCCTGGATATCGTCATAATTATTTGATGTTCTATCAATTGCCCAACAGTAATTTGTTTACCCACCATAAGCTATTTTCTTGAGAGAAGCCACTAGTGAAATCTACGGCCCCCGAGTCTATTCTTTATCATATTTGCTTCGAGATCTATTTTTATTCGCTTTTATTTTAAGATCTATTAGTCCAAAAACCCAAAAATACCTTGCTGCACTTTTTTGCTATTTATTTTATTTCGCGTTTTATTGAGATCTATTTATCCAATCTATCACAATTTTTATCCCGTCAACTTGACAATTTCTGGCACCGTTACCCGTAGAGGGATTGACAACCCCTCCTAATCGTCGGTTGCAAGTATTTGTTATTTGTGTGCAGGTACCGTTTACATAGTGTTGCTTGGTTCTCCTACTGGATTGATACCTTGGTTTCATAACTGAGGCAAATACCTACCGTAGTTGTGCTGCATCATCCCTTCCTCTTTGGGGAAATATCGACGTAGTTCAAGCGACATCAAAAGGAATTTCTGCCACCGTTGCTGGGGAGGATCAAGTCAAGATAATCTCCCGACAACTCGCCAATTTCTGGCGCCGTTGCCGGGGAGAGATCATCAACATCTATCAGGTTCCTAATCACAAATCTCATCTCCTTGCAATTTACATTATTTGCTATTTGCCTCTCGTTTTCATCTCCCCACTTCACAAAAATTTACCGTTTTATTCGCCCCTCTTTTTCGTTCGCCGTTTTCTCGTCAGATCTATCTTCTTGTGTGTGATCTTGTTTGCCCACTTTGTCGTTATGGCTAGTTCTTCCTCTATTACGTGTACCCCCGAGAACGAAGTTCTTAATTTTAAACAAAGGGGAGGGGATAATTTAAAAGATGCCTGGTATAGAATTTGCAATGCTCATAATAGATCTATTCATAAGCAATCTACCGTTTTTCTTCTTCGCAGTTTTTATGTGGGCATTACCACTTGGTGTAGATTCGTCCTTGATACGATTACCGGTGGGAATTTTTTGATGTGTCCATCTTTGGATGCTTTTAATGCTATGGGAAATCTAGTAGGTTCACCACCGCTCACTATCAACGAAACTGCTTTAACACTTGAGCATGTCATGCAAAGGCTTGATGCTATTGAAAAGAAAATGCTTACCGAAGAACATGTTGAAAACTTGGATAAAAATGCATAATCTTGCTAGTAAAATTGGGTCAAAAGCGGGAGAGGTTTTAGAGTTGCTAAAGGAAAAAGGAACCGTAATTCACAAAAGAATTGAAGAAAGTCCTTCTCGGGTTGATAAGTTGGAAGAAATTTTTAGTAATTTAAGCTCGGCCTTTGCTTCTGCTAAAACTATTGAAAAGACTCCTGTAAAAATAAGCAAGATTACTCAATTCACTAAGAATAAGGGTGCAACTTCTAATAATAACAAAGAAGATCTTAAGATGATTAGTATTCACCCCGACTTTGTTGAAGTTGTGAGAAACCCTACTTGCAAGAATGAATTTTTCAATATCATTCCTAGGAGTATTGTTATTGAAAATTTATATGCTAAATCTTGGAAGAATATTGGTTGTTTTATTGAAGAATTGGAAACTAGAGATGACAATACTTGAATCTATGCATTATGCCTAGCTAGGGGCATAAAACGATAGTGCTTGTTGGGAGGCAACCCAATGAATAAAATTTATTTTTGCCTTTTTCTTTCTGTTCTTGAGTGTTTGCACAATTATGCCTCTGTTATGATTGTGTTTTTTATGTTTTAATTAGTGTTTGTGCCAAGTAAAGCCTTTGGGATAGCTTTGGTGATAGTTGATTTGATCATGTTGAAAAACAGAAACTTTTGCATCTAGTAATATAATTGTCTAAATTCACAGAAGCAATGAAACATTCTGAATGTTTTACACAAGATTGATATATATATTACCTCTGTTGTCCTAATTTTTCAGAATTTTTGGAGTTACAGGAGTATGAGAACAATTCGCATCTTTACAGATTGTTCTGTTTTTTACAGATTCTGTTTTCTTTGCATTGTGTGCTTATTTTGATGAATCTATGGATTGTATCGGGGTTATAAGCCATGATAAAGTTAGAATACAGTAGATATAATGCAATAACAAAATTTGAATGGGTTTCCTACAGTACTTAAAGTAAAGATTGGTTTTCTTATACTAACGGATCTCACGAAGGTTTTGTTAAGTTTTGTGTGATTGAAGTTTTCAAGTTTTGGGTGAGATCACAATGGATGAAGGAATAAGGAGTAAGAAAAGCCTAAGCTTGGGGATGCCCCATGGCACCCCAAGTTAATATTCAAGTAGAACCAAGCAACTAAGTTTGGGGATGCCCCGGAAGGCATCCTCTCTTTCTTCTAACGACCATCGATATTTTACTTGGAGCTATATTTTTATTCGTCACATATCATGAGTTTTGCTTGGAGCGTCTTGTATTATATGAGTCCTTGCTTGTTTTTCTTTTAAATTTGTCACAAGTATCCTTGCTGGACACACCTATTTTGAGAGAGCCAAAATTATGCGATGATTTGTTAGAATTGCTCTTTATGCTTCACTTAAATTTTTTGAGCTATGGAATTGCTCTAGTGCTTCACTTATATCTTTTTGAGCACGGTGTGCTTTAATATTTTTGAAGAAATGCTCTCATGCTTCACTTAGATTTGTTTGAGAGCTAGTAATTTTTTGAAGAAATTCTCTCATGCTTCACTTATATCATTTTGAGAGACGGAAAATTTTATGCTCATGTTCTTCACTTAGATTTGTTTGAGCTTGTCAAAAGCAATTGCAATATATGAAATTAGTCCCAAAGTGATAGATATTCAAGAGGGATATAATAAAAACTTTCATGAAGATCATTGGACAAAATAAACTTGATTCTTTGTAATAGTTTTGAGATATGATGATAGTGATATGTGAGTCATATTGGTGAGTAATTATGCTTTAGTAAGAATATTGGTGTTAAGGTTTGTGATTTCCTATGCAAATACGAAAGTCAATAGTTATGCAATGAAATTACATCCTACTTGTGGTGCATTATTTGGTGTTAGTTATGCTTAATGCTCGCTTATGTGATTTTTTTCATTTCCTGGTTGGTTGCTTCTCAATCTTTTTGCTAGCCTTCACTTGTACTAAGTAGAAATACTACTTGTGCATCCAAAATCTTTAAACCCAGTTTTGCCATATGAGTCCACCATACCTACCTATATGCGGTATTCCCGTGCCGTTCTAAGCAAATTTGTATGTGCCATCTCTAATTTTCAAAATAAATTTTCCTTTTGTGTGCTCGTAGCGCTCATGAAGGGGCAGGGGGTGGCCAATATTTTCCATGCTAGATGTGTTATTCTCGAGATGAGTGTTTATTCACTTGTCATTGCACGAGAGTGCGGCGGTAATAGGGATGCCCAGTATCGAAATGAAAAAGAAATTTACTTTATGTTGTCAAATAATAAATTCCTTGGAAAGTGTTGGTATGGAAGGCACCCGTGGATACGGCTAGCCATGGAAAGTGAAAGAATGGTGGAAAAAGGAATAAACTGTATTTTCTGTTTGGGAACCGCCTATGATATATCTAGCATGGAAAGTGTTGGGAATTACTCAGTCATTTTCGTTGACGGGAAAAGTATGCCTCTCAAAAAAATTATCTCTCAATTTAAGCTTTGAGCTCTGGCACCTCTACAAATCCCTACTTTCCTCTGTGAAGGGCCTATCTATTTACTTTATGCAATTTTTATTTCAGTCTCCATCTTCTCTTATAAAGCACCAACTAAGGGGCACTATGATCGTACTTGAGCGTTGGGTATAGCTAATATGCGAGTCTGTTTCATGAATGGATCAATGATTGAGCATGATGGGCTAGGGATAACTTTCTTTAGTGTTGATATTTTGAAAGACATGGTTGCTTGTTGATATGCTTGAGTATTGAAATCTTCATGTCAAAACTAGACTATTGCTTTGAACCATATAAAAGTCCATATGTCCATGCTACAAAAGAAAAGAATATATGATGAACATGTTAGGCAGCATTCCATATCAAAAATTCTATTTTTATCATTTACCTACTCGAGGACGAGTAGGAATTAAGCTTGGGGATGCTCATACGTCTCCAACGTATCTATAATTTTTGCTTGTTCCATGCTGTTATATTATCATTCTTGGATGTTTTACAATCATTTTATAGCAACTTTATATCATTTTTTGCGACTAACCTATTGACAGTGCCCAGTGCCAGTTGCTGTTTTTGCTTGTTTTTTACTTCGCAGAAAATCAATACCAAACGGAGTCCAAATGCAGCGAAACTTTTTGGAGAATTTTTCTGGACCAGAAGACACCTGTTGGGCCAAAGAAGTACCAGAGCGGGCCTCCGAGGGGAGCACAACCCACCAGGGCACGCCTTGGGGCCCAGGCGCGCCCAGGTGGGTTGTGCCCACCTCGGTGGCCTCCCGCACCGCCTCTTCACCCTATAAATACCCAAATATTCCAAAACCCTAGGGGAGTTGATGAAACACAATTCTAGCCGCCGCAAGTTCCAGAACCACGAGATCCAATCTAGACACCATCACGGAGGGGTTCATCATCCTCATTGGTGCCTCTCCGATGATGCGTGAGTAGTTCATTGTAGACCTACGGGTCCGTAGGCAGTAGCTAGATGGCTTCTTCTCTCTTTTTGATTCTCAATACAATGGTCTCTTGGAGATCTATTTGATGTAACTCTTTTTGCGGCGTGTTTTTTGGGATCCAATGAACTTTGAGTTTATTATCAGATCTATATAGATGAAAGTTATTTGAGTTCTTTGATCTCTTTTATGCATGATTACTTATAGCCTCGTATTTCTTCTTCAAATCTTTGGTTTAGTTAGGCCGACTAGATCGATTTTTCTTGCCATGGGAAGAGGTGCTTTGTGATGGGTTCGATCGTGCAATGTTCTTTCCCAGTGACAGAAGGGGCAGCAAGACACGCATGTATCGTTGCTATTAAGGATAACAAGATGGGGGCTATTCCTACATGAATAGATCTCGTCTACATCATGTCATCGTTCTTATTGCATTACTCCGTTTCTCCATGAACTTAATACACTAGATGCATGCTGGATAGCGATCGATGTGTGGAGTAATAGTAGTAGATGCAGGCAGGAGTCGGTCTACAAATCTTGGATGTGATGCCTATGTAATGATCATTGCCTGGATATCGTCATAATTATTTGATGTTCTATCAATTGCCCAACAGTAATTTGTTTACCCATCGTATGCTATTTTCTTGAGAGAAGCCACTAGTGAAATCTACGGCCCGGGTCTATTCTTTATCATATTTGCTTCGAGGTCTATTTTTATTTGCTTTTATTTTTAGATCTATTATTCCAAAAACCAAAAATACTTTGTTGCACTATTTTGTTATTTATTTTCTTTCACGTTTTATTGAGATCTATTTATCCAATCTATCACAATTTTTATCCCGTCAACTTGACAATTTCTGGCACCGTTACGCATAGAGGGATTAACAACCCCTTCTAATCGTTGGGTTGCAAGTATTTGTTATTTGTGTGCAGGTACCGTTTACATAGTGTTGCTTGGTTCTCCTACTGGATTGATACCTTGGTTTCATAACTAAGGGAAATACCTACCGTAGTTGTGCTGCATCATCCCTTCCACTTTGGGGAAATACCAACGTAGTTCAAGCGACGTCACCTATATTCATGATCATTGCCTTAGATGATGTCATAACTTTGCACTTTTCTATCAATTGCTCAACAGCAATTTGTTCACCCACCGTATGTTATCTTCAAGAGAGAAGCCTCTAGTGAAACCTATGGCCCCCGGGTCTATTTTCCATCATATATTTTCAGATCTATAAACCAAAAAACCAAAAATACCTTGTTGTAATTTATTTAGATTTACTTTAGTTTACCTTTTTATATATCTTTTATATCTATCTCTATTAGATCTCACTCTTGTTCGAGACGGTGAAGGGATTGACAACCCCTTTTTCGCGTTGAGTGCAAGTGTTTGTTGGTTTGTGCAGGTGCATAAATTGGAGACTTGCTTGTGCCTCCTACTGGATTGATACCTTGGTACTTAACTGAGGGAAATACTTATCTCTATTTTGTTGCATCACCCTTTCCTCTTCAAGGGAAAAATCAACGCAAGCTCAAAAAGTAGCACCTACCTACCTCTCCATCCATAGCATAACCCTCATGTATAACAGGCAATTCATATCTAGGAGAGCTAGGTCTAATGGGTGTTTCAAAGTTTTTAGTTTCAATAATTTCATTAGTTTCAGAAATATCATCAGTTTCAGCATTCTCAATATCTTTAGCTCTAGCAAGTTGTTCATCAAGAAATTCACCCAGTGGCACAGTATTATCATGCAAAGTTGTGGTATCATCATAGGCATCATGCATAGCAGAAGTAGCATCATCAACTACTTGCGACATATCAGAATTAATAGCAGGTGTAGGTGTCGCAAGCTTACTCAAAACAGAAGGTGAATTAAGTGCAGAGTGTGATGGCAGTTCCTTACCTCCCCCCGTAGTTGAGGGAAAAATCTTGGTTTTGGTATCTTTCAGATTCTTCATAGTGATCAATAGATATAAATCCCAAGTGACTCAGCAAATATAGCTATGCTCCCTGGCAACGGCGCCAGAAAAAGGTCTTGATAACCCACAAGTATAGGGGATCGCAATAGTTTTTCAGGGTAGAGTATTCAACCCAAATTTATTGATTCGACACAAGGGGAGCCAAAGAATATTCATGAGTATTAGCAGTTGAGTTGTCAATTCAACCACACCTGAAAGACTGAATATCTGCAGCAAAGTATTTAGTAGCAAAGTAGTATGGAAGTAATGGTAACGGTGCAAAAGTAACAGTAGCAGTTTTGTAGCGATTGTAACAACAGTAGCAACGAAAGTAACTTAGCAAAGATCAATATGTGAAAAGCTCGTAGGCATTGGATCGGCAATGATAATTATGTTGGATAATATTCATCATGTAGCGGTCATAACCTAGGGTGACACAGAACTAGCTCCAATTCATCAATATAATGTAGGCATGTATTCCGTATATAGTCATACGTGCTTATGGAAAAGAACTTGCATGACATCTTTTGTCCTACCCTCCCTTGGCAGTGGGGTCCTAATGGAAACTAAGGGATATTAAGGCCTCCTTTTAATAGAGAACCGGACCAAAGCATTAACGCTTAGTGAATACATGAACTCCTCAAACTACGGTAATCATCGGAAAGAATCCCAATTATTGTCACCTTGGGGTATGCAGATCATAACTCGTAATAGGTGTCTACAACTTGCAAGATAGGATCAAGAACTCACTTATATTCATGAAAACATAATAGGTTCAGATCTGAAATCATGGCACTCGGGCCTTAGGGACAAGCATTAAGAAGAGCAAAGTCATAGCAACATCAATCTCAGAACATAGTGGATACTAGGGATCAAACCCTAACAAAACTAATTCGATTACATGATAAATCTCATCCAACCCATCACCGTCCAGCAAGCCTACGATGGAATTACTCACTCCCGGCGGTGAGCATCATGAAATTGGTGATGGAGGAAGGTTTATGATGATGATGGCGACGAATCCCCCTCTCCGGAGCCCCGAACAGACTCCAGACCAGCCCTCCTGATGAAGAACAAGAGGCGGCGGCTCCGTATCGTAAAACGCGATGAATCCTTCTCTCCGATTTTTTTCTCCCCGGATAGGTACTTATAGAGTTGGAATTAGGGTCAGAGGAGGTCCAGGGGGGCCACAAGCCTGCAGGGCGCGCCCCCAGGGCTTGTGGCCTCTGGGTGGACCCCCTCTGGTTACTTCTTGCGCTAGTATTTTTTATATATTCCACAAAAATTCTCCGTAAATTTTTAGGTCAATCCGAGAGCTTTGATTTCTGCACAAAAATAACACCATGGCAATTCTGCTGAAAACAGCGTCAGTCCGGGCTAGTTCCATTCAAATCATGCAAATTAGAGTCCAAAACAAGGGCAAAACAGTTTGGAAAATTAGATACGATGGAGACGTATCAGCAGCGGGGTCTATAAGGAAACTAAGGGATATTAAGGCCTCCTTTTAATAGAGAATCGGAAGAAAGCATTAACACATAGTGAATACATGAACTCCTCAAACTACGGTCATCATCATAAAGTATCCCAATTACTGTCACATTGGGGTTTACAGATCATAACACATAATAGGTGCATATGACTTGCAAGATCGGATCTAGAACATAGATATAATGGTGAAAACATAAACGGTTCAGATCTAAAATCATGGCACTTGGGCCCTAGTGACAAGCATTAAGCATAGCAAAGTCATCGCAACATCAATCTCAGAACATAGTGGATACTAGGGATCAAGCCCTAACAAAACTAACTCGATTACATGATGAATCTCATCCAACTCCTCACCAACCAGCGAGCCTACAAAGGAATTACTCACTCCCGGTGGGGAGCATCATGGAATTGGTGATGAAGGAGGGTTGGTGATGACGAAGACCAAAGATTCCCCTCTCCGGAGCCCCAAACGGGCTCCAGATCTGGCCACCCGATGAAGAACAGGAGCTGGCGGCGACTCCGTATCGTGAAACACGATGAAACTTCCTCTCCTATTTTTTCTCCAAAAATAGGAGTTTATAGTGTTGGAATTAGGGTCAGCGGAGCCCCGAGGGCCCCACAACCCACCAGGGCGTGCCTGAGGGGGGTGGCGCGCCCTGGTGTCTTGTGGGCAGCCAGGGCCCCCCCTCCTGTGGTTCTTGGTTCCAGTATTTTTTATTTATTCTGAAATAAATCTCCAAAAAGTTTCGTCCAATTCCGAGAACTTTTATTTCTGCACAAAAAACAAAACCATGGTAGTTCTGCTGAAAACAGCGTCAGTCTGGGTTAGTTTCATTCAAATCATGCAAATTAGAGTCCAAACCAAGAGCAAACGAGTTAGGAAAAGTAGATACGATGGAGACGTATCAGTCATGGAGGTGGTGGCTTCGGTGGCGATGGTGGAGAATGATAATGATGATGGCCATGGAGATGATGGTGGCTTTTGATTGAGGTTCTTTTGGGTCATGGATGAAAACTATGTTTAATTTCCACGCAAACTATGTCCGAATTTGTAGCCATTTATCAAAAGAGTTTTACTGTTCGGCCGCAGCCCACGCCAGCCCTCAAAACATGTTTTCCGCGGCCCTTATACTCACTTTTAAGATCCACGCGATAAGGGGTCTGATACGTCCATTTTGCATCATGATTTTATATTGATATTTATTGCATTATGGGTTGTTATTATCTATTTTGGTACAATACTTATGCCTTTTCTCTCTTATTTTACAAGGTTTACAAGAAGAAGGGAGAATGCCGGCAGCTGGAATTCTGGACTGGAAAGGAGCAAATCCTAGAGACCTATTCTGCACAACTCCAAAAGTCCTGAAAATTTACGGAGAATTATTTTGGAATATATAAAAAATACTGGGCGAAGAAAATACCAGAGGGGACCCACCAGGCATCCACAAGGGTGGGGGCGCGCCCTACCCCCCTGGGCGCGCCCCCTGCCTTGTGGCCCACCTGGCAGGCCCCCGGTGCCCATCTTTTGCTATATGACGTGTTTTGACCTGGAAAAAATCAAGAGGAAGCTTTCGGGACGAAGCGCCGCCGTCTCGAGGTGGAACCTGGGCAGAACCAATCTAGGGCTCTGGCGGAGCTGTTCTGCCGGGGAAACTTCCCTCCCGGAGGGGGATATCGAAGTCATCGTCATCACCAATGATCCTCTCATCGAGAGGGGGTCAATCTCCATCAACATCTTCACCAGCACAATCTCCTCTCCAAACCCTAGTTCATCTCTTGTATCCGATCTTTGTCTCAAAACCTCATATTGGTACCCGTGGGTTGCTAGTAGTGTTGATTACTCCTTGTAGTTGATGCTAGTTGGTTTATTCGGTGGAAGATCATATCTTCAGATCCTTGATGATAATTATTACTCCTCTGATTATGAACATGAATATGCTTTGTGAGTAGTTCCTGAGGACATGGGAGAAGTCTTGTTATAAGTAATCATGTGAATTTGGTATTCGTTCGATATTTTGATGAGATGTATGTTGCCTTTCCTCTAGTGGTGTTATGTGAACGTCGACTACATGACACTTCACCATGATTTGGGCCTAGGGGAAGGAATTGGGAGGTAATAAGTAGATGATGGGTTGCTAGAGTGACAGAAGCTTAAACCCTAGTTTATGCGTTGCTTCGTAAGGGGCTGATTTGGATCCATATGTTTCATGCTATGGTTAGATTTATCTTAATTCTTCTTTCATAGTTGCGGATGCTTGTGAGAGGGGTTAATCATAAGTGGGAGGTTTGTCCAAGTAAGGACAGCACCCAAGCACCGGTCCACCCACATATCAAATTATCAAAGTAACGAATGCGAATCATATGAGCATGATGAAAACTAGCTTGACAGTAATTCCCATGTGTCCTCGGGAGCGCTTTTCTTTATATAAGAGTTCGTCCAGGCTTGTCCTTTGCTACAAAAAGGATTGGGCCACCTTGCTGCACCTTAGTTACTCTTGTTACTTGTTACTCGTTACAAATTATCTTATCACAAAACTATTTGTTACCGATAATTTCAGTGCTTGCAGAGAATACCTTGCTGAAAACCACTTGTCATTTCCTTCTGCTCCTCGTTGGGTTCGACACTCTTACTTATCGAAAGGACTACGATAGATCCCCTATACTTGTGGGTCATCAAGTCTCTTTTCTGGCGCCGTTGCCGGGGAGTGAAGCGCCTTTGGTAAGTGGAATTTGGTAAGGAAACATTTATATAGTGTGCTGAAATTTACTGTCACTTGTTACTATGGAAAATAATCCTTTGAGGGGCTTGTTCGGGGTATCTTCACCCCGACCGGAAGAGCAAAGAGTTGCCCCTCAACCTACTGAACCTACTAAAAATATTTATTATGAAATTCCTTCGGGTATGATAGAGAAACTGCTAGCTAATCCTTATGCAGGAGATGGAACATTACATCTTGATATGCATCTAATCTATGTGGATGAAGTTTGTGGATTATTTAAGCTTGCAGGTTTGCCCGAGGATGAGGTCAAGAAGAAGGTCTTCCCTTTATGTTTTAAGGAGAATGCATTGACATGGTATAGGCTATGTGATGATATTGGATCATGGAACTACAACCGATTGAAATTGGAATTTCATCAAAAGTTTTATCCTATGCATCTGGTTCATCGTGAGCGGAATTGTATATATAATTTTTGGCCTCGTGAAGGAGAAAGTATGGCTCAAGCTTGGGGAGGCTTAAGTCAATGTTATATTCATGCCCCAATCATGAGCTCTCAAGAGAAATTATTATTCAGATTTTTTATGCTCGGCTTTCTCGTAATGATCAATCCATGTTCGATACTTCTTGTACTGGTTCTTTTATGAAGAAGACTATTGAATTCAAATGGGATTTATTGGAAAGAATTAAACGCAAATCTGAAGATTGGGAACTTGATGAAGGTAAGGAGTCGGGTATAAACCTCAAGTTTGATTGTGTTAAATCTTTTATGGATACCGATGCTTTTCGTGAATTTAGCACTAAATATGGACTTGACTCTGAGATAGTAGCTTCTTTTTGTGAATCATTTGCTACTCATGTTGATCTCCCCAAGGAGAAGTGGTTTAAATATCATCCTCCCATTGAAGTGAAAGTAGTAGAACCTATTAAAGTTGAATAAGAAACTATTACTTATAATGTTGATCCTATTGTTCCTACTGCTTATATTGAGAAACCGCCTTTCCCTGTTAGAATAAAGGATCATACTAAAGCTTCAACCGTGGTTCGTAAGAGTTATACTAGAACACCTACACCCCCTAAACAAATTAAAGTTGAACCTAGTATTGCTATGGTTAAAGATCTCTTGGTCGATAATATTGATGGGCATGTTATTTATTTCTGTGATGAAGTCGCTAGAATTGCTAAACCCGATATTAAAGATAAACATAGACCTATTGTTGGCATGCCTGTTGTTTCTGTTAAAATAGGAGATCATTGTTATCATGGCTTATGTGATGTGGGTGCTAGTGTGAGTGCAATTCCTTTTACTTTATATCAAGAAATTATGAATGATATTGCACCTGCTGAGATAGAAGATATTGATGTTACTATTAAGCTTGCCAATAGAGATACTATATCACCAATTGGGATTGTTAGAGATGTTTAAGTCTTGTGTGGGAAAATAAAATACCCTACTGATTTCCTTGTTCTTGGCTCCCCACAAGATGATTTTTGTCCCATTATATTTGGTAGACCTTTCTTAATCACTGTCAATGCTAAGATAGACTGTGAGAAAGAAATTGTTACTGTAAGTTTTGGGGATGTGTCTCATGATTTTAATTTCTCTAAATTTCGTAGATAACCCCATGATAAGGAATTGCCTAGTAAAGATGAAATTATTGGTCTTGCTTCTATTGCCATGCCTCCTACTGATCCTTTAGAGCAATATTTGCTAGACCATGAAAATGATATGTTTATGAATGAAAGAAAGGAATTAGATGAAATATTCTTTAATCAAATGCCTCTTTTGAAACACAATTTGCCTGTTGAGATTCTTGGGGATCCTCCTCCACCCAAGGGTGATCCCGTGTTTGAGCTTAAACAACTACTTGATACTTTGAAATATGCTTATCTTGATGAGAAGAAGATATATCCTGTTATTATTAGTGCTAACCTTTCAGAGCATGAAGAAAAGAAATTATTAAAAACTCTGAGGAAGCACCGTGCTGCTATTGGATATACTCTTGATGATCTTAAGGGCATCAGTCCCACTCTATGTCAGCATAAAATTAATATGGAGCCTGATGCTAAACCAGTTGTTGATCATCAACGATGGTTAAATGCTAAGATGAAAGAAGTGGTAAGAAATGAAATACTAAAGCTTCTGGAAGCAGGTATAATTTATCCTATTGCTGATAGTAGATGGGTACGTCATGTTCATTGTGTCCCTAAGAAGGGAGGTATTACTGTTGTTCCCAATGATAAAAATGAATTGATCCCACAAAGAATTGTTATAGGTTATAGGATGGTAATTGATTTTCGCAAATTAAACAAAGCTACTAGAAAAGATCATTACCCTCTACCTTTTATTGATCAAATGCTAGAAAGACTGTCCAAACATACACATTTTTGCTTTCTAGACGGTTATTCTGGTTTTTCTCAAATACCTGTGTCAAAAGAGGACCAAGAAAAGACCACTTTTACTTGCCCTTTCGGTACTTTTGCTTATAGACGTATGCCTTTTGGTTTATGCAATGCACCTGCTACCTTTCAAAGATGTATGACTGCTATATTCTCTGACTTTTGTGAAAAGATTGTTGTGGTTTTCATGGATGATTTCTCCGTTTACGGAACTTCTTTTGATGATTGCTTAAGCAACCTTGATCGAGTTTTGCAGAGATGTGAAGAAACTAATCTTGTTTTGAATTGGGAGAAGTGCCACTTCATGGTTAATGAAGGTATTGTCTTGGGGCATAAAATTTCTGAAAGAGGTATTGAAGTTGATAAAGCTAAAGTAGATGCTATTGAAAAGATGCCGTGTCCTACAGATATCAAAGGTATAAGGAGTTTCCTTGGTCATGCTGGTTTCTATAGGAGGTTTATTAAAGACTTCTCTAAAATTTCTAGGCCTCTCACTAATCTCTTGCAAAAAGATGTTCCTTTTGTTTTTTATGAGGATTATGTAGAAGCATTTGAAATACTTAAGAAAGCCTTAATTTTTGCACCTATTGTTCAACCACCTGATTGGAATTTACCCTCTGAAATTATGTGTGATGCTAGTGATTATGCTGTTGGTGCTGTTCTAGGACAAAGAGTTGATAAGAAATTGAATGTTATTCATTATACTAGTAAAACTCTAGACAGTGCCCAGAGAAATTATACTACTAATGAAAAAGAATTTTTAGCAGTTGTTTTTGCTCGTGACAAGTTCAGATCTTATATTGTTGATTCCAAAGTAACTGTTCACACTGATCATGCTGCTATTAAATATCTTATGGAAAAGAAAGATGCTAAACCTAGACTTATTAGATGGGTTCTCTTGCTGCAAGAATTTGATTTGCATATTATTGATAGAAAGGGAGCTGAGAACCCCGTTGCAGACAACTTGTCTAGGTTAGAAAATTTTCTTGATGACCCACTACCTATTGATGATAGCTTTCCTGATGAGCAATTAGCTGTCATAAATGCTTCTCGTAACACTCCATGGTATGCTAATTATGCTAATTACATCGTTGCTAAATTTATACCACCTAGTTTCACATACCAGCAAAAGAAAAAGTTTTTCTATGATTTAAGACATTACTTTTGGGATGATCTACACCTTTATAAAGAAGGAGTAGAAGGTGTTGTTAGACGTTGTGTACCTGAGCATGAACAGGAACAAATCCTACGCAAGTCACTCCGAGGCCTACGGAGGACACCATGCTGGAGATAGAACTGAACACAAGGTATTACAATCTGGTTTTTATTGGCCTACTCTTTTCAAGGATGCTCGTAAGTTTGTCTTGTCTTCTGATGAATGTCAAGGAATTGGTAATATTAGTAGACGTCAGGAAATGCCTATGAATTATTCACTTGTTATTGAACCATTTGATGTGTGGGGTTTTGATTATATGGGACCTTTTCCTTCCTCTAATGGGTATACACATATCTTAGTTGCTGTTGATTACGTTACTAAGTGGGTAGAAGCTATTCCAACTAGTAGTGTTGATCATAACACTTCTATTAAAATGCTTAAAGAAGTTATTTTCCCGAGGTTTGGAGTCCCTAGATATTTAATGACTGATGGTGGTTCACACTTTATTCATGGTGCTTTCCATAAATTGCTTGCTAAATATGATGTCAACCATAGAATTGCATCTCCATATCATCCTCAGTCTAGTGGTCAAGTAGAATTGAGCAATAGAGAGATTAAATTGATCTTGCAAAAGACTGTTAATAGATCTAGAAAGAATTGGTCTAAGAAACTTGATGATGCATTATGGGCTTATAGAACTGCATATAAAAATCCTATGGGTATGTCTCCGTATAAAATGGTTTATGGAAAAGCATGTCACTTACCTCTAGAACTAGAACATAAAGCTTATTGGGTAATTAAAGAGCTCAATTATGATTTCAAACTTGCCGATGAGAAGAGGTTATTTGACATAAGCTCGCTTGATGAGTGGAGAACCCAAGCCTATGAGAATGCCAAGTTGTTTAAAGAAAAAGTTAAAAGATGTCATGACAAAAGGATACAAAAGCGTGAGTTTAATGTAGGTGATTATGTTTTGCTATACAACTCTCATTTAAGATTTTTTGCAGGAAAGCTTCTCTCTAAATGGGAAGGTCCTTACATTATCGAGGAGGTTTATCGTTCCGGTGCCATCAAGATCAACAACGCCGAAGGCACTAACCCGAGGTGGTAAACGGGCAAAGAATCAAACATTATATTTCAGGTACTCCCATAAATGTTGAGACAAATATTATTAATACCATAACACTGGAGGAGTACATAAAGGATACTTTCTAGAACGTTTCAGACTCCGAAAAGGAATAGGTATGTGGTACGGTAAGTAAACCGACTCCAAAACTTTTCCAATAGCAATTTTTCTCCGTTTTGGAATATTTAAAAAATTAGGAAAATTAAAAGTAGTCCGAAGAGTGCACAAGGAAGCGGCAAGGCAGGGGGGCGCGCCCCTGTACCTTGTCGCCACATCGTGTGCCCTCCGGACTCCGTTTTCTTGCACAACACTTTTTTTGGTCGGTAAAAATTCATTATATAATCTCCCGAAGGTTTTGACCACTGTAGCATGACAAAGTCCTCTGTTTTTGTGTTTTGCTATTTCTGCAGGCACAGGATCCAGGGGCCTACAGCCAAGCTGAACCCTTTGGATGGTCCACGTAGGAAGAGATGGAGGCCGATCTCAAAAGAGTAGACGCCATGGAGGAGGACCAAGAAGCTACTTCTCGCCTTCAACCAGGAGTTCTGCTTGAGGAGCTTCAGAGCTCAGCAATACCAGATTTGGTCATACCTCCTAATGCTCGATTTCTCTCTTATGATAACATGAAAAAGAGTGTTGCTTTTTCTCCCGCAGCCAGCAAGCATCCATGGGTGATCAGAGCTCTAGTCATCACGGGCAAGCTCCATAAGGAAATTATGGATCTCAAACAGCAAGTTAATAAGCTCGAGGAAGAAAATCATATTCTGAAGGGTATTATTGCCAAGAATATTGGATCACCACCTCCGAAGAAAGAGATCTAAATACATGGGTATGGGCACTCCCCTTGGCTTGTGCCAAGCTTGGGGGAGGTGCCCCGGTATCGTATCACCATCACATCTTTACCTTTATCGTTTTTCTTAGTTCGATCCTTTTGGTTATATCCTTATCTAGTAGAATAAAAGTTTTTAGTATGATCTAGCTTTGAGTTTTGCTTTATGTTCCTTCTATGTAATCGAGTCCGAGAGATATACAATAAAGAGTAGTTTCAAGTTGAGGGCTTTGCTTTCTTGCTATGATCTTGAGAAGAAAGAAATAAAGAAAAGAAATGGAATAAAAGAAATAAAAAGATCATATAATGATCTTATGGAGAGTGATGACTTCACATATAAAGAGTATGATGAATAAAAGTTGTTGAGAGTTGACAAACATAGTTTTGGTCATTGTTGCAATTAATAGGAAGTAATAAAGAAAGAGAGGTCTCACATATAAATATACTATCTTGGACATCTTTTGTAATTGTGATCACTCATTAAAATATGACATGCCAAAAAGTTGATGTTGGACAAGGAAGACAACATAATGAGTTATGTTTCTTTATATCCGAATAGAAGTTATATTATTATGGATCCTCCAACATGCTGAGCTTGCTTTTCTCTCTTATGCTAGCCAAATCCTTTGCACCAAGTAGAGATACTACTTGTGCATCCAAACATCCCTAAACCCAGTTTTGCCATGAGAGTCCACCATGCCTACCTATGGATTGAGTAAGATCCTTCAAGTAAGTTGTCATCGGTGCAAGCAATAAAAATTGCTCTCTAAATATGTATGATCTATTAGTGTGAAGAAAATAAGCTTTATACGAACTTGTGATGTGGAAGAAATAAAAGCGACGGACTGCATAATAAAGTTCTTTATCACAAGCGGCAATATAAAGTGACGTTCTTTTGCATTAAGATTTTGTGCATCCAACCATAAAAGCGCATGCCAATCTCTATCAACATCTTCACCAGCACCATCTCCTCTCCAAACCCTAGTTCATCTCTTGTATCCGATCTTTGTCTCAAAACCTCAGATTGGTACCTGTGGGTTGCTAGTAGTGTTGATTACTCCTTGTAGTTGATGCTAGTTGGTTTATTCGGTGGAAGATCATATGTTCAGATCCTTAATGATAATTATTACTCCTATGATTATGAACATGAATATGCTTTGTGAGTAGTTACGTTTGTTCCTGAGGACATGGGAGAAGTCTTGTTATAAGTAATCATGTGAATTTGGTATTCGTTCGATATTTTGATGAGATGTATGTTGCCTTTCCTCTAGTGGTGTTATGTGAACGTCGACTACATGACACTTCACCATGATTTGGGCCTAGGGGAAGGCATTGGGAAGTAATAAGTAGATGATGGGTTGCTAGAGTGACAGAAGCTTAAACCCTAGTTTATGCGTTGCTTCATAAGGGGCTGATTTGGATCCATATGTTTCATGCTATGGTTAGATTTATCTTAATTCTTCTTTCATAGTTGCGGATGCTTGCGAGCGGGGTTAATCATAAGTGGGAGGTTTGTCCAAGTAAGGACAGCACCCAAGCACCGGTCCACCCACATATCAAATTATCAAAGTAACGAACGCGAATCATATGAGCATGATGAAAACTAGCTTGACAGTAATTCCCATGTGTCCTCGGGAGCGCTTTGCTTTATATAAGAGTTCGTCCAGGCTTGTCCTTTGCTACAAAAAGGATTGGGCCACCTTGCTGCACCTTAGTTACTCTTGTTACTTGTTACTCGTTAAGAACTATCTTATCACAAAACTATCTGTTACCGATAATTTCAGTGCTTGCAGAGAATACCTTGCTGAAAACCGCTTGTCATTTCCTTCTGCTCCTCATTGGGTTCGACACTCTTACTTATCTAAAGGACTACGATAGATCCCCTATACTTGTGGGTCATCAGGGTCTGCTAGAGATGCTCTAATGGGGAGCAAATATCTAACGGGTACTGATGCGGCTTGAAACTGCGTCGGTATTTCCCCAAAGAGGAAGGGATGATGCAGTACAGCTACGGTAGGTATTTGTGTGACGCCCCCGGCTCAATCGTACACTAATCATGCACGCAAACGTGTACGATCAAGATCAAGGACTCACGGGAAGATATCACAACACAACTCTAAAACATAAATAAGTCATACAAGCCTCATAATACAAGCCAGGGGCCACGAGGGCTCGAATACAAATGCTCGATCATAGACGAGTCAGCGGAAGCAACAATATCTGAGTACAGACATAGGTTAAACAAGGTGCCATAAGATGGCTAGCACAAACAGGGATACAACAGATCGAACAGGCGCAGGGCCTCCTGCCTGGGATCCTCCTAACTACTCCTGGTCGTCGGCGTCCTGGACGTAGTAGTAGGCTCCGCCCTGGTGGTAGTAGTCGTCGAAGGTGGCGTCTGGCTCCTGGGCTCCAGCATCTGGTTGCGACAACCAGCAAGAAGGGAAAAGGGGGGGGGAAAGGAGGGGGAAAGCAACCGTGAGTACTCATCCAAAGTACTCGCAAGCAAGGATCTATACTACATATGCATGGTATATGTGTAAAGAGGCAATATCGGTGGACTGAACTGCAGAATGCCAGAATAAGAGGGGGATAGCTAGTCCTGTCGAAGACTACGCTTCTGGCAGCCTCCATCTTGAAGCAATAGAAGAGAGTAGTTGGAAGTTAACCAAGCAACAACGTATAGCATAATCCTACCCGTCGATCCTCTCGTCGCCACCATGCGAGAGAGCGACCACCGGGTTATATCTGTCACTTGTAAGGGTGTGTTTTATTAAGTATCCATTTCTAGTTGTCATGAGGTCGGGATACAACTCCGGGTCGTCCTTTTACCGAGGGACACGGCTATTCGAATAGATAAACTTCCCTGCAGGGGTGCACCACATATTCCCCAACACGCTCGATCCCCTTTGGCCGGACACACTTTCCTGGGTCATGCCCGGCCTCGGAAGATCCACACGTCGCAGCCCCACCTAGGCTCAACAGAGAGGTCAGCACGCCGGACTAATCCTATGCACTCTGGGGTCTGGGCCCATCGCCCAGTGCGCTCCTGCACGTTGCGTACGCGGCCGCGAGCAGACCTAGCAACCCACACGATCACGGCGGTTACGTTAACGCGGTCCAACACGGCGCGCGCCGCTCAGTCGCTGACGTCAAGAAGGCTTCAGCTGATACCACGACGCCGGGATACCCATAACTACTCCCGCGTAGTTGGTTAGTGCGTATAGGCCAGTGGCCAGACTCAGATCAAATATCCAATCTCGTTAAACGTGTTATTATGAAGTAAACGCGAACGCCGACCAGGGCCTGGCCCACCTGTCTCCTAGGTGGTCTCAACCTGCCCTGTCGCTCCGCCACAAAGATCCACTCAAAGGGCCGTTGGGACAAAGGTCCTTTCAGCCCCCAATCCGTGAATCACTCGCGGGTACTCTTCGAGCCGACCCGACTTTAGTCACCATCTGTATAGTATGCATATATGTGTAGAATACACCCGTGATCACCTCCCGAGTGATCACGGCCCGATAGTATAGCAAGGCAGACTGACAAGAATGCAGGGCCAATGATGACAAACTAGCATCCTACACTAGGCATTTAGGATTGCAGGTAAGGTATCAACAACAGTAGCAACAATGACAGGCTATGCAGCAGAATAGGATT
Organism: Thinopyrum elongatum; assembly: GCA_011799875.1. Taxonomy (NCBI): domain Eukaryota; kingdom Viridiplantae; phylum Streptophyta; class Magnoliopsida; order Poales; family Poaceae; genus Thinopyrum; species Thinopyrum elongatum. The sequence continues at coordinate 135,242,354 of CM022298.1, forward strand.
AACCGAAAGCAGTAACAGGCTACACTACTCTAATGCAAGCAGTATAGAGAAGAATAGGCGATATCTGGTGATCAAGGGGGGGGGCTTGCCTGGTTGCTCTGGCAAGTAGGGGTCGTCAACAACGTAGTCGGTCGGGGCACCAGCAGCTGCGTCGGTCCCGTAGTCTACCGAAGAGAAGAGGGGGAAGAAACAGTAAACACACGGCTATAATGCAACAGGGATGCATGACATGTCTAAACGCAGGGCCAGGGTGATATACAGCCTAACTAAGCGATTTAGTTAATTTAGGAATTTATTCGGATTTATTTAATTAGGGTTGGACACTATTCATTTATCGAAATCGGTCTAATTGTTCAACGTTCTTATAGCTGCGGGCATCTGACGGGAATACGGAGGATGTATTCGGGTTCGTATCGTCGTTCTGAGCAAGTTTCATGTATAAAATATTTTCATCGGAGTTACGGTTTAAAAGATATGATTTTCTAAAGTTTTTATTAATTTCTGAAATTTTAATTAATTATTTAATTCAACATTATCCGAAACAGTAATTGATGACGTCAGCATGACATCATGCTGACGTCAGCAGTTAATTAAGTTAATTACTAATTACTGTTTAATTAACACTAATTAGTTAATTAGATTAACCTAATCAGGATTAATTAACTAATTAACTAATTAATTAATTAATTAATTATTTTAATTATTTTAATTATCTATTTTTATTTCTATTTTCTTAAAACTGTTTCTGGGCCGTGGGCCCCATTCGTCAGCGTCACTGGGGTTCGGGCCCCACTGGGCAGTGGCCCAGGGGGGGACACGTCCGGGGCGTGCCCCTTTCGGGACCGGACATGTCCGGTGCCCAAAGGGGACGCACGGGCGGTCGGCGGGCGCGGGCGCCGGCGAGGCCACGGCGGGGCCGGAGGCGGGGCGGCGGCGCGGTGGCTGGAGCGGCCGCGGGCGGCGGTCGCGCGGAGGCGAAGCGGGGGGGGCCGGAGCGGGCGGTTGGCGGCGATAGGAGCGAAGAGGGGCGCGCGAGAGGGGCAGGGCGGCGAGGGCGAGAGGGGTGCGGCAGGAGCGCGGCGATGGCTGCGGTTGCGCCGGCGCGCGTGCTGCGCCGAGCAGAGAGGGGGGGAGAGGCCCGAGGCCTCACCGTGTTCCGTAGGGACGGGGAGCGGGGGGCGGGGTGGTCGACGGGGACGACGGCGATGGGGAGGCAGGCCGGGGGACAAGGCGGCGCGACGTAGAGAGGCAGACCGGGAGGGAGCGCGGGCTCGGGCGGCGGGTCCAACGGCGACGGCGAGGCGGCGCGGTCGGGCAGCGACCGAGGGCGACGGGGTCGTTCCCGCGATCCCGATCCCGATTGGATCGGGAGGTGGGGGCTGACGAGGGGGAGGCGGCGACGCGGGGCGGCGTCGGGACGGGGGCGGACGGGATCGGGAGATCCCGATCACGAGGGGGGGGGAGGAGAAAGCGAGGGGGAGGGGGGATCGGGGGTAGGGCTAGGGTGTTCTCTGGGGGAGGCCAGCTAAGTAGGCGCCGGCTGGGCCGGCCTGGCGGCCCGGTGGCTTGCTGGGCCGAGGCCCAGTCGGGGGGGGGGTTCCTTTATCCTTTTCTGTTTCTTTTTTCCTTTCTATTCTCTTTTCTCTACTGTTAAATGTTTAGGCCCCAAATGGTTTTTGTAAAAAGTGTGACCTATTTCATAAATACCAGTGCATTATTCCTTAACACCTAAAATTAGTTTGGACAAAACATAATTCCATATTTATTTCAGATTTAATAAATGGTTACTAAATATTATCTTTATCCACTGTTTGAGGTTGTTCGAGTCACTTATCCAATTCCAATGATGTTGGTTTCAATTTTAGAATAGCCTCTGGAATATTTGTTATTTATCTGACATTTTAGTTTCTATGTTGGACAACTTTTATATTCCACTTTCATTTAAATTTGAACTTGGCTTAGGAGTTGAAATGCAATATGATGCTAATGATGATTATGCACTATTAATCATGATGACATGGCCTCATCAAAAGGGTGATCTCTGTAGCTTAATACAGGGGGTGTTACAATTTGCCTCAGTTATGAAACCAAGGTATCAATCCAGTAGGAGAACCAAGCAACACTATGTAAACGGTACCTGCACACAAAGAGCAAATCCTCGCAACCCAACGCGTAAGAGGGGTTGTCAATCCCTCCTCGGTAAAAAGTTAGATTGGTTTGTATGTGTTTGGATAAATAGATCTGAATAAAATGTGAAATAAAAGATGCAAATAAAAAGTGCAGCAAAGTATTTTTGGGTTTTTGGAATAATAGATCTGAAAACAAATGCGATGAAAAATAGATCGGAAAGCAATATGATAAAAGATAGACCCGGGGGCCGTAGATTTCACTAGTGGCTTCTCTCGAGAAAAATAGCACACGGTGGGTAAACAAATTACTGTTGGGTAATTGATAGAATATCGAATAATTATGACGATATCCAAGGCAATGATCAATATATAGGCATCACGTCCAAGATTAGTAGACCGACTCCTGCCTGCATCTACTACTATTACTCCACACATCGACCGCTATCCAGCATGCATCTAGTGTATTAAGTTCATGGAGAAACAGAGTAATGCAATAAGAACGATGACATGATGTAGACAAGATCTATTCATGTAGGAATAGACCCCATCTTATTATCCTTAATAGCAACGATACATGCATGCCTCGCTGCCCCTTCGAGAGAGGACACCACAAGATCGAACCCATCACAAAGCACCTCTTCCCATGGCAAGAAAAATCGATCTAGTCGGCCTAACTAAACCAAAGATTCGAAGAAGAAATACGAGGCTATAAATAATCATGCATATAAGAGATCAAAGAAAACTCAAATAATATTCATGGATATAGATCTGATCATAAACTCAAAGTTCATCGGATCCCAACAAACACACCGCAAAAAGGTTTACATCAAATAGATCTCCCAGAGACCATTGAATTGAGAATCAAAAAGAGAGAAGAAGCCATCTAGCTAGTGCCTAAGGACCCTTAGGTCTATGGTGGATTACTCACGCATCATCAGAAAGGCACCAATAAGGATGATGAACCCCTCCGTGATGGTGTTAGATTGGGTCTCGTGGTTCTGGAACTTGCGGCGGCTGGAATTGTGTTTTGTCGACTCCCCTAGGGTTTCTGGAATATTTGGGAATTTATAGGGCGAAGAGGTGGTGCAGGAGACCCCCGTGGGCCCCACAACCCACCAGGGCGCGCCTGGGCTCCTAGGCGCACCCTGGTGTCTTGTGGTCCCCACGGGCCTCCTCCCAGTTGCTTTCTTGGCCCCCAAGGTGTCTTCTGGTCCAAAAAAATCTCCAAAAAGTTTCGTTGCATTTGGACTCCGTTTGGTACTAATATTTTGTGAAGTAAAAAACAAACAAAAAACAGCAACTGGCACTGGGCACTATGTCAATAGGTTAGTCCCAAAAAATGATATAAAGTTGCTATAAAATGATTGTAAAACATCCAAGAATGATACTATAACAGCATGGAACAATAAAAAATTATAGATACGTTGGAGACGTATCAGCATCCCAAGCTTAATTCCTGCTCGTCCTCGAGTAGGTAAATGATAAAATAGAAATTTTGATGTGGAATGCTGCCTAACATGTTCATCACATATTCTTTTCTTTTGTAGCATGGACATTTGGACTTTTAGATGGTTCAAAGCAATAGTCTATATTTGACATGATAACTTCAATACTCAAGCATATCAATAAGCAATCATGTCTTTCAGAATATCAACACTAAAGAAAGTTATCCCTAGCCCATCATGCTCAATCATTGATCCATTCATAAAACACACTCAAATATTAGCTACATCTAATGCACAAGTATGATCATAGTGCTCCCTCGTTGGTGCTTTATAAGAGAAGATGGAGACTCAAATAAAAATAAAAATTGCATAAAGTAAATAGATAGGCCCTTCGCAGAGGGAAGTAGGGATTTGTAGAAGTGCCAGAGCTCAAAGCTTAAATTGAGAGATAATTTTTTTTGAGAGGCATGCTTTTCACGTCAACGAAAACGACATAGTAATTCCCAACACTTTCCATGCTAGATACTCCCTCCGTTCCAAAATATAGTGCGTCCTCGTTTTCCGTGCTTCAACTTTGACCATAAATTTAACCAATGAGGCCGACTGCGGCGAGAGCAAAAATATATATATATTTGAAAATTTCTTTTGAATATGAATTCACTGGTATAATTTTTACTCCCGCCACAGTCGGTCTCGTTGGTTAAATTTATGGTCAAAGTTGAACCTCGGAAAGCGTGGGCGTGGTACATTTTGGAACGGAGGGAATATATCATAGGCGGTTCCCAAACATAAAATAAAGTTTATTCCTTTTTCCACCATACTTTCACACTCCACGGCAAGCCGTATCCACGGGTACCGTCCATACCAACACTTTCCAAGGAATTTATTATTTGACAACATAAAGTAAATTTCTTTTTCATTTCGAGACTGGACATCCCTATTACTGCCATACTCTCATGCAATGACAAGTGAATAAACGCTCATCTTGAGAATAGCACATCTAGCATGGAAAATATTGCCCACCCCCTGCCGCTTCATGAGCGGTACGAGCACACAAAAAGAAAATTCATTTTGAAAATTAGAGTTGGCACATACAAATTTGCTTAGAATGGCACGGAAAATACCGCATATAGGTAGGTATAGTGGACTCATATGGCAAAACTGGGTTTAAATATTTTGGATGCACAAGTAGTATTTCTACTTAGTACAAGTGGAGGCTAGCAAAAAGATTGAGAAGCAACCAACCAAGAAACGAAAATTCACATAAGCGAGCATTGAGCATAACTAACACCGAATAATGCACCACAAGTAGGACGTAATTTCATTGCATAACTATTGACTTTCGTGCTTGCATAGGGAATCACAAACCTTAACACCAATATTCTTACTAAAGATAATTACTCACCAACATGGCTCATATATTACTATCATCGTATCTCAAAACTATTACAAAGAATCAAGTTTATTTTGTCCAATGATCTTCATGAAAGTTTTTATTATATCCCTCTAGAATATCTATCACTTTGGGACTAGTTTCATATGTTGCAATTGCTTGTAACAAGCTCAAATAAATTTAAGTGAAGAACATGAGCATAAAAAATTCATCTCTCAAAATAATATAAGTGAAGAATGAGAGAATTTCTTCAAAAATTTACTAACTCTCAAATTAATCTAAGTGAAGCATGAGAGTATTTCTTCAAAAATATTAAAGCACACCGTGCTCAAAAAGATATAAGTGAAGCACTAGAGCAATTCCATAGCTCAAAAAATATATTAAGAAGCATATAGAGCAAATCTAACAAATCATAGCATAATTTGGCTCTCTCAAATAGGTGTGTCCAGCAAGGATACTTGTGAAAAATTAAAAAGCAAAGCAAGCAAAGACTCATATAATACAAGACGCTCCAAGTAAAACTCATGATATGTGACAAATAAAAATATAGTTCCAAGTAAAATACCGATGGTCGTTAGAAGAAAGAGGGGATGCCTTCCGGGGCATCCCCAAGCTTAGTTGTTTGGTTCTCCTTGAATATTAACTTGGGGTGCTGGGCATCCCCAAGTTTAGGCTCTTGACACTCCTTCCTTCATCCATCATGATCTCACCCAAAACTTGAAAACTTCAATCACACAAAACTTAACAAAACCTTTGTGAGATCCGTTAGTATAAGAAAACCAATCTTTACTTTAAGTACTATTGCAAACCCATTCAAACTTTGTTATTGCATTATATCTACTGTATTCTAACTTATCCATGGCTTATACCCCCCCCCCCCCGATACAATCCATAGATTCATCAAAATAAGCACACAATGCAAAGAAAATAGAATCTGTCAAAAACAGAATAGTCTGTAAATATGCGAATTGTTCTCATACTTCTGTAACTCCAAAAATTCTGAAAAACTAGTTAAACAGAGGCAATTTGTATATCAATCTTGTGTAAAAAATTCAAATTTTTTCTTCGCTTATGTGAATTTCAACAATTCTGTTACTGGACGCAAAAGTTTCTGTTTTTCAACAGGATCAAATCAACTATCACCAAAGCTATCCCAAAGGCTTTACTTGGCACAAACACTAATTAAAACATAAAAACACAATCAAAACAGAGGCATAATTGTGAAAATACTCAAGAATAGAAAGAAAAAGGCAAAAATAAATTTTATTCATTGGGTTGCCTCTCAACAAGCGCTATTGTTTTATGCCCTAGCTAGGCATAATTCATAGATTCAAGTATTGTCATCTTTCTTCTTATTTTCCATAGATGTGTTTTTGTCAGAAGGTTTTGCAAATATAACTTGAAACACATTATCCATAGAAATTTTAGCATTATCAAGTTGCCCATCTACGTATCGCCTTTGATTTCCGGCCACGATCCAAGAATATTGTTGATTAATGTCATTGAAAACTTGTTGGATCATATCTAAAACGGGGACTTTCTTTTTAAGATTCTCATAATTTTTTTGATTATTTCCAAGAAAATGTCTCAACACATAATCACTACTGTAAAGGATCTCATTTATTACCGTTTTTTCACGGTTCATGCCATAAAAATCAAAAAATTCCCTAGCTTCCCGTACTATGTGATCAAATTCATTCATGAGAACAACGACAGCTAGCCTTTTAGCTTTCAGATCCTTTATAATGGGTAGCTCATAAAACAATCTTTGCAAGGTAGGGTGAGTACGGATAAATCTATTTTCAAGTTTCAGAACTAGTGCTGAAATAGCTTCCGCATAATATTTAGTTCTTTTACGTATAAGAGCATCATCAAGGGTCAAATTTCCAACACAATTGAATAATTCTTGGATAGTTTCTTTTCCCATAACGTTCCCTTGCCCCAAAACAAAAGTTTTTAGCATCCAGATTGCCAGATCGTCCAATTTTAGGAGTTAGGCCATCATCCGTTTCTACCATACCAAAGTCACTCATGATGACGAGTTCAAGAAAACAAGAGATCTGACGAGAAAAAAAGCGAACGAAAAAGAGAGCAAATAAAACGGAATTTTTTTTGTGAAGTGGGGGAGATGAAAATGAGAGGCAAATGGCAAATAATGTAAATTGCAAGGAGATGAGATTTGTGATTAAGAACCTGATAGATGTTGATGATATCTCCCCGGCAACGGCGCCAGAAATTTCTTTTGATGTGGCTTGAAACTGCGTCGGTATTTCCCCAAAGAGAAAGGGATGATGCAGTACAGCTATGGTAGGTATTTCCCTCAGTTATGAAACCAAGGTATCAATCCAGTAGGAGAACCAAGCAACACTATGTAAACGGTACCTGCACACAAAGAACAAATCCTCGCAACCCAACGCGTAAGAGGGGTTATCAATCCCTCCTCGGTAAAAAGATAGATTTGGTTTGTATGTGTTTGGATAAATAGATCTGAATAAAACATGAAATAAAAGATGCAAATAAAAAGTGTAGCAAAGTATTTTTGGGTTTTTGGAATAATGGATCTGAAAACAAATGCGATGAAAAATAGATCGGAAAGCAATATGATAAAAGATAGACACGGGGGCCGTAGATTTCACTAGTGGCTTCTCTCGAGAAAAATAATATACGGTGGGTAAACAAATTACTGTTGGGCAATTGATAGAAGATCGAATAATTATGATGATATCCAAGGCAATGATCAATATATAGGCATCACGTCCAATATTAGTAGACCGACTCCTGCCTGCATCTACTACTATTACTCCACACATCGACCGTTATCTAGTATGCATCTAGTGTATTAAGTTCATGGAGAAACGTAGTAATGCAATAAGAACGATGACATGATGTAGACAAGATCTATTCATGTAGGAATAGACCCCATCTTATTATCCTTAATAGCAACGATACATGCGTGCCTCGCTGCCCCTTCTGTCACTGGGAGAGGACACCGCAAGATCGAACCCATCACAAAGCACTTCTTCCCATGGCAAGAAAAATCGATCTAGTCGGCCTAACTAAACCAAAGATTCGAAAAAGAAATACGAGGCTATAAATAATCATGCATATAAGAGATCAAAGAAAACTCAAATAATATTCATGGATATAGATCTGATTATAAACTCAAAGTTCATCGGATCCCAACTAACACACCGCAAAAAGGTTTACATCAAATAGATCTACAAGAGACCATTGTATTGAGAATCAAAAAGAGAGAAGAAGCCATCTAGTTACTGCCTACGGACCCTTAGTTCTATGGTGGACTAGTCACACATCATCGGAGAGGCACCAATGAGGATGATGAACACCTTCGTGATGGTGTTAGATTGGATCTCGTGGTTCTGGAACTTGCGGCGGCTGGAATTGTGTTTCGTCGACTTCCCTAGGGTTTCTGGAATATTTGGGAATTTATAGGGCGAAGATGCGGTGCAGGAGACCCCGTGGGCCCCACAACCTACCAGGGACACGCCTGGGCTCCTGGGCGCGCCCTAGTGTCTTGTGGTCCCCATGGGCATCCTCCCAGGTGCTTTTTTGGCCCCCAAGGTGTCTTCTGGTCCAAAAAAATCTCCAAAAAGTTTCATTGCGTTTGGACTCCGTTTGGTACTGATATTCTGCGAAGTAAAAAAACAAGCAAAAAACAACAACTGGCACTGGGCACTATGTCAATAGGTTAGTCCCAAAAAATGATATAAAGTTGCTATAAAATGATTGTAAAACATCCAAGAATGATAATATAACAACATGGAACAATAAAAAATTACATATATGTTAGAGACGTATCAGGTACCCCTTTAGGGGCTACCACAAATGACTCTTTTGGGGCCTGGGAGGGGCCCAAGTGGTGCGTCAGTCGCCGTGAAGTGTTGCACGCTAGACGCACCCTTGGGAATTCAGTTTTATTGCTGCCACGCATTTTTGTTTTTTTTGTTTTTTCAGCTTTTTTCGGTTTCGCTAGGTTTTGGCGAAAAAAATGTTTTTATGGAAGCCATGCTTTTCCATGAAAAGCACATTTGTCCTTCCTGAAAAGGGAAAAACAGAGAATAGCATGTGCTTCCATGAGAAGCACAGGAGTGCCGCTCTGAAAAAAAAACACAAAATATGCTAAAAAAGCACGACATGTGCTTCCATGGGTGTGCTTTCTAAAAAAACACGGCTTGTGCTCCCGTGAGAAGCAAAAGTGTGCTTCCCAAGAAGAAAAAAGCACGACTATGTTTTCCAAAAAAGTGAAAAAAGCACAACTATGATTCTGGGGTACGTTTTTTTGGGTTCCAGTTTTAGTTTTTTTTCGTTTTTCTCCAGATTTTGCTTTTTTTGTTGTGTTTCCTCGGTAGATTCATGAAAAAAGTCGACGGAACCTATTAACATGGGTCTACTTTCAAAGATCTCAACACAAGGAATCCAATGATGAAAATGGATCGTGATCTAGATGCACGGTTCAAGATATTAAATGATAAAAATGAATATACGGAAAAAAGAAAAGAAACTCCCATGTTTTGACAAGTGATGCACATGCAGTGTGCCACATGTCATCACCATAGAAGGTGGAGAGTGACCTTTGCAATGTGCCCCCCTCAATTAGTGATCTTTTTGTGGGTGTAATTAGTGATTTTGGTGGTATCAACATTGCAGCAAAAGATAGCCAACACGGTTTACGAAGAAAACTCACACACAACCGGCGAGCCCGGGCTACTGCCTACACTTTGCCAGCCCACACCAAAGGCCATGCGCTAGGGGAAGGGCTTTGTCAATGATAAAACCCCTCCATGATGATGTGTGAGTAGTTCCATTAGGATCTTAGGGTCCACAGTAGTAACTAGATGGTTATCTCTCTTTTTGAATCTTCAATACCATGTTCCCGTGAGCCTTCTCACATGATTGGGATCAATTTGATGTAATCGGTGCTGTGTTTGTTGGAACATAATGAATTGTCACTTTATGATTAGATTGTTCATTGAAATCAATTGAATTTTTTGAGGTTTTCTTGCTGTATAGATTAAATCGCTTTGCATGCTCTCCAATCTATATGTCTTCTTTGGCCAAGTTCAATGAGTTTTTCTTCAAAGGGAGTGATGCTTTGTAGTGGGTTCAATCTTGCGGTGATCTACCCAGTGACAGTAAGGGCCAAGACATGTATTGTTTGTTGCCACTAAGGATAAAATGGTAGAGTTTTGCCATATTGATTGACTTATTCATGTCTACATTATGTCATCTTGCTTATTGCGATACTGTGTCTTGCAAACTTAATACCTTGAGATGCATGCTAGATAGCGGTTTTGCGGTGGAGTATTAGTAGTAGATGCAATTGGATTAACGGTCTACTTATCATAAATGATCATAGTCATGAATATTGCAATTCAACTAATTGTTCAACTGTAATTTGTCTACCACGCCATTCACCTATTTTCGAGAGAGATACCACTAGTGACTAGTAGAATGCCCGTGCGTTGCTACGGGCTTTTGAAATATTTTGATGGAGTTATGTAAACATATTACATGTTAAATTTCACATGTAGAGACAAGATAATATAGGCACAATCACGTAATAATTGAAGCCCACTTCACTTGCATTGTAAATTGATAAAAAAAAGGCAAATTGTATGGTTCAAGAAGAGATTTGTATGGTTCACAGTTCGAACTCTGACATGAATCTCGCATTGAACTCCAACGCAGAGCAAAAAAAGCACACAAAAAAGATGTGCATGAACAGATGAAAAATTGGGAGGACAGATGATCTCACAGCGAAACTCGCGCCGAGCTCAATGACAAAAGAGGAAAAGTACACAAAACCAAATGAAGTATATGGTTAGTTCTCCTCGTCTTCCCTGACCTCCCGTTGGAGCTCCAGACCCACACACAGGTAGCTAGAGCTTGACAACGATGGGGAAGTGAAGTCCGGTGGCAGAGGAGGCGAGCACGACGACAAGGTGGTGGCCGAGGATGGAGAGAGGCGGCTGCGCGTGAGAGAAAAAGGGTCCGGTAGGAGGCGTGAGGCGGGATTGGGTTGCGTCCTTAGGGTTTCCAATGGGTTTCTTAGAGCATCTACAACCGGACCACCCATACCCGCCCCAAATGCCCAGACGGGCTGCCCGGTCACTGTCCGGACGCAAAAATGCCGCCCAACCAGCCTCCCCATAGCTGGCCCAAATGCTTGGACTGACCGGCACTCCCCATATCCAGCCCACATATGGGGCGGACATGGAGGGTAGTTCGTGAGTGTGGCACAATGATAAGGGATGGCGGCAATGAGCATTTTTGTCCTGATCATTACACTTGATTATATTATAACGTAACTTTTTCATAGAAAAGAAGAAATAGTTGTAAGAAAACCATATGTAATTTTAGTCTAACGAACAAAATATTGAAGGACATCATGATTTACTGATTATGGAAATATGTTCTCTTTTGAGGGTCATCAAGTCTATGTTTTACTCGTTGGACCGAACCTATCAATAATAAAAGCAAGATTACGAGCTACCTGATCACACGACTACATAAAGTGTGATGAACTTAAACCAATGAATGCCTAAAAGGCATACAATGGACCTTACCAGTATATTCTATCTGTTTGTTCTTTCTAAAATAGGTAATATACGATAGACACAAGGGAATCATTGTAGTGTGCTATGGTTATAATCTGAAGCCATCTTGTCCTGGATGTAATGTAACAACCAAAGAAGATGGTTATTTGCCTTGACAACTGAATGTAAAACGTATTTGTAAGACATCCATGTGTCAGATGCTTTGAATTTGGAGAATTCCCCATAGGATAGAAATACTCCCTCCGTTCCTAAATATAAGTCTTTCTAGAGATTTCAATAAGGACTACATACATGTGTATATAGACGTAGTTTAGAGTGTAGATTCACTCGTTTTGCTCCATATGTAGTCCATATTTAAATCTCTAACAATACTTTTATTTAGGAACATAGGGAGTATATATTGTTTCTACAACATATAACTTGGGCTGTTCTATAATTATTTTCTCCCATCTATGGAAGAGATTCTCAGAGCTATCATATGACTTCGGTGGAAAAAGTAACAATTCCATGATACTTAGGTTGAGCTACACAGCCTTCATTCAGTGGTTCGGAGACGTGTTGCTTTTGTGGCTACTTTGTCCTGCATTTCAGAGAAGGAAATCTCTTCAGTAGATTTCTTACCTATTAAGGTGGGAGAGGGAAAGGTTGGCTTTAGTAATACTCCAGACAGGGTTCGATCGTTCAAGATTCTACTTGTGACTTAGCTGTATGTTCTGAAAGAAAACTCAAATGTCCAGTATGCTATATGCCTAGCCGATGAAATAAATATTCTTATGAAACTATGATCCCTGGAAATGAGCAAATGCCAGCCACCTCACCATCCTTCAACTGCTTTCCATTCTCCTCAACCAGCCCCTAAAACCCTAAACCCTAACATCTTGCTCCACTGGCAACAACGAAACTGAGGCCTGGGTGGCGCAGGCGGTGACTTAAACGTGTTGCCACAACAATGGAGCGTCGGTTGCCATAGCAGAAATGAGCAGAGCACTGGGCACTATGTATGGTGATGGCAACTCGGTGGGGCCCGTCCAGCAGGCAGATGAAGAGCACCATGACAACCGCATATAGATCAGCAGTCGCGGCTGAAGCCGGCGTGTGGCTAGAGAGCCAAGTTTAGCAGGAGGTGCAGGGTAGGAGGAGCAGGAGCAACAACTTGCACTGGCTTGGTGTGGTCCTTTGGGTTTACGAAGTCAGTGCAACCAAACTTCTTAGCTTAAAATTTACATGTTACTAAGGTTCAGTGTGTTGTCCATAAACCAAGGTTCACCAGAATGGATTTCTTTTTCTTTTTGAAGATAGAAGCAGACTGTACCTTGTTCGTATTTTGCAGGGTTCAAGTCCACACCGATGACCCTTGATGCCCCAGCCACCTTGGCCCCTTCCATGGCCTGATCGTGTGAACACATACATCAATCAATCATGGTTATAGATAATAGTTCTCATCAACCTGCAGTAGTACATTGTGTGGAAGATAAATATCGTTCCCCACTTACAGCAAGGCCTACAGCTCCAAGACAGAAAATTGTCACCGTAAAAGCCTTTTTCGGTTTAGCGACATTAAGAGTCGCACCAAGACCTGAAGAAAAAATACTCTTGAGTAACTTAACATTGAGACATTATGAATATAGTGTTTCATTGGGAAATATCAATCAGAACAATCTCTTACCAGTTGAGATACCACAGTTGAGAACACAAACTTTGTCCAGAGGTGCCTCGGGGTTGATCTTCGGTAGGCACCCAACATGGATCACTGTGTACTCGCTGAAGGTAGAGGTTCCGACGAAGCGGAATATCGGTTTCCCACCGATGGGAAGCGGGACTGCCTATCGCCGATCATCACACCCTGGTCGACATATCCCGAGGAGGTCACAAAGGTTGCTCTCCTCTAACTTGCAGTGAGCACAATCCTTGCACTCGCCAGTAAACCCGGCGGGACATGGTCACCTGGCACAAGCTCGGTCACGCCCTCTCCCACGCTCTCATTGTTAAGAGTAAGAAAATATTAATTAAAATGCCAACTAAAGAGTGAATTGACGGCAGCAAAGGAAATTAGTCACTCTAAAGAAACTACAAAATATGTAGTATGTGCTTGTCGTTGTCTTGGAGAGTAGATGCATGCACTAATTTCCTACAGAACATGAAAATAATTATTCTTTAAAACAAAGCACTTTGAGCTTGTGTGACAAAGTTGTCCCATCATACTTAAGACATTGCTTTTATACCATCGCAATAAAATATGGACACTTGTTGTATATAGTTAGCTACCACTAAAAAGGATTTAGTATGCCTATAGTTATTAGAAAGCTAACATGAATAAACAAACGGATACTTGTTGTACTTACTAAGATTCCACCAAATTAATCAGCAAAACTGTAACTGAATAAGATAGAGACAAAGAAGATGCGTACCCTCCAGCCTCATGGCCTAAGATCCTTGGGAAAATCGGAGTTTGCCCCTACACAAACGACGCCAAGTTAGCCACTGTTTTTGCCATGCCTCGATCTTCTTCTCGGGAATGGGAGGGATTGTGATGGCCATGGTGGTGGCGTTCGTGGATACCGTGGTGTAGCAGCATCACGGGGGAGAGCCAGCATGAACGAGCGACAGCCGAACCAGCAACACGCAGCACACGGACGAGCGGCAGCCAAATGAGGACGGCTAGCTGCAATAGGTGCGGGCTCAGGACAGTCCATATAGGCTCGTTTCAATCGAAGACACAACCGGGCGTTACCCCGCAGGCAGACCAGCGGACCGGAGTAAGGAGACGAGCCAGCCAATTGCTGGGCACGGGAGGCCTGGGGGCGTCGCGGCCTGGTCCAGCGAGAGATCTGCATGGCGGAGGCGTGCAGCCAGGTGGCGGCTTGAGCTCATCTAGGGCGTCCGAGATCGAATCGGGCAGCGGCGTTCCCTACTGAACCAGCGGGCGGCGACGTGATCCAATCGGGACGGTGGCGGAGAGGTCCTGTGAGAGGGGCAATTCGTGATCTACGCCTGATAGGCCGCCCACCCGCGCTTGAAGAGAAGGAGAGCAGAGCTGATGGCGGAGCAGGTACGGGGAACGATCGGCGGTGCGCAGGGCAGGCTGGGGCGGCATGGGGTGAGAAGTAGGGACTCATACGGGGCGGCCGGCGGCGGCAGGGGGTGGTGTAATCTGGAATCTGTTTACAAGGAAATAGTGGAGAAAAAAATAAATCAGCGGGGTGGTGGGAGGGGGACGAAAAAAAAACAGTCGAAAAAATCCGGACGAAAGTGGCGGGACGAAAAAAAATCGTTGATGCAATCCTACCAACTACTCCATTAGGAGTAGAGAAAATATGCCCCTGGGTCTATTCTCCATTACTTGAATGCTTCTACTCAATTGCTACTATTTTGTCGTGCTACTTTTGCTACTATCTGTCTCTATCATTTGTGTTCAATCTTGGAACTAGCAAAACAAGGGGATTGACAACCCTTTTGTCGTCTCGGAGTCAAGTGTGGGTTGCACGTTGCTAGCTTGGGAGAGTCTTACTGGATTGATAACCTTGGTTCTCTAACTAAGGGAAATACCTGCTACCGTTTTGCTTCACTATTACGCTTGGGGGAATCCCAACAACTCCCGCGGGAGCAAGCAAAACACAATTCTAAAAAGACAAATGTTTTTATTCTTTAAACATTTTTAGTTAGTTTACTATTCATTCCAGAGCATATCACCTGACAAATGTGGTACTTAGCCAATCGGAAAAGTCATGTGCATTATACAGAGCCAATCGGAAAAGTCATGTGCATTATACAGTTCTACATGACCGAGGCACAGTGGGAGAAAGGAAATTGACCACTCACGCAACCACACATTAGTTCCGTCAATCCTTTGACCCACCGCCGCTCACGTGCACCCCGTCTACAGCCACTCGCGCATGGCCAATAAAGAGGCAACACTCAAGCATGTATGCAACAACACTAGAGGTTGCCGCGTGCCTCGCCGCGCGTTCTTCACTCATGGTATTATCTCTCTTTTTCCTTAGCACGTCATTCAGTTGATTTTGTCATTTTGATTTTATCTATGTTGGCTTGGATTTTAATTATGTTCTGATCGTACTTTTTTATATCGTGTCTCGTGTTTGGCTATTGTATAAATTGTATTTGTTTTGAGAGGGGAGTGGAGTTGATTGATGCGTGGTTGTGGTGTTCTTCACGTTTCATCGTCAGCGTCAGCTGGTGGTGCTTATGTGATCCCTCTGAGAGCTCTTATTCCACGTTGAAACCATGAAATTTGATGCTATAACACTCATATGGACTGGCCAATGAAACTCTCGCTCACTCAGTTCGACTCCTATTCTGCTCGCTTAGCTTTTTTTCCGCTCGCTACACTACAAGCTTAGACAAAACCGGCTATAATATTTTTATTTCAATTCTTGTTAAATAAAAAATGTTTCCAGTTTAAAAAAAATGTATTTTAGAAAATGTTGCACATTAAGAAACCATAATATTTTTTGAAAATCATAAGAAATATTCATGAATTTTAAACCATGTTCGTGAATTAAAAAAACATGTTCATGAACTTTAGAAATATTCATGAATTAAGAAATGCTGGTGGATTTTAAAAGTGCGGACAAATAGAATCATTTGACAAGGTGCATCGTGTCGGTGTTATTTTAGAAGTGATTTGGTATACGAAGCTCGTTCAACTTCTCGAGAAAGATAAAACAGATGCACGCATAATATAAAGTGTCACGTCTCTAGCTCATTGGTTTAGATTTATCCTGTCCAGAGTTTGACCGCTGCAATCCCACCACCTCCTACTGCTGCCAGTGGGTGCATGTGCCCACCTGAGCCCCGACGCGGGAGAACAGGACATGTGTAAACAAAGCTTGGGCTTAAGGCGGTAAATACATCCCTTTCAGTGAATGACATGATGGTCCTACATCCCCAATTCACCCAGAGAGCTCTATTTCTTGGGAGCTTAGAAACCGTAAAGATATTAATTGACGGCACAAGATATCCAACAGAACAACGGGGTGAAAGAGAAAATGGTAAACGGTCTCGCTACTGCTAGAAATTTGAATTGGCACCGATGGCCCTCCAGTTTTTTTCGAACGCGGATGTATTAGAAGAAGAGAAATAGAGGTACAGAGAGTCCGGCGGCTTGCCGCGGCTACAACCGACAACACATGGTGGGCAGCCATGAACACCGGGGAGACACACAACAATGCCCTACCTCTAGGAAACCTATCACCAAATGTCCGTCAACCCCCTCGCACCGGGCCCTTCGGGCGTCTAAACCCGATCAGAGTGAGCATATGTTCGGGGAGCCAAAACGCCATTCCAGTTACACAAGCCATGGTTATCTAATCAGAAAAAACCACTTGCATTATATCATTGTGCGTGCAACAAAAAAAAATCCCTGCTTCTTAACGTGTTCAAAGGGTTTGACGTGACAGTTTTGCATGACCAAGGCACAAGAAGAGACCCTGAGGTTTTGCATGCTTGTCCAATAAAATAGGCGACACTCGATTATGCATGCAACAACATATTAATTATATCACGATACGACCAATAAAATGTAGAGGAGAAAGAGAATCACTAGCGTCACAACTAATTCAACCTTAGAAATTTGATTTCGCATCAGTGGCCCAGCGAGCCTCTAAACGCATCCGGAGGGAGTATACTAACCTAAAAAGACACGACAAGAGTCGATGGTGTATTCATAGGATCGATTTATTTGTGCATATGTTCGGCACACATTTTATTTATCTATTTAGTGACCAAAAGATCATCATCATGCAATTGTATTAATGATTGCACATATTCCACCCAAACAATTCTTGTTTCGAAGGAAAAAAATCCACGGCATTCAAAAGCACAAAAACGCAAAACTTCACGATCTCCTTTTTGGAGGGCCGTTGACCTTGTACTATTCATACCAGGAGCATATATATATGCCCCGGGAGTCAAAACACCCTTGCAATATTTACACATGCCATACTAAGCCAAACAAGAAAATCCATGTGCCCGTGTACACTAAAAAATATTTATACTAATTAATCACTCATTCAATTGAGTTTAAAGGGTTGACGTGCCAATTTTCAATTTTGCAGGACCAAGCACATCGAGAGAAATAAAACGGGCATGCATATGACGACACATTAATTTTGTCAATCCTTCACTGTAACACCCCATGTCATTAGCCACAGTAATCACTTTTGATAATGACAAGTCAGCATATTTAACAGTGCATAAACATCATTAGCATCATATTGCATTTCAACTCCTGACTCAAATTCAAATTTAAATGTAAGTGGAAAATAAAAGTTGTCCAACATAGAAACTAAAATGTTCAGTAAATAGCAAATATTGTAGAGACTATTCTAAAATTGAAACCAACAATTAATAAGTTAATTAGATGGCACTAACATTACCAAAGCAGCAAGGATTAATGCATTTTAATTATTATAAAAATTTGTGTGAACCCAAGTTAACTCCAAACCATTTTTTGGTAGTGGTAGAGGACGCCTAGTATTTATGGGAACAATTCCCATATTTTACAAAATTCAATTTGAGGCCTAACAATTTACTAAACAGAGAAATATGAATAAATAAAAAAAAAAGGCAAAAGAAAACAGAGAAAAAGAAAAAGGAAAAAACCCCCGGCCCACTGGGCCACGGCACAGGCCGGCCAGCTCCCCCCCCCCCCCCCCCCCATATGGCCTCCCCAGGCCGAACCCTAATCCCCACCGACATTCCCCCCCCTCGTCCCCCCCCGATCTGGATCGCCCCGAGCCCGCGCGCTCGCCTCGCCCATCGCCCGTCGCCACCACCGCCTCGCCGGAGCAGACAACCGTCGCCGCCGTCGTCCTCACCTCCTCCCCACGCCGCTCCATCACGCCTCGCCGCCCGGTCATCTACAACGCCGGTGAGGCTCCGGCCTCCTCCTTTCCCCTCGGTCATCGCCGGCTCGCCGCGCTCCGGCCTTGCGTGCGTCGCGCCCTGCTCCTCCTTCCCGCGCGCTGCGCTGCTGCTTCGGCTTGCTGCAGCTCGCGTCGCCAACGAGCGCCCGCGCGGCCACAGCCGCGCCGGCTCGCCTCGTCGCCGCGCCCACAACCCCCCCCCTCGCGCGCCCCGCTTCCCCGCCGATTCGCGGCCACCGCTGCGCCCGTCCGCTGCGGCCCCGCTTACTGCTCGCTGCTGCGTCGCTCGCCGCAGCCGCTGGTCCGCACCGCGCTCCCGCTCGCCGTCGCGCCACCGTAGCCACCCCGATGCCGCTGCTGCTCTGCTCCGCCGGCCTCGCGCCCGCGCGCGCCTTCGCGCACCAGCGCCTGCTCACCCCTGCCGCTGCCCGCGCGCGCGCGCCCGCCGCGCCGCGCCTGCGCCCGACGCCCGCTAGCGCCCCGACCCGCAAGGCCCCTCTGGGCCACAGACACATGGGGCCCACGCCAGAAACGAATTTAGAAAAAAAGAAATAAAAAAAAGAAAAGATAAATAAAATAAAAATTATTAAAACTAATAATTAATTAATTAAACAGTAATTAATTAGCTTAATTAATCCTAATTAGATTAGCCTAATCACTAGTTAAGTTAATTAAACCCTGATTAGCTAGCCAGTCTATGACAGGTGGGACCCGCGTGTCAGATGACTGCTGACATCAGCATGATGTCATGCTGATGTCATCAACACTGTTTCGGATAATGTTAATTTAAATAAATAATTAAATTTCAGAAATTAATAAAAACTTTAGAAAATCATATTAAATAATCCGTAACTCCGATGAAGATACTTTATACATGAAACTTGCTCAGAATTCCGATACGAACCCGAATACGTCCTCCGTATTCCTGTCAGACGCCCGTAGCTATAAGAACATTAAACTTTTAGACCGATTTCGATAAATGAATAGTGCTCAACCTTAATAAAATAAATCAAAATAAATTCCTAAATTAAGTAAATAA
Organism: Thinopyrum elongatum; assembly: GCA_011799875.1. Lineage (NCBI taxonomy): Eukaryota > Viridiplantae > Streptophyta > Magnoliopsida > Poales > Poaceae > Thinopyrum > Thinopyrum elongatum. The sequence continues at coordinate 135,261,822 of CM022298.1, forward strand.
TTTAGTTAGGCAGTAGAACACCCCGGCATATCATTTAGGCATGTCATGCATATTGTTTGCATTATTGCCGTGAATTTATTGTTTCTCTCCCCCCCTCCTTCTCTCTCGATAGACGCTGAGACCGACGACGCTGCACCTGGGTACGACTACACCACCGACGAGCAGCCCGTTGGCGATATCTCTCTCTTGCCAGAGCAACCAGGCAAGCCCCCTCCTTGAGCATCCAGATATCGTCCATTCTATTCTCCTGCTTGCATTAGATTTTACTACTGTTAATGTATGCTCCTATTCTGATGCATAGCCTGTTGTTGTAACCTGTTCATTGCTACCTTACCTGCATATGATAAACTGTTTAGTATAGGTTGGTAGTGAACCATCAGTGACCCCACCACCTTATCCTTGTTGCCCCTGCTTGATCATCGACGACTCGATCTACGTGATCATCGACCAGAGACCGACACCTCACTTCACACCCCCTTAGTTGTACGACTCTGCTTAGTTACTATCGAGTGCCGAGGGTGATACCTCGTAACGCATTCCCGATGAATACTCTGCAGTGTAGCTGTTCGGTCGTGGTCATCGAGGGTGATTCCTCCTTCTCCACTTCCGATACGACTCTGTCGTGCAACCCTCAGTGTGAACCTCGAGGGTGATGCCTCATACGTTCACCCTGATGATTTCGTCGAGTGGAATCCGCCGAGGGTGATTCCTCGGGTTTTCTCCTTGATGTTATGACCACACGATTACTTGACCTTTGTTACAGGCGGGTCCACCCTGGTGGGTACCCGCTGGGGATCTATGATTGTCGGGTGTGCCGGAAGGGCACCCGAGTATGACATTGTGGCGGAGCATCAGAGACTCTGATTGTCTCCGCGTGATACTAATTGAGCCTATTGGATTTGGGTGTGTGATCTGAGTGGGTCGACGTGCCCTATACGCACTACCACCACGCGGGATAATGGTTATGGGACCCTCTGTGAAGTACGTTTCTCCTGAAAGCTCGTCTGACGTCACGATTCACCGTGCGGGCTGATTGTCGGGATTGGGCTGGATACTTCACTGACGAGCTCAGTGTCGCGCCTGCACCCCGGCCAGTCTCGCAACGCGCAGAGTGCCCAGGGCGATGGCCCAAGACCTCTGGGTGCATAGGTTAGTCCGGCGTGCTGACCTCTCTGCCGAGCCTAGGTAGAGCGCTGCTTTGTGTTGATCTTCCGAGGACGGGCATTACCCAGCAAGTGTGTCCGGCCAGAGTTGATCGAGCGTGTTGGGTAACAGTAGTGCACCCCTGCAGGGATGAATCTTCTATCGATAGCCGGTCCTACGGTAAAGGACGCTCAGTTTGTGTATCCCGATCTACTACTTGAACTGGATACTTGTTACTTAATTGAAGCTTCGGGATCGCTTTCTCGCTTGGGAGTCGAGGAAGGATCTTTAAGCTGTACTTCAACCTGTTTGCTAAATAAAATGCTATTCTACTCTCTTCCACTGCTGCAAGATGATGGCCTTGTGAAGATGTTTGAAGATGCTAGTCTTCGATAGGACTAGGCATTCTCTCTATTCTGGCATTTCTGCAGCCCAGTCCACTTATACAGCCTTTCTCCATTGATAATGTTGCATATGTAGTATAGATCCTTGCTTGTTGAGTACTTCAGATGAGTACTCACGGTTGCTTTACTTTCTCTTTTCCCCATATACCCCACCTTGATGATACATCAGACGATGGAGTCCAGGAGCCAGATGCCACCGCCGGAGCTTACTACCAGGAGGGTCCAGAGGGTACTTACTACTGGATTGAGCCAACCGACCAGGTGTAGGATCGGAGGCTCCCAGGCAGGAGGCCAGCGCCTTTCGATCTAGTGTCGCTGTTTGTGCTAGCCTTCTTAAGGCAAAACTTGTCTAACTATGTCTGTACTCAGATAATATTTGTATGACTGACTTATGTATTCGGATCTTCGGATCCCTGGTCTGTAATATGGTGGACCTCCGTTTAAATTGTGTTAGAATTGTGTTGTGATATCTTCCCGTGAGTCCCTGTGCTTGATCGTACACGTTTGCGTGTATGATTAGTGTACGATTGAGTCGGGGGCGTCACATTCACCCTCAAGCCCCTCGTGTGCACTCTCTCTCTCTCTCATGCAGGCTCGTGCATGCATGGTCGGTGAAGAGGCGGCACTAAATCAAGCGCGCAACAAACGGAGGGAGAAGGAAAAAAATACATGGCCTTAATTGCTCTCACTAGCGCCATAACTAATCCGATCTTATAAATCCGATTCAGCATCCGTGCCCTCTGAGCTAAACCCGACCAGATACACTCAGGGCATGTTTGGTTAGGGTCACAAGGTGAAATGTGACAGTCTCATTCCAAACTTGGGCCTTCTCCATGTGTTTGGTAGTAATTCAGAACGTAACCCACACATTCCCTTGGGTGGAATGTTCTGTGAAGATCCGGAACGCGTTCGTAACACCGATTCAGATGAATCACATGGAACACGTCCAAACTCTCGCCTTCGCCCCTTGACGCTCCCAGCTCCCTCATGTCTCTCCACTCGCAACTGCCGCTCTGCCATCTCGTCTCCCCCCCCCCTACAACACGGTAGCAATTAGGAGGCATTTAAAAATGCCTTTAAAAGTCCAAAAGGTGCCTTAAAAGACATAAGAAGGCATTTTAGAAAAGCACTAGAGATCGTCCTGAAGGGAAATGGTTTTAGAGGCGCTTTCGGAGAATGCCTCCGATGCTCAGACCATTAAGGGCAATTTAGAAAATGCCTCCGATGCACAAAATATCACATGGCATGGATGACTATATGATCCTCTCCCACTACAACACGGTAGCAATTAGGAGGCATTTAAAAATGCCTTTAAAAGTCCAAAAAGTGCCTTAAAAGACATAAGAAAGCATTTTAGAAAAGCGCTAGAGATCGTCCTGAAGGGAAAGGGTTTTAGAGGCGCTTTCGGAGAATGCCTCCGATGCTCAGACCATTGAGGGCGATTTAGAAAAAGATAATAAATAAAAATAAGGAACAACGTCAAGCCAGGCCCCCCGCCCTGTATGTCTGGGGACTGACTACTACGTACTTGGTTGGGCGTACATCATCTCACGTATGTCAGTAACGAACAGGCTCAACGCAGGTCATGGTCATCACGTACAGTACCCATACGCCAAACTGAATCACAATGCACAACACAGGTTCATTTCCTCTTAGGTTAGAGAATCTTTACGAAAAGATATGCTGCTCCCCTTATAAACCGGCCAAATTTTAGCTCGGGGGACGGTATGGGACTAAATAAATTGCTACTATGTTGTTTGCGAGCGAGTGGCTCACAAAAAAAAATGCAGCACAACTCACGACTCGAACCAACAACCTCTCGGAAAAAAGACGACTTCACCAACCAGCCAGCCAGTCATTCTTTGCTTATTGTATAGAGAAAGCTTCGAGAAGGCCAATTTGGTTCCCGGGCTCAGCTGCACCCGCTCCGACGAAAAAAATCAAAACAAATACAAGAAAAATTCAAAAAATTCCAATTTTTTTTGTGTGGTAGATAATTTGATGCGTGAGGTTCGCTGCAAATTTCAACTCGTTTGGACATTTGAGCAGCTCTTTGCAAAAAAGACAAAATCGGGGTTTGTAAAAAAGTTTATTGTTCACGAACTGTTTTGACCTGATTTGTCTTTTTTGCCAAGAGCTGCTCAAATGTCCAAATGAGTTGAAATTTGGAGTAGACCTCACGCATCAAATTATCTATCACACAAAAAAAATTTGGAATTTTTTGAATTTTTCTAGTATTTGTTTTGATTTTTTTTCTGAGCAGGTGCATCTGAGCCCGGGCTCAAAGAAGGATTACCGGAAAGCTTCGTACTTTTATAGTGTGTCCATCTGGCCAGGTGGGTTGCCCGAGTGGAAGGCCGTATAGATAGATATTCCATACATTAGGGGTTCATTTGAAAATCTGACCGAGCTTTCGAGGCGTTTTCCTCACTGCCTTCAAAAGTGCGTGCTGGCAACTTTCGACACGCCCCCTATACTCTGATCTATTACGGCATGCCTCCCAATCTGTAGTGGCATTTCGCAAAACGCTTCGGAAACTTTTACATATTACGGCACTTTTTCAAAATGCCACTAATTAAGCATGTTTTGAGGCATTTTTTCAGAATGCTTGCTAACGAGGGGCCTTTGAAGGCGTTTTGGATAGAATGCCTTTAAAGAGAGGTAATCTAAGGCACTTTTTTAATGCCTTGTAGAAAATGCCTCTGTTTCTCAACGGTGTTGTAGTGCCCCATAGTCGGTCGTCTCGTCTCTCCGAACAACAAAAGGAAGAGAGGTCGTCCAGTTGAGAGCACATACGGGCAAAGGAAGGAGGAGGAACCGTCCTGCCGCATGCATATGTGCGGCGTAATCGACTAAGGAGGAGTGGAGCGGATACATTAGAAGGAGCATCAACGAGCATGTGCTGCGACAGTGGCTGGTGGCTGCCGGTGGCAGCCTCATCTGCTACTACTAGGCGAAGGCCGAACATTGCACAAATCAATTTTGTTTAGCGGCACAACATGAGCATCCCGCGCAATGCGAGCAGATGGCGACATAACACATCTGGGGATTAGCCGGAGGTTGATGGAGGCGACCACACTCTAGACGGCGGGCGGACTTTTATGTGTGGTGGCTATCTGATTTGCCGGAAGGCCGGCGGACGACCTGATCTGTGGAAGGGGTGGCTGCGACCATGCTTGCTGGGGGCGCCGGATCCGCTGGAGGGCGGCAACGGCTTGATCTCTCGGAGGGGCGGTAGCGACCTTGCTTGCTTGGCGTGACGGAAACCTGACCTCAATGGCAAGCATCAACACAATATTTTTTTCCGGTTCTTCCTCGATATTACAGTTCGCATCAGCCACTTTCTGTTCTTTCTCAATATTAGAATTCACATCAACCACTTTGTGTTCTTCCTCTAATATACATCTCAATAACAGCGAGCCAACTACTCCCTTCGTCTCATGAGATGTAATAACATCTTATATTACGAGACAAAGGAAGTAGTTCATTAGCATTAACCCCGACTTTAGTGATTATAGTTAGCTAGTTATTCCTTTTAACTTGTAAGATATGTTGTGGTGCAAGAGGAGATAGTTATACAATCATACTAACAAGTGCCCGTCTCATCCTCAATTCACTATAAATGTCTGAGGAATTGCAGATTGAAACCAAACCTATTACATTTCGTCTTTGCAACAAACACTGAAACATCACCATTCCGTTTGACCTATCGTCCTCAACCAAACACAGTAACGAAGCCGACCCATTCTGATAAAATGTAACCATGACATTACATTCCACTTCATTTCACAGCCAATCACACCCTTGATTCTTCGACAAAAACACACCCTACACACACGACAATAGTCGATGGTGCATTCGCGGAGTCTCTCCGTCCGTAGCATGCTTTCGCCAAGTGTTTTATTTACCTCTTCGGTGAGCAGAAAGATTAACGGCATGTAATTGCACAGTGGCTGCATATATTTTTGTTTTGAAGGGAAATTCCAGCCAAGACAGATATGAGTACTAGACAAATGCAGAATGAGAGAACTGCAGAACTTCAGAGTTCCTTCTTTTGGAGGGGGCGTTGACCGGCTTCCTTCTTTCCGAAGCCACGAGCCCGACCGAGCCAGCGGGATCGAACACAACCCAACCCACCCCAGTCCCAAACGCAACACCACCCTCCCTAATTAAAACCATCGCTCTCTCCCTTCGTCCCCATCTCTCTCCCCTCCTCCCCCTCCCCCAAACCCTCACTCAGCTCGCCCGCGAGCGCGAGGTCCCGCTCCGAAACGCGACGCACGGCTCGCCCCCGTGCCGGAAAGATCGAACGCCCGCCCCCCTCCGCCGCACCCCGCCCCCCCCGCCTCCCCGGTCGGCGGCGGCGGCGTCCCCTCCGGGCGGCGCAGATCCCCAAAACCCTAAGCCCTGGCGCGGTAGGGTTTGTGGCCCGCGCGTCCTCCGAGCGGGGCTGGGGCCGCCATGGCGCCCATCAACAGCTCCAACATGGAGATGCACTCGCAGAAGCTCTTCGAGCCCGACCTACGTACGCCCCGCGTTCCCCTCCCCACATGCCCTGTTTATTCGTCTTTTTTTTATGCGCCGCCGCGTCAATTTTGCAGCCGTGCTTGCGCGACGCGCTCGCGGTTTCGCTCGGGGGCGGCGGATCGTCTGTAGTTTGCCCGCCCATTGTTTCCTCGCAACCTTTTCTGTTTGTTTGCAGTTAGACTGCTGCTCTTGCAGTCCTGTTTACCTTACTGAATCTCTGCATTCCCCTTCTGGTGTATTAAGTCTGTATCTTCTTTATACGGTGTGGATTAATTAGAGGTATATTGCTCCCCAATGTACAATTTTGTAGTGTCAGGATTCCGCTGCCTGGAACCGAATGAAGCTGTTCCATTTTTTTTAATTTAATCTAGCATGTAGTTCTCCATCGTAGAATTTGGTCAAACGGCCTGCTCCCCACTTTCCTGTCGAAATTCACCGTATAAAGGAGTAAAGGACACCTTTTGTTCAATCCCAAGTTGCAAATTTTGAAAGCCATAATACTTTCTCTGGAGTTGGCGACTCTTTTGGCTCAATGGTCCGATGCCTAATCATCCGTTTGACTATTTTGCAGCTGTGCAAGTCCGTCTGCAGCTCGTGATGGAAGTTCGGGACAGCCTGGAGATGACACATACTCCGGATTACCTCAACTTCCTTCGATGCTACTTCAGGGCCTTCTCAGCCATCCTGAGCACCTACACCTCACCACAGGCCACCGAAAACGCTGAGCACAAGCTGCGCAATGTGGTGATCGAGATCCTCAACCGGCTTCCGCACAGTGAGGTGCTGCGACCCTTTGTGCAGGATCTTCTCAAGCTCTCTCTCCGTGTGCTGACACAGGACAATGAGGACAATGCCCTTCTTGCCATTCGAATCGTATTTGACCTTCTCCGCAACTTCCGCCCTACTGTTGAGGCGGAGGTCCAGCCATTTCTTGATTTTGTTGTTGCAATATACCGCAACTTCAAATTTACTGTCAAGCATTTCTTCGATAACCCCAATGCCAGTGCCAATGTCGTTCCTCCCGTGTCCAATCAGCATTTGGACCCCACCGCCGATGGCCCAGGCATGTTGGCAGTGCCAAGTGGTGGACAACTCAATCCAAGCGCACGGTCTTTCAAGATAGTTACCGAGAGCCCTCTTGTGGTGATGTTCCTCTTTCAGTTGTATGCCAAGCTGGTGCAGACAAATATCCCGTTCTTATTGCCACTCATGGTGGAAGCAATTGCTGAGAACGGGCCAGACAAGGTGCCGCCTCACCTGAAGACGCCCTTTGTTGAGTTAAAGGGTGCACAAGTCAAGGTAGGGCTTAGTTCACTATACTTCTGTTGCCTTGCCTGCGGAGTTCTTAACTGATTGATGGTTTGTGCTGCAGACATTGTCGTTCCTGACATACCTGCTAAAAAGCAACGCAGATTATATAAAGCCATATGAGAACAGTATATGCAGCAGTATTGTGAAATTGCTTGTTACATGCCCCGCAGACTCAGTCTCCATAAGAAAGGTTACTATGCTTTGCAAACTCCCTTAGTTAGGTGCTGCATCATGCATTATTTTAAAACACTTCCATTTATGTAATTCCAGGAGCTGCTAGTTGGGCTGAAGCAAGTTCTCAACACTGAATACAGGCGTGGGCTGTTTCCCTTGATTGACACACTTCTTGATGAAAGGTACATAAACCATTTCACTTCTTGAATGCTCACTACCATATTTTGTTCCATGATTTTTAAATGCGGAGGCAAGATGGTTTACCATGCGGTGTGCTAGCTAGCTATTGATCTGATGTCATAACTCATGACCACCTGTTTCTTTCGCTGTTTCCTTTCGAAGTTACTTTTAGAGGGCTGAATATTTCTAGATATAGTCCAAATAAACAAGGTCACATAAACTCCTTTTCATTGTAGACAAGGATAATTCAAAGCAGTTGGAAACTAAGGAATTATAAAAAATCAACCCTCCCCTTGATTTGGATTGGTTTGAACTCCTCAATTTTAGTCTGTAGAAAATCGCTGTAAAACTGTAACTGTAAGCAGAGAAATACCATATCCACCGAGCTGTCAATGAGGCACTACGTGTTACGCTGACCTTATCCTTCTTTTCTTATGGTTGCTGTGTTATAACTCAACTGGGTACATGGTAATCTTATATCATTTATGCCCTGTTATGGATATTGGAGCACTTGATTGCTTGCTTTTTTGCGTGCCATGCTTTATTCTTGGTTTCAGACAAGTTTTAACTCTTGATTGCTTGTCTTCCAGGGTTTTGGTTGGCACAGGGCGAGTTTGTATCGAGACATTAAGGCCGCTTGCTTATACCCTTCTTGCAGAGTTGGTGCATTATGTTCGAGGAGACCTTTCCCTTCCGCTGGTTGATCTTATTCTTTAACTCTAGCATGTCAATCTTGTTATGTTAAAATATTTATTTTATTTCACAAGATCACAAATTTGGCACTGCTCAGTCAGGGTATGCCCGGCTTATGTCCAAAACATGCGTTACCTACTTTTTGGGTATGACCTAATTTTTGGTCATTGTTTGGATGCTTACCAATATTTTGACATGCCTTGCTCCTTTTCCTATTTTAGTTTATTTTTTTTGCCAACATTGGCCAAATCATGGGCACGAGAAACCATGGCCAAAATTTTGGCCAGGTAGAATTTGGTTTGGTAGACTTGGGCTTAAAATCAAACACACCCATAATTTCTGCAGTTCCATAGATTTTAGAGGGAGAACTACTATCTTATTTGCTCATTGTAAACACCATCAATATAAAGGCTTAGACAGCTTGTTGTTTGATTGATTAGGTGCTTTGTCAGATGTTTCTTTTGCTAGCTGTAACACAGATACTGTAATTTTCCTTATTCAGCAAAGATTATGCAAGTATCTACGAGAGCAGACTTTTGCTTTGTTCTACTATATTCATGACCGAGTTTTGGGGATGTTTATACTAAAAGCAGTAACTTCACTTTTGTGCAGTTGTCACGGATCATCTATTTGTTCTCTCGGAATATGCATGATTCTTCGTTAACTCTCGTAATTCATACGACGTCTGCCCGCCTAATGCTTAATCTGGTATGCTTACTATTCTTCCTTTCTTTAGTATAAAAAATGGCATTTACCAAGGATTTCAAATCATATTGGCTGCTGGAGGCAGGCGTCAGTGGGCTTAGGGCGAGTTCTTTTGGCAGCTTAAAAAATAAGCCGCCTTCTCCCCAGCTTTTTCTATAAGTCGCCTCCCTCATTTATTGGGGCTTCTGAACTATTTATGGAATAACTAATACTCCCTCTGTTCCATATTCTAGTGCGTATAAGCTTTTGGGTCTTATTCCAAATTGTAGTGTGCATAAGCGTCTTTAGTCCAATATAACCGTCCGTCTGAATCAGCACAGCAAAGCTGCATGCACCCACATGCATGTCAGGGGAGCAGACAAGGGGCAATTCTAGTCCAAATAAATGTGCCACCTCATGTCTTGGTATAAGTGCCACAAACAACACACTATAAAAGGGAATGGAGGGAGTATAGAAGTTTTAACAAATTTTGGGAGCGGCTTATTTTTTAAGCTGGGGAGAGGCAGCTTATTTTTTAAGCCGCCCAAAAGAACTAGCCCTTAATCAGGCCAGCTGGACTTAGGTGGGTGTTTGGAAGGAGTGGAAAGGAGGGGATAAGAGGGGGATAGGGGAGGAAGCGAGTGAAGTCACTGCCACTGTCACATCCGTTCCACGATAGTGGAGTAGCAGATCTTTAAAAAAAAATCCTTGAACATAGACCTTGAACTTGAGCTCGAGCTTGATCATGGCTTTGCTGGCCTATGATGATGATGTCTCGAGTCTCCTCTCTACCTATGGTTCTGTGTTCTGTGGCGGTGGCCTGCTGGGAGGGAAAATACATACGAAAAAAATAAAGAGCTATCCCTAACATCGCCAGATGGTCCAAGCAATCACTCCAGCTACATTTTTGTGTTATTTCTTTCTTTTCTCTTCTCTTCTCCAAATATGCTTATCCTATATTATGTACTCCCTCCGTAAAGAAATATAAGAGCGTTTAGATCACTAAATAGTGATCTAAACGCTCTTATATTTCTTTAGTGATCTAAACGCTCTTATATTTCTTTATGGAGGGAGTACCTTACATTTTACATTAGGTAACCTTGGATGCTATGTCTCCTAACTTCCTACCAAAATGGTATATTTATTAAATAAAGTACTTGGTATCATTTATTGTTTGTATTTGCTTTGTCTAACTCTCGCTGAAGATGACCCTATGCACTTAGTTGTCCTGGTGCCCTGGGGTCGCCGTGATTTTCCAGAGTGCCGAGATAACTCTAGTGATTTGTACATTACTTTTGTTGTTGAGTTTTTCCTTCTGTAATTCAATATTCATGCATAACCATAAAGCTAAACAGTAGTTTTAGTGAAAATAGCGTTTGTAAACCGCTAATTTTAATGGTACCACTCTAGGTCGAGCCCATATATGAAAAAGGTGTTGACCAGCAAAGCATGGATGAAGCACGAGTATTGTTGGTAAGAATTGTTTGTTCATAATGTACACATCAAAGATTACTTTTTCTTTAACAAATACTCCTGATTGGCCAATCACCAGGGGCGCATATTGGATGCATTTGTTGGGAAATTTAGGACACTGAAGCACACGATTCCTCAGGTATATGGAAACTTCAGAATCTTTCTTCAATCCATTGGCGCATTATACACATGTGGCCACATTGGTTAGGTATTGCAATAATTCAAACTGCAAAACTACAGTACACAGCTATAAAACATAGGCAATATTTTCTAATGCTTCTATGTTCCAAAACAATGGGGCAGTTCTGCTCAGCTGAATCCCTGCAGGGTCTGTATGAAATGGAGTACGAGCTAGCTGTGTGAACTTCTAATGCAAATGTGTGTAGGGTTGTGTTAGTAGTCTTGGTCCCTCTAATTTTTTGGCATGCAATTTTTGTTCCATCCCATATTAACTGTTGCTCAAACGAATGTATCTAGCACTGAAATATGGGATGGAGGGAGTATAAGTATACAACTATATACACAACAGAAGATTCATATTATCAGTGTCAGTCTTATTCTAGCAGAAATCTACTATCCATTCGGAATTTCCAAGGCCAAAGTGCAGGCCTTGGTGCGTTGCAGTAAAGTAGCTATCATAAGATCTCCCCCAACTATCCTTATGTCTTCCCCTGCTAGTTACTGGCATGATATATTCTCCCTGCCGTCATTGCCTATCCACACGATACGTTTCTATTTGGCGGCATGCTTTACTTTGCCTGTTAAACTTAAATATCAACAAAAGCAGGTGATGAGGTAGGAAAAGCATGGGGAATAATGTTGTGTCTAGTACTCCTAATTGTTAAGGCCCAATCATCAACTGTGGGGTTGACCTAAGGGCTCTGCTCACTCTGGCTAAAAAGATAAGGTTTCTTTTAAGTGTCATGTAGCTTTGTGTGATTGGCTGGGTGCCCTGTCTCTTTTGTATCTACATATTTCCATCTTGTCCTGCAACAGAACATATCAGTTCTTAAGATTTCTATTATGAACAACAATGAAAGGTAGCTATCATTTACTTCAATTTCAGCTTCTTTATACATGAGAACTGAAAAATGTAATGGTAGATTCATGTTGTGCTTACTAATATGTGTATCTCATGATCTACTTTTGAGCCATAGTACATTATTAATTGGCTTTCAAGCACCCATTATTGCTGCCTCATTTCCATTTAGTGATTTATATTATGTTACCTTACTCTTGTTCTCTGTAGTTGCTTGAAGAAGTTGAGGAAGGGAAGGAACGTCCAAATTTGAGAATGAAGCTCGAAGTCCCGTTGCAGGTGTGTTTTATGTGATGCAGCTGAATCTGATAAACCAAGCACCATGAAACATAATTAGGGATCCATGCCTAAATCTGATACAGCTGCTGCTTTTTTGTTGTTTATTAAAACCATTTTGACATTTATTGCAGACTGTGTTGAATTTGCAACCACCCTTGGAATATACGAAGGAGGTTAATGATTACAAAAGTCTGATAAGGACACTCGTAATGGGTATGCATTTTGATATACAGTATTCACACCATTCAAAGTTTTTAAGCGATGACATGCATCTTTTGTGGCTACACGTCTGAACTATCAATTTTCATATTGAAAACACCAGGAATGAAGACAATAATTTGGAGTATAACCCATGCTCATTGGCCACGCCCACAGGTATTATTGACTCTGAATTGCTAAATACTCCCTCCGTCCCAAAATGTAAGAAGTGTCAAAAATGGTCTTACATTTTGGGACGGAGGGAGTAGTAAATTTGGCCACTTGTCATTTTCTTTGTGCTCTAGTCCTTAAGTTCTTATATCCTATCATGTGTTGTGCAGCAACAGAATCAGCAATCTGCTAATTTGTCAGTTCAACCCTTCAGGGGACTGCAGGAGGATGAGGTACATCACTCTGTCCGAGCCTTTTCTCCTCTTGGTTTGATTCAAGTTTTTTGTAATAAATCTTGACCATCTATTCTAGGTGCGGAAAACTTCAGGTGTTCTAAAATCTGGTGTTCACTGTTTAGCTCTATTTAAGGAGAAAGATGAGGAGAGGGACATACTGCAATGTTTTTCACAAATGCTAGCTATAATGGAAGCTCGTGATATCATGGATATGTTTTCCTTCTGCATGCCGGACCTCTTTGATTGCATGATAACCAACAACCAGCTTTTACACATATTTTCTTCCCTTCTGCAAGCTCCGAAGGTTCTTCGGCCCTTCACAGATGTATTGATTAATTTCCTTGTTAGCTCGAAGCTTGATGCTCTGAAACAACCAGATTCACCTGCAGCAAAGCTCGTCTTGCAACTCTTCCGCTTCTTGTTTATTGCTGCCGCAAAGGCTCCAGAAAGCTGCGAACGCACTCTTCAGCCACATGTGCCAGTAATAATGGAAGTTTGCATGAAGAGTGCCACTGAAGTTGAGAAACCTCTTGGTTACATGCACCTTCTCCGTAGCATGTTCCGTGCATTGAACAGTGCTAAATTTGATTCGTTGATGCGTGATCTTATTCCATCTCTTCAACCTTGCCTCAATTTGTTACTCTCGATGCTTGATGGGCCAACAACTGCAGATATGCGGGACTTGATTCTGGAGCTTTGCCTGATATTACCTGCCCGTTTGAGTTCGTTGCTACCTCACATTCCTCGTTTGATGAAACCTCTTGTTCTTGCTCTGAAAGGGAATGATGATCTTGTGAGCTTAGCTCTTTGTACACTTGAATTTTGGATTGATAGCCTTAATCCTGATTTTCTGGAACCTAGCATGGCCAGTTTAATGTCTGAGGTCATTCTTGCTTTATGGTCTCACTTAAGACCCCTTCCCTACAAATGGGGTACGAAGTCCTTGGAACTTTTAGGTAAGCTAGGCGGTCGAAACAGGCGATTTCTGAAGGAGCCCCTAGCACTTGAATGCAAAGAAAATCCGGAACATGGACTTCGTTTAGTTCTGACTTTTGAGCCTGCAACACCATTTTTAGTTCCTCTGGACAGATGCATACATTTTGCTGTTGGTGCTGTTATGCAAGGTAATGGTATGGAAGCTTTCTACAGGAAACAGGCTCTTCAGTTTATTCGAGTATGCTTGAACTCTTTGTTAAATTTGAGGGAAAATGTACCTGCGGAGGGTGTGAGCTCGGGCGTTCTTGGGCATCTGCTCATTTCTTCATTAGATCCCTCAAGGCGTCGCAACGATGCTTCAGATATGAAGGTTGGTATACTATTTAAGACTCCCCTCAAGACATCCTGGGTATACTATTGAGCACTAGCATTAAATATTATTATGTACTCCCCCCTTTCTCCTTTTGATGTCCTTTAGAATGCATGAGTCTACATCTTAAAATTCTGACCCTAAGATGCACACAAGTATTTGGATCTACCATATGCCAATATTGTTGTGACACGTGTCATAAATGATACCCTCAATTCATTATATTAAGGACTGGATCAGTATCGAGCACAAGTTAAAGAGAATGGGTTGAAGTGTTGTTTAATCAGATCTTTTTTCTCTTATGGAATATGATATCCTTATTTGTACATTCCCCATGGTTACCTGTTACCAAAGTTGCTAAAATGTATAGTCAGGTTTATTTTGACTTGGTGTTTATTTGGAGTTACTTGATATATCTTTGCAGATGATTGTTTGTTTGTGGAACTAACAGTTGGCTTTTATTTACCTGTTAACCTCTTTGTAAATGAAAGCCAATGTGGTACTACTCCCTCCATCCCATATTAATTGTCCCTCAAATGGTTGTATCTAGACGTATTTCAATGCTAGATACATCCGTTTGATCGACAATTAATATGGGAAGGAGGGAGTACTAAACTAGAAGCCACTATTAATAATTATCATTTTGAATTAGTAATTTCTACTAAACTAACCTACAAGTGAATGCATCTTCATTCTTTGGATTATACTGGGCCTTTATCATTGCCAAGTTGGCACATGTGATTTTTGGGTTGCATGCAATGTCTGCACTTCTGATTGTAGCTAACTGCAACTAGGTGTTTAATCAGGTGTCGTCACACTTGCAATGCTATGCATATAGATCTTTTAGATTCTTATTTGCAGATCTGTTGATCACTTAGCCCTTAAGTTTTAGTGATCCATGTCCAAAGCAAAATGATTTCATAGATTAGTGGTAATTGATTCTGGACTTGGAACCATAGTTTTTTTTTTGGCCTCTGTGTTCTAGCCATCTTATTGTTTCTTACTGATGCTTCCCTTTATTTTATCTGTTTTTAGGGAGATTTAGGTGTCAAGACAAAGACACAATTATTGGCAGAAAAATCTGTTTTCAAGGTTTTGCTTGTAGCTATAATCGCCGCTAAAGCTGATACCAGTCTTCAAGATGAGAAGGATGACTTAGTTGTTGATATATGCCGGCATTTTGCTATACTTTTCCATGTTGATTCGTCATCCTCCAATCAATCTGGATTTGGGCAGCCTATTGGTTCGTCCCTCTCATCTAGCATCACCATGGGGTCTAGACCAAGAAGCACCACATCATCTAATCTCCGGGAGTTGGACCCTTTAATATTTTTGGATGCATTAGTTGAAGTTCTATCTAGTGAAAACCGTCAACATGCAAAAGCTGCTCTATCTGCTTTGAATACTTTTGCTGAGACACTAATCTTTCTCGCACGGATGAAACACACTGGTGTGCTAAGAGGAGGCCCAAGCACTCCTATGCTCGTTTCTAGTCCATCTTTGAATCCAGTATATTCTCCTCCCCCGAGTGTGCGGGTTGCCGTGTTTGAGGAACTATTGCCCCGATTATTGCACTGTTGTTATGGTAGCACGTGGCAAGCTCAGATGGGTGGTGTAATAGGCCTTGGAGCATTGGTTGGTAAAGTGTCTGTGGAAACCCTATGTATCTTTCAGGTCAGAGTTGTACGTGGACTTATATATGTTCTTAAGAGGCTTCCAGTGCATGCAAACAAAGAGCAGGAGGAGACAAACCATGTTCTAACACAAGTGTTACGGGTAGTAAACAACGCAGATGAAGCAAACAGTGAACCCCGCAGACAAAGTTTCCAGGGAGTTGTTGAGTTTCTTGCTTTTGAGCTGTTTAACCCCAATGCTTCAATTGTTGTGAGAAAGAATGTGCAGGCATGCTTATCACTGCTTGCAAGTAGGACTGGCAGTGAAGTCTCTGAATTGCTCGAGCCTTTGTATCTACCATTGCTTCAGCCTCTGATTTCACGACCTCTGCGTTCGAAGAACGTTGAGCAACAGGTTTCCTTGGATTCCTAACCTTTTACTCATCCAGACTAAACTTTGACAATATCAGTTGATAGATTTCTTTCTTTTCTTTTTGTCACAGGTGGGTACTGTTACAGCCCTGAACTTCTGTCTAGCACTAAGACCACCTCTTCTGAAGTTGTCGCCTGAGCTCGTCAATTTTTTGCAAGAAGCACTGCAAATTGCGGAGGCTGATGAAACAGTATGGGTCACCAAGCTGATGAATGCCAAAATAGTCATGACATGGAATAAACTAAGAACTGCATGCATTGAACTGCTCTGTACTGCGATGGCTTGGGGAGATCTGAAAGCTCCAATTCACAGTGAATTGCGGGCAAAGATTATCTCGATGTTTTTCAAGTCTCTGACATGTAGGACAACTGAAATTGTCAATGTTGCCAAGGAGGGACTTCGTCAGGTAACGTTTATCTGCACTTATGTTTTGTTATATTGACACTTTGCGATGGAAATCAGAATATTTGCTAATTGTTACCCTTTTGTTTGTTAATCTCTGCTTTACTAATAACTATTTCAACATAAAAAAATGTTTTTGATGTGTTATGTTCTTACTTGTAATTGCATTTATAGGTTGTTCAGCAACAGAGGATGCCAAAAGATCTTTTACAGAGTAGCTTAAGGCCCATCTTAGTTAACTTAGCACAGACAAGGAGTCTCACCATGCCGTTACTCCAAGGATTGGCCCGTCTGCTTGAATTACTGTCAAATTGGTTCAATGTAACTTTGGGTGCAAAGTTATTGGATCACTTGAAAAAATGGCTGGAGCCAGAGAAGCTTGCCCAGAGTCAAAAATCTTGGAAAACTGGAGATGAACCAAAAATAGCTGCAGGTGACATATTTTGCTATTCATCATGTATTCTATTTCTCTCAAATAGGATATTGTGTGTGGGAAGGAATTACATGCCACTCTACATTTATAAACCATATTTTATTGTACAACAATTGGTCACAAGACTTCACTAACTTTGTGAGTTGTGACATATTTTACATGAACCTACTTAAATATAGATGATTATAATCTTCATTGGGAAATATCTGATTCATTTAAAAATAGTGATCCAATGTGAAGCCATCCTTGTATTGTTTGGCAAAATCATGTTGTCCTCATTTCTAACTTTCTTTTGCTTGGTAGTTGTATAGGGTCTTATGTAATGTTTTTTCTTTGCTTGGGCAGCTATGATTGAGCTTTTTCACCTTCTCCCCACGGCGGCGAGCAAGTTCTTGGATGACCTTGTCACCTTGGTAATAGATTTGGAGAGCGCACTTCCTGAAGACCAATTTTATAGTGAAATCAACAGCCCTTACCGTGCTCCACTCTCCAAGTTTTTGAACCGCTATGCTGTGGAGGCTGTGGATTATTTTCTTGCTCGATTAAGTCATCAAAAGTATTTCAGAAGGTAGACACTTTACCAGATCATGCGTTTATCGATGATGTATGAATAGTACTACTTTGTGCAATAATGGGAAGCTTCAAAAGCACAGTTTAGTACTGCATGCAGTTTGTGGTTATATGCTATTACTCTACCAAACTTGGGTAGATTAATTAACTTCAAAGACTTTTAGCCGGCTTAATCTAGAAGCGATTTTTTGGGTTATTATGGATTCATTTTTACATGTGTTTTCAAAACTGCACTTTACCACTGTACCTTCATAATCCAGAGGGAATTACTTTAGGCATTCTGCAAGTGCAATGCACAATTTTTGCAACATATCTCTGAAATTAGACACTGACCAGGTGATTGAAATAATAGGTTGGTAAAAAATAGCATCCCCAGAATCATTCTTCCATTAGATTGTCGTTATCTGCTGACATCTTCTTTTCCCCTTCAAAGTTATATTGGGAGATATACATATGTGAACAGCCTTTGGTCCTGTGACGTTATCATCTTTGAAAGGCACCTCTTGCTCCTATGATTAACATAGGGGTAATTATATTTATCACGTCCAAAAATGGATTAATTCTTCCTTTTTGAAAATACAGGTTTATGTACATAATCTGCTCTGATACTGGGGAATTACGGGATGAACTTGCGAAGTCACCTCAAAAGATACTTGCTAGTGCCTTTTCACAGTTCAACTCTCAGACTGAAGCAGGTGCTGCTCAACTACCATCCTCGGGACCTGGTAATCAGTTGTTGTCCTCGGTTAAGGATGAAGGAGCTGGAGCCACAACCAATAGTTTTACTGTCCAATCTTCATCAAACATGGTTATTGGTTCAGATAGTTATTTCAATGGATTAGAACTTATCTCGACCCTTGTGAAATTGATGCCCGAGTGGCTCCGTGACAACAGGGATGTCTTCGACACATTGTTGCTTGCTTGGAAATCACCTGCAAGAATTGCTCGCCTGCAGAATGAGCAGGAATTAAGTTTACCCCAGGTAGGTGTTTTCACTTTCCACTTACTCCTGATGCCTTTGTACACTGGTCATGCACAACATCTTTGATATTTTGACCGCTGCCTTTCCTGTTTTAACCTTTCTTAATTTTCTGTTTTGTGCATTACTTATATTTCATTTCCTGCATTCTTTGCTTTGCTTGTGTCATCTTTCTGTGTATCAGATCATATTTGGCTATCAAGTTGGACTCTTTTTTCGAATTCTGTATTTTGTTTTCAGGTGTTCGTTACTTCAGTTCTGGCCTCTCTTTTTGAAACATCAATTTATGGCACAAGAAAAAAAAATCTGTCGGACTCTAAAGGTTTTTATAGCGCTTCAAACTTCTGGCATATGGCATGAAAATTGTCAAGCACACTTGCTACACTAATATGAACATCTACAAAAAATTTCAGAATTTTTGAAATTTATTTACTATTTATTTTGATTTTACTGTTCATTGCTCCCCAGAGCCAAAAATCCGCGCACTGAGCTTATTCACCCCGATGCACATACTTCCTCTTGCACTGAGTGCTTATTCACTCCTATGCACATACTTGCTCACAATTGAAGTTTGGTAGTTGAGTTCCTGTTGCAAGACACTTTACTCCTTTGCAACTTATTAATGCTGTGGTAAATATTGTGAATTACTTTGATCCCTTAGCATATTGCAGATTTCCACATTCTATCCAGATCTAGTATTTTTTAATATATTTGCTTTCTGACCAGGTGATGGAAAGCAAACGGCTCATAAAATGCTTCCTGAATTACTTAAGGCACGATCGTACTGAAGTTAGTGCACTCTTTGATATGCTATCAATATTCTTGTACCGAAGCCGAATAGATTATAGCTTTCTGAAGGAATTTTATGTCATAGAGGTAACCCCATTTCTTGTTTCTAATTCGTGCAAGTTGTTCGCTTGTATTTTCTGAGTGCTTACCATTTCTTACACATTTACATGTTGCATTTAGGTTGCTGAAGGATATGCTCCAAATTTGAAGAAAACTATTCTGACCCACTTTCTGAACATATTCCAACTAAAACAGTATGGGCAAGATCATTTGGTTGTTGCTATGCAGATACTCATTCTTCCAATGCTAGCTCATTCTTTCCAAAACGGACAAAGTTGGGAAGTTGTTGATCCTTCTATAGTTAAAATTATTGTTGACAAGCTTCTTGATCCTCCGGAAGAGGTGAACTATAGTCCACTCCTTAATACATGCCAGGTCTTTTTCTCTTCACGAGGGTAATGGGATTTTTTTTCATGTGTCTAGGTCAGTGCTGAATATGACGAGCCTTTAAGAATAGAACTCCTTCAGCTTGCCACATTACTTCTGAAGTATCTTCAGAATGACCTTGTTCACCATCGAAAGGAACTCATAAAGTTTGGCTGGAACCATCTTAAACGTGAAGACAATTCCAGCAAACAGTGGGCCTTTGTGAACGTGTGCCATTTCTTAGAGGCATATCAAGCCCCCGAAAAGATAATTCTACAGGTAGGTTAACATAAATTTCTCCTGTAACAATTGTGCATTGTTACCAGCTTATCCAGCAAGCCAGTCTGACCTGTTATATTGCCCAGGTTTTTATCGCTCTATTACGGACATGCCAACCAGAAAATAAGTTGCTAGTGAAGCAAGCTCTTGATATCCTTATGCCTGCTCTGCCTAGAAGACTCCCTCCTGGGGATACTCGCATGCCAATATGGATCAGATACACGAAGAAAATCCTTGTGGAGGAAGGCCATTCTATTCCCAACATGATTCACATATTCCAGCTTATTGTTCGCCATGCAGAACTGTTCTATAGTTGCAGAGCACATTTTGTTCCCCAGATGGTTAACTCTCTTAGTCGTCTTGGATTACCATACAACACAACTGCTGAAAACCGACGTCTTGCAATCGAACTTGCTGGATTGGTAGTGGCGTGGGAGAGACAGAGGCAGAGTGAAATGAAAGTTGTGCAGGAAAGTGAGAGCCAGAATCAGATTGTTGATATGCTTAGCCCTACTGTTATTGGTGGTGATCCAAAACGCTCTTCAGATGTTCCCATGTTTGCTGATGATCTGAGTAAGAGGGTAAAGGTTGAGCCAGGCTTACAACCTCTTCCTGTGATGTCACCTGGTGGGGCATCCATACCTAACATTGAAACACCAGGATCTTCTGGGCAACCGGATGAGGAATATAAACCCAATGCTGCAATGGAAGAGATGATTATTACTTTCCTTATAAGGGTGATTATCTTTTTTAGTTTTACGCCTTTTGTTTTAAATAACACACTGCATCAGTAGATTGTGTGTGTTAAAAAAATATTTTTCTTTCAAAATACGTGCATGTTTCTAAGGTATACCTTTTGTTTTGTGGTGTTGTATACTTGTGGCATATATCACAACTTGATAACCTGTGCTTTCTCCCCTTAAGGGGACCTGTGGATTAGCTGGCTCATTGCTCTTTTGTCATATAGCACTCTCCTAAACAATCAGCATGTCCACGTCGCATTTTTTATTTGGTTTGAAGTAGTGGATACTCATATAAATTCATTGATTTGGAGAATAGGTGTCACTGGTGATTGAACCCAAGGAAAAAGAATCTAGTTCAATGTACAAGCAAGCTCTTGATTTGCTGACACAAGCTTTGGAAGTCTGGCCCAATGCCAATGTTAAATTCAATTATCTCGAGAAGCTGCTTGGGAATCTGACACCCTCCCAGTCAAAGGACCCTGCAACGGCGCTTGCACAGGGTCTTGATGTTATGAACAAAGTCTTGGAAAAACAACCCCGCCTCTTCATTCGGAATAACATCAATCATATTTCTCAAGTAAGTTACTCCAGAATTATCTCTCCTCTCTTGACAAGGTCTTCCTTAGATTCCTATTTTTGAGGGGGTCTAGACAGATGTTTCTAATCTTTGATATGTTCTGTGAATTCTTGTGCTTAGATACTGGAACCTTGCTTCAATAACAAAATGCTGGATGCTGGAAAGTCCCTTTGTTCCTTGCTAAAGATGGTATTCAGCGCTTTTCCACTTGAAGCGGCTACGACACCGCAGGATATAAAAATGTTGTATCAAAGGGTTCAAGATCTCATTCAGAAGCATCTTGCTGCTGTGACAACTCCACAGATAACACTCGAAGCTAGCAATGCTAACTCTATAATAAGCTTTGCACTGTTCGTCCTCAATGCACTTGCAGAAGTACAAAAGAATTTCATTGATCCATTTATTGCGCTGCTTCTTCGTGTCCTGCAACGTCTTGCACGGGATATGGGATCTTCTGCTGGCAACCATGCTCGACAAGTATGCTGACTTAATTTTGTTATGTTTTTTAACTTACCTTATAATGCACTAATACGCTAACATATTTTGCTGCAAGCAATCTGCATTTTTGATCTCTTATCCTTGGATCTCACTTATCTTTTACTTGTATGACTGTAGCAAACCTTATTATTGATTAATTATATTTGGTGAACTGAATAAACAGTGACATCAAGATAACTTATCTAGGGTGAAACACAGGTCACTTTAAATTAGTTGTCCAGCAAACTTTGTCGCATTTAGTATTTTGTGCCCAATTTTGACCGTAGATTTGACTAACAAAAACAGAATATACGTTGTATGTCACAAAGCATACGTTGTATGTCACAAAGTTTGACCCAAAAATACAAGGGGGACTAAGAAACCCAGGCGGAGCTTAGTACATGATTGACTAGTTGTCACTCTACCCTTAAATGTCAATGCTATAGTCCGTTTCAGTCTCAGCTTCCACTTTGTCCCTTAGTTTTCTTTTAGTTATTTTTTTCCTATGACCTACAACCTTTTACGTTAGAATTAGAATTAGAATTACCCATTTAATGACTAAACCTGCTATTTGTTATTATTGTTTAACTATGTGGTATGGTTCCTATTCCATGCACAAATTTTCTGACAAGACTCAGTGAACACTTGTTTGATTAACCTTGGCAATTGACATTGCAATACTTTTAGGGACAGAGGCCTGAAATGGATTCAGCAGTTAGCTCGCGCCCTACTGTGGATTCTACTGTCATATGTAACATGAAGACTGTCCTAAAGCTCATAAGTGAGAGGGTGATGGGCTCTTCTGAGTACAGACGAAATATGGGACAAATACTTCAAACACTTCTTTCAGAGAGAGGCACCGATTCCAGTGTTCTTCTAGGCATACTAGACATGATAAAAGCTTGGATTGAGGATGACTACAGACTTGTTTCATCAGCTGGCTCCGTTAGTTCTCTTAACCCAAAAGATATAGTAACTTATCTTCAGAAGTTATCAGTGGTTGACAGGAAAAGTTTCTCCTCATCCGCACAAGAAGAATGGGATGCAAAGTATCTGCAGCTTCTTTATTCACTTTGTGGTGATTCTACCAAGTAAGAACATCTCTATGCAGCAAGTTTTTATTAGTAGTTTTTGGTTTCTATTTGATATTTATTTGTTTGTGCAGATATCCATTGGCTTCCAGGCAAGAGTATTTTCATAAGGTTGAGAGACAATACATGCTTGGATTTAGGGCTAAAGATCCAGAAATGAGGAAGCGGTTCTTCAGGCTTTACCATGACTACGTGGGAAAGACGTTATTTGCTAGATTGCAATTTATAATACAGACTCAGGACTGGGAAGCAGTGAGTGATGTTTTCTGGTTGAAGCAAGGCTTGGATCTCATTTTAGCTATATTAGTTGAAAATGAACCAATTTCTCTTGCCTCAAATTCTGCTCGACTTACCCCGCTTACGATAGTGGGTCCAGTTCCAGATCGCATTATCATGCCACAGCAGGTTCCCGACGCTCATGAAAGCTTGGATGGCACTTCCCTGTCATTTGATTCTCTTACGATGAGGCATTCTCAGTTCTTAAATGAAGCAAGCAAGCTTGTGGTAAATACCATTCTAAACTTTCATAGAGACAGGCTAATCTGGATGGGGTTATGTTTTTATTTAACCCTTTTGCCAGTTTTGCTTGCAAGAAATCTTTGTCTTGAATGTAATCCAAGTTAAGAACGAATTCCTTTGTTATCTGTAATTTATGCAGGTGGCAGACGTCATGGCTCCATTGAAAGAACTTGCTTTTGCTGATCCCAATGTTGCGTATCATTTGTGGGTTCTTGTCTTCCCAATTGTTTGGGTTACTTTACAGAAAGATGAACAAGTTGCGCTAGCCAAGCCAATAATTGCACTTCTATCAAAAGACTACCATAAGAGGCAGCAGGGATGCAGGCCTA
The DNA here is from genome assembly GCA_011799875.1 of Thinopyrum elongatum. Classification (NCBI taxonomy): domain Eukaryota; kingdom Viridiplantae; phylum Streptophyta; class Magnoliopsida; order Poales; family Poaceae; genus Thinopyrum; species Thinopyrum elongatum. Next base: position 135,285,300 of record CM022298.1, read on the forward strand.
ATGTAGCCCAAGCACTTCTTGAAGGTCTTCATTTGAGCCACCCTCAACCACGCATGCCGAGTGAGCTTATCAAATATATTGGAAAAACTTGCAATGGCTGGCACACTTCAATCGCATTACTTGAGAGTCACATGCTGCTTATGAATGAGGCTAAATGCTCCGAGTCACTGGCCGAGTTATACAGGCTTCTGAATGAAGATGACATGAGGTATGGATTATGGAAGAGGAGGTCAATCACTGCAGAAACTAGAGCTGGGCTATCACTTGTCCAGCATGGATATTGGCAGCAGGCGCAAACCCTCTTTTACCAGGCAATGATCAAAGCAACTCAGGGCACATACAATAATACCGTCCCAAAAGCTGAAATGTGTCTGTGGGAAGAACAGTGGTTGTCTTGTGCAACTCAGTTAGGCCAGTGGGAAGTATTGGCTGATTTTGGAAAAGGTGTGGAGAATTATGAGATTCTTTTGGACTGCCTCTGGAAGGCGCCTGACTGGACATATATGAAGGAGCATGTAATTCCGAAAGCTCAAGTAGAAGAGACACCAAAGTTACGTCTGATTCAAGCATTTTTCACTCTTCATGACAAAGGTACTAATGGTGTTGGAGAAGCTGAGAACCTCGTTAGCAAAGGTGTTGAACTCGCACTAGAACAGTGGTGGCAGTTGCCTGAGATGTCTGTGCAGTCCCGAATGCCTCTGCTGCAGCAGTTTCAGCAGTTGGTTGAAGTGAAAGAATCCTCTAAAATACTTCTTGACATTGCAAATGGGAATAAACCAGCTTCGGGGAACTCCGGTGCCAGTTCAAATCACCAGAATTCATTTGCTGATCTCAAGGATATCCTTGAGACATGGAGACTTAGGACTCCTAATGATTGGGACAATACGACTATTTGGTATGACCTGCTCCAATGGAGGAATGAAATGTACAATTCGGTAATAGATGCGTTCAAGGATTTTGGCCAAACAAATCCTCAACTTCATCATCTTGGTTACCGAGACAAGGCTTGGAATGTGAACAAGCTTGCTCACATCACTCGCAAGCATGGTCTTCCTGATGTTTGTGTTACTATACTTGATAAGATGTATGGGCATGCTACAATGGAAGTCCAGGTGACTGTCTCTACCATTAAAAATTTGTATTACTGCACACTCCTCATCCAATGTCTATTTTACCAGTTTGCGTTCTGATCTGATTGCAGGAAGCATTTGTGAAGATATGCGAACAAGCTAAGGCATACTTAGATATGAAAGGCGAACTAGTCAGTGGTCTTAACTTGATCAATAATACCAATTTGGAATTTTTCCCTGTGAAAAATAAAGCAGAAATATTTCGTCTGAAAGGCGACTTCATGTTGAAAATGAATGACTGCGAGAATGCAAATGTTGCGTATTCAAATGCAATCACACTTTTTAAGCATTTGCCAAAAGGGTGGATTAGCTGGGGAAATTATTGTGACATGGTATGGCTATGATCCTCTTTGTCAACAATGCCGTTCAGTTTACAGATTTATTGAGTAATTATGATTGTTTGCCTTTATGCAGATTTTCAAAGAAACACAAGAAGAGGTTTGGCTTGAGTATGCCGCAAGTTGTTTTTTCCAAGGCGTTAAATATGGAGTTTCGAACTCAAGGAGCCATCTAGCTCGAATTCTCTATCTTCTCAGCTTTGATACGCAAAATGAACCAGTCGGAAGGGCTTTAGATAAATATCTTGAGCAGCTGCCCCATTGGGTTTGGCTTTCTTGGATCCCTCAATTGTTGCTATCATTACAGAGAAATGAAGCTCAACACTGCAAAATGGTTTTGCTGAAGATAGCTCAAGTTTATCCACAGGTAAAATCAATGCTGTAACTTTCTTGTTATTGAACTTCTTGGACTAAAAAAATGCATATTCTTGCCTCTGGATGTACACATCTGAAAGTTGTTCATGCAGGCCTTGTATTATTGGCTTCGTACATACTTGATGGAGCGGCGTGATGTTGCTACTAAAACTGAAATGGGAAGAAATATGTTGGCTCAGCAGCGCATGCAACAAGCTATGTTGGCAAGCAATGCTGCGAATAACAGCAGTGCGGGTGGTAATTTGACTTCTGACAACCAGGTTCATCAGGCCGCCCAGTCAGGTGGTGCTACAGGTTCTCATGAGGGGGGCAACCTCCAAGGACAAGAGGTGGACAGATCTACTGTTGAAGGTGGTACAAGTACCAGTCATGATCAAGGTCAACAGAGCTCAACAGGTGCAGAGGGTTCACAAAATGCACTAAGACGTAACAATGGACTTGGTTGGGTCACTTCTGCAGCAAGTGCCTTTGATGCTGCAAAGGATATCATGGAAGCTCTTAGGAGCAAGCATACCAATCTAGCCAACGAACTTGAGGTAAGAAATAACAAAGTAGTTTCATGAGAAGAAGATTATTCATAATGATGTACATATCTCAAAAGCGTGGTAGAGGTGATATATTATTTCTAAACCACCAACTGTTCTATATAATTATAGAATAAATAGTTTTGGGCTGTTTGCACATTTTTAAGGAAATTTGTTAAACAATGTCACCCTTTAAAATCGGCAGAAAGCTGTGATGCTTATGTACAGTAGTTCGTCTATTATGAAGGTTTATAATATAATGTTATTTCATGCTTGTTTCAGCTTTTACTGTCTGAAATTGGATCAAGATTTGTTACTCTTCCTGAGGAAAGGCTTCTTGCTGTGGTTAATGCACTGCTTCATCGCTGCTACAAGTATCCAACTGCAACCACAGGCGAGGTTCCGCAATCTCTCAAGAAGGAGCTTTCTGGTGTGTGCAGGGCTTGCTTTTCACAAGATGCTGTTAACAAACACGTTGATTTTGTCAAGGAGTACAAACAAGATTTTGAGCGTGACCTTGACCCAGATAGTGCTACTACATTTCCATCAACCCTTGCTGAACTTACTGAGAGATTGAAGCACTGGAAGAATATTCTGCAGAGTAATGTTGAGGACAGATTTCCTGCTGTATTAAAGCTAGAGGAAGAAAGTAAAGTACTTAGGGATTTTCATGTTGTTGACGTAGAACTCCCGGGGCAGTATTTTACAGATCAGGTCGGTCCTAATTCTTTTGAACTATTTCACTCATGATCGGTGTTAGATGAAGATAATGCTCCACATTCTTTTGAAAGTTTTATGCTACCCACCAGTTCTTGACTGTGTACTACTCGCCACACTGGTTATTGTTTGTATTATCTCACTTTGCATTTCTTTTGCAGGAGGTTGCGCCTGACCACACTGTCAAGTTGGACAGAGTTGGACCTGATATACCAATTGTCCGGAGGCATGGTAGTAGCTTTCGGCGCCTGACACTTATTGGTTCTGATGGTTCACAGCGCCATTTTATTGTTCAGACATCATTGACTCCGAATGCTCGGAGTGATGAAAGAATGCTGCAGCTTTTCCGTGTGCTAAACAAAATGTTTGACAAACACAAGGAGTCTAGACGTCGCCATCTTGCTATCCATACCCCGATAATTATTCCTGTTTGGTCTCAGGTGAACTAACCCCCCGGCTCTGCCCTATTCTTTACCTGATAATAATCTGTTATCCTGAACTTTTAGGTTCATGGTAGTATGTAATGAACATGTCTTGACATTGCAATTTTTATTATTCAGGTTCGGATGGTAGAGGATGATTTGATGTACAGCACTTTCCTTGAGGTTTATGAAATCAACTGTGCACGGCATAACAGAGAAGCTGATTCACCTATAACAATTTTTAAAGAGCAGCTAAATCAAGCCATCTCAGGGCAGGTTTCTCCTGAACAAGTGGTGGAACTGCGTTTGCAAGCATACAATGAAATTACTAAAAGTATTGTAAATGATAATATCTTCTCCCAGTACATGCATAAGATTCTGCCAACTGGCAACCACCTTTGGACTTTCAAGAAACAGTTTGCAATCCAAGTGGCTCTGTCCTGCTTCATGTCATACATGTTGCAGATTGGTGGCAGGGCTCCTAACAAAATTCTGTTTGCGAAAAATACCGGGAAGATCTTCCAGACTGACTTCCATCCAGGTATTCTTCTTGACGATCATTAATCTTTTTCTTTTTGAGGGACAATAATCAATCTATGTAAATATGGCATGTGGAACTTGATGATCACTCACATTTGATAATTTTTTTGTGCAGCTTATGATCCAAATGGATTGATTGAGTTCAATGAGCTAGTTCCATTTAGGCTGACACGCAACATGCAAGCTTTCTTCTCAAATTTTGGCGTCGAAGGTCTCATCGTTTCTGCCATGTGTTCTGCTGCCCAGTCTGTGGTTTCACCTAAAGTGAGTATTTCCACCCAGCATAGGTGATTCTTGTAGGATATATTCTCTAAGACTAAGAAGAGTAGATAGGATCTTATCTTGGTACCGATTCTGCTTGAAGATTCATTATAGGGTGCATCTATTTAGTTTTATTGCATATGCCACATGTTGAGATTGCTGCTATTATGATTTTCAGCAAACCCAACACATATGGCATCATCTGGCTATGTTTTTCCGCGACGAGCTGTTATCTTGGTCATGGAGAAGGCCGCTTGGCATTCCGTCTGTTCCAGTTGCCGCTGGAATGATCAATCCATTGGATTTCCAGCAAAAGGTTAAACACAATGTGGATCACGTCATCAACCGTATCAAATCCATATCACCACATTATCTTGCTGATGAGGTATGCAGGTTCTTGAAGATGATGTTTGCGTGGCACTTGATCTTTGTGGATAACATTTAAGTTGTGCGATCCCTGACCATTCTCTTGATTTTTCAGGAGGAGAGCACAACAGAACCGCCCCAGTCTGTCCAAAGAGGCGTTACAGAACTGGTGGAATCCGCACTATCTTCGAGGAACCTGTGCATGATGGATCCGACGTGGCACCCGTGGTTCTGAGGGATGCGAATCACATTTTGTAGCCAAATGAGCAAGTAGTGTCTCCCTAGTTAATATCTCCTGTGAATATAACCTTATGTAGCAGAACCGGTCCGCTAGCTTGTATCGTGTTCGTGTAGATAAAGTAGGAAGCTGGGGCTGCAGCTCTGTTTTCCTGCCGGTATTGACATAGTCTGATTTTGTTGGTTTAGCTGGGCAGCATGAATGAACCAACGGTAACATCTCCAAGTTCGAAAGTGAGACATGACTCTTAGAGATTGAGATTCAACAAATAATTGTTGTGATTTTCGTCATAATTGTGGCAGACGAACCCTGTTGACCTTCTGGATGCTGCACCATGTCTCATCGTGGTTTAGGAAAATCCCGTGACTCCGCCGCTCCTTGGAGGAGTGCGAGCTTCAGTGGGCGCTTGAGGAGTCCCGCGTCGATATGCAGGTGGCGGCGGACGTGCAAGATTATCCTTCGAGCTCTCCTCTTACGAAGACGACTTCATCATCCCCGTCGTACGTCCTCTGCCTCGGCTCCAGCGGACATTTGGAATTTAGTTTTATGGAACATTAATATTTGGATTAATCATACTTTTACCAAACTGTGAAGGATCAAGACTAATGCAAAAAACAACCTATGACTAACAGATGGCGGCGGACGTGCAAGATTATCCTTCGAGCTCTCCTCTTACGAAGACGACTCCACCGTCCCCGTCGTACGTCCTCTGCCTCGCCTCCGGCGGACATTTGGAACATTAATATTTGGATTAATCATACTTTTACCAAACTGTGAAGGATCAAGACTAATGCAAAAAACAACCTATGACTAACAGACATAAATAGATGATGTGGCGGCATTGCATGCTGAAGTATATTGCTTGCCCGAGGAATATGTCTTCAGTGAAGCATAATTTATTTTTATTGATATATGTATATCAAAACTAGAGTGTTTATATTTCAAGTTTGTGAACAAGTATTATTCTCCTACTTTGGATCCATTGCAACGCACAGGCCGGCACATTGGTAGTAGTAAGAAACAAATTTCGAGTTTGGCATGAGTTCGTACTGCGGTAGCACCACAAGGCCCACGGGAGTTACATTTTCCTGTCGGGGCCCACGGGACCAAGCTCCAGCGGCTTAGTGCACGTGCCTTTGAGTCAATGACATGTGGACCCTAAATGCGGCTGTCCCACATGTCATTCTCATAAAAGCAGAGGGGCGGTGGGACCAAGAGGGGTGAGACGCAGGTCGGGGGACGTGTGGTGTCATGGGTTCGAGCAGCGTCGTGGGAATCGCGTGTGGCTGTGGTAGAAACTTGATGGTCGCCGCAGTTCAGCTGGCCCACATGTCATGCACACAAAGGCAGAGGAGCGGTGGGGCCGAGAGGGGTGAGGCGCACGTCGGGGGACGTGGTGCTGTCGGTTGGAGCGGCGTCGTGGGAATCGCGTGTGGCAGTGGTAGAAACGTGATGGTCGTCGTAGTTCAACTTCCATGGACAAGCTGTCATGTCTACTGACACATGCATTGCATATCGCTCACTGCAAGGAGTAGTAGTAGAGAAAACTAGGCAGATAAATAGTTTATTATAGTCAAGCGGACCTATATCAATGTACACAGAGTACGCTTGTTCCAAAGACACATGCACACCAGCGAAATAGTTCATCTATATCAATGTACATAGAGAGGAAATATAATTTTTACAAGAGAGGAAATAGTTCATCCATCTATAATGCCCTGCTGCTGGTGTAGCTTCTTCCTCTTCTTGTTCCTCTTCTGTGGGAGACGGCTTCGCAACAAGCTCTTTCGACCTTGCAGCTATCTCGAAACTCACACGGGCATCGAGGGCAGCATATTTTATCCGCTCGTAGGTCAAGGGATAATTCTCCCATCCAGACGACCTTAATCCCAGCGTCTCGTCACCCTTATCAAGATTTGTTCTGAGCACAGAATTTGCTACGTCAAATAGGGATGGTGTTTCTTTATCACAATCGTCTACAGGAATTCTGGTTTGTAGGTCAGCGGTGTTTTTCAAGTCAAGGTTGTACGGCGCCAGCTTCTCTTTGTCCCCTTCGATGGCTGCCCCACAGAAGTATATGTCCTCCCGAGACATGAAATCGTGGAGCTCACCTAGTATGGAGGGCGCGTGTATGATGTGATACACCAAAACTTCATCTTCGAGGCACAGCTGAAGGACGGCGGCGCGTTGGATCTTCCCAGTGGAACGCTCCGTGTACTCTGCGTCGAGACCGACGACCTTCATCTCCACCTTTTGGAGAGAGTTGGATACATTGTTGATCCACTCCCGAACAACCATTGGGTGGTCGGTGACGGTGGCAACTATGCTCAATGAGCCTTCGACGAGGACATGTTTGACGCTAAAAACCTGCATAGGGATCTCTTTCGCCATTTGGAACCGCTGGACCAGAGGGCTATGGTTTGGAGAATTAGGATTAAGATGGCTAGTCTAACTGAAGAAGATGATTATTTAAAGGGGCTTCGGAATTACTCCAGGAGGATGTGAATGCAGTGGGGTTTGAATGCAAATGAAGGAGAGGTGAAGAAGCCGAGGAAAATCGGTTCCCGATGGAGAAATGGGAGAAGTGGCATGCAGGCGGTTGATTGGACGGCTAGGTAGACCAACCTGCAAAACGAAAAGGCTATGCGGGTAGCGTACTGAGGTCCGTGTCCGTGTACGTGCCCATCCTTCTATCGCTACATGTGCCACTGGTTAGTTGAGGTCACTCTTTCGAATCACCGTGGCGAAACATTTTATGATTCCTTTTTATTTCTGCACCCCTCCTGACAGGTGGGACCTATGCAAAACCACTTGGGTGGACGAACCAATATACAAACATATCCATCTCTTTGCACAAAAAAATGTGTCGTAGCTGGTTCGGATTGATATTGGCGCGTGCCTGCGAGACACAACCTTTTCTGGTTAAGGAATATGCGGTTATCCTAAAAAAAGAAAAATCCCTTCTTCGCGCTTCCGCATGCACGAGAATTTGGTTCTGCTCGCAATATGGATGCTACCTGGAGGATGAAGTGAACCCAGAGGCATGCTAGCATGGGAGACCTATTTCCGCTATACAATACTACTCCGTATCTTACTACTAGTAGTAGTAGAACTGCGGTACACTTGATGGTCAAGATAATATTCATCCGGTCCTCACAGTGAAGTGACAAGACCCTGCGCCCGAGGTGACACTAGTCCAGGCGGCGTGTTCGAGTTACCAAAGTCAGCCTCACCTTGTGCACTATGCAGTCACTGTCACCGCCGCTGTATAGCTGCCTCGCCTCGTCTCCCTCTCCCCTAGCACCAATCCATCTCCATCTCCATCTCCGTCTCGCCGGAGATCCTGAGGTCACTCTTCATCATCTCACTGTGCCCCCGCGTACCCTCGCCTTGCTTGCCTCCCCCAGTACCACTATTCCCTCGCTAGCCGCTCCAGCACCGAGAGCCTTCTCCCCCGTAAATCAAGCCCCCAAAAACCCCACCTTCCAAACTCCACCATGGCCGAACGCGAACCGCGCAGCATCCATATGTGCCGCGATTGGAGCAATCTCCCCAGTGACATCCTCGACCTCTGTTGTTCGTGTATGGATATGTTGAGCGCCGTGCGGCTGGCTGCATGCTCGAGGGACATGCACGCGACCATCGTCGAAGCGAGGCCTGAGCTTTTCAAGACACCCTGCTTGCTGCTATCTAGTCTGCGAGATTTGCTCACCATGATACAGAGGCGTACATGATGCCCCTCGACTTCAATCCGACCTCCATTAGCCGAAACTTCTTTGCAGGTATGTAGTGGGTCGCCGTACATCATGCCCCTCAACTTCGATCCGATCACCATCGCCCGAAACTTCTTGGCAGGTATGTACTGGGTCGGCATGAACTCCCACTGGATGGCTGCCGTCAGAGAAGACGGGAAAAAGTTGGTGCTCGTGAACTTCCACACCTCCCATGAGATTATCCTTCCTCCGTTGGATTATATAGGGTTTTAACGTCGCGGTCCAAGTCATCTAGATTACCACGTCAGTTGGACGGACCTTGTTTTATAGAAGATTGTAATCTGCCAAGTGCCCAAACGATATGCAGATTACGCAGACTTCAAGCTAATTGCCTTGTTCGACCGCAGACTCGCCTATCTTTCCGCCGGTGCCTTCTTTAGCTGGAGACGACTCACCTCGCAGTGGATCGTCAAAGCTGATACACACTTCTGTGATGCTATTGAACACAATGGCATCATCTACGCGATCGACAAAGCAGATGGCACCACATATTGCTGGGACGACGCGTGTAAGTTGTTTTCGTCTGATTTTAATGATAACGCCATGACACTGTTTAAACTGTTTGTGATGATTGGCATATCCCTGTTTGAGCAGAATTTGAGTAGAACTATGTCAATATATTAGAGACGCTGTAAATCAGCTATATTTGGAATGAGTTAATTCATGCGATTGTGACCATGTCATTACAGCCAATTTGTACCCTTGAATAATCAAACGGTTAGGAAGATATGGATATTCTCCTTACTTTATTGTAATCTATATACTACTAAATATGAGTGTGTATCAATAGCCATGTTAGTTTGGAAGGGGAGTTTCTGCTCCCGGGCTCATCTGCACCCCCGCGCAGAAAAAAAATCAAAACAAATACTAGAAAAATTCAAAAAAATCCAAATGTTTTTTGTGTGGTAGATAATTTGATGCGTAAGGTTCGCTCCAAATTTCACCTCATTTGGACATCTGAGCAGCTCTCGGGAAAAAAAGACAAATTCAGGGTCTGTAAAAAAGTTTACTATTCATGCACTATTTTGATCCAATTTGTCTTTTTTACCGAGAGCTGCTCAAATGTCCAAATGAGTTGAAATTTGGAGCGGACCTCACGCATCAAATTATCTACCACACAATTTTTTTTGGATTTTTTTGAATTTTTCTAGAATTTGTTTTGAATTTTTTTCTGAGCGGGAGCATCTGAGCCTGGGCACCGAAATGGATTATCGTGTTAGTTTCCTCATTTTCATGATGTAGAAACATGCATCACACTGTTGGTTTCATCTAACCATACATTAGGGAAGTAAATGTGCATATGGAGAACTCTATATTTCGAAGTAGTGAAATCCTGTAATGCTTACCATGTGTACATACTTATATTCGCCCTTCAGCAATCAATGGCTAGAATAATATCCTCACAAGAATTTTGCCCACAGAACATGAGTATATAACAATGCATGGTGTGTTAGTTTCCTTGAAGAATTTGTTTTTGAGGACAGAACATGATTATATAACATGCATGGCATGGTAGTTTCCTGTGAAGAATCGATTGCGAGATAACATGAGTATAACCATGCATGGCACTTCTATATTTTCGAACCCAGTATACATTTCCCTGTATTTTCCTCTCAGTTCCAACAGGGACAGATCAATGTTGTTTCTTGCATTATCCTACTCATACTCTGAACAATGCTGATCTTACATTAACAATGCCTGTCCTTTTTGATATGATGCAATGTCCCTACAGTTACTGCCCTTTGTAATCACACCACCTTTGCCAAAAACAGGGAAGCACAACTGGTTCCTCGCTCGATCAGACGACGGCAAAAGACTGATGATCATTTGCACACATGAGCCGGAAAAGTTATATTGCAAAAACCCCACTGTGTACAAGCACCGTGAAATACGTGAGTATCCGGACAGTGGCTGTTACGTCTATGAGCAGGATACCAGCTTGTTGGGGCCTTCAGGATTTTTGAGTTGGAGGCGGGTAAACAGCCTTGGTTCACAATCTCTGTTTCTCGGACTCAATTATCCGATTAACCAGGAAATCACCGTTGGCAAGGACCTTGATGGCAGAGAGGCTCTGTTTGCTAGGGAAAACTGTGTCTACATGGCGAGCCCTAGGACTTCGGGAGTAGACTCCCCTGATTGTCAACGATATAGCCTGCAGCCAAAAGAAGGTGAGAATGACAAAGGCATCTGGATTAACTTTGATCCTTGGATGTCTCAAGTCCGACAAGCAGTGATGTGGTTCAAGCCTTCAGGTTGATAGGTAATTGGGCTGTTGCGTCGAAAGGGTGGAGTTCTGGTGTCTTCGAAGCACTGGTGGCTGAAGCGGGGCTGCAAATTATGATGGTGTTGGATCATCCCTCTTCGAATGACTTGTTGTCTTTGCTGCTTGTTCTGGATGGGTAGTTCTCTCTTTTGTTATGCATACTCCTTGTCATTTGGTCATCCTCGTCTATGTCACTCTTACTATGTAATAGTTGCCTCTATTTAGAATGTCATTCTTGTCTGGATCCCGAGAGTCTGAGCGCTGCAGATGGGTGCATTTTGTTGGTGTAGCAAGACTTCTTATGAACTACCATGTCTTGCTATTTATGTCAGTAGTAGTCACTAGTTAGTGTTTGAATGTTGTATATATCGTTGTTTCGAACTATTTATTGTCTCGAACTGCTGGTAGGCTAAATGAGGGCATCACCATTCTCCAGTGTTCAGAGTATATCCTTTTTTCAAGTTATAATTTGAGCTCAGTGTCTTTTCGATGATGTACACTTGTTTGGGCCAGTGAGGTGTCGTTGAATATGGCCCAAGTAGTAACGCAATGCCAAACAGGTCAATTATGACTTTTAGGCCGGGCGCTCAAAAAAAGAAACAAAAAGGACTCTTAGGCCGACATGTGGTCACCACCGGTGTTTTCGTGCGCTTGCTCGCCGAGAGCATATTGGCGCGTGTTCGAAATTCATGCTACCTTTTCATCCCCAATCTCCCGCCCCTCCCCCACCTCTAGAATCTCGATTCCTACTCTAGTTCCCCCAAATCCCCCTCCTGTACTCCCTCTACTCAAGCGCACTATCATGTCGCCGGTCAACACGGATCTCCGAGCCGAGGATCTTCAGGTCCGTCCTGCCTTCGGGCGCTGCGTGCTGTCGCTTAACAGTGGCATGGCGGCGCTTGACGACCAGTTTGCTGGCAAAGTGCTGATGGTAACCATCAACGGCGACCGGCCTCCCATCTCGCCGGACGACCTTGTCAAAGCTCTTGGTATTGCGCACGTCATCTAAATAAGTGACTTGCTCGTCGAAGTCTGTCCGCCACCGGCTGATTTCTTCGTCAGGTTCTAGACAACTTTCGACTGCAGTCGTGTGTTCGAATCTTCTCGGCATTTGTTCTGCGATGGCGCGCTGGTGAGCTTTGATCGGTGGCACCCAGGATGGGGCTCGGTACCCTCTGAGCTTGAGTTTTTAACAAAGCTTACCTTCCACGGCATGCCTCGACGTGCTTGGAACAGCTATCAACGACCTAGGAGGTGAGCTCGTAAGTATATTTGTTCCTCCAGACAGCTGGGCTCTGACGGTTATGGCATGGATGAAGAAGCCGTCCACCATACCTAAGGTGATTGGTGTTAAGATACCGGTGCAGGAACCGGGGTTGTACTATTCGTCGCCACCAAGGCCGCCGACCACGTTAGGGATGTACCTGTATCGAGTGTTCGTGCATGTCGAAGAAGTGGTCAATCCATCAATCGAAGTCCTGCCGCCGCCGCTGGTGCCAGGGTCCGCCGCCGACGTCCATTACAGGAGTCAATGTCAGACTTTCCTCGTGTTGCTCGGAACGATGGATGGCACAGGGCCTACTCCATCGCGCGGCGGAGGCCACTGCTTCTTTGGGAGAAGAGGCAGGGCTGGCTGCCTGGATGTGCTCTAATTTGAGGTAACAACTGAATCTTCTCAGATACTAGTTAAATCCGAGTTATCGGGGTGAAGCACTGATGTGCCAGTACATTTGATTGTGACCTGTTCTATTTTTGTACCTTAACTTTTTTTAGAAAGGGGTGTACGTCAACTTAATGTGCTAGCAGAACTTATTGTGTTGTCTGTCTGTTTTCTTTGCACAACATTCAAGATATTTCCCTGTCATTGATAAAGACGATGAACGGTTATGTACGAGTTCGTTGGTTTCAACATAGCCCTACCCGTAGCGATCCACTGCTTCCACCCTGATTGTGCCGCCTGCCTGAAATTTTTGTATGCAAGTTCAGTGTGCTATGATGTTCTATATGATTGTGCCAACTATATAAGTTTTTACTGAGCATCAGCAATGCATATGGCTGAAAGATGTATTTACGAGCATCGACCGATGGGTCTCTCTCTTTCTCTCTCTCACTCACACACACACGCGCGCGCACACACACACGTGGGACCGTTGAAATATTTCTTCGCTCGTGACAGCTTTTAATTAGGTTCTACTGTACTCTAATTTTTTTCTTAAGTTATTAATTAAGCTCAGTGACTTCAAAAAAGTTGTACAAAAGCCTTGTTTGGGCCTTTTCAGGCGTCGTTGAATGTGGGCTGAGTAGCCATGTAAAGTTGTACTGTACTACACATGCCTTTTTCGTTGAACATCAGCAATGCAACTGGGCCGACAGTTGTACACAAGATCCTAAAATAAGCGCAGCCTAGCCTATGTTTCTTTTAGTAAAATGCACAGCTCAGTTCATTTTTTATATAATAAGATTACCAAGCCCAACTTAATTTTTTAATAATATTCCTATCTCAATATTATTTTTTATACGAAATGCTCAGTCCAGACCATCATTGTTTTTTCACCCATCCCAGAAAATGGGTCCATTTCTACTAAAATTAAATGACTTGTAAATTATTAGAAATGATAAATGGGTTGCATGTACGCAATATTATTTTTCATCCAGCCCAGTAAATAGGTGTATTCGAATAAATAATCAAATGCGCTGTAAATTATCATAAATAGTAAATCGGCTATTATTATTTTTACCCAGCCCAGAAAATAGATTATTTTTTGAGTCAAAGCCCAGAAAATAGATGTATTGTCAAAAAAAATAAAATGGGCTGCATTCCGCCACAGTTTTCGAAGCTGACTTTGGTGGTCCACTAGACGAAGTCTGTGCAAGGCGTTGTCCATTTAGTGAACAATACGATTTAATGGTCTAAAATAAAAAGTCAACAAATTATTCCGACATCTGTAGACGTTGTATTGACATCCAACGACGATCCTGCTTCTTCAATCTCTGATCTAGTTGCTCTTGCTCCAGCCGCCAAAACCATCGCCGGCTGGAGCGCGTGCATCTGCCTCCCGTGGCCGGCTGTGCTGCTGCGTAGGCCTCGCCGCCCCACCCTACTCCCAACGGTGGCCACGTCATACATGTACTCACCCACACCTTCTATTATTCTCCGGTGAAGACAGCCTCACCCGGTAGCCGAACCAGTCCCTCGTACTCCCCTCCGCCAGGGACTCCAGTGCCCCTTGTTGCACGACTCCAGATCGTTCCCATCTTAGGCCTCGCCGTCATCCACCGCCGTGGTCCGCTCGACGATGCGTGGTCAACAACGAGAGCCAACATGGAGTATGTCGAGAGTCTGACAGCTGGGAACCACCAGCTACATCTTCTCACGTAAGCTAGTGCCTCCTTATTATGCGGGAATAAACGATTCCTCCCCCTGACAGGTTGGACCCACCGGCTATAATCTTCGCACACAAGGATGTTCATTCTTATTACGCGAAAAAAAGTCCCCCCCATGACAGCTGGGACCCACGAGCTACATCTTCGCACGGAAGGAAGTGCCTCCTTATTACGCGCAAGAAAAATGATTCCCCTCTGCTAGCTCGGACCCACCTGATTCGAAGGCTGACTTGTGGGCCTACTAAATTGACACGTACGCACGGCTTTGTTAACCTAGTCAACAAACGATTCTAGCAGCAGTGACCGTTGGATGTTCCGCGCTGCTTCTTCAATCGTAGATCTTCTTGCTCCAACCGTCGAAACCAGCGCCGACTGGACCGCCTGCTACTGCCTCCCGTGGCCGGCTGTGCTGCCACCGCTGGCCACGCCATCCCTCTACTCACCCACACCTCCTGTTATTCTCCGGCGACGGCAGCTGAAGCAGTCAACCCTCGTACTCCCCTCCGCGTGGGCATCCACTGCTGCATCTTCCCCGGCTCCGCGTCGATCCCTTCCTAGGCCTCGCCGTCGTCCACCGCCTTGGTGCTCTCGGCGCGGCGTGGTCAACGAATGACAGCCATCGAAAGACGACTGTACGCGGTGATGCTGAGAGCTGGACCCACTAGCTACATCTTCGGACGCAAGGAAGTGCCTCCATATTACGCGCAAAAAATGATTCCTCCCGCTGACAGTTAGGACCCACCAGCTATATCTTCGCACGCAAAGAAGTGCCTCCTTATCCTCCCTGACTGCTGGGACCCACCCGGTCGAAGCGTACGTAGCGTTGTTTGGCTGGTCGCCAACGTGTACATACATACTGGCCGATCAATGTCTCTGCAACGATGACCCGTGGCCAAGCAAGCAGCGGCACGTGTAGTAGTAGAGCCGCCGACGTAGCAGTTCAGGCAGTCCAGTCTAAACCGTGTACACATACGTACAACCAGATGCCAAAAAATATGGCCACGTACATACATACGGGCGGGGTCTTGAACGCCTACTCGCGCATACGTACGGCCAGGGCTTGTGTACATGGAAAGGTAGCGGACGGCAGCAACGGCGTCCTGTTAATCGGCAGCCAACCGGCTGTGTCGGAACGGAGAAACTGCGTCGTGTTCATCGGGAGACAACGGAGTGCGTCGTGTTCATCGGGAGCCAACCGGCTTGGACGGAACAACCGAAACGAGGCCTGGCGTACCGCAGAGTGGAGGAAACAGACTTGTGTTCGAGCTTCTACGGTCGAAACGGGGTGCTGTTGATCGGGAGGGGTGTGGCGTACCACAAAACAGAGGAAACAGACTTGTGTTGGAGCGCCTACGGTCGAAACGGGGTCCTGTTCATCGGGAGGGGTGTGGCGTACCGCAAAACGGAACTCCATGGCTACTGTTCATCCACCGTCTAGTGCCTCGCTCCAGCCTCCACGGGCTACTGTTCATTCACCGTCAACTTCCTCCAGGTTTCACCTGACACTGTTCATCCACCGTCGACTTCCTTCAACAGCCACTGTTCATCCACGGGATACTGTTCATCCAGCCTCCATCGGCTACTGTTCAACCAGCCCTTCACGGGGGCCTGTTCATCCAGCCTCCACCGGCTACTGTTCAACCAGCCCTCTACGGGGTCCTGTTCATCCACCCCCAACCGGCTCGGGTGTGGCGGCCTCCTCGATCGGCCGGGGTCCTGTTCATCCAGCGGCAACGACCTACTACTACCACGGGTCCTGTTCATCCAACCCCCACCGAAAACTGTTCATCCAACCCAACAACGATCACTGTTCATCAAGAGGCAGCAGATTCGATCGGCTTCAGTTAGCAGCAGTAGCGAAGGAATCGCTCGGGTTTAGTTAACAGCCAAGGGATCGATCGCTCGGGTTCAGTAACGCGCGTAGCTAGTGCAATCGCTCGGGTTCAGTTAGAGCCCAACGCCTCGCACACACGCACGCACGTGCACGAGAGAAACGCGCAAACCTCCGTGCATCGCTCAGCCCCGACCACCCACCGTACTCGGGAACTCCCCGATATTTTCCTCGCCCTCGCTTCTACCACGATTTTTTCCGTCATGGACGGCCCAAAGAATGTCATGCATGTGCGTCCCCGGCCCGCCCAGGAAGAAAAGCCCATTTTCTGTCATGATTTTTTGTCATAGAAGTAGGAGACCACCACACCTATGATGATACGTGCTTTTGTCACAATTATCGTCATAGAAGTGTCATAAGCATGACAGAAAAAAATTTCGTTCGGCCCAAAATGTTATGGATGTGTCTTTTTTTTGTAGTGGTTGCAGAGGAGGCGAGGGAGCACCTGCCACACTTCACCACCCGCGCGCACCCCCTCGCCGGCGCACCAGCCAGCCACACGGTAGGAGGCCACCGCAACCATATCCGTGAGCACATGCCTACAATGTGCGCAAGCGTGCACTCGCGCCGCCATCACACGACCATGCGACCGCGCGCTCTGCGCCGCCCATGGGCCGTTGCGTTGCCTCGAGCTTCTGCTTGGCCTAGACGTCCCTCATCGGACACCAACGTTAAACAGGGAGAAAGCCCCCCCCCTCTTGCTGCCGCCGCCACCCAGGCTTTGCCCTTTAGCGGCGGCGGGGGTAGGAGGGGTGCTAGTGTGTTGAGTTGCCGTCGGCTAGGGTCGACCTCCGGGTCGCCCACGCGGGGAGCGACCGGGAGGCAGAGCGAAAGGGTGCTACTCCACAAGTTACCGGGTGGTCGATTGTCTAACTTTAAATATCAATTAGGCAAATAAAATAGCACCGTAGAAGTTATACGTCATAAAATGTATACCACTGAAAACTGTTTCATACAAATCCAATGCTACACATTTTTAAAATATACTATCTGTGTCCCTAATAAGTACTATAAAATGTGTTATATTTAGAAACAGAGGGTGTAATTCGTATCTCTTTTTTCAAACAAAGCAAGAGACCTTGCTCAAGCATTGCTTTATGAACCTGCTCAGAAAAAGAAGTTAGCTGGTCATGAGAAGGAGTAGTCTTCCGGTGCCGAGTTAAGCTCCGATTCAGAGAATGACAATATTACTCAGATTGTTGAAGAGTTAGATAATCCCAATACTTTTTTTGAACCTGCGGCACACTTTATTCAAATCAAATAATTGTTACATCACGAACAAGTTCAACGCTGATAATTTGCGGAGGGTCACCCTCCCAGGAAATTACAGAATTAGAATCATAAGAATCCCTAGCAAGCTTGTGTGCCACCTTGTTCCCCTTCCTTGGACAATGAGAGAAAGATTGATATTTTTGAGCTAAACGCAATCAGATTCAAAGATCACACCGGAGCATCCCCACTGGTCCGCTAGCTCTATACCATTCTTCAAAGTCTAAGCTTTCGCTGCAGCGGCATCAATCACATCTTGTTGACCTAGCAAGAGCCTCACCCCCAGTGGTTTCGAAGAACCGCCGCTGTGGCTCCGCTTCCATCTTTCACGAAGCATTGCATCCACGTTCAAATTATAAAGATTTTATAAAGATAATCACCGTACTTGTATACCGGACGGTTTGAAATAGACTTGAATCCTCTTCATACTTCAAATCGACGGTTTGAAATAGACTCGAACCTCTCGAAATACGGGATGGACTTGGTAGGGGGAAAAAGGAGGAAGCAACACCGATGTCCTGACGTTGAGTTGTCCGCCTGTCCCGGCGTCGGTCCGGTGGTACCAACTCAATGGAAAACCCGCGATGCGCCGCTTTCTTAATTCGTTTGCTTCACGTAAGGGCATGTACAATGATGCTATCTTAGAAACGCCACGTAGGATAAATGATGAGATGGAGGAGAGAGAACTCATAAAAAAAGGCTTGTCTTATCTTATTTAAGAAAAGACAAGAGATGATCTCTTAGCACAATATGTCTCACCATGTTTTTAGGAATTGCTAGTTATTGAAGATAAGGTTAAGAGATGACCCATTGTATACATCTTTTTTTTGTCATCTCTAGATTACATGCAAAACTTAAGATAAGACTATCTTATCAACCATTGTACATGCCCTAATCAATTTGGCACTGCCGCGCACGTTGCCGGGCGCCTTTTATTAGTAGCGCACCGACAGTGTTAGTTAGGGATCCTTTTTCTTAACAAGAAAGCGACGGCAGGTAAACCATTTTAACACCGGCAGAAGAACACTTCCGTTAACAACAGCGCCGCTTTTACCTTTTAGGACAGAGGACCGGGAGGAGTAAAGTGAAGAGCAAAGCAAGTGCAGTGGCGGTGGTTGGCTGCAGACAGCAGCTCGCCTCCTTCCTTCCTCCCTCCTCACTCCGCCCCTATATACCTGCTACCCTACCCGTCGGAGGGTGCGCGCAGTGGTGGAGCTCGGTGGATTGTCGGGGCAAATGGATTCTAGTTCCAGGGCCGCGCTCTTCTGCTTCCTGGCCGTCGCCTCCTCCCTCCTGCACCCCGCCAGATCTGACGGTAAGAGCAGGCGCTGCTCTTCTTTTCTTTCGCTTGCTGCTGCATTTGTGATTCGGTTCTGTGCTTCGGCCGGATCTGATCCGCGTGGTGTGGATTTAGAAGTTGGTTCTTGTAATCTAACCGCTTAGGATGATGAGCATAGTGTAGAGGTATGGACTAGGAACCTGCTCCAGGCGAGGATGTTCGTCTGAATTTCATTTTCAGTGGTACATAGCATCCTAATTCCTGAATACCTAGCTTGCCGTTGCCTATCGATGTGCCGAGTTCTTGGATTTCACTAAGCGGTTCTAGTTGGTTGGTGAGAGATCTGGTCTTCCAAGATCTCTTGCTATTTTTTTTACCTTCATTTGAGACATAATAATTACTCAAATTGTTCCAGCACACACAAGATTCAGCATGCATGATCTGATGGTCAGGTCTGGTTGGTGAACAATTGCAGTGTTCTGTTCGCTCGGGCTGGTAGCTGGTGCTCATGTTCTGTTGCAGGGCACGGTCGTGGCCACAAATGAACGGTCGCTATTTGAGTGGTGTGAAGTGTACTAGGCACAAGACACCGCTTAATTAGTACTATGATCAACTTTACTGGAAGATTTAGCAATAAAATCTTGGGAGTGCTTTTGCCTAGTAGAGATCTGGTACTCACTCACAAAATAGCTGCTTTAGCCACGAAATGAAGAGAACTCTGCACCCATTGTTTTCTCGAATACCTGCACCCATTGTTTTGATGCTGCAGCCTATCACCTTATTGCGTTTGCGATCCTTTGTGTGGGCGCGTTCATGTTTGATGTGTCCATCCTAGTCGTGCAGAGGCCGAATGTGTGCTCATTGTGTTTGTATCCCCTCGATGCTTCATTACGAGCTAATAAAAACGCCCTTTATCGGGAAAAAAAGTCACCTTGTAAGTAATCTGCTTGCTTGATACTGGTGACTGTTTTCAGGGGAGGACAACCAGCTCCTCAAGGGGATCAACAGCTACAGAGCTTCGCTCAAGGTCCCGGCGCTCACCGAGAACAGCAATGCCGACTGCCTGGCCGAGCAGCTAGCGAAGAAGTTCAAGGGCCAGGAGTGCACCAATACCACCGGAGCCAACACCGTCCCCGGCACCGAGCCGCAGTTCCCCGACTACCCCCAGTTCCTCGACCGCTGCCACCTCAACGCGTCGGTGACCAAGGACGGGCAGGTGATGCCGGCATGCGTGCCCGGCCTTGTGGCTGACATTGTGCTGACCAACTACACCAAGTCGCAGTACAACCGGTTCCTCAACGACACCAAGTATTCCGGTGTCGGGATCGCCAGCGAAGGGGACTGGGTGGTCGTCGTCCTCAGCACCAGCACCGACTCCGGCGACTACTCCCCTGCTCCCCCGGGCTCCAACTGGGCTCCTTCGGTCCAGCCATTCAGCTGGATGATTGTTTCGCTGGTAGGGTTCGTAGTTTTGCTGATGAAGTGAGAAGATCGATGTTGCTTATATCGCGTGCTACACCGCTGCAAATGAGTGTGTTGATCTTATGCCCGTGTCTATCATTTCTGTATCATTCAGATTTTCATTTCTACTTGGTCCAGTTGACACCACAGTACAGTAGCATATGCATGCCACGAGGTTTGGGATCGAAACATTTTTTTCTCACTATTTGCCTTTGACCACAATTGGCAATGGCTTTATGCATATTATGGTAAGGTGATGTGCATTATTGAACCACATCTTTCATCTTTGAACATTTAGCTAAAGCCAGAACTTCAACTTTGTTGGTGTTGGCACTGTGCACTCAATTTCTTTTAACATCTGTACTGTGCATTTAGTTTGTTATTGTTAGAGTATATTGGTGAAGCTGAGATGACTTGCGTTTTTTCTTCTTTGCTAGGAGATAACTTGTGTGTTTGTAGCTCAGATTTTTTTTCTTTTTTTCAAAAAGTAGGAATACCCTATATTGGTGAAGCTGAGATGACTTGCGTTTTTTCTTCTTTGCTAAGAGAGAACTTGTGTGTTTGTAGCTCAGATTTTTTTCCTTTTTTCAAAAAGTAGGAATACCATCGGCCTCTGCATCTCTTGATGCACACAGCCATATGATTGAAGGTCCAAGTTCAAAATAAGGTCCCAAAATATCTTACGAAACTCAAAAGAAAGAAAAAATGATATGCCACAACCGGCGAAAATAGGTAAAGATAACTAAACACGTATCCTATTATTGGATCGCCATCCAAACCGGTTGTATGTATTCCGTGCAACCATCTCGCATCGGTTTCCCTCAATATCCATAAGCTTCCTGTGGTCCACATGGCTGAATAAGGACCACGTATAGATCCAAGCCGACGCCTTGAAGACAACCTGCAAATTCTTTGTGATGGTTTGTTTGTTAAAGGCAACAACATTCCGACAAATTCAAATGGCTCAAAGTAATGCACACACTCCTACTCGAATATGTGCCGTAGTTTTAGGCTCAATCCCGGTTAACCAAGTCCCAAATAAATGTGTAACCGAGACGGGCGGAGCAACGTTAAGGGATACGTGAATGGTCCAAATGATCAGCCCCAGTAACTTAGCAAGTGGGCAAAGGAGATACAGATGTTCTATTGTTTCGTCGTGATCACAAAAGCGACAACGTTTACTACCTTCCCAACTACGCTTTGTCAAGTTATTCTTTGTCAAAATGACTCCCTTATGCACAAACCACATAGATAACCATTAGATTTTCAATTAGAGGGGAGAGGCCGCACACCTCCTCCAAGGGATCTTGTTGTTGGGGAACGATGCATGGAAAACAAAAAAAATTCCACGCACACGCGAGATCTATCCATGGAGATGCATAGCTACGAGAGGGGGAGAGCATCTACATACCCTTGTAGATCGCTAAGCGGAAGCGTTTATCAATGCGGTTGATGTAGTCGTACACCTTCACGATCCATCCCGATCAAGTATCGAACGTACGACACCTCCGCGTTCAGCACACGTTCAACTCGATGACGTCCTCGCCTTCTCGAACCAGCAAGAGAGGCGAAGTAGTAGATGAGTTCCGGCAGCACGACGGCATGGTGACGGAGATGGTGAAACTATCCGCAGGGCTTCGCCAAGTACAACGGATGTGGACGGAGGAGGAACTAGAACTAGAGGGAGACGGGGCGCCGCACACGGCTTGGGGATCGTGGTGTGTGTTTCCCCTCTCCCTCATCTCATATATATAGGTGGAGGGGGGAGAGGAGACATCCCTAGGGCGCGCCCCAAGTAGCCGGCGGCTGCCCTAGGCGCCTGCCTGGCCGCCCCCCTTCCATATATGGACATGGGGGGAAGGAAAGGGGGGCTGGCTGCCTTAGGGCGCCTCCCCCTTCCTTCCCTCCTTCCTTAGCACGTGGGCAGGGGTGGTGGGGCGCGCCAGCCCCGTTTGTGGGCTAGTGTGCTCCCCCCTTTGGCCCATAAGGCCCACCACTTATCGGTGGCCTTCCGGAACCCCTTCCGGCACTCCGATAAATACCCGGTACTTCCCGAAATCTTTCCGGTGACCAAATACTATCATCCTATATATCAATCTTTACCTCTGAGCCATTCCGGAGCTCCTCGTCATGTCCGTGATCTCATCCGGGACTCCAAACAATATTCGGTCACCAACTCACATAACTCATATAATACTATATCGTCAACGAACGTTAAGCGTGCGGACCCTACGGGTTCGAGAATGATGTAGACATGACCGAGACGCTTCTTCGGTCAATAACCAATAGCGGGACATGGATGCCCATATTGGTTCCTACATATTCTACGAAGATCTTTATCGGTCGAACCTTTATGACAACATACGTAGTTCACTTTGTTTGTCGGTATGTTACTTGCCCGAGATTCGATCGTCGGTATCTCCATACTGTAACACCCCATGTAATTAACCACAGTGATCATCCCTAGTTAATGCCATGTCAGCAAGTTTAACAGTGCCTAGTCATCATTTGCATCATATTGCATTCCCAAACTCCTAATTCAAAGTTCAAATTAAATTAGAGTGAAAATAAAAGTTGTTCAAAACAGAAACTAAAATGTTCATTAAATAACAAATAATTCAGAGGCAATTATAAAATTGTAACCAACATAAATGGGATTAGCTAAGTGCCCCTAACAACCTCAAACAGTGGCTAACAGCAACAATTAATAACCTTTTATTTAATCTAAGTTAAATATGAAATTATATTTTCCCCAAACTTGTTTTTGGTGGTAGGTAATATTACCCTGTAATATTTGAACCAAGTCTGACATTTTACAAAAGTGTAATGGTGACCTAACATTTAATAAAACAATAAAAGAAAAAATAAATAAAAAGAAAAGGAAAAAACGAAACAGAAAAAATAAAAACAAAGAAACCCCCCCGGCCAACTGGGCCACGACCCAGCTGGCCGGCCCACCGGCCCATTCGCGCTCCTGGCCTATATGGCCTGCCGGCGCCGAAACCCTAACCCCCACTCCCCTCGCTCCTCTCCTCTCCCCCTCGTCTGGATCTGGATCGGGAGGAGCCCGACCCCATCGCCCCCCCCGACGCCGACGCCCGGTGCCGCCCTGGTCCCGTTGCCAACCACCGCCGCCTCGCCGGACGTCCCCGTCCTCCTCCCCAATGAGCGCCATCGACTCTCGCCGCCCCCTGTGCCCCTGCAACGCCGGTGAGGGCCACGCCCTCCCCCTCTCTCTATCTTGCCCGCGGTCACCGCCGCCCGCTCGCGGCCATCTCGCCCCGCGCCGCACCGGCAGTGCTCGCTGCGGCCACCTGCACCGCGCCCTTGCCGCAACCCACTGCTGCCACCGTTCACCGCGGCCTCGCCTTCCCTCGTCGGCCCCCCTCCTCTGCTGCGCGTGGCCACCCCTCGCTGTGGCTTCGCCCCTGCCTCCCTCTGCCACCAGTCACGCTCGCCTCGCTCCCGCACCGGCTGCTGTTGCTCCGCATCACCGCGCCCGGCCACCACCCCCTCCGCACCCTGCGCGAGCTCACCGTCGCCCTAGCTCGCTCGTCCTCGCCGCTGCCACCGCCAACCTCTGCCGCGCGCCCGCCCGGGGCCGTGCCCTGCCTCGCCCGCCTGCACTGCGGCCTTCCTCGCTCGTCGCCTGCGCCGCACGACCGCGGCCCCGCACCGTCCCGCCTCGCACGCGCGCGCTCGGCGCCGCGTCCTGCCCTGCCGCACGCGCCTGCACCCGGCGCCCGCTGGCGCGCCCTGCCCCGCGCAGCTCCCTGCTCCAGCTCGCCCCGCCAAGTCGCGGCCGCGCCCGCGACACCTCCGCCCAGCCGCGCCGATGGCCACGCCTGAGCCAGCGCCCGCGCGCCCACGGGGCTCCGCCCGCTGCCCGCACGCCCGCGCCCGTTAGCCCGCTTTGGCCCAGTGCCAATGACACATGGGGCCCAGCCCCAGAAACGAAAATAAAAATAAATAAATAAATAAAAATAATCAATCAATTAATTAAATAATTAATTAACACTGTTTAATTAACCTTATCACCTAATTAAACTAATTAACTCTGTTTAGTTAATCTGTTAATAAACAGTTAATGACAGTGGGACCCACCCGTTAGTTTGACTAGGTCAACTGCACTGTTGACTGCTGACGTCAGCATGATGTCATGATGATGTCATCATTTACTATTCTGGATAATTCGTATTTAATAATTAAATTAATTCCAAAAATGTTTAAAACTTTAGAAAATCATATAAAATAATCCGTAGCTCGGATCGAAAAACTTTCTACATGAAAGTTACTCAGAATTCCGAGACGAATCCGAATACGTGGTCCGTTCATCTGTCAGATGCCCCTAGCTACCTGAACATGGAACTTTTAGACTGATTTTGATAAATGAATAGTGCTCAACTTTAATAAAAGAAATCCGAATAAATTCCTAAACTGACTAAATCATTTAGTTAGGCAGTAGAACACCTCTGCATATCATTTAGACATGTCATGCATATTGTTTGCATTTTGCCGTGAATTTATTGTTTCTTCCCCCTCCTTCTCTCTCGATAGACGCCGAGACCGACGCCGACGCAGCAAGGTACGACTACGCTCCGGACGAGCAGCCTTCCGACGACCCCTCCTCCTTGCCAGAGCAACCAGGCAAGCCCCCCCTTGAGCATCCCGATATCGCCCATTCTATTCTCTCATGCTTGCATTAGATTTTGCTACTGTAAATGCTTGTTCCTATTCTGATGCATAGCCTGCTCTTGTAACCTGCTTATTGCTACCTTACCTGCCTTTTTCAACTGCTTAGTATAGGTTGGTAACGAACCGTCAGTGACCCCCATCACTTTACCCTTGTTGCCTCTGCTTCATCATCGACTACTCGATCAACGTGATCGACGACCAGAGACCGACACATCACCTCACCCCCCTTAGTTGTATGACTCTGCATAGTTACTATCGAGTGCCGAGGGTGATACCTCGTAACGCACTCCTGATGAATACTCTGCAGTGTAGCTGTTCGGTCATGGTCATCGAGGGTGATTCCTCGTTCACCACTTCCGATACGACTCTGTCGTGCAACCCCCTCAAGTGTGAACCTCGAGGGTGAATCCTCCTATGTTCACCTTGATGATTTCATCGAGTGGAATCCATCGAGGGTGATTCCTCGGGGTTTCCCCCTTGATGTTATGACCACACGGTTACTTTGACCTTTGTCACCGGCGGGTCGACCCTGAGGGGTACCCGCAGGGAGATCTATGGTGTCGGGCTTGCCCGGAAGGGCGCCCGAGTGTGATATTGAGGCGGAGCTTCAGAAACTCTGGTTGTCTCCGCGTGTTATTAAATGAACATATCGGATTTGGGTATTTGATCTGAGTGGGTCGACGTTCCCTATACGCACTACCACCACGCGGGATAATGGTTTATGGGGCCCTCTACGTCGTACGTTTCTCCCTAAAGCTCTTCAGACGTCACGGTTCACCGTGCGGGCTGATCGCCGGGAATGGGCTGGATACTTCACTGATGAGTTCAGTGTCGCGCCTGCACCCCGGCCAGCCACGCAACGCGCAGGGTGCCCAGGGCGATGGCCCAAGACCTCTGGGTGCATAGGTTAGTTCGGCGTGCTGACCTCTCTGCTGAGCCTAGGTAGGGCGCTGCTTCGTGTTGATCTCCCGAGGCCGGGCATTACCCAACAAGTGTGTCCGGCCAGAGGTGATCGAGTGAAAGGACATGCGGTGCCCCCATGTGTGGTTTTGGTAATTGATGACAATCTCTATGGACTAATGGTTGCCTTGAGTTATATTCGTAGGATTTGTCCATAGGCGTTTCTTGAAGTCCATGTGTTGGTTTCAAGGAGTTTATGAGTTGACCAAGGTGCTATTAAGGAATTATCCAAAGATTGGTCATGTGAGTGTTGAGCTTATTGCAAGCATGTCTTGAAGAAGAAGATTGTGTGATCATTCATGTGTACCTTCAAGACATCATCCAAATGAAGAGAGTTGGAAAGATTCAAGGTTGATCAAGACTAAGTACAGAGAGTGATTCAAGTTGATCAACACACAAAGCGTAGAAGATGTACCGAGAGGGATCAAGTGATCCCATGGTATGGTAAGCATTGTCCATTACGCTTTGTGTAATAACCCATGGTGTCGTGGTAATATCTCGACAGATGCCAGGGGGTGGCTTATCATGGTTGGGGCCATGAGATCGTCGCCGGGTCCTGGAAGCGGGAGTGCGCACAAGCTCAGATGGACACGAGATCTACCCAGGTTCAGGGCTCTCCTAAGAGATGAAACTCCTACTCCTGCTCTGCGGGGTCTCCGCATGATCACTATGAAGCAAAGAGTACAACGGTGCTCCTACAGCTGTTCGGCCAGAGGAGGAAGAAGGGCAAGGCTAGCTCTCTCCTCTCCCTGGCTATGGTGTGTGTAGAACTGGGGTGGAACATGAGAGGAACCCTTTGCATGGGTGCGGCCTGGGGGGTTTATAGGCTAACCCCCCAGGGGTACAATGGTAATATGGCCGGGTGGTAGGCCCCGGCTGCCAGCGTCTATGGGGGCTGGGTTCTCCGCCGGCTGCTGGGGCCCTGCCGGCTGCCGAGGAACCGGCCGACAGGTGGGGCCCGCCGCCTGCGGGCCCCGTTGACGGCTCTTCACTGTGGCGCCGCCCGCGCTGACGGAGGCCGTGTCGGGCGCGCCATGGCTACAGCGCCGCGCCGGACGGGTCGGCGACTGCCTGGCGGCGCCTACTGTAGCCATGCGGCCGTGATTCGGGGGAGGCATGGCGCACTGTGGCCATGCCCCAGCTTGTCTCCTGGTTGGGCTCAAACCCCTAGGGAGGGGACGGGCTGCCTGCTAGGAGCCGGCCCGTACCCTCGCCGCCTTCTGGAATGCGCCGTCTTCTAGGAGGTGGCCCTCCAGGCCCGTCCGGCCCCGGAGGCCGGTCTTACGACCAGTCGGACTGAGGGGCTTGGCCAGCCCCGATGTCTTGAAATATGGTTAAGTGCTGATGAGGCTACCTGGGGTCCATCCCCCCGACAGTAGTCCCCGAAGCTGGTGAGGCTCTACGGCTTTAGTAGTCGGAGGGCCTCAGCAGTTTCCCCTTCGAGTGGTCTTCCGCCTTCTGCTCCGTCCGGCTAGGAGGAGCCGGACGCTAGTAGCCGGCCGCGGCCCCGACCGCCTGGTGGAATTCGAATAGACAGGTGGGAGTTGGTGCGGCGCCACCTGCCGCACGCGCGCCATGCGGCGCCCGTAGGCCAGGCCGGCCTGCCAGCCCACGCGCACGACGGGACGTCGCCGCAGGCTGTGGCCCGCCGCTACAGGGCCTCGGCCCGCGCACGGATCCTCTGCGGCCGAGGCGAACGGTGGCCCTTCCGCGGCGCGTTAACTGCGCCATAACCACGCGAAATACGCGGGGTCGTGCGGGGCGTGGGGCGTAGTTAATCCCATGACTCCACGTCGCCTCAGCTTCGCCTCGCCGGCTATAAAGAGGGGGGGGGGGGAGGAGGAGGGCGGCAGAACGCACGCGCCCCCCTCCTACTCCCTCTTCTTCCTCTCGCTGCCGCAGCTGCTGCTCTTCCGCTGCCGCTCCGCCGCAGCCACTACTCCGCCGCGGCCGCCGCGATGCCCCTGTTGCCCTGCGCCGCCGCAGCGCCGCCTGTCGTCCTCATCCGCGAGCTTCTCCTCGCCGTCCTCAGGCCATGGCGAAGAGCGGCTGGCTGGGCTCCAACGTGCATGAAGACCACATCGACTTCCTCCGCGCGACACGGAGGCTTCCCCACATCGACAACGTGGGCGTGTGTCTCCCCCCCGAGCGGGAGATCTCGTCGTGGCCGGAGCCCGGTGAGTTCGTTGTCTTCCGCATGCATTTCCTTTGCGGCTTCGGGCTCCCGGTTAGCAACTTCTTCCAGGCCTTCCTCGACTTCTACCGCCTGCAACCGCATCACCTCACCCCCAACACGGTGGTGCTCCTGGCGGCCTTCGTCACGCTCTGTGAGGGGTACCTCGGCATCCTGCCCATGCTCGAGCTCTGGGGTAGATTCTTCTACCTCAAGCTGGGCACGTCGGCGAAGGATGAGCCGGCCCAGTGCGGGGCATGCGTCGCCGTGAGGCGCTCAGGAGGCGGCACCCGCTTCCCGGCCATCCCTCTGCACAAGTCGACCAAGCTCTGGCAGAAGTCCTATTTCTATGTCCGAAATCTCCATTAGGTCAACGACTACATCAACTTGCCGACCTTCGTGCCCGGGCCGCCTGCTGGGCCGTGGGACAACTGGCAACAGCAGCCGCCCAAGCGCCTACTGGCCCTCATCGTCAGCGTCCTCGCCCGGCTTCAAGAGATGACTGACCAGGAGGGGCTCAAGCCGGCCGACCTGCTGGCCGGCTTCGTCATGCGCCGGGTGTCGCCCCTCCAACTTCGGCCGCATCTTATCAGCGAGATGAGCGGCCGCCGGGACCCATGCTGGATGTCCACCAAGGAGATGCCGGAGGTGGAGGTGGTCCGCCATGTGAACTACTTCTCCAACTGCAAGCTCAGCGAGGAGGAGTGGCACATCGGCAAGGAGCCATACAGTCGGGCCAACCCTCCCACAGCGATAAGTACCAGGTCCGACTGCTTTACTTATAATGTTCTCCTTTCCTCCGTCCTGACCAGCCGGCCTTGAGGCAGTGCTTCCCGGGCCAAGGCGGGCCGGCTGCGGACCGACAGTGGATGTCGGACCGCGAAAACAGCGACGTGGGCGACCCCAAGTTGGGGGCGGCCGCCATGGAGGAAGGTGGCGACGACGAGGCCACCGGAGGGGGCAGCACCGGAGCAGGCGGCTCCTTGGGAGGTGGAGGAGTCGGTGACGTCCGGTCTTGGCCGGACGACGACGAGGCCGACGAGGAGCGGCGCCGACCTGGCGGAGGCGCGGGGGCGGGAGCCGGCCCTTCTGCGCCGCGGCCGGCTGCTTCAGCCGGCGGACAGAAATGCCGCATTCTCGCGGGGAGGTTTGGCAGCCACCCGGCGAAGAAGGCCAAGCAGGCGGACACGACCAGGCGGCAAGAGGCCTTGGAGGTGGCCGCCGCCCGGAAAGGACCCAAGCCCATGCCGTGCACGTCCGGGTACGCGCGCTTGCTGCCCTGACTTCATGTTTTTCTTCTCCCCTGGGGGTTTCCTCATCTTTGCTTTCTTGTTGAGCAGGACGGTCTGCGTCATCACGCGGGCTCCGTCCGCCTCATTGATGGACGCTGCGGGCGGCTCTGAGGAGGCCAGGCGCGTGGATCCGGCTGCTGCTCTTCAAGAGGCGACGGCGAGGAACGCGTGGGAGGCGCGCGAGGAGCAGGAGGCCGCGGAGAAAGCGCGGGCCGACGCCCGGGCGGAGGAAGCGGCGCAGGCGGAGGCCCAGGCTGCGGAGAGGGCGGAGGCGGAAGCCGCGGCCAAGGCGCAGGCAGAGGCCGACGCCAGGGCTACGATGGATCCGGCCGGTGGTGAGGTCCCGGAGACCATCACTCTTGGGCGGCCGGAAGTGCAGGTGGCGGAGACCCGAAAGCCGCTTGGGGCCACTGGAGCCGACCAGTCGGTCGGAGCTTGTGGTCCCCGACACCGTCATCCCGGAGGTGGAGGAGTCCCAGCACGCGGCGGATGCCGGAGGACGAGGAAGCGGTGAGCCCAACCAGCCGGAGGTACCACCGGTCGGCACCATGCAGGCGGCGAGCCATGCCTTGGTGGCGCGCGCTTCTGCGCACCGGCGTGCGACCCGGGCGACATCGGAGCCCAGGCGGCAGGTGGAGGCTGCGGCCTCGAGTTTGCGGGGAGCCGACGCCGGGGCCACGAGCGCCCCGCCTTCAGGCTGGGTGGCGGGGGCCGGCTCGGCCGCCTTGAACCTAGCGGTGCGCGACCTGGAGGACCGGTTCCTCGCCCAGAACACCACTCTGCAGAGGGCGAGGGAGGAGCTGTTGGCGACGCGGTCGGCCGTCCGGGTACGTACACCTTATTTTGCTATGTTTTTTGTCTTGTAATCTTCCGTGGGGGCGCGCCAGCGCACCCACTGGGTGTAGCCCCCGAGTTCCGAGCCGGCTGCTGAGCAGGCGGGTTGGAACTCCAAGGTATTCTTCTCTTTGGCTGAAATGCTTGCTGCTGTTGCAGGACTACCACAACATGCGGGCGGCCGCCTACAATACGCAGAACCGGACGCTCACCGCCCGGACCACTGAGCTGACTCAGAGCCGAGGTACGTAAGCCGGCTTGCAGTGGGGGGCGCGCCAGCGCACCCACTGGGTGTAGCCCCCGAGATTCGAGCCGACTGCTCAGCAGTCAGGCCGGATCTTCTCAGGCGCTTGTTCTTGTTTTTGTTGGAGTAGAGGGTGACGTCTCTTGCTTGTTTCAGCGGCTGCCGCCTAGCTGAGGGAGCGTGTGGCCAAGCTCGAGGGCCAGCTCTGGGTTGTGGTGCAGGAGTGCGACCAGGCAGCCTCAGCGCGCGACCGGCTGGAGAAGGAGCTGGCGGACCAGGCCAAGCGGCACGCGGAGCGGGTCCGACAGCTGAAGGCGGACGAGGAAAACCTCACGGCCGAGTTTGAGATCCAGCGCTTGGACTGGTCCGAGAAGGAGAAGATCCTTCGGGACGGCTACACCGTGGTCGAGGATCTGCTCGACAGTGCGTCCCTTTCTTTTTGTTGCCGACTGCTGGCTGTTGTCGGAAGCCGTCTTCTGACACTTTTGTCTTTTTTGAATAGAGTTCCTTCCGGGCCACTCTGTCGCTGTTTGCATGGCTATCGAGGCCCAGCGCGAGGAGTGTAGGCGGTAGGGCAAGGAGATCGCGCAGGACCGGCCTCGGACCTTGCGCGAACAGCTCATGGCTGTCCGGATGCGCCTCGAGCCAACACGCCGCCTACTCCACCGGCTTCAGCGGGCCGGGTCGCAGGTCTTGGAGGGCTTGTGGCAGGGTGCTCGGATCCCGCGGACTCCCAGTCGGACGGCCGACTGGCTGGAGGTGGTGGCCGACCGGCTCGAAGCCTAGAAGAGCTCCGCGGCGCGGTCTGGGGCTGCGAAGGCGCTGGAGTTCATCAAGGCCTGGTACCCCGAGCTGCGCCTGGCATAGCTGACCACCTTCCGCAAGGAGGCGCTGCCGGAGCTGGCAGTGGAGCACGACGCCATTGCCATCCGAGCGTCGGCTCTTGCCGACTACGCTGATGTCAGCGTCTTCGTCCCGGAGCGGGAAGACAACGGCGCCGAAGTGCCCCCGTCTTGGTTTGGCCTGAACCCGTCGGACGGGGAGGACTCGGCGGAGGAGATTGCCTCCAGCGACGAAGGCTATGAGGACGATGAGGACGAGGGTGGCAGCTACGCCGCACCAGGTGGCGGAGCGACCAGCCGGACTCGGCCCGACCCGGCGCCGACTGGCGACCAGCCAGAGACCATGTCAGCCGCCGCCGACCGCCAGGCCGAGACTCCGCAGCCGGCAGCCCCACCAGCCGGAGCTACGCCTGCTGCCGACCAGTCCGTGGAGCCCGAGGGGGCATCCGCCTAGATGGCCTGTTATCTTTTTTCGAGTTTCTTTGTCTCGTGCTTGAAAACAATGTTAGTTAAGCGCGGTTCCACCCACTGGGGGTGTATTTCTAAACTTGATGAATGCTGGCCTTGGGCCCTTTTGCAATGTACAAAGTTTAACTCCCCACATTTTGCATGTGTTGCCGGGTTCTAGCTTGAGTTTGCTTTTGCCCTCTTTGGCTTTTTCCTTCGCCGCGTTCCCTTGGCCGCCTCCCTGCCAGCCGGACAGCCGCGCTGCGGTCTGTGGCTGGGTCAGGGACTTGGTCGTTTTTAGAATGGGCAGGTTACTTCAGCCGCTTAGAGTGTAGCTTAGTCGAGCGAGAAGCCGGCCTGCCGGCTGCTGAGCAGCCGGACGAGGGAGGCAAGAGGCCGGCTTGGCCGTAGTCGACGTTTTCCTTAGTCGCTTTTCGTGTGGACAGCGTTTCCGTCCTTTGACTCTTGTCAGTCGGAAAGCCGCGCTGCGAGCTGCGACATGGAGCAAAGAGAGGGCTTTAGCGTCGGCACACTACTAGTCGGCTCCGGCTGGTGCGGACTTAGGCCAAGACGGCGAGCCCCCGGGTCGGCTGACCGGAACCCAGACGGGGCAAGAATATATATGAAAAAAAACTCAATTCATGGTATAAGCTTATCTCGTGGATAAAAAGGTAGCCCCCGAGTACATCTCGGGGGACCTGAGGTCTTTACTTAATACAAAAGTTGGTGTGGGACATACACTCGCTTTAACTGTGAAACGGACGGAGTAGGTTCGCGTTCCATGGCCTCTCCGTCTCTTCGCCAGCTGTGCTTCGCTTGCGTGCCCTGGGCTTTTGGGCGTCGATGAGGTAGTACGAGTCGTTGCCCAGGGCCTTGCTGACGATGAAGGGGCCTTCCCAAGGTGCTGCGAGCTTGTGCTGGCCGGCTGATCGCTGGATCAGGCGGAGCACAAGGTCGCCTTCGCGGAATGTACGTGGCTTGACCTTCTTGTTGTGGTAGCGGCGCAGGCTCTGCTGGTAGATGGTGGACCGACTGCACGCTAGCAGCCGGGCCTCTTCCAGCAGGTCGACGCCATCTTCTCGCGCCTCCTTTGCTTCCGCCTCCGTGTACATAGTGATGCGAGGCGATTTGAACTCGATATCCGTGGGGATGATAGCCTCAGCGCCGTACACGAGGAAAAAGGGCGTAAAGCCGGTTGATCTGTTGGGCGTGGTCCGAAGACTCCAGAGGACGGCCGGCAGCTCGTCGATCCAGCAGCCGGCCGATCGCTCCAGCGGCTCGATCAGGCGGGGCTTGATGCCGGACAGGATGAGGCCGTTTGCTCACTCCACCTGGCCATTTGACTGCGGATGGGCAACAGACGCTAGGTCAAGTCGGATACCCTGATTTGCGCAGAAACGGGCCAAGGCGCCTTTGGCGAAGTTGGTGCCGTTGTCGGTGATGATGCTGTGGGGAACGCCGTATCGAACGGTGATGTCGGCGATGAACGTGACGGTAGTCGGACCATTCAGCTTCTTGATTGGCTTGGCTTCTATCCACTTGGTGAATTTGTCCACGGCGACCAGCAAATGAGTCATGCCGCCACGTGCTGTCTTGAAAGGACCCACCATGTCCAAACCCCACACGGCAAACGGCCAGGTGATGGGGATGGTCTTGAGAACAGAGGCCGGCTGGTGTTGCTTGGTGCTGAACTTCTGGCACCCTTTGCACTTCTTGGCCAACTCCTTGGCGTCGTCCAATGCAGTCGGCCAGAAGAAACCATGGCGGAAGGCTTTGGCTACGAGGGACCTGGAGGCGGCGTGGTGGCCACATTCGCCTTGGTGGATGTCTCTGAGGATCTCCATGCTTCTCCGGTTCCACGCAGCGCTGATAAACGCCGGTCACGCTCCGCCTGGCTAGCTCTCTGTTGGCGATGGTGTAGGCGCCTGCCCGGCGCTGGATCTGTCGGGCTAGCACTTTGTCTGCTAGTAGCACGCGGCTTACCAGATAGTCGCGGATGGGCTGTGCCCAAGATGGGGCCGCCACCACTGTGAAGACGACAACTGGCATGAGGGTGGCCGGGTTGGGAAGCGGCGGGCTGGAGCCGGCCGCTCCTGGTGGTGTCGATGAAGTCCCCGGGCCGTCTGCTGGAATTCCTGGGCCGACTGCTGAAGTCCCCGAGCCGGATCCGACTGCTCCGGGGCCAGCCGGCACGAAGATGGAGTCGGATTTTGGCGACGGCTTGATGGACGACTTGCGCAGACACTCGAGGGAGACGCCGGTTGGAACCAATGCGGGCGAGGGCGTCCGCTGCGTCGTTGTCGGCTCTTGGCACATGGAGGAACTCGCACCCATCAAAGTGCCCGCTCATCTGCTGGATGAGGAATCGGTAGCTTGCCATGTTGCCGTCCTTGGCGTCCCAGTCGCCGGACGACTGCTGGACCACCAAGTCCGAGTCGCCGTAGCAGAGGATGTGGCGGATGCCGATCTCCTTGGCCAGTCGGAGCCCAAAAATGAGCGCCTCGTACTCGGCTACGTTGTTGGAGGCGACGAAGTGGATCTGCAGCGTGTACTTTAGCTTGTCGCCCTTGGGAGAGGTGAGGACGATGCTGGCTCCCAAGCCGGTGTGCATCTTTGAGCCGTCAAAGTGCATCCGCCAATGCGTAGAATCCGGCACGGGTGGCAGGTACTGGGACTCGGCCCAGTCGATTAGGAAGTCAGCCAGCGCTTGGGACTTGATGGCGGTGCGGGGCTGATAGAGGATGGTATGGGGGGCCAGCTCGATGGCCCATTTGGCCACCCGGCCTGAGGCATCTCTGTTGCCCATGATCTCGGCAAGGGGGGCGGTGCAGACAACCGTGATGGAGTGCTCTTGGAAATATTGCTTCAGCTTCTTGGCAGCAAAGTACACGCCGTAGCACATCTTCTGGTAGTGGGGGTAGTTTTGCTTGGAGGCGGACAACACCTCACTCAGATAATACACTGGCTTTTGGACCAGTTGCACCTTGCCGGCTTCTGGGCGCTCGACCACAATCACCGTGCTGATGACTCGGCTGGTGGCGGCGATGTAGAGGAGCATTGGTTCCTTGGCAGCCGGAGCCGCCAGGATAGGCGGCGTGGACATCATGCGCTTGAGCTGACAAAAAGCTTCGTCCGCCTGGTCATTCCACTCGAAGCAAGTGGTTTTCTTCATGAGCTGGTATAGGGGGAGCGCCTTCTCGCCCAGCCGACTGATGAAGCGGCTGAGGGATGCCAGGCATCCGGTGAAGTTTCGGACGTCACGCAGCTTGGTGGGTCTCTCCATCCGCTCGATGACCTTGATCTTCATGGGGTTGCACTCGATGCCGCGTTCAGAGACAAGGAAGCCGAGGAGCTGGCCGGCTGGTACTCCGAAGACGCACTTCTCCGGGTTGAGCTTGATTTGAAAACGGCGCAGATTTTCGAAGGTCTCTTTGAGATCCTCTAGGAGGGTGCCGCGCTTCTCCGTCTTCACCACAACGTCGTCCACATAGACGTGGGCATTGCGGCCGAGTTGCTTCAACAAGCACTTCTGCGTGCATCACTGGAAGGTGGCGCCGGCATTCCTTAAGCCGAACATCATGGTGATGTAGCAGAAGGCGCCGAATGGTGTGATGAAGGCGGTCTTCAAGCGGTCGGCCGGATCTAGCTTGATCTGGTGGTAGCCGGAGTATGCGTCCAAGAAGGATAGCAGCTCGCAGCCGGCCGTGGAGTCTATCACTTGGTCGATCCGCGGCAGGGCGAACGGATCCTTGGGGCAGGCCTTGTTGAGGCTCGTGTAGTTGATACACATGCGCCACTTGTTATTCTTCTTCAAGACAAGGACTGGGTTGGCAAGCCAGCCCGGGTAGAATACTTCCATGATGAAGCCGGCTGCCAGAAGCCGGGCGATTTCTTCACCAACGACCCTTCTCTTCTCTTCTGATAGGCGGCAGAGGGGTTGCTTGACCGGCTTAGCACCCGGCCTTACATGTAGTTTGTGCTCGGCGAAATCCGTCGGGACACCCGGCATGTCCTTGGGGGACCATGCGAAGATGTCTCGGTTCTCACGGAGGAAATCGATGAGCTCGCCTTCCTATTTGCTGTCGAGGTTGGTCCCTACGATAGCAAACCTCTCCGGGTGAGCCGGGTCCAAGGCGATCTTCTTGGTTTCCTTGGCCAGCTGGAAGGAGGCTCCCGCTTCCGTCTCCTTGGAGTCAGCCGGCATGGCCGGCTTCTCGCTGGCCATGGCTACCATCCGGTCAAGGAGACGCTTCTCTTGAGCGATGACGCGGGACTCGGCCAGCTGGCTGCTGGCAGTGGCGCAATCCAGCGACTTCTGGTAGTCACCGGCAACAGTGATGATGCCCTTGGTACCCGGCATCTTGGCCTTCAGGTAGGCGTAGTGCGGGACCATCATGAATTTGGCCAGCGCCGGGCGGCCCAAGAGCGCGTGGTAGGGGCTGTCCAGGTCGACCACCTCGAACCAGATAGGCTCGCGGCGGAAGTGGCTCTTGTCGCCAAACAGGACATCGATCTTGATCTTGCCGATTGGAGAGCAGGAAAGGCCGGGAACTATGCCGTGGAAGACAGTCCGGCTGGGCTGGAGCTGCTTTGCCTTGATGCCCAACAGCTCCATGGTTTGGCGGTACAGGATGTTGATGCTGCTGCCACCATCTATCAGAACTCGGCTAAAGCGGCAAGTCCGCCTGTCCGTGGAGAAAGTGGACTCTAGCACTAGAGGGTACGCACCCGGCGAAGGCATCAGGGCCGGGTGGTTAGCTTGGCTCCAGGTGATGGGCCTCTCGAACCAGTGCATGAAGGTGGGGACCTCTGAGCTGACAGCATTCACCTCGCGGTGCTGCTGCCGTCTGCTGTGCTTGTCGTCGGCTTGTCTCGTGAAGACGACGTAGGTGGCGTTCTCTTCGGGGAACTCATCTTGAAGCATGCCGGCGGCTCGGGCCGGTTGCTGAACAGCCGGAGCTACCTGGCCGGCTGGTGGTGGAGGTGGTAGGGCTCACCCTTGGCAATCCGGGCGAGCCAGTTGCACTTCCGGGTGGTGTGGTTGGATGGTTTCGCGCCGCTATGGAACTTGCACGGGGCATCGGGGGCTTGCTCAAAGGAGAAGGCAGGCTGCCAGGCACCCTTGCCGCCCCGCTGACGCTTGGGGCTAGGCTGCTCGGCCGACTGCTGATCCACAACAGCAGCCACATGCCGGCTGTTGGAAGCCGGCTGCGGGGCCTTGCGCTTGTTGTCGTTCGGTTGCTGACGCCGGTTGGTGTCGCCAGCCGGAGTTTGGGAACCCAGCTAGACCACCCTGCCGGCCGAGTCAACCCGGATCTCCGAGCTCATGGAGGAGTCGGCGGTGGTGTACTTGTCGGCCACGACCAGGAGCTCGTCCAAGGTTGCCGGCTCGTCGCACAAGAGCTTGTGCTTGAGCAGAGTGCCCTCTCTGCACCCGGCGGTGAAGTACTCGATGGCCTGCACCTCATGGACCCACTCGCAGGAGTTGCGCAGCTCGCCCCAACGCGTCAGGTAGTCGCGAGTAGACTCGGTGAGCCCCTGAATGCACATGGAGAGCTGGCGAGGCTTGGGGGGCCGCTTGTACGTACTGGTGAAGTTGCGGACGAAGGCGTCACTGAAATCTACCGAGCTGTTGATGCTTTTGGGCTTGAGGCTGTTCAGCCACGTCCGGGCCATGCCCTGAAGCATGAGCGGGACGTACTTGACGGTGACGCGCTTGTTGCCGTTGGCGATGCAGACTGCTGTGGAGTAGTCGATTAGCCAGTCTCCCGGCTTCATGACGCCGTTGTACTTGGGCGTGTCTCTGGGGAGCGTGAACCCTCTGGGAAAGGGCTCATCGCGGATGCGGGGGCCGAAACAGGCCGGCCTGACTGTGCGCTCCTCTTCCAGCAGCAGGGACCGAGCCAGCCGCTCGATCCGGTGGCGTGTGTTGTTTTCACCGACTGCTTTGCGGGGGCCAAGCCGGGTGCTGAGCGTCGGGTGTTCAGGCGGCGGCGCGGGGGTAGCCGCCCTCTCCCCCCGGAGAAGCAAGCGCTCTTCCGGCCGGCGTCGAGGCTCCAGGTTCTGGAGCTCTTGGTGTCTGTCCACTACCGTGCGGCGCGTACGCTGGCTGTTGCTAGCAGCCAGCTCTGGGTCTCGCGGCTGCCCGCGGCCTCCGCCGCTAGGGGACCGAGAGGTCGCGCCGTTCTCGCGGCGGGGCATGTGGGCGTCGACGCGTTGGCCCGCTCCCACCACGCGGTTGCCCGTGTCCTGCTGCGCGTTCGCAGCGTCGATGAGCTGCTGGAGGCGCTCTAGTTGCTCGCGTAACTCGTCGCCCTGCAAGTGCTTGAGCTCGTCTACGGCCGCCTGGGCGGCACGCATGTTCTGCGCTGGGGTCTCGTAGACCGGGCGTCCGACCCCCAGCATGCTGGCAATTGCAGCGCCGTGTTGCCGGATGGCGCCGACCCGGCTAGGCTCAGCCACAGCCGGCATCCCACCGACCACGCAGTCGATCTCGCGTTGAGTGGCTTCAGCGCGACGTTTCAGCGCTGCCATCTTGGAAGCACTGTCGAAAATCTTGACGCGGAACTCCTCCAGTTCCGCCTGGCTGGCGCCAGGGGGAGGAGGCATCGCCAGGGCGTGTATGGTCGCGTCCAGCGGATCCTGGTTGGATCCGCCAGCACCGAGGCCATCGCCGATGACCATCACCTCCGCGAAGGGGCTGGTGTCGAGCGCGCCGACAAGGGCATTGCTGGCGGCAGGAGGGAGGGGATCGTCGACGATCTCCATGTAGCTGGGGAAATCGTTAGTGGAGGCCATGTCGGCGAGAGCGAGCCTGCCGAAGAGCTCGGTGAGGGAGTCGGCCGCTCGTGCATCGGCGGCGGGCTCGTCGAAGAGGCTGAGCTCGCCGAGGAGGCCGGCGAGACGACCCACGGGGAAGGCGGCTCCCGCGTCACGCGATGCACCAAGGCCGACGCGGGCGGGCGCATCGGGCTGGCTGATCTCGCCAGCCGTGGCACATTCGCCGAAGAGGAACAAGGTTCCCGTCCAGAACGTGTCTCCGGCCGACGTCGCTGCTGGCCCCACGGTGGGTGCCAACTGTCGTGGTAATATCTCGACAGATGCCAGGGGGTGGCTTATCATGGTTGGGGCCATGAGATCGTCGTCGGGTCCTGGAAGCGGGAGTGGGCACAAGCTCGGATGGACACGAGATCTACCCAGGTTCAGGGCTCTCCTAAGAGATGAAACCCCTACTCCTGCTCTGCGGGGTCTCCGCATGATCACTATGAAGCAAAGAGTACAACGGTGCTCCTAGAGCTGTTCGGCCAGAGGAGGAAGAAGGGCAAGGCTAGCTCTCTCCTCTCCCTGGCTATGGTGTGTGTAGAACTGGGGTGGAACATGAGAGGAACCCTTTGCATGGGTGCGGCCTGTGGGGTTTTATAAGCTAACCCCCCAGGGGTACAATGGTAATATGGCTAGGTGGTAGGCCCCGGCTACCAGCGTCTATGGGGGCCGGGTTCTCCGCCGGCTGCTGGGGCCCGCTTCTGCTGGGCCCTGCCGGCTGCCGAGGAACCGGTCGATAGGTGGGGCCCACCGCCTGCGGGCCCCGTTGACGGCTCTTCATTGTGGTGTCGCCCGCACTGACGGAAGCCATGTCGGGCGCACCATGGCTACAGCGCCGCGCCGGACGGGTCGGCGACCGCCTGGCGGCTTCTACTGTAGCCATGCGGCCGTGATTCGAGGGAGGCATGGCGCACTGTGGCCATGCCCCAGGTTGTCTCCTGGTCGGGCTCAAACCCCTAGGGAGGGGACGGGCTGCCTGCTAGGAGCCGGCCCGTACCCTCGCCGCCTTCTGGAGTGCGCCGTCTTCTAGGAGGCGGCCCTCCGGTCCCGGAGGCCGGTCTTACGACCAGTCGGACTGAGGGGCTTGGCCAGCCCCGATGTCTTGAAATACGGTTAAGTGCTAATGAGGCTACCTAGGGTCCATCCCCCCGACACATGGTCTACGTGAGAGTTCTATGTGGGGTTAGGTATGTTTCCATGGGCTTGCGGCAAGAGGAAGATATCATACAACCCATGGAGAGGATGACATCAAGTGGTGATCGTCATCAAGATTGCGGTGTGCAAGGTCAAGTGGAGCATCACGAAGAGATCAAGTGCTGGAAGCTTGCCGTCCATTGTGGTGACAATGGACTTGTGAAGATGTGCCAAAGAGTGGCTCACCCATAGTGGAGTATGGGGGAGCAATCAACTAGCCTTCATCGAGCCAACGCAATCAAGATAGGTGGTTCAACTTGAGGAAGTCAAGATCGTCATCATCCAGCTCAAGAGGACTATGTGCAAGGCAAAGGTTTGCCCCTTGATAGGTTTTCTATTTTACCGGTCTCATGGTGGTAGTTGGGAGATCGGGTTATAGGATCGATTGCCGTACTATCAAGGGGGGCTCTCAAGTTGGTAGCTTGATCGTATCGTTCGTAGAGAGCTCAAACCATTGCATCCTTGCATCATCTTTCTTGGTTCTTGTTTGATATTTCTCTTTGTGAGTCTTAGAGTTGATGGTCATTTTGATGACAAGCTCCAGTTCATCGAAAACGGAGTTCACATGCATCTTCTATGATGTTTTCGATGTTGGAGGTTATGCCGGTTCTTCTCTGTTGGAGGTTTCACTCCTCTATATGTTTGGCATACCTCCCCTACCTCTTCTTACTATAACCAGTTGCTGTTGGATAGTACTCGTCGTCATCTATCCAACAAGCTTGAGTTTGCTCAATTCGGAGCTCATTTGCAAAAGTTGTGGCAGTTCTGGTTTTCCTTGGAGTATACTTGCTTTCGTGGAAGTGGCATTAGGAAGGCGCCAGTGGTAGTACCGCTGGGCCGGAGCGGCAGTACCGCTTATCGCCACAAGCGGTAGTACCGCTGTCTCACAGCGGCAGTACCGCCAATGGCCATAAGCGGTAGTACGGCTCCGGTTCCTTGGTAGTACCGCCTCGACTCGAGACCTGCGTTTCTCGTGTCGGGTTGAGCGGCAGTAGCAGCGGTAGTACCGCTTATAAGTGGTAGTACCGCGCCTACCACCGCTTCTAGTACCACTCAAGGGCCCTCCTCCCTGTCCCTTCTCCCTGTGCTCGTGGTAGGTGCTGTGCGCGGTCCCAGCGGTAGTACCGCTGGGCCACGCGGCAGTACCGCTAGCTCCAGCGGTAGTGCCGCTCATGCGGTTCTGCCTCTCCCTCTGTTTTGCTCTGCTCTCTGTGTTCTACCGCCCGGGCGGTAGTACCGCTCCCCTGAGCGTTAGTACCGCTCGTGCGCGGACTAAGCACATAACGGTTGGATTCGGGAGCTCCTACAAAAGGGGGTCTTCTTCCCCATTCAACCTTATCCTTTGAGCTCGTGTTCTTCCCCCATTGTTGACCTTCTTCGAGCTTGCTATCTCTCAATCCCTCCATGGATTCTTGCTAGTTTTTGGGGGAATAGAGAGAGGAGATCTAGATCTACGTTTCCACCAATCACTTTCTCCTCTATGTGAGGGGAACCCCTTGGATCTAGATTTTGGAGTTCTTCGTGTTCTCTTCTTCGTTCTTCCTCTCATTTTCCTCCCTAGCATTTGTTGCTTTGGTGGGATTTGGGAGAGAAGGACTTGGGCACTCCGTGTGCCCTTGCCATTGCATTTGGTGCATTGGTTTGAGTTCTCCACGGTGATACGTGGAAGTGAAGTTGAGTAGCTTATTACTCTTGGGTGCTTGGTACCCTTGAGCTTGTTCATCTTGGGTGCTTGGGCGCCCTAGACGGTTGGTGGTGTTCGAAGCTCAATCATTGTGGTGTAAAGCTCCAGGCAAGCATCGGGGTCTCCAATTAGGTTGTGGAGATCGCCCCGAGCAATTTGAAGGGTTCCGGTGACCGCCCCCAAGGGTTGCCAAAGTGTACGGGTTCGGTGACCGCCCCAAGGGTTGCCATTTGTACGGGTTCGGTGACCGCCCTCAAGGGTCCCTTAGTGGAATCACGGCATCTTGCATTGTGCGAGGGCGTGAGGAGATTACGGTGGCCATAGTGGCTTCTTGGGGAGCATTGTGCCTCCACACCACTCCAAACGGAGATTAGCATCCGCAAGGGTGTGAACTTCGGGATACATCGTCGTCTCCGCGTGCCTCGGTTATCTCTTACCCGAGCCCTTTACTTATGCACTTTACTTTGTGATAGCCATATTGTTTCTTGTCATATATCTTGCTATCACTTAGTTGTTTATCTTGCTTAGCATAAGTTGTTGGTGCACATAGTTGAGCCTAGTTGTTTTAGGTTTTGTGCTTGGCAAATTAACCGCTAGGTTTATTCCGCATTTGTTCAAGCCTAAACCGTAATTATTTTAAACCGCCTATTCACCCCCCTCTAGGCGACATCCACGATCTTTCATCGAGCGTGTTGGGTAACAGTAGTGCACCCCTGCAGGGAAGATAACATCTATCGATAGCCGGTCCTACGGTAAAGGAAGCTCAGTTTGGTATCCCGATCTATTACTTGAACTGGATACATGTTTAACTATTTGAAGCTTCGGGATCGCTTTCTGGCTGAGAGTCGAGGAAGGATCTCTAGGCTTTGCCTCAACATGCTTGCTTAATAAAAATGCTTTTCTATACTCTTCTAATTGCTGCAAGATGGTGGCTTCGTGAAGATGCTAGTCTTTGATAGGACTAGGTCTTCTCTCTATTCTGGCATTTCTGCAGCCCAGTCCACATATACATCCTTTCTTTGATAATGTTGCATATGTAGTGTAGATCCTTGCTTGCTGAGCACTTCGGATGAGTACTCACGGTTGCTTTGCTACCTCTTTTCCCCATACCCCTTTTGATGTTACCTCAGACGATGGAGCCCAAGAGCCAGATGTCCCCGCAGGAGCTTACTACCAGGAGGGTCCAGACGGCACGTACTACTGGATAAAGCCAGCCGAGCAGGAGTAGGATCGGAGGCCCCAGGCAGGAGGCCTTTGCCTTTCGATCTAGAGTCATTGTTTGTGCTAGCCTTCTTAAGGCAAACCTTGTCTAACTATGTCTGTACCCAGATATTATTTGTATGACTGACTTATGTATTCGGATCCTCGTGATCCCTGGTCTGTAATATTAGGGATCTCTGTTAATTTGTGTTAGAGTTGTGTTGTGATATCTTCCCATGAGTCCCTGTGCTTGATCGCGCACGTTTGCGTGTATGATTAGTGCATGATTGAGTCGGGGGCGTCACACATACCTAGTTCAATCTCATTACCGGCAAGTCTCTTTATTTGTTCCATAATACATCATCTCGTAACTAACTCCGTACTCACTTTGCTTGCAAGCTTCTTGTGATGCTGTATTACCGAGAGGGCCCAGAGATACCTCTCCGTCATACGGAGTGACAAATCCCAATCTCGATCCATGCCAACTCAACAGACACCTTCCGAGATACCTGTAGAGCATCTTTATGATCACCCAGTTACGTTGTGACGTTTGATAGTTGATAACCCACAAGTATAGGGGATCGCAACAGTTTTTGAGGGTAGAGTATTCAACCCAAATTTATTGATTCGACACAAGGGGAGCCAAAGAATATTCGCGAGTATTAGCAGTTGAGTTGTCAATTCAACCACACCTGAAAGACTTAATATCTGCAACAAAGTATTTAGTAGCAAAGTAGTATGGAAGTAACGGTAACAGTGGCAAGAGTAACAGTAGCAGTTTGTAGTGATTGTAACAGCAGTAGCAACGCAAGTAACTTAGCAAAGATCAATATGCGAAAAGCTCATAGGCATTGGATCGGCAATGATAATTATGTTGGATGATATTCATCATGTAGCAGTCATAACCTAGGGTGACACAGAACTAGCTCCAATTCATCAATATAATGTAGGCATGTATTCCGTATATAGTCATACGTGCTTATGGAAAAGAACTTGCATGACATCTTTTGTCCTACCCTCCCGTGGCAGCGGGGTCCTAATGGAAACTAAGGGATATTAAGACCTCCTTTTAATAGAGAACCGGACCAAAGCATTAGCACTTAGTGAATACATGAACTCCTCAAACTACGGTAATCACCGGAAAGAATCCCAATTATTGTCACCTTGGGGTATGCGGATCATAACTCATAATAGGTGTCTACAACTTGCAAGATAGGATCAAGAACACACATATATTCATGAAAACATAATAGGTTCAGATCTGAAATCATGGCACTCAGGCCCTAGTGACAAGCATTAAGCATAGCAAAGTCATAGCAACATCAATCTCAGAACATAGTGGATACTAGGGATCAAACCCTAACAAAACTAACTCGATTACATGATAAATCTCATCCAACCCGTCACCTTCCAGCAAGCCTATGATGGAATTACTCACTCACGGTGGTGAGCATCATGAAATTGGTGATGGAGGAAGGTTGGTGATGATGATGGCGACGAATCCCCCTCTCCGAAGCCCCCAATGGACTCCAAATCAGCCCTCCCGATGAAGAACAGGAGGCGGCGGCGGCTCCATATCATAAAACGCGATGAATCCTTCTCCCTGATTTTTTCTCCATGAATAGGTACTTATAGAGTTGGAGTTAGGGTCGGAGGCGGTCCAGGGGCCCCACAAGCCAGGAGAGCGTGCCCTGGGGGGGGGGGTAGGCGCGCCCCCTAGGCTTGTGGCCCATGGGTGGCCCCCCTCTAGTATCTTTTTGCGCCAGTATTTTTTATATATTCCACAAAAATTCTCCGTAAATTTTTAGGTCAGTCCGAGAACTTTGATTTCTACACAAAAATAACGCCATGGCAATTCTGCTGAAAACAATGTCAGTCCGGGTTAGTTCCATTCAAATCATGCAAATTAGAGTCCAAAACAAGGGCAAAAGAGTTTGGAGAAGTAGATACGATGGAGACGTATCAACTCCTGCAAGCTTAACCCATTGCTTGTCCTCAAGCAATTCAGTTGACAAACTAAAAGTGACAAAGAATTTTTTTTACAAACTCTGTTTGATCTTGTTGTTGCAAATATGTCTAGCCAATATTCAGGTTTTCAGCAAAGATTATGAACTAACCATATTCACAATAACATTTAGGTCTGACATTTACTCATATCAATGGCATAATCAACTAGCGAGGAA
Organism: Thinopyrum elongatum; assembly: GCA_011799875.1. Classification (NCBI taxonomy): domain Eukaryota; kingdom Viridiplantae; phylum Streptophyta; class Magnoliopsida; order Poales; family Poaceae; genus Thinopyrum; species Thinopyrum elongatum. The sequence goes on from CM022298.1 coordinate 135,330,101, forward strand.
TAATAATAAATCTCGGATGACAACACTTTTTCAAAACAATCATGATATAATATGACAAAATGGTATCTCGCTAGCCCTTTCTGAGACCGCAAAACATAAATGCAGAGCACCCCTGAAGATCAAGGACTGACTAGACATTATAATTCATGGCAAAGGAGATCCAGCCACACTCATACTTAACATCAACTAAAAACAAAGCATATAAATGACAATAGTGCTCTCCAACTTGTGCTTTTAATAAGAAGATGATGACTCAACAATAAAAGTAAATAGATAGGCCCTCCACAGAGGGAAGCAGGGATTTGCAGAGGTGCTAGAGGTCGAAGCTTTTAAAACAGAGATGAATACAATTTTGAGCGGTATGCTTTCATTGTCAACATAACAACCAAGAGATCTCACTATCTTCCATGCTAGATACATTATAGGCGGTTCCCAAACAGAATGGTAAAGTTTTTACTCCCCCTCCACCAACAATCACACTCCATGGCTAGCCGAATCCATGGGTACCGTCCATACTGTCGTGGGGTTAACACGACAGATGCCCTAGTGAAAGGACTTAGGTGCGAGGCCATCGCTATGGTGATTAGCTTGAAGGGGTTGAGCGGGACGAAAGACACAGATTTACCCAGGTTCGGCCCCTCACGGTGGAGGTAAGAGCCTACTCCTGCTCTCGTTGATTATTGCTTGAGTATCGATTACAAGTGAGCGGATTCGCTTGACCTAGCTATCGATTGATTGTAACCTAAGTTTACCTGCCGCAGGGACTCGCCTTTATATACACAGGTCGAGGCCCTGGGTTTACAAGAGTCCGGGTCGGGTTATACTTCATAACCGATCCTGGCTCTAAGTTGCCTTGCCTTCTTTGGCAAGTCGCCATCGGGCGGCTTACACCTCCGGGTCACGCATCGTCTTCTGGTCTTGGGCCTTCAACCGGCCCACCTTGTAAGCCGCCTCCTGGCTCCGTGTCTTGGTTTCTTTGGCCTATCTAAGGCTTCATTGTTAAGTCGACAATAGCCTAACCCGGCCCTTCTAGGGCGGGTTACACCGTGGGGTCATATCCCCAACATTAGGCCCCATATTGATTTGAACTTGTTCAAGTCAATCTTCAATGCCTCTGGTTGGCGAGTCTTCTTTGGTTCTTCTAAATGTTTTAACCTTCAATAGATCTTCATAACCCACCATATAAAAGGATGATGTCATCTTCATAAATTCAGAAAAATCCTCATGACGTCACAGCGGATCTTTCGCATTAATCAACCATTCCGAAGATCGAGGTGCCCTTTTTGTTGTAGAAGTTATTATGCCTCCTCGATTTTCGCATATGCCTGTTACTATGCCCTCTTTTTTCCTTATAAATAGGCACGGGGGCCTGCCTTTTTCACTTCCACCCCATCGCCTCCACTTCTTCTTCTTCCTCGCGATGCCCGCCGCGACCGGAGCTCCATCGTCCCCCTCGAGCTGCACCAGCCAGTCCCAGCCGAGGTCGCTGCATCATTCCGTCGCCATCAAGCCTCAGCGGCACATCTTCGCCTTCCTCTACTACCATCAGGTTCCACCTTCCTCCTTTCTCAGATCTGCATTAGGTCAATGGAGTTCGTAGAGTTCGTCGGAGTTCATCCTAGTTCATCACATCTTTTGAACGGAAGCTATTTTTGATCCGAGAATAATAGAGAAATATCGCGGTAGCAATTTTAGCACCATCTTGAATCTGGCCAACCTGTATTCCCCTCTAGAATCATTTGATATCCTGCTAGCTCTTTCGCCACTGCTTGCTAGGTTTAGTAATTCTTCTTCATTTTTGCACTATTCGTAGATCCGTAAATATAGCTGTAACTGTGAAACTTGTTTGCCCCATACTTAGTAAAAATTCAGCAATCTTGGATCCTTAGATAATTGACCCACCTTTCGCCTTTCGGGCAGCTTATTAATGCACTTGTAACCCGCCAAAAATTCCAGAAATTGCTTATTTCAGTTAACCCGCCATTAGCTTTGGGCGACTTATCCTTACGCCGTTCATTCCTGTATTGTTAATGAATCAATGCCCCTTTTTAAATAACTCACCTTCCTATCATTTCTTAGGCGGCCTAATATGGCAAAAACCACTCTTTGCAATTGGGGCCCTTCTCTGGTCACCGAACAAATACTCAAAGTTTATGTAGATCAAGGTCTTCTGGCGGCTCAAGAATAAATTGGTTGGCGGCTTAGCCAAGGGGAAAATGTCCCTAATCCTGGCAAAGGAGAAGTGATAGTTTTCACTGGCCATATTCTTAGGGGCTTCACACCGCCCGGGTCAAAGTTCTTCCGAGATGTTTTGCATTACTTCAACCTCCATCCCCAAGATATAGGCCCAAACTCAATAACGAATCTCTGCCATTTTCAAATATTCTGCGAAGTTTATTTACAAGTAGAACCCACCGTCACTTTCTTCAAGGAGTTCTTCTACTTGAATCGCCAGACTGAGTGTGCTAGCGGCCCATTTCAAGAACTAGGCGGGATCTCAATTCAGAGACGCCGAGATGGCTGCTTTCCTGCCACTGTTTTGTTGAGTCATCCCAAGGGATGGGTTAAAACCCGATTCTATTGCAAAAACACTGCCCCATCCAATGAGAACCCTCTGCCGGGTTATCGGGCTGATCGTCTTCCCATCGACTTTGACCCACCAAGCAAACTCCTTCCAACTGAACACACTGAGGCTCTCCCATACTACTCCAAGATAAAAGCTTTGCTGGCCAATGGGTTGACAGGGGTCGATTTAGTCCGCTGCTGGGTTTCATGGAAGATCCTTCCCCTAAGTCGCTGGCCCAGTTTAATGTACGACTACTTGGGCGAGTCAGATGATCCTCAACGATATAGTTCTGACAACTTTACTGCCGAAGAGGTCTTCCAAGCTATGAACTCCTTGCTTGGGGAGACACAAGAAAATTGTAACAAGATTGGATTGCCTCCGTTCTTCAAGGCTAACCCACCCCCAGCTGTAAGTATTATTTTATGTCCGGTTAAAAATACCTTTGATTCTGTTCCGTGACTTACTTGTCAATCTATGCTTATTATATAGCCCGATTCTGCCTTTTGGAAGAGGAAAATCAAAACTGCTGTGGCTAAGGCCAGATCTGGCCCAAAGCCAAAAAAGAACAAGGCTGCTGCCATAGCTGAGCGGCTATCATGGGCGAGTCAGCTGACGCTGATAACCCGTCTGAGGTAGAACTTGATACTCTTGGCCGACTTTTTGTTGAACTAGCCGACTATTCTTGTTCTCAGCATGAAGTTGCCAACAACCAGGCTGATGATTCTGAGGTAATTCCTATTTCTTCCGGCTCAGACTCCGCACCTTCAGAAAGGATACAACAGGTTGTCCGGAAAGTAAAGTTTTCTCACCCAGATGCTCACTTAGATCCCCAATTTATTTTGAAGAAAACTCAGCATGATCTAAGGCGCCAGACTCGAAGTGGCGGCTCAGGCAATTTACTGGCAGGTTTAAGTAATGAACCCTCTACTCGTAAGCGGCTAGCTGAGGTGCCACACAGTCCAACCTTTTCCTTGCCCAAAGCTGGTCTTATAAGACACCCTCTTAACCCTTTTGACTCTGATTACCAGGAGTCACCACCTTCTTCAGGCGGCTCATCTAAAAAACAGCTACCTGCTTTCATCGTCAACCAAGGGTAAGTCTTTGCTTTGCTTATAACTATATAGCCTTATTGATATATTGGTCTAACACTCCTTTATGATTTTAGGGTCAAAGCCAAAGAGAAGAAGAGAAAGACTGGCAATTCTTCCAAAGCCCCTGAAAATCCTGAGTCAGAAGACCAGGTGCTGATAACCCCTGAGGTTCATACTGATAACCCTGAAGAACACCATAATGACAAGAATGACCCGCCTCCACAGGTTGAGGCAATGGTTCGTGAGGCCATGGAGGCTGATACCAACCCGGCGAGTAACCCTGACCAGCCAAATCTTAAACCTTCTTCTCCTGCCAAACCGACTGGCAAGAGCCCTGCTGATGACAATGTTGATGATATTACTATCACCGGGCCGGCTTTTAAAGCGCCCGAAGTCTCCAAAGTGTTAACCAAGCACTCTGCTAAAGAAGAGATGCCCTTATTAGAGAAGGGCATGGCCAAACTAGATCTGGAAAGCTATGTAACATTCAGTGCAGGCGAGTTGCACGCAGGCTATCTAAGCTGCCTTCATACAAGCCGTGATATGGAGGCCGACTTAGTCAATTTGATGAAGCAGAAGTATGAGGTATGAATGCATTTAACCCCTCTTAGTCTTGCATATATATGTCCATATAGCCCCCAAGTCTTAAGTATAGGAATAGTATTGAGTATGCTTGAGACTTGTGAAAATTTCCAAAGTGTAGCCCCCAAGGGCCGGCTTATCTTTCAAAGATGAATCGGGTCTTCTAAATTGATAAACTTGACAAATCACTTGTAGCCCCCAAGGGCCAGCTTATGTTAAAAGATGAGCCGGGTCTTCTGTATCACCGAGTAAAAAACTTCATCGTACATTAGCCCCCAAGTGCCAAGGATATTGCTTGCAATGTGCTTGGGACTTAAATACCATTGCTGAATATGAACTCAATCACCTTAGCACTTATTTGAACACTATTATTGTTGGTAACCCTTGGCAGGAAGCTTTAAGTTTGGGCGAGTCAAACATCGCTGATTTAAAGAAAAGCTTGGAGACACAACAAAGTGAACGTGCCAAGGCTGAATTAAGCCTGAAATCATCCTTGGCAAATATTGAGAAGATCAAAGCCAACTTTGATGTAGAAAGAGCCGCCTGGGAAACTGAGAAGGCCATGCTTCTGAAGAGAGCAGAAGATGCTGAAGCCCAACTTAAACTTGTGACTGAAGAGTTGTCCGACTTAAAACAACATATTTCTCAAATGACTGCCGCCATCTTCGGTAAGCAAACATTATACTTGACTGCATTGACTCGCCTGGCGACCTTTAATATGATATTTAACTCACCTGGAGACTCATGTTCGAAATGCTTAATAGGTGCCAGAAGTGTTAGCCTTGGACAAAACGCAGTGATGAAGTTGAAAGTCGTGTATTCCTTGACAGAGCAATTATATGCTGGCGCCCTTCGGACACTCGTGGCCATCTCAAATGGAAAGAAGCTGCCTACACTCATAAAAACTGTGTTGGAACACTTGTCTACAGTGCCAGCACAAGTTGAAGAGCTAAAACTATGAGCTGCCCGCTCAGGCACCATCACTGCATTAAGCCGGGCCAAGGCATACGAGTCAGAGCTGGATCCAATAGAAATGGCTGGGGGATGTCCATAATTTAATGATGACAGGTCTGTTTTTGAAGAAGCTGATTTCCCCAGATGCGTCAAAGAAATGCGGCCCTTGGCGTGTCAACTTGCACGGGAGCTGGACTTGTCAAAGTACCAGCCGGCTTACAACAGCAACAATGCACGCATTAAGGCGCTGTCCCACGCCATTGTAGATCTAACTCCGCCAAGGCGTAAGCACACTTTTGCTCCTGATATTGACCCCTCTCCTGTCAAGAATGGTGAAGCCATCTTCGAAGCCTTAACTGGTATTGACTGGACGTCGGGTAATCTTCAGATTTTGAGCGAAGACCCGTCATAGGATGGCCTGGGAACCTCCAGCACAAGGCGCCAGGATGATGTGAACCCGGCGGGATCTAATCCAGACGACGCAGAGGCCAGTTCAAAGGAGTGATTTAACTCCGAAAAAACTTAGCAGCAAAACTTTGTGGGCTCATCTATAGCCTTATAATAGCGTAGTTTAAAACTTTTATCTGTCGTGGCATGCCTTCGTGCATGTTTTTACCAACTTGTGCTTGAGCAGCTGAACCTCTTTGTATGCTTGACAATATCTCTGCTTTTACTTGAGTTGTGACATATAATATGAAAAGATCCATCAATGCTTATACTGGTGACTTATAGTTAAAATCCAGGGCGATTTAATAACCCAACGACTCATGGTCAGATCCAATCTTTGAAAAGAATACTTTGGCGGCTTAGAACCGCAATAAGCTCAATGTGGAACAATGTAACCCGGATCTGTATGACCCAGAAACTCCTCATCTGCACATAATCATGATGAAAGGATATAAACATGTATATCTCAAATATTTGTTAAGCCGGCATGCAAGGCACGACCAAAAAAGACTGTTTTTTTGAAAAACTCAATTTTTGCTTCAAAGAAGCTTGGCATGATAGCCTTTCATCCCGTAAGTTGGCCCTCTCGTGACATAAATCCGTTGTTTTAACCTTAACTAGTTCAAGGTCTTCCGAGAAGATTGACCGTTAAGAGTACGACGGGCCACATAGCGGAGTAGCAACAAGCAAACATGTGAGTTTATCCTAGCTCTTTGTAAGCCGGCTCTCACGTGACATAGACAGCCGTTTTAACCTTGACAAGTTCAGGGTCATATAAAGATTGATTGTCAAGAGTATGGCGGGTCACCTGGCAGAGTAGCAAGTTGCAAACAGGCAGGTTTAACCCATATATGGCATATAAAGCCGGTCAAGAGGGTATGAAAGCTAAACTCAGTGAGTTGGAAGCCCCCAAGTGACCTTATGATCAACCAATAAAGACTCATGCACAGAAAATATGAGATGAAACGAGAGAGGCCCCGAAATTTTGGGGATGCCGGCTTTATTATGTTGATCATAAAAAGATATGTACATTGATGAAGGTATATACAACGATGGGAGCTAATGGCTCAAGTGTAGTAATGCCGAAGATGAGCAATGTTCCAGGGCCTGTGGGTCTCCTTCTCAGATGTGCATGAATCCTTGTTCTCACGTATGTCAATGAGGTAGTATGATCCATTGTTGAGGTTTTTGCTGACCACAAAAGGTCCTTCCCAAGGAGGTGAAAGCTTATGCATTCCTGACTGATCTTGAATCAACCGGAGCACTAAGTCGCCCTCCTGAAAGGTCCGGCTTCAAACCCTACATCTCTGATAGCGATGTAGGTCTTGCTGATAGATTGCTGAACGAGCCGCCGCAAGGTCACGCTCTTCCTCAAGAGCATCCAAAGCGTTCTGACGCGCTGTCTCATTGTCAGCCTTCACATAAGCCGCCACTCGGGGCGAGTCATGACGAATATCGCTTGGGAGAACTGCTTCAGCACCATAAACCATGAAGAAGGGTGTATAACCCGTTGATCTATTGGGGGTGGTCCTGATGCTCCAAAGAACCGAAGGAAGCTCTTCCACCCAACAACCCGGTGTCCTCTTTAAGGGAACCATGAGCCGGGGTTTGATTCCTCTCAAGATCTCCTGGTTAGCACGTTCTGCTTGACCATTGGACTGAGGGTGTGCAACCGATGAAACATCAAGCCTGATGTGCTCTTTTTGACAAAATTCTTTCATAGCACCTTTAGACAAATTCATCCTATTATCAGTGATGATACTATGAGGATAACCAAAGCGGAAAATCAATTTCTTGACAAACTGAACTGCAATAGCCGCCTCACAATTACTGGCTGGCTCTGCCTCAATCCACTTAGTAAACTTGTCAACCGCCACCAGAAGGTGGGTCTTCTTGTCCTTACACTACTGCAGGATGCTGCTAACGTGACACTACAATCAGAGACCCTTCGACGAAACTGTGTGCGATGCATTAATCACAAATGGTGATGTAAAAAAACCATAAAAAAAGATGCAAAACGTTTGCGATGGCAGATACATCAAACACGGTTCAAATTTTAGTTGCGCGTGCGTTGCGGGGCATACTGTTCAGTACAATGAAATGTTTGTGATGAGGCAGAACAAAAGAAACGGGCAGCCAGATTGAGGCATGTGCAGTATACGACATACAGTTCACTCAGATAAACTGTTTGTGATGAGGCGGAATAATAGAAACGGGCAGCCAGATGAAGGTGTGTGCGATATACGGCATACAGTTCACTCGGATGAACTGTTTGTGATTAGGTAGCAGAAAAGAAATGGTCAGCCCGATGAATGTGTGTGTGATATACGACATACAATTCACTCAGATGAACAGAACAATATTCTTTACTATGAATAGTGTGCTCTGTTGGGCACACAAGTATATGGATCATAGCCGTGGGCGAGCAATGTGCCCGCACGCGTCGTGCTAGCTCGATGTTCCTTTTATGCTAAGTTTCCATTAAATGATGGTGTTTTATGAACACACCACCGTTTCCCACCATTTCCTCACCGGTTTCCCGCCGCCACCCATCAATATTGCACGCGGCGCGCGACGCACGGAGGCAACAAGCGTAGCCTGTAGGTCATCCACCTTTTCCAAGCATGCCAACCCACCAAAGCGCCGCCTCTGCCATCAACCTCCTCGACGAGGAAAACAAGAAGGCGCCACGGCCCGTCGAGGCCGAGGCGCTCCCCGGCAATGCAATGGACGACGCTGTGATGCGCGTCATCGCCAGGGTTGAGCAGACCCTTGGCGCATGGCGCTTCAGCGCCGCGGATCAAGATAGGCATGTCAGTGCCGAGAGGCTGCAGCTCGCCTCACAACATGATCGATGGCACGTCGCAGAGCAAGCTAGGCGCGTCCGCGCCGATAGGCTGCGGCTTGCAGCACAGCAAGACTGTTGGAGCGCCACAGAGCGAGAGGCGCGGCGCGGCGCACAGCAGGAGCGGATCCATCGGCGCTTGCCTGTTGTCGACAGGGCGTCGCAGCTGGGTACACGTCCCGTCAGTACCCCCATTCCTCGCCAGGAGTGGGCAGAGGCCATCTGCGCCGTACTTGCACCAGAGGCCGGCCGCGCCGTACTTGCACCGGACGCCCGCCGTGACGTTCGCATGGGTCGCACCATTCGCCTTGTCCGCGGCCCGCTCAATGCCAACGCGCTGGTCACTAGGCTTGACTACCTCCTTGGCCCAGGTGTCCACCTAGGCGCAGTAGAGGAACATGGCTGTCGCATCCTCGAGCTGGTGATCTCTGATGAAATAGCCAACTTGGAGCTCGAGATCGTGCTCTATATGTACCGCGAGCATGTCGACCGCTTGGACGAACGCCTGCACGAGTTCAGGCAGAGCCAAGAGCTACCGTAGGCAAGGGCTGCTGGTCATGGTCTCATGGACGCGTTTTATTTTGTTGAGTCATTTCGACGTGGATCGCTATGTATTCACAACAATCATAATATTGCTCTGTTTATTGCTCTGTTTCAATGTGTGTACTCTGTTTTCCGTTCTTATATGTTCTGTTTCAATGTGTGTGTGTGTATGCTTTCCATTCTATATATGTGGATGATAACAGCTAGATACAAATTAGTATACGAAAACAGATAGAAAATGGAATTCATAATATATATTAATTGTTCATTAGTTCATCACAGAATATATATAATATCATCACATATACGTGATGATACTTAACTACTAGGTACAATGCATAAAATCGAAAACGAACAATACTAAAACTAATAATCCCTCAAAGGGGCAGTATTCCAGCAGCCACTCGCCAGCAGCTCCCTGGTGCGCGGCGTCTTCCCAGCACAGAGGCAGTACTCCGCCTCCTCCGCCTCGCAGCGCTTGACGTACCGACCTGCCTCTTGCTGGCGGACGAGCGCGAACGATCTTGCCATTTCGTTGGGCGCCCACCGGAGCTCCTCGTCGGTGGCATGCTGGAGCTTATCGGCCTACCTCCACGCAGCGATGAGGTGCCTAGCACCTTTGACCTTCCTCGCGAAGTACCCATCTTCGTACACCTCCTCCACACGACGACGAGCCCGCCCCCAAAGCTCCACCGCCTCCTTTTTCCAGGCGGCATCACAGGCTTCACAGGCCGCTTGGTACTTGGCTTCCTCCTCCGCCATCTCCTTCTTGAACGCCACTTGCCTGATTTTCTCAGCCGGCGGCAGCGACTTCCACAGACAAAGATTGTACTGGCCCCAAAACCACTCCAAAGTTGGGGGGTACGGCGCAACCTCGTCCGGCGGCGCGTAGGGGTCCTCCTCATCGCTCCTCTTCGACTGAGCGTCCTCGGGGGGTGGCGCCTCCTCGTCGGCGCGTGGGCAGATCGGCGGTGCAATGGCAGAGATTTGAGAGAGAGAGAGAGAGAGAGGGCGAGCGAGGGGAGGATGTAGATGAGAATGCAGGCGGGATGATGTGAGGAAGGTAGTATTTATTGGCGACCGGAATCTAGATCGACGGGAACAGTACACACGTTGGTCCCTGGAATTTACGAGTACTGTAGTTTGAATTACACACGATTCCCACAGCAAAATCCGTATGTGAACTTAATAGCTGACGGTTTCCAATACAGAACCGTGTCTGATTAATAACCTGTGCCACTCACCTTCCAAACCTCGAGGTGCGAAATAGAGTGCCAATCGTGTGGGGCCCGGTTGTCTTGCCAGATCTTTACATTTTCTTTTTTGAACACCATATATTTACATCGTCTGATCATTTTTTTAATTTTTTGGAATTTAAATGCCATGGCACTCCATGCATGTGTCCAAGCCGTGACACCAATATATTTGAAAATTCATTCCAATTTACTGCACATGGAATTAACTCGCACACAAGTGCACAAATATGATTTTTCAAACCGTTATGGTTAGCCGCTGCATGTAGATGTAGTTCAAATTTGGACTACAGTCATTAAATGGCTAGAAAATCACTTAAATGTCTTAAAAAGGTCAAATGACCCCTAAAATTTTCCAATTTTTTACATGACAGTTGTATTAGTGCATGTTAACTGTAGAATTTTTTTGAAGCCCATAAGAGGAAGCTATCGTCGATTCGTCATCAAACATGCATTATTCCCTCTCGAAAGCATGAGCCTTCTAGTGAGTTGCTCCGGTTTGTGAGGGGTGTCTATCCAAACTTTCGTCAAACAGGCCAATTTTTTTACCACATCATCTTGGTGGCATGACATTACGTCAAGCAAGGTTTCATGTGTTTCTGATCATTTTTTAATTTTTTGGAATTTAAATGGCATGGCACTCCATGCATGTGTCCAGGCCGTGACACCAATATGTTTGAAAATTCCTTCCAATTTACTGCACATGGAATTAACTCGCACACAAGTACACAAAAATATGATTTTTCAAATCGTTATGGTTAGCCGTTGCATGTAGATGTAGTTCAAATTTGAATTATGGTCATTAAATGGCTAGAAAACCACTTAAATGTCTTAAAAGGTCAAATGACCTCTAGAATTTTCCAATTTTTCACATGACAGTTGTATTAGTGCACGTTAAATGTAGAAAAAATTTGAAGGCCATAAGAGGAAGTTATCTCCCGCTCGTCATCAAACATGCATTATTCCCTCTCGGAACCACGAGCCTTCTAGTGAGTTGCTCCGGTTTTTGAGGGCAGTGGCGGAGCATGACCAAAACACAAGGGGGGCCAAATATATATAAGAAGGCACAATATGCATGAAAAAAGGAAAGTCATAGAACAGATATAAGAGATAGTTTTGGACTAGTAAATTTGTTCACACAAATACAACTTATAACAAATTTTTGGAAATCTAAATGAATAAATTACCACCGCATCTCAATTCCCAGGGTGCACTCGGGGGTTGAGGTCCACGGAGTAGAGGTACGCCGGCGTCGACGTGCAGCTCCAGGGAGCATACTGCTTGTGATTTGTGAAGAAGGACATTGAGGATTTGAGGTTTAGGCAGTCCGGCGCCGCCGGCGACGACGTGCGGCTCCGGGAGCATAGCCCTTGTGATTTTTGAAAAGGACATTGAGGATGTAAGGTTCAGGCAGTCCGGTGGACATGACGCCGTCATCGCCGTGGACGGTCGTCGATTGCAGACTTGCAGTGATTAGGGTATGCGATGGAGACAGTAACGTACATGAGAGAACGATTGTTTTGATCGTGTGTGGTGCAATCTGCAGCTGCGCTATGTTGTAAAGGGCTAGGCCAAAGTGGTACGTATTATACTAGTACTAACTACCATTTTCCAATTTTCAAAGGGGGGGTCGTGACCCCGTTTGATCTCCACGTAGCTTCGCCAGTGTGTCAGGGGTGTGTCTCCAAACTTTCGTCAAACATGCCAATTTTTTTACCACATCATATTGGTGGCATGACATTACATCAAGCAAGGTTTCTTGTGTTTCTGATCATTTTTAAATTTTTTGGAATTTAAATGGCATGGCACTCCATGCATGTGTCCAGGCCGTGACACCAATATGTTTGAAAATTCCTTCCAATTTACTACACATGGAATTAACTCGCACACAAGTACAAAAATATGATTTTTCAAACCGTTATGGTTAGCTGTTGCATATAGATGTAGTTCAAATTTGAATTATGGTCATTAAATGGCTAAAAAATCACTTAACTGTCTTAAAAAGGTCAAATGACCCCTAGAATTTTCCAATTTTTTACATGATAGTTGTATTAGTGCACGTTAAATGTAGAAAAAATTTGAAGGCCGTAAGAGGAAGCTATCTCCCGTTCGTCATCAAACATGCATTGTTCCCTCTCGGAACCACGAGCCTTCTAGTGAGTTGCTCCGGTTTGTGAGGGGTGTGTGTCCAAACTTTCGTCAAACATGCCAATTTTTTTACCACATCATCTTGGTGGCATGACATCCATCAAGCAAGGTTTCATGTGTTTCTGATCATTTTTTAATTTTTTGGAATTTAAATGCCATGGCACTCCATGCATGTGTCCAGGCTGTGACACCAATATGTTTGAAAATTCCTTCCAATTTACTGCACATGGAATTAACTCGCACACAAGTACACAAATATGATTTTTCAAACCATTATGGTTAGCCGTTGCATGTAGATGTAGGTCAAATTTGAATTACGGTCATTAAATGGCTAGAAAATCACTTAAATGTCTTTAAAAGGTCAAATGACCCCTAGAACTTTCCAATTTTTCACATGACAATTGTATTAGTGCACGTTAAATGTAGAAAAAATTTGAAGGCCATAAGAGGAAGCTATCTCCCGTTCGTCATCAAACATGCATTGTTCCCTCTTGGAACCACGAGCCTTCTAGTGAGTTGCTCCGGTTGTGAGGGGTGTCTGTCCAAACTTTCGTCAAACATGCCAAAGTTTTTACCACATCATCTTGGTGGCATGACATTACATCAAGCAAGGTTTCATGTGTTTCTGATCATTTTTTAATTTTTTGGAATTTAAATGCCATGGCACTCCATGCATGTGTCCAGGCCGTGACACCAATATGTTTGAAAATTCCTTCCAATTTACTGCACATGGAATTAACTCACACACAAGTACACAAATATGATTTTTCAAACCATTATGGTTAGCCATTGCATGTAGATGTAGTTCAAATTTGAATTACGGTCATTAAATGGCTAGAAAATCACTTAAATATCTTAAAAAGGTCAAATGACCCAGAGAATTTTCCAAATTTCCACATGACAGTTGTATTAGTGCATGTTAAATGTAGAAAAAATTTGAAGGCCGTAAGAGGAAGCTATCTCCCGTTCATCATCAAACATGCATTGTTCCCTCTCGGAACCATGAGCCTTCTAGTGAGTTGTTCCGGTTTGTGAGGGGTGTGTGTCCAAACTTTCATCAAACATGCCAATTTTTTTACCACATCTCCTTGGTGGCATGACATTACATCAAGCAAGGTTTCATGTGTTTCTGATCATTTTTTAATTTTTTGGAATTTAAATGCCATGACACTCCATGCATGTGTCCAGGCCGTGACACCAATATGTTTGAAAATTCCTTCCAATTTACTGCACATGGAATTAACTCACACACAAGTACACAAATATGATTTTGCAAACCGTTATGGTTAGCCGTTGCATGTACATGTAGTTCAAATTTGAATTACGATCATTAAATGGCTAGAAAATCACTTAAAATGTCTTAAAAGGTCAAATGACCCCTGAAATTTTACAGTTTTTGACATGACAGTTGTATTAGTACTACAAATTTTCTCGTACATTTAAAACACCATCCGTTGCCACTTTACTCCAAATTCGTCTTTCACAGCTAATAAAAAATATCAACAACATCACACACAGTTTTTTTGTAGGAACCGTTTGCGATGAAAATTTGTGGGTCTATTTAAGTCTTCCTCCTTAAGCTTCACCGGCTCGTCTGCTCCAGTGCCGGCAACCCCCGAATCCACGAATCCCGATCCCCATTCCCGCAACCCCTTCTTGCAAAGATGACGCCGTGGAAATGGTTCGTGAGGGCCCGTACGGTGGCCCCGTCCTCCCCGAGCGCCGCCGCCTATGCCGAGAGCGCGGCCGCCTATGCCGAGAGCGCGGCCGCCTATGCCGAGAGTGCTGCCGCATCCGCATTGAGCGCGGCCGCATCCGCCGAGAGGGCGTCTGCGGTAGCCAACAGAGCAGCTGCAGCAGCCGAGACGGCTGCAGCAGTTGCTGCAACGGCAGCTGCAAACGCAGAGAGCGCTCGAGCTGCCGTCCGTTCCGCCGATGTTGCCCTGGCCCGAGTCGAGGCCATCCACGCTAAGATCAAGGACGCACACGCCAAGATATTCTAGGCCACCTCGGAATCCAGCATGCAACCCACATCCGAAAAGGCGGCTGTGGCCATGGAGCACCTGCTTCCTCATGAGATCGCCGAGCAGGAGCTGGAGATGCAGGAGACGGCGAAGATCGAGGAGCGCTGGGAGGAGGAGTTGGCGTGGCCGAGGTCGAGGTAGAGAAGAGTCTGTCCATCGAGGAATCGGTGGTGGAGTACCAACGCGAGATCTGGCGCAGCCACTACTATGAGTACTACAACCTTTAGGGCGGCGCCGAGGACGAGGACGAGGACACGGTCGACTTCAGCAGGGGGGACACGGAGTCCACCAACGGCGGCATGTCACCAGGACAAGTCATCGACGTCTCATCTCACACCGGCGATGCATAGGCCGGCGCGGCGGCGGCTTTGTTAAAATTATGTGTACTTAGGATTTGTTTTTAATGCTGGTCTTTTGTTAGAGCAATGTTCAGGTCAATTGGCTCTGTTTAATTACTAAAATTGCTCGATTCAGTAAGTGTGGTCTGTGTGCTGTACGCTCTTTTGTGTGCCCAAATTAGCAAGCGATGTTAAATTATGCAATGATGTGGATGATGACAGTACCCAGGGAAATTTTCACCAAAATTTGAATTATCAAACTCATCCCATGTGCGTAAAGTAGAAGAATCATTTGCGATGCACACAATCATTCAAAGTGAATGGTGTCCGGCGGCACCGCGGGCAAAATTTCCCTCCACATTTCAAATTTTTTGGCCTACTGCCGAAAATCTACCCCCTCCCCACCCCCTTTTCTCCCCGACCACAAGTCACATTTCCCCTGTTTCCTCCTTCCTTCCGAAGCTATAGCCGCTTCCTCGCTCTCGCCATCTCGCATCCTACCGCCGGGGTCGCCATGGTCTTCTTCAATGACCTCTCCAGCGGTTCCTCCTCCGACGACGAATTTTTCAGCACCCGGGTATGCCTCTCTTCTCTCTCTCAGGTTATGACTTGGAATGAAGTATTTTAACCTGGCGGTTGA
Source organism: Thinopyrum elongatum (assembly GCA_011799875.1). Classification (NCBI taxonomy): domain Eukaryota; kingdom Viridiplantae; phylum Streptophyta; class Magnoliopsida; order Poales; family Poaceae; genus Thinopyrum; species Thinopyrum elongatum. The sequence continues at coordinate 135,345,532 of CM022298.1, forward strand.
TTTGAGTCATTTCTTCCTCTTGTAGCTCCCTAGGACCATCCGTTGCAACGAATGGAGCGGGGTGGTTGAAGATCTGCCTGCTTGTTGTCACCATCAATCTCCATGCGTGAAGCTAGTTGTGCTTGAATCTGTGGACAGTGGGAGGAAGTTTCTGGCATGTGTAGAGAAGGTTAGCCCCACTTTCCTTGTTACAAATCATTTGTTAGATGTGATCCAGACACTGTCTGTCACTGTGCTATGTTATTCTGGATGTTAAGACAGTGTCACAGTTTGTACCTAGTATCTAAAAATGTTTCCATCTCATCAGCGGTGCCATTAGAAAATTATTTGGCACCGCTTTAGCAGTTTGAGCAGCCAACTTTGGTCCACACATCCAAGCAGCCAAGCAGTAAAATACTAAATCTTTATGGCACGAAGGAACTGGGCATCAGAGCAACTAGGTGCTCCGGAGTCCGGGTCCCTGATTTTTTCCCGCTGCATCGGCTCGCCAGTGCAGGGCACCGGTGCCAAATATAGCAACAGTTGTCTTTACACCGGTTTTGGCATACATAGTGGATGGCCTTAGTGCTATTAGTTCTATGTTACTAAATTTGTGCATGTACACACCTGTTAGTATCAATTTGATGTCATCCAAACAATTTCGCTATACTGTTGCAGTTATAATTAGCTTCCTCATAAAATGTTCAATTTGTTATTTATAGTACATGACTAAGAACTTGTAGCATTGTTGTAGTTAATTATAGCTTCTGATGTTTCAGAATTTGGTTGTTGTCTCAGTAGCAATTAATTCATTTGCACATTGATCTTTTTGAGAAGATATGTCATAATTAACCTGTTTCTTTAGTTTTTCAAAATATGTATTTGCTGATTTTCTATGTTGCTAGAAACCCATTTCCCCTACAATTGTTACTGATATAGTTTTAAATATTATAGGATGAACGGAAGTGTTCTTACTTGGAGTGGGTTGATCAAGAGTGGCCACAGTCTTTGAAGATGTGCCTAGCAAAGCTCTGGAGCATGTATGAGGAAGAGAATAGAGGTAGGCTTAGAGAAAGTGTTGTCAACGCTGAAGAATATTTAAAGATGCGGGATAAAAAGAGGAAGATGGAGAATGAGCTCAGATTTTTTAAATTAGACTTTGCTAAGATGGTGTTGGCGAAGGAGGAGGCACTTTCCCAGTTGGCCAGTGCAAAACTGGTTCTTACTGAACTGAAAGCAGAGGTGGATAAGACGAGCCTGGATGATCTCGATTAGGGAAATGAATATATTGTTCTTATGAAGGTGAACTAGCTATATGCTGTACTGTTCTGTTTTCAGGTAGCTATCATACTGTGATGTTAAAATATATTTATGTGCCTGATATGAAATTGGCAAACAGCTGTTCGATATGAAATGTGAATTTGCGTAATACTGGAATTATTAATTGTAAACTAATAAACTTGCTAAATGGGTCATGGAACTTTGCAAACGGTTCTAGCAGTAAAAGCACTTGTGATGGATAGCCCAATGCCATACAGTTTTCTTCATCAAATCGTGTGTGATGTAGTTGAATAAAAGCAAACGGTTAACCGAGGCAGAGCGTGTGTGATAGTTACACCTATCACACACGAGGCTATACATAAAACTGTGTGGGATGTATATACGAACGGAAACGTTTTCCCTGGATTGACTGTGTGGGATGTAGATACGAACGGAAACGTTTTCCCTGGATTGATTGTGTGGGATGTACATAAGAACGGAAATGTATTCCTTGGATTGACTGTGTGGAATGTACGTAACAAACGGAAACGTTTGTTTGGGATTGACTATGTGGGATGTACTTACGACCGGAACCGATTGGACCTGTATAACCGTATTTGATCGCTCGCCGGTCGCATACGACCTCATTTTGCCGAGCGTGTGTGACTGGAGGGCCTATCCCCGACGGTTTCTAGGTCGTGTGGGAAGGACCCCCCTATCACAGTCACTCACTAGGCGACGGTTCAAAACACCGTCGCGCAAAGGGGTTAAAAACTGTTTGTATAGCACCTCGTTGTCCCAGTGTTAGATCTCTTGAAAGGTCCAACCATATCAAGCCCCCAGACCGCAAACGGCCAAGTGATTGGGATCATCCGCAATTCCTGAGCCGGCACATGAGCTTGTCTTGCGAATTTTTGACACCCATCGCACTTACTAACAATATCCTCTGCGTCTGCACGAGCTGTCAACCAGAAAAATCCATGACAAAACGCCTTAGCCACCAGCGATCGTGAGCCGGCATGATGACCACAGTCGCCTGCATGTATCTCTTGCAAAATCTCGCGGCCCTCTTCAGGAGAGACACAACGTTGGAAAACACCAGTCACACTGCATCGATGTAACTTGCCATTGACAATAGTCATAGACTTAGAATGTCGTGTGACCTGCCGCGCCAAATTTTCATCCTCGGGTAACTCGCCACGAGTGAGATAAGCCAGATAAGGCAGCATCCAGCCAGGAATAGCATGAAGAGACGCCACCAACTGTCCTTCCGGGTCAGGTATGGCAAGATCTTCCTCAGATGGTTACTTAACCGAAGGATTGTGTAACACATCGAGGAACACATTGGGGGGCACCGGCTTACGTTGAGACCCAAGCCGAGATAGTGCATCAGCCACCTCGTTTTTCCGTCGATCAATGTGATCCACCTGATAACCCTTAAAGTGACCAGCAAGATTATCAACCGCCTGACGATAAGCCGCCATGAGCGGGTCTTTAGAGTTCCACTTGCCTGAAACTTGCTGAGCCACAAGGTCCGAGTCACCCAGACACCTCACCCGACTTAAATTCATCTCCTTGGCCATACAAAGCCCATGGAGTAAAGCTTCATACTCAGCTGCATTGTTAGTACAAGGAAACATTAACCTTAAAACATAACAGAATTTATCACCTCGTGGGGAAGTCAAAATAACTCCAGCCCCCGAGTCTTCCAATTGCCTAGACCCATTGATACGTCTCCAATGTATCTATAATTTATGAAGTATTCATGCCATGTTTACAACAATTTTATATGGTTTTGGCATGATTTGGATGGAACTAACCCGGACTGACGCTGTTTTCAGCAGAACTACCGTGGTGTTGTTTTTTGTGCAGAAATAAAACTTCTCCAAATGCAACAAAACTTTTTGACAATTTTTTTGGAACAAAAGAGGCACTAGAAGCTTCGTGGGAGGACCAGAAGGTGAAGGAGGTGAGCATAAGACACCTGGGATCTTTTGCTAGCCAAAAATTCGTACTAAGTAGAGATACTACTTGTGCGTACAAAAACCCTTAAACCCAGTTTCTTGCCATGAGTGTCCACCATACCTACCTATGGATTGAATAAGATCCTTCAAATAAGTTGTCATCGGTGCATAAAGCAATAAAAATTGCTCCTAAATATGTTTGATCTTTTATTGTAAGGGAAAATTGAGCGTTGTACGAACTTGTGATGGCAAAGTAATAAAAGTGGCGGACTGCATAATAAAGGTCGCTATCATAAGGGGCAATATAACGTGACGTTCCTTTGCATTAAGAGTTTGGGCATCCAAAAATAAAAAGCGCATGACAACCTCTGCTTCCCTCTGTGAAGGGCCTGTCTTTTATCTTTCAGTATTTACTTTTATGCAAGAGTCAATAGTATACATCCTCATTCAACCTCAATTATTCTCTAGTTGGCAAGCATCATGTGGTGGGGAAAGATCTAGGCACATATGACCAGTCAAATATATTTGATCATGATTTATTATTGTTGACAATTATCTCTATGATAAATGAGTTGGGAGGCGAAACATTAAGCCCATATCTTTCTCTGTGTTCGATGGATGCCATTTGTTCTAAAAATATGCTTTGAGTACTAGGAATCATAGAAGACTATATGATGATTGAGTATGTGGAGCTCTTACTTAGACTCTGTTGAATAAGTTGAATTGCAATTGTTTGGTGACTAGGAATATAGGTTGTTGAGTTTCAAGAGAACTTATTGTTTGAACCTTAACATGTGAATTGGTTGCTACTTTAACATGAAAAGTTTTATGAGAAAGAATTGCTGTTATGATGCTAGGAAAAGTGATTGAAATTATCATGGATCAAACTTATGAACTTTGCTAGCATTCACACTTCATAAATTATTTCTTTTATCATTTACCTATTCGAGGACGAGTACGAATTAAGCTTGGGGATGCTGATACGTGTCCAACGTATCTATAATTTATGAAGTATTCATGCCATGTTTACAACAATTTTATATGGTTTTGGTATGATTTGGATGGAACTAACCCGGACTGACGCTGTTTTTAGCAGAACTACCGTGGTGTTGTTTTTTGTGCAGAAATAAAAGTTCTCCAAATGCAACGGAACTTTTTGACATTTTTTTTGGAACAAAAGAGGCACTAGAAGCTTCATGGGAGGACCAGAAGGTGAAGGAGGTGAGCACAAGACACCTGGGCATGCTAGGAGGCCCAGGCGTGCCCAGGTGGGTTGTGCCCACCTCGAGGCACATCTTCGCGTGATTCCAACGCTGAAAAATCCTATAAATAGAGAAACCATCAGAAATAACCCTAGATCAAAAGTTCCACCGCCGCAAGCCTCTGTAGCCACAAAAAACCAATCTAGACCCTGTTCTGACACCCTGTCGGAGGGGGAAATCATCACCGATGGCCATCTTCATCATCCCAGCGGCCACCATGATGACGAGGGAGTAGTCCACCCTTGGGGCTGAGGGTTTGTACTAGTAGCTATGTGTTTAATCTCTCTCTCTCTCTCTCTCGTGTTCTTGAGATGGCACGATCTTGATGTATCGCGGGCTTTGTTAATATAGTTGGATCATATGGTGTTTCCCCCTCTCTATCTTGTTGTGATGAATTGAGTTTTCCCTTTGAGATTTCGTTTTATCGAATTGAATACTTTTATGGATTTGAGAGCACTTGATCTATGTCTTGGCACTCAACTCGCGGATTCCCGAGGTGACATTGGGGTAATCTATGCATAGGGGTTGATGCATGTTTTCGTCCTTGTTTCTCCGGTAGAAATCTTGGGGCACTCTTTGAGGTTCTTTGTGTTGGATTGAGTATTATGAATCTGAAATTGTTTGATGCATATCGTATAATCAACTCACGGATACTCGCGGTGACATTGGAGTATCTAGGTGACATTAGAGTTGGTTGATGTGTATAATATGGTGTTATTTTAGTACGAACTCTTGGTTAGATCGATCAGAAAGAATAGCTTGGTGTTATTTTAGTACGAACTCTAGGATAGATTGATCGGAAAGAATAGCTTTGAGGTGGTTTCGTACCCTACAAACAATTTCTTCTTATGTTCTCCACTAGATAGGAACTTTGGAGTGATTCTTCATCGCACGTTGAGGGATGGTTATATGATCCAATTATATTAGCATTGTTGAGAGATTACTTTAGCGAAAGTACGCACCCTAGGCCTCATTTTCAAGCATTACAATACCATTTGTGCTCCATTTTATCAATTGCTACCTTGCTGTTTTTTATTGTTCCTATTACAAAAATCAATATCTACTATCATTACTACACTTATATCACCATCTCTTCGCCGAACTAGTGCACCTATACAATTTACCATTGTATTTGGTGTGTTGGGGACACAAGAGACTTTTTGTTATTTGGTTGCTGGGTTGTTTGAGAGAGACCATCTTCATCCTACGCCTCCCACGGATTGATAAACCTTAGTCATCCAATTGAGGGAAAATTGCTACTGTCCTATAAAACTCTACGCTTGGAGGCCCAAGACGAGTCTACAAGAATAAAGTTGCGTAGTAGACATCACCCATCAAATTGGATTATCCAGTATGTGTTGTCAGGCTTTTCCTTGGGTGTTTGCAACTTTGTCCAGTCATTTATGAAATCCACCAAAGCTTGAGACTTGTTGGCTATTCTTGGCACATACTTCAGATTATGAGGTCCAAGCTCGATTGCCCATTTAGCAACCAAGCCAGTGGCTTCTCTGTTTTGAATAATATCCCCTAAAGGAGCAGAGCTGACCACCGTAATAGGATGCCCAAGGAAATAATGCTTCAACTTGCGACTCGCCATGAACACCCCAAACACCAGCTTCTGCCAATGTGGATATCTTTGCTTAGACTCAGTCAGGACCACGCTGACATAGTAAGCCGGCCGCTAGACTGGGTACTCTTTACCTGCCTCCTTGCGCTCCACGACAACTGCTACACTGACTGCTTTGTTATTAGCCACCATGTACAAGAGCAAAGGCTCTTTGTCTATAGGAGCAGCCAAGATGGGCGGCTCAGCCATCTGCTTTTTGAGCGCCTCAAATGCCTCATTAGCGAAATCACTCCAAACAAAGTGGTCCATCTTCTTCATCATCTGATATAAAGGAATTGCCTTCTCCCCCAGGCGACTTATGAACCAGCTTAAGGCCGCAATGCGACCCGCCAAGCGCTGGACGTCGTTGACACACGCCGGCTTAGAAAGTGAGGTGATGGCCTTTATCTTCTCCGGGTTAGCTCCAATGCCCCGTTTTGAGACTAGAAAACCTAGCAATTTACCTGCAGGCACACCAAAGACACACTTGGCTGGGTTAAGCATCATCTTGTAGACCTGGAGATTATCAAAAGTTTCCTTCAAATCAGCAAGTAGAGTCTCTTTCTTCCTAGACTTGACCACAATATCACCCACATAAGCATGAATGTTGCACCCAATTTGATCATGAAAACAATTCTTAACACATCATTGGTAAGTCGCCTGGGCACTCTTGAGCCCAAAAGGCATGGAAACATAGCAGGAAGCTCCAAAAGGTGTGATGAAGGACGTCTTCTCTTGGTCTTTAACTGCCATCTTGATCTGATGATAACCAGAATAAGCATCCAGGAAGCATAAGCTCTCACAACCCGTCGTTGCATCAATAATCTGGTCGATACGTGGGAGAGCAAATGGATCAGCCGGACAAGCCTTGTTGAGATCTATGTAATCAACACACATACACCACGTGTCATTTTTCTTAAGTACAAGCACAGGGTTAGCCAACCACTCAGGGTGAAAAACTTCCACGATAAACCCAGCCGCCAAGAGCCGGGCTACCTCTTCTCCAATAGCCTTACGTCGCTCTTCATTGAAACAACGGAGGAAATGTTTGACCGGCTTAAATTTGGGATCCACATTAAGGTTGTGCTGAGCGAATTCTCTCGACACACCCAGCATGTCAGAAGGTTTCCATGCAAAGATGTCCCGATTCTCACGGATGAACTCAATGAGCATGCTTTCCTATTTGGGATCCATATTAGCCCCCACAGTGAACTGCTGAGATGAGTCACCAGGGACAAAATCCACTTGCTTTGTGTCGTCAGCCGACTTGAACTTCAACAGAGGGTCCTGTTCAGTAGTGGGCTTTTTCAGAGGGGTCATATCAGCTGGGTCAACATTGTCCTTATAAAACTTGAGCTCCTCAGTAGCACAGGCTGATTCTGCATAAGCTGCATCTCCTTCCTCACACTCCAGGGCAACTTTTCGATCACCATGTACCATAATTGTTCCATTTGGCCCTGGCATTTTAAGCTGCAGGTAAATATAACAAGGGCGGGCCATAAACTGAGCATAAGCCGGCCGTCCAAACAGAGCATGATATGGGCTCTTAATCTTGACCACCTCAAACCACAATGTCTCTGCTCTGTAATTATACTCGTCACCAAAAGCCACTTCTAGTGATATCTTTCCAACAGGGTAAGCCGACTTACCAGGCATCACACCATGGAAAACTGTGGAGGACGGCTTGAGATTCTTGTCAGTCAGATTCATCTGGCGAAAAGTATCATAATACAGGATGTTGATGCTGCTACCACCGTCCATAAGTACCTTAGTGAATTTATAGCCACCTACCTGAGGGGCCACCACAAGGGCTAAGTGACCCGGGTTATCAACCCGTGGCGGGTGATCCGCCCTGCTCCATGATATCGTGTGCTCAGACCATCTCAAATAGTGCGGAACAGCCGACTCTATTGCATGAACCGCCCGCTTATGAACCTTCTGGTCTCATTTGCAAAGACTTGTAGTAAAAACGTGGTACTGGCCCCCATTAAGCTGCTTTGGATTACTCTGATACCCTGACTAATTATTTTGTTGTTGACTACCTTGACCAGTCTGCTGACTAGGACCACCATGGTTACCTTGGCCCTGATAACCAGAATTTGAGCCACCACCACCAAAGCCGGACCCCTGAGAACCAGATCCTGACCCGCCAGGCGGCCCATTGCCGTTACCATGATGCTGGTTAAGGCTGTGATTTTTGAACTCCCGCATAATGTAACAATCCTTCCAGGCATGAGTAGACGACTTGTTGGGAAAACTATGCTTTGGGCAAGGGTCATTAAGCATTGCCTCAAGGTTGAAAGGTTTTGCTCCACCAAAAGGCGGCTTACCATTACCGTTACGGCGCTGGTTTTTATACCCAGTGTTGGTGTTAGCCACTAGATCTGACCCGCCATCAGGGTGTCTCTGCTTACCACCATTACCTTGGTTGTTGCCACTGTTCCCTGCTATATTCTGCTACTGACCCTTACCGTTGTCATTCCTCTTGCCTTTGTTGGATTTTTCATCATTAGAACCAGGGTCCTTTGTGTTATCCGAGTCTGCATATTTAGTGAGAGCCGCCATAAGTTCTCCCATGTCCTGGCAAGTGCACTTGAGCCGCCCAAGCTTCTGCTTAAGGGGGACGAAGTGACAGTTCTTCTCTAAGATCAGAACCGCCTGACCCGCCGCAATACTATCAGACGAGTGAATAATAGTGGAGACCCGCCGGACCCAATGGTGGGCCGACTCATCCTCACGCTGCACGCAGTGATCCAGATCAACAATCGTCAGAGGCTGCTTGCATGTCCCTTGAATTTTTTTGATGAAACACACCTTCAACTCCGCCCACGAACTAATATAATTAGGAGGTAAGCCTTTTAACCATGTACGAGCTGACCCTTCCAACATCATAGTAAAGTATTTGGCACAGGCAACATCATTGACATCCAACATCTCCATGGCTAACTCATAACTCTCAGTCCAAGCCTCAGGAGGGAGATCAGCTGTATAATTGGGCACCTTGCGAGGACCCTTAAAATCTTTGGGCAGACTCTCATTACGCAGAGCCAATACTAAACACGGCACTCCAACAGCCCTGGAAATTGCCCCGGCTCCCACCGAAGCTGAAGGGGTCACCGGAGACTGCTGATAAGCACCCTGGTGAGCCGCCTGAGCATCAGTCCTTGGGTTAAGGGGCGGGTTATTATCAAGGGGCAGGTTACGTCGCCACTCACTGCTAGAGACTGCAAGCGACTCAATACGCCGACTGTAACTACGGCTTGGGAGGGGAGTTGAATGCACCCAGTCACGACTGTATGAGTATTTCTCCTGCTGTGCCACAATTGTTTAAAGAAGCTCGATCATGTTCCGTGCTTTCATAGCAATAGGCGACTCTCCAGTGATAGGGAGCACATTGAGCTAGGTAACTGCTGCTATCATATTATCCACCGGGTTAGAAAAATGACCCGGCGGTGTTGAAAAACGCTGAGGCGGGGTCTGGTCCCTACGGGGCGGGTCTGACTGTGGACCCTGAGCCGTCGCCCTATTCCCTGGTGCCTCCGTAGCTTGGGGTACAACCGGTGGAGTACTTGGTCCTGCCCCTAGTGTGTTGAATAGATTCATGGGCTCATAATGCAAAGGCAGGCGGGTCTGGTGCCTCCTCCGAAGAATTGATTGGAGGCTGATACGTCTCCAACGTATATATAATTTTTTTTATTGTTCCATGCTATTATATTATCTGTTTTGGATGTTTTATATGCATTAATATGCTATTTTATATTATTTTTGGGACTAATCTATTAACCTAGAGCCCAGTGCCAATTTATGTTTTTCCTTGTTTTTGAGTTTTACAGAAAAGGAATATCAAACGGAGTCCAAATGGAATAAAACTTTACGATGATTTTTCTTGGACCAGAAGACATCCACGGAGCTTGGAGAGGTGGTCAGAAGAGTCTCGAGGGACCCACAAGCCCTCAGGCCACGCCCTAGGGGGGGCGCCTTCCTGGCTTGTGGGCACCTCGGGAGTCCCCCAACCCTAATTCTTGCTCTATAAAACCCCAAATATTCCCAAACCAACAGAAGCGTCCACCAAAATACTTTTCCGCCGCCGCAAGCCTCTGTTCCTATGAGATCCCATCTTGGGGCCTTTTACGGTACCCTGCCGGAGGGGGATTCGATCACGGAGGGCCTCTACATCAACCTTGCTGCCCTTCCAATGAAGCGTGAGTAGTTTACCACAGACCTACGGGTCCATAGCTAGTAGCTAGATGGATTCTTCTCTCTCTTTGATCTTTAATACAATGTTCTACTCGATGTTCTTGGAGATCGATCCGACGTAATATTCTTTTGCGGTGTGTTTGTCGAGATCCGATGAATTATGGATTTATGATCAGATTATCTATGAATATTATTTGAGTCTTTTCTGAACTCTTATGCATGATTAAATATCGTTGTATTTCTCTTCAAATTATCGGTTTGGTTTGGCCAACTGGATTGGTTTTTCTTGCAATGGGAAAGGTTCTTAGTTTTGGGTTCAATCTTGCGGTGTCCTCACCCAGTGACATAGTAGGGGTAGTGAGGCACGTATTGTATTGTTGCCATCAAGGGTATAAAGATGGGGTTTTCATCATATTGCTTGAGTTTATCCCTCTACATCATGTCATCCTACTTAAAGCGTTGCTCTATTGTTATGAACTTAATACTCTAGATGCAGGCAGGAGTCGGTCGATGTGTGGAGTAATAGTAGTAGATGCAGAATCGTTTCGGTCTACTTGACACGAACGTGATACCTATATTCATAATCATTACCTTGGATATCGTCATAACTTTGCGCTTTTCTATCAATTGCTCGACAGTAATTTGTTCACCCACCGTATGTTTTCTTTCAAGAGAGAAGCCTCTAGTGAAACCTATGGCCCCCGGGGTGTATTTTCCATCATATATTTTAAGATCTATAAACCAAAAAACCCAAAAATACCTTGCTGCAATTTATTTATTTTTACTTTGTTTTACATTTTAGTAAACTTTTATACCTATCTCTATTAGATCTCACTCTTGTTCGAGATCGTGAAGGGATTGACAACCCCTTATTCGTGTTGAGTGCAAGTGTTTGTTAGTTTGTGTAGGTGCATAGATTGGAGACTTTCTTGTGCCTCCTACTGCATTGATACCTTGGTTCTTAACTGAGGGAAATACTTATCTCTACTTTGCTGCATCACCCTTTCCTCTTCAAGGGAAAAATCAACGCAAGCTCAAGAAGTAGCAGGAAGAATTTCTGGCGCCATTGCTGGGGAGGTTCTACATCAAGCCCACCAAGTACCCATCATAAACTCTCATCTCTTGCATTACATTATTTGCCATTTGCCTCTCATTTTCCTCTCCCCCACTTCTAAAACGTTTTCAGAAAAAACACAAAAAATATTTGCCTTTTTATTCGCCCTTCTTCCGTTCGTCTTTTCGTTTGCTTGTTTGCTCGTATGGCTCAACCCAAAAGCTTTGATCCTTATTATAGGAAGTTGGAAGAGATTGAAAATAATGCTAAAAGCTTCATGTCTTTACAATTTGAGCATAATAGTTTCTTTAGGAACGAGCTTAAAGAACAAAAAACTATGATGGAGTATCTCTACTCCTAATGGAGCAGTTGGTGGGATTGCGTCCAAGTTTTTTTTCGTCCCACCACTTTCGTCTGGTTTATTTTCGTCTGGTTTTATTTCCTCCAACCTCCCTTCACCCCCTCCCACCGGTTTTCCTCTTTTCACGTGTGGCCGGGAATACCCAACGTATTTATGGTAATCAATCACAATCAATCCACGTATGGTAAGGCCATGAACTCAAATATTATAATTATAGTAATAAATCAATCCAGGTATGGTAAGGCCATAAACTTAGGAAATTTCAAATATGGTAATTATGGTAATCAATCAATCCAGGTATGGTAAGGCTATAAACTTAAATTACCCCAAGGCCAGCCTGATTAGCGTACACAGAAAAATCAACGCCCTACGATCTGCCATCCAATTTTGCTTCCACGGTCTGTCATCCAATTCAAGGCCCTAGATTCAATGTTCTGCTAGCAATCCACACTCACATTCTGCCTAGTGATTGACCGGGATCACAATCCCCCTAGCCAAACACCGGCCGACGCCGCACTTACATACTCCCCCCCGACATCGGCCGACCGACGGCGGTGATGCTAGCGATTGTACCAAGACGTCGTGGGAGACGGAGCTCCAGGCCATCAAGGACACCTTCGCCGGTGTGTCCAAGCCGCCTCCACGACGGAGCCAACACCGCCATCCCCATTCGGACTTGACGAACATGGTGCGCCTCGCCGTTGTGGATCATCTCGCCTCCCACTTGCCAAGGTATAGCAGCCCTCTTTTTTCCCTTTCCCAAGAACACATCGATGCACGTATAACCTTTATAGTCCATCTACCTGATGTACATGTGTGTCGCTTGCCGGGGGCCAAGCTACTTGGTGAATCCCTGATGCAAAATATCATCATTAGTACACAAACTTGCATAGCGTTAACAGATCCATACATAAACTTGAAAAAACCATAAAAGTGGTCACTAAACTCGTGATGCGGTAACAGTTTGGTACAAAAGACTCAAGCAGCTGCCAGATCAAACGTCACGTCAGTGAATGGCACGCGCCAACGTTGGGTTCTTTTTTTAGAAAACATCATGTCATTGTACAAATGCGTTACAAGGTCCTGGCTTCCCCAATTCTCAACCCCAAGCCCAAATCTCTAACTACAGGCACACTTCCACCTTCAAAGGCTCCCGGTGGCCGCACAGCAAGCCGGTACCTGGCTCCCGGTGTCGCAAAAGAGGGTGGTGGTGGCAACATCCCATGTCTCGCAGGCGGCATGGCCGGCGTGAAGCTCTCCCAGGCAGCGGCAGCGGTGGTGGTGACGTCCCAGGTCTCCCAGGCGGAGGCGCCGATGTGAAGCTCGCCCAGGCAGCGATGGCATGAAGCTCTCCCAGGAAGCGGCAGCGGCGGCATGGGCGGTGGCGGTGCCTTGAGGAATGATGGTGAGCAGTGTGATTCGACCCCGAATCAATCATAGTTGTGCATCTTATGTGTATCACTAAACTAATGTATATGTTGTTGAACAATGAGTATATTTGTCTGGTTGAAATATGCTGATGAAATTTGGTGGCATTTTGTACTGCAATGCTGATGGTGCTTTGTGTAATCTTTGTTGAAGAATTCTTTTCTACATATGCAGAAGCAACCTCTGTACAGAAACACATTACATTCTTTTTCAGGTCTTTATCTCTCTCATTTTATTTAGACTACAAAAATCTTTTGAATAACACCAACGATCCCCTATTTTTATTTCTACATCCATCCATTCATATACCACACCTCACTGAAGCTCAAGTTGTAGCCACACACATATCTGAGAGAGAATAGGGAATGAGTGAGTAAAACCTAACGGTCAAGCTGTAAACAGACAATTTCGAACCAAAAAAATACGATTTTCGTGCATGAATCATGGAGCATGTGAACAGATCATGTGTGGGTAAAAACCTAAGGAGAACGAGATGCCAAGCTTTCGAGGGAAGCCGCCAGATTGAGTACATACTGTACTCCGGAGGTAGGCGCCAGGCTCCTGGAGGATCGGCTCCATGCCACCTCGATCGCCGCCGGAGAACTCCAATGCGCCATCGCCCTATGCTCGCCATGAAGACGAACAGATGAACACACAAAGGGGTTTGGGATGAGTTATCTGACCTACGCTCTATTTCATGGCAACATCGGGTCATTTTTACACGATTTCATTCCACCCCGTCGCGTGAGGACTTTCGAAAAATATATGACGTTTAATCAAGGGTTTTCTAAAAATGAATCTGTTACTGCTTTGTGAGTTTAGTGACCACTTTTATGGTTTTTTCAAGTTTGTGTATGAATCTGTTAATGCTGTGCAAGTTTGTGTACTAATGGTGATATTAACTCATAATTTTATTCAGTGCTAACTAGGAGCTATTGTCTGCATGTGCATCAGGTAATACAAGTAGTTGTACGGGGTTCATAAAGGAATCGAGCTTCTCATCTTCCATGATTAGCGGATCAGGCACATGGGCACGATGGATCTACAAAATACAGCTGACAAGACATGGACAGCCAAAGGCTGTTGCATCCGCCGACCAACCACTACCCTTAATCAAGCTCAAGGTACCTAGAATAACTCCTAAACTCTCAATTCTTTGATTAGTGCAAGATTTCTTCTTCCGATTTCCTTAAATTTCACAAATATTGTAAGATTTTCTCTAGAAACTTGTTGCAAAGTGAGGAATTTAGTTTATTTAACTAGTAGTGTTTGGAAATTGCACATACATGAATAGCATAGATGTTGCGTTTTTCGCATATTCAGGTGAGAGTTGTGTTGGTTCAGTTGCAAGGGACTATAGAGGCAGGGTGTTTGTTTCAGTGAGCCAACATGTGCAGCTGTGTACGTCAGTAGAGGAGGCCGAGGGGGCAGGCCATTCTGATCGGCCTCAAGGCATTGTCCACTGTTTACGAAGGCCCTATAATCATTTAAACTAATTACGTACTAATTGCCAAGGAACTGAATTTGGGGAGATCTAACTAGTCTGACTGTTTTTCAGTCATCTGTGAAATAAAAGATGCACTGATGACCTTTGATTCTTTCCGCATCAATGCTGTTCCCAGGGAAAGAAACAAGTTAGCTCATGATCTAGTAGCTAGAGCCAGAAGATAAGAAGACATGATGCTCGCGAACATGCCGGCAAAGCTGCGCTCTCTCATGCTAGCTAAATGTAACACTGTTGTGTGAAGTTTGGGTAGTCATTCTTAAAAAAAAAAAATCACATACACAGATATGTGTCTTGTCAAAAGAGAAGCACACCATCACAAAAATAAGGTTCAACCAATATTAATTAATTTGATAATGAGATGTCACATCGGTTATTATATAGGTTATGCTGAAGGATTCGAGATCTTATCTTATATTTTGCTTTCAACAACAATCTTTTGTAAGCCGCATCATATTAGCTTATTCATTTCAGTAAGAACAGACCATCTCTATTTGGTATGTTGCATTATATCATTGTTTCTATATGCTAAGATTTGTCAAACACGATTATATCATTGAACTCTGAAATTTAATTTGTGTTTTCAGAACTAATGCATACACCACACATGATTCAAGGTTTTCCTCATCTCATTATCCTTTTTTTTGGCAATTCGATCATTATTCAATGTTTGAATAAGGATATTGATTATCCATAGTTTGGTTATCTTCACATAAACCTTCACGGGGAGCCGTACACATTCAAAATAAGAAGAAATGAAATACCATCCAACAGTATTGAGTGTTTCTATCTACCCGTACATATTTGTAATATATTAGTGGAGATCAATAATGGGGAGAACGTGTTGCATCACTCCAGATAATCTATTTAACGGATATATTAGCACTTTGGATTTTATTGGGAAGATCCAGAAAAGTTCAGTGCACACATGATCAGCGTGAAGGGAATACCTGAGCAGAACTTCTGACGCATTAATTTCTTTGTAGTACATAGTGTGAGGATGCTCTAGGACTAGCGGGAAAAACTCTTTATTATTGCCATGCAAAGTGCATCTTATATCTGAAGATAATATACCTTTCACCTTTTTACATGTCGTTGCCCCCAACCCCGTCAACACCGTCATCATCGTTCTCCATAACAGCCATACAACAACCTAAGTGGCCACCTACTCAGCCAAGTATATGTCCTCCTCCCCTCTATCTCTTTGTCTGTCACAGAGACATGCCAAACAGTAAAGTAGCATCATCGTCCATTCTCCTAGCTTGTCGATAATGCATAATAAATATATCTTGAGAGAGAGAGGGAGAGGGAGGGGGAGAGGGAGAGAGAGGGGGAGAGAAAAGGAGAGAGAGGGAGGGAGACTAGCTGCCATGACGCAACAAAAAAAATGCCTACACGCCTTGCTAAGACAAGAACATTTTGAAATATACCCAAACTGCAGAGAGAGGGAGGGAGGGGAGAGAGATGCCCCAACTACACGGTTTCGTATTTGAATGGATGCTTGAATTGGAGAAGTGGAGATAGTGCGTGGAAGAAGAAGAAGAGGAGGCAGAGTGATTTAGTGGTAAAAGAAAGCCGAGAACGCCGCTTGATGTACACAAGGATCTTAAAAAAATTATTAGACAAAATTAATGTTAAATACTAGAATATATATGCCCCTATAGCAATGCACGGGCAACACACAGCGAAGGTGAGGTGGGTGTCACCCATTTTTAAAAGAGAGGGGTCCAGCGAGAAATGTCCTGCTGCGGCTGGAAACCGAGCAGGAAAGGGAGGGTCCAACAGAAAAAAGAGAAGGGTGCGTCATGGGGTAGGTTTTTGTGTTGGGCCTGCGTATTGGAGATAACTGAAGGAAATATGCCCTAGAGGAAATAATAAAGTTGTTATTTTATATTATATTTCCTTATTCATGATAAAGGTTTATTATTCATGCTAGAATTGTATTGATCGGAAACTTAAATACATGTGTGAATACATAAACAAATACCGTGTCCCTAGTAAGCCTCTACTAGACTAGCTCGTTGATCAAAGATGGTTAAGGTTTCCTAACCATAGACATGTGTTGTCATTTGATAACGGGATCACATCATTAGGAGAATGATGTGATGGACAAGACCCATCCGTTAGCTTAGCATAATGATCGTTCAGTTTATTGCTATTGCTTTCTTCATGTCAAATACATATTCCTTCGACTATGAGATTATGCAACTCCCGGATACCGGAGGAATACCTTGTGTGCTATCAAATGTCACAACATAACTGGGTGATCATAAATATGCTCTATAGGTATCTCCGAAGGTGTTTGTTGAGTTGGCATAGATCAAGATTAGGATTTGTCACTCCGAGTATCGGAGAGGTATCTCTGGGCCCTCTCGGTAATACACATCATAAGCTTGCAAGCAAACGATTAAGGAGTTAGTCACGAGGTGATGTATTATGGAACGAGTAAAGAGACTTGCCGGTAACGAGATTGAACTAGGTATGAAGATACCGACGATCGAATCTCGGGCAAGTAACATACCGATGGACAAAGGGAATTACGTATGTTGTCATAACGGTTCGACCGATAAGATCTTCATAGAATATGTAGGAGCCAATATGGGCATCCAGGTTCCGCTATTGGTTATTGACCAGAGAGGTGTCTCGGTCATGTCTACATAGTTCTCGAACCCGTAGGGTCCGCACGCTTAACGTTTGATGACGATATAGTATTATATGAGTTATGTGATTTGGTGACCGAATGTTGTTCGGAGTCCCAGATGAGATCACGGACATGATGAGGAGTCTCGAAATGGTCGAGAGGTAAATATTGATATATAGGACGATGATATTCGGACACCAGAAGTGTTTCGGGGATCACCGGGTACTTATCGGGTCACCGGAAGGGGTTCCGGGCACCCCCGGCAAAAGATATGGGCCTTATGGGAAAAGAGGGGAAACACACCAGCCACAAGGGGCTGGTGCGCCCCCCATATGGGCCGGCCTAGGAGGAGAAGGAAAGAGGGGAAGGGAAAGGAAAGAGTGGAATAGGATTCCCCCTTCCTTCCCTCTCCCCCCTCTTTCCTTCCCCCTCGGATAAATATGGCAGGGGGGCGCCCCTTGGGAGGACCCCAAGTAGGATTCGGCCTACTTGGGGTGCCTCCTGGCATCCTCCCCTCTCCCTCCCACCTATATATATGAGGAGGGGGGCGCCTAGGACATACCAGACAATTGCCTAGCCGTGTGCGGCGCCCCCCTCCACCGTTTACACCCCCGGTCATATTTTTGTAGTGCTTAGGCGAAGCCCTGCGGAGATCACTTCACCATCACCGTCACCATGCCATCGTGCTGACGGAACTCATCTACTACCTCAACGTCTTGCTGGATCAAGAAGGCGAGGGACGTCACCGAGCTAAACTTGTGCAAAACGTGGAGGTGCCGTGCGTTTGGTACTTGATCGGTTGAAGCGCGAAGAAGTTCGACTACATCAATCGCGTTGTGAAACGCTTCTGCTTACGGTCTACGAGGGTACGTAGACACACTCTCCCCCTCATTACTATGCATCTCCATGGATAGATCATTGCGTGTGCATAGAATTTTTTTTGTTTTCCATGCAACGTTTCCCAACGGTGGCATCCGTGCCAGGTCTATGCGTAGATGATATGCACGAGTAGAACACAAAGAGTTGTGGGCGGTGATAGTCATACTGCTTACCACCAACGTCTTATTTTGATTCGGCGGTATTGTGGGATGAAGCGGCCCGGACCAACCTTACATGTCCACGCACATGAGACCGGTTCCACCGACTGACATGCAACTAGTTTTGCATAAAGGTGGCTGGCGGGTGTCTGTTTCTCCTACTTTAGTTGAATCGAATTTGACTGCGGCCGGTCCTTGAAGAAGGTTAAAACAGCAAACTTGACGAAACACCGTTGTGGTTTTTGCCGTAGGTAAGAACGGTTCTTGCTGGAAACCCGTAGTAGCCACGTAAAACTTGCAACAACAAAGTAGAGGACGTCTAACTTCTTTTTGCAGGGTATATTGTGATGTGATATGGTCAAGACATGATGTGATATACGTTATTGTATGAGATGATCCTGTTTTGTAATATATATGGCAACCGGCAGGAGCCTTATGGTTGTCTCTTTATTGTATGAAATGCACACACCATGTAATTGCTTTACTTTATCAGTATGTGTTAGTGATATTTGTAGAAGCAATAGTTGGCGAGACGACCACGACGCAACGATGGAGATCAAGGTGTCGAGCCGGTGACGATGGAGATCATGACGATGCTTTGGAGATGGAGATCAAAAGCACGAGATGATGATGGCCATATCATGTCACATATTTTGATTGCATGTGATGTTTATCTTTTATGCATCTTATTTTGCTTAGTATGGCGGTAGCATTATAAGATGATCCCTTCACTAAATTTCAACGTAAAAGTGTTCTCCCTAAGTATGCACCGTTGCTATAGTTCGTCATGTTGAGACACCACGTGATGATCGGGTGTGATAGACTCTACGTTCACATACAACGGGTAAAAGACAGTTTTGCACATGCAGAATACTTGGGTTAAACTTGACGAGCCTAGCATGTACAGACATGGCCTCGGAACACTAGAGATCGAATGATCGAATGTGAATCATATAGTAGATATGATCAACATAGAGATGTTCACCATTGATGACTACCCCATCTCACGTGATGATTGGACATGGGTTAGTTGATTTTGATCACGTATCACTTAGACAACTTGAGGGATGTTGATTTAAGTGGGAGTTCATTAGCAATTTGATTAATTGAACTTAATTTATCATGAACTTAGTCTTGATAGTTTTTTGCATATCTATGTTGTAGATCAATAGCTCGCGTATAGCTCCCCTGTTTTATTTTTTGATATGTTCCTAGAGAAAACTAAGTTGAAAGATGATAGTAGCAATGATGCGGACTGGGTCCGTGATCTGAGGATTATCCTCATTGCTGCACAGAAGAATTATGTCCTTGATGCACCGCTAGGTGACAGACCTATTGCAGGAGCAGATGCAGATGTTATGAATGTTTGGCAAGCTCGATATGATGACTACTTGATAGTTTAGTGCGCCATACTTTACGTCTTAGAACCGGGACTTCAAAAACATTTTGAACGCTACGGAGCATATGAGATGTTCCAAGAGCTGAAATTGGTATTTCAGACTCATGCCCGTGTCGAGAGGTATGAGACCTCTGACAAGTACTTTGCCTACAAGATGGAGGAGAATAGCTCAGCCAGTGAGCATGTGCTCAGAATGTCTGTGTACTACAATCACTTGAATCAAGTGGGAGTTAATCTTCCAGATAAGATAGTGATTGACAGAGTTCTCTAGTCACTATCACCAAGCTACTAGAACTTCGTGATGAACTATAATATGCAAGGGATGATGAAAACGATTCCCGAGCTCTTCGCGATCCTGAAATCGGCGAAGGTAGAAATCAAGAAAGAGCATCAAGTGTTGATGGTTAACAAGACCACTAGTTTCAAGAAAAAGGGCAAAAGGGAAAGAAAGGGAACTTCAAGAAGAATGGCAAACAAGTTGCCGCTCCCATGAAGAAACCCAAATCTAGACCCAAGCCTGAAACTGAGTGCTTCTACTTCAAAGGAAATATTCACTAGAAGCGGAACTGCCCCAAATACTTGGCGGATAAGAAGGATGGCAAAGTGAACAAAGGTATATTTGATATACATGTTATTGATGTGTGCTTTACTAGTGTTCATAGTAGCCCCTGGGTATTTGATACCGGTTCTGTTGCTAAGATTAGTAACTCGAAACAGGAGTTGCAAAATGAACAGAGACTAGTTAATTGCGAGGTGATGATGTGTGTTGGAAGTGATTCCAAGGTTGATAAGATCACCATCGCACACTCCCTCTACCTTCGGGATTAGTGTTGGACCTAAATAAATGTTATTTGGTGTTTGCGTTGAGCATGAATATGATTGGATCATGTTTATTGCGATACGGTTATTCATTTAAGTCAGAGAATAATTGTTGTTCTGTTTACATGAATAAAACCTTCTATGGTCATACACCCAATGTAAATGGTTTATTGAATCTCGATCATAGTGATGCACATATTCATAATAATGATGCCAAAAGATGCAAAGTTGATAATGATAGTGCAACATATTTGTGGCATTGCCATTTAGGTCATATTGGTGTAAAGCGCATGAAGAAACTCCATGCAGATGGGCTTTTGGAATCACTTCGTTATGAATCATTTGATGCTTGCGAACCATGCCTTATGGGCAAGATGACTAAAACTCTGTTCTTCGGAACAATGGAGCGAGCTAATGACTTATTGGAAATAATACATACCGATGTATGTGGTCTGATGAGTGTTGAAGCACGCGGCGGGTATCATTATTTCTCACCTTCACTGATCATTTGAGTAGTTATGGGTATATCTACTTGATGAAACACAAGTCTGAAACATTTGAAAATTTCAAAGAATTTCAGAGTGAAGTTGAGAATCATCGTAACAAGAAGATAAAGTTTCTACAATCCGATCGCGGAGGCGAATATTTGAGTTACGAGTTTGGCCTTCATTTAAAACAATGTGGAATTGTTTCACAACTCACGCCACCTGGAACACCACAGCGTAATGGTGTGTCCAAATGTCATAACCGCATTTTATTAGATATAGGTGCGATCTATGATGTCTCTTACCGATTTACACTATCGTTTTGGGGTTATGCATTAGAGACAGCCGCATTCACGTTAAATAGGGCACCGTCTAAATCTGTTGAGACGACGCCGTATGAACTGTGGTTTGGCAAGAAACCTAAGCTGCCGTTTCTTAAAGTTTGGGGTTGTGACACTTATGTCAAAAGGCTTCAGCCTGATAAGCTCGAACCCAAATCGGAGAAGTGCGTCTTCATAGGATACCCTAAGGAAACAATTGGGTACACCTTCTACCACAGATCCGAAGGCAAGATCTTTGTTGCTAAGAATGGATTCTTTCTAGAGAAGGAGTTTCTCTCGAAAGAAGTGAGTGGGAGGAAAGTAGAACTTGATGAGGTAATTGTACCTTCTCTCGAATTGGAGAGTAGCACATCACAGAAAACTGTTTCAGTGATGCCTACACCAACTAGAGAGGATGCAAATGATGTTGATCATGAAACTTCAGATCAAGTTACTACTGAACTTCGTAGGTCAACCAAAGCACGATCCGCACCAGAGTGGTAAGGTAATCCTATTTTGGAAGTCATGTTACTAGACCAAGGCGAACCTAGGAACTATGAAGAAGCTATGATGAGCCCAGATTCCGATAAATGGCTTGAGGCCATGAAATTTGAGATAGGATCCATATATGAGAACAAAGTGTGGACTTTGGTGGACTTGCCTAATGATCGGCAAGCCATAGAGAATAAATGGATCTTCAAGAGGAAGACGGACGCTGATGGTAATGTTACTGTCTACAAAGCTCGACTTGTCGCGAAAGGTTTTTGACAAGTTCAAGGAGTTGACTATGATGAGACTTTCTCACCCGTAGCGATGCTTAAGTCCGTCTGAATCATGTTAGCAATTGCCGCATTTTATAATTATGAAATCTGGCAAATGGATGTCAAAACTGCATTCCTTAATGGATATCTTAAAGAAGAGTTGTATATGATGCAACCAGAAGGTTTTGTCGATCCTAAAGTTGCTAACAAAGTGTGCAAGCTCCAGCGATCCATCTATGGACTGGTGCAAGCATCTCGGAGTTGGAATATACGCTTTGATGAGGTGATCAAAGCATATGGTTTTATACAGACTTACGGTGAAGCCTGTATTTACAAGAAAGTGAGTGGGAGCTCTGTAGCATTTCTAATATTATATGTGGATGACATATTGATGATTGGAAATGATATAGAATTTCTGGATAGCATAAAAGGATACTTGAATAAGAATTTTTCAATGAAAGACCTCGGTGAAGCTATTTACGTATTAAGCATCAAGATCAATAGGGATAGATCGAGACGTTTAATAGGATTTTCACAAAGCACATACCTTGACAAAGTTTTTGAAGAAGTTCAAAATAGATCAGTCAAAGAAAGGGTTCTTGCCTGTGTTGCAAGGTGTGAAGTTGAGTAAGACTCAAAACCCAACCACGGCAGAAGATAGAGAGAGAATGAAAGTCATTCCCTATGCCTCAGCCATAGGTTCTATAAAGTATGCCATGCTGTGTACCAGACTTATTGTGTACCTTGCCATGAGTTTGGCAAGGGGGTACAATATTGATCCAGGAGTAGATCACTGGACAGCGGTCAAAATTATCCTTAGTTACCTGAGAGGACTAAGGAAATGTTTCTTGGTTATGGAGGTGATAAAGAGTTTGTCGTAAAGGGTTACATCGATGCAAGCTTTGACACCAATCCAGATGACTCTGAGTCTCAATCTGGATACATATTGAAAGTGGGAGCAATTAGCTAAGAGTAGCTCCATGCAGAGCATTGTAGACATAGAAATTTGCAAAATACATATGGATCTGAATGTGACAGACCCATTGACTAAACTTCTCCCACAAGCAAAACATGATCACTCCTTAGTACTCTTTGGGTGTTAATCACATGGCAATGTGAACTAGATTATTGACTCTAGTAAACTCTTTGGGTGTTGGTCACATGGCGATGTGAACTATGGGTGTAAATCACATGGCGATGTGAACTAGATTATTGACTCTAGTGTAAGTGGGAGACTGAAGGAAATATGCCCTAGAGGCAATAATAAAGTTGTTATTTTATATTATATTTCCTTATTCATGATAAAGGTTTATTATTCATGCTAGAATTGTATTGATCGGAAACTTAAATACATGTGTGAATACATAAACAAATACCGTGTCCCTAGTAAGCCTCTACTAGACTAGCTCGTTGATCAAAGATGGTTAAGGTTTCCTAACCATAGACATGTGTTGTCATTTCATAACGGGATCACATTATTAGGAGAATGATGTGATGGACAAGACCCATCCGTTAGCTTAGCATAACGATCGTTCAGTTTATTGCTATTGCTTTCTTCATGTCAAATACATATTCCTTCGACTATGAGATTATGCAACTCCCGGATACCGGAGGAATACCTTGTGTGCTATCAAACGTCACAACGTAACTGGGTGATCATAAAGATGCTCTACAGGTATCTCCGAAGGTGTTTGTTGAGTTGGCATAGATCGAGATTAGGATTTGTCACTCCGAGTATCGGAGAGGTATCTCTAGGCCCTCTCGGTAATACACATCATAAGCTTGCAAGCAAATGACTAAGGAGTTAGTCACGAGGTGATGTATTACGGAATGAGTAAAGAGATTTGCCGGTAATGAGATTGAACTAGGTATGAAGATACCGATGATCGAATCTCGGGCAAGTAACATACCGATGGACAAAGGGAATTACGTATGTTTGTCATAACGGTTCGACCGATAAAGATCTTCATAGAATATGTAGGAGCCAATATGGGCATCTAGGTTCCGCTATTGGTTATTGACCGGAGAGGTGTCTTGGTCATGCCTACATAGTTCTCGAACCCGTAGGGTCCGCACGCTTAACGTTCGATGACGATATAGTATTATATGAGTTATGTGATTTGGTGACCGAATGTTGTTCGGAGTCCCGGACGAGATCACGGACATGACAAGGAGTCTCAAAATGGTCGAGAGGTAAAGATTGATATATAGGACGATGGTATTCGGACACCGGAAGTGTTTCGGGGGTCACCGGGTACTTATCGGGTCACCGGAAGGGGTTCCGGGCACCCCCGGCAAAAGATATGGGCCTTATGGGCCAAGAGGGGAAACACACCAGCCACAAGGGGCTGGTGCGCCCCCATATGGGCCGGCCTAGGAGGAGAAGGAAAGAGGGGAAGGGAAAGGAAAGAGTGGAATAGGATTCCCCCTTCCTTCCCTCTCCCCCCCTCTTTCCCTCCCCCTCGGATAAATATGGCAAGGGGGGGGGGGGGGGGCGCCACTTGGGAGGACCCCAAGTAGGATTTAGCCTACTTGGGGCACCTTCTGGCAGCCTCCCATCTCCCTCCCACCTATATATATGAGGAGGGTGGGCGCCTAGCACATAGCAGACAATTGCCTAGCCGTGTGCGGCGCCCCCCTCCACCGTTTACACCCCCGGTCATATTTTCGTAGTGCTTAGGCGAAGCCCTACAAAGATCACTTCACCATCACCGTCACCACGCCGTCGTGCTGACGGAACTCATCTACTACCTCGATGTCTTGCTGGATCAAGAAGGCGAGGGACGTCACCGAGCTGAACGTGTGCAGAACGCGGAGGTGCCTTGCATTCGGTACTTGATCGGTTGAAGCATGAAGAAGTTCGACTATATCAACCGCGTTGTGAAATGCTTCCGCTTACGGTCTACGAGGGTACATAGACACACTCTCCCCCTTGTTGCTATGCATCTCCATGGATAGATCATTGCGTGTGCGTAGATTTTTTTTTGTTTTCCATGCAACGTTTCCCAACAATAACATGGCAGATAGTCCGGACAATCACATTTCTCCCCCACATATGGTCTAGATTTGGAGGATCCCGGACTGTCTAGATGGTTGAATTTCGAGGAGCCTACGCATGCCTATTTGATGTTTGAACACGCCAAGATGTATGAGGGAGAAATAAGCTTCGACCTTAGAGGCGACCTTAATTATTTGTTTGATTCATTTATATATGCATTATAGCCCGTAGCAATGCATGGGCGTTCCACTAGTATTAATAAAGAGCTTGATGATGTTACTAAGGAATTTTATGGTCTTAAATCTCAATTTGCTCATCTTGAAAATTTAGTAGGCCAAATTTCTAATAAACAAACTACTTTGGTAAATAAGATGGCCGCTAAACCAGAGTCTTTGAATAATGATGAAGATCTTAAAGTGATTGGTGTGAATCCTATTGAATCTTTGTTTTCTAATATAAATATTAATAAATATGGGACTGGAGATGAGTCAACTTTAGCTAGAAGGCATCCCAATGATTCAGAGTTTAAAGATCTTAATGCAAAAATTCATAAAAGTGGGATTGGAGAGGTCAAAACTTTAAGTAGTGATGAACCCACTCTTTTGGATTTCAAGGATTTTAATTATGATAATTGCTCTTTGATAGATTGTATTTCATTGTTGCAATCCATGTTGAATTCTCCTCATGCTTATAATTAAAATAAAGCTTTTTACTAAACATATCGTTGATGCTATGATGAAATATTTTGAAGAAAAACTTGAGCTGGAAGTTTCTATTCCTAGAAAGATTTATGATGAGTGGGAACCTATTATTAAGATTAAAATTAAAGATTATGAGTGACATGCTTTGTGTGATTTGGGTGCTAGCGTTTCCATGATTCCCAAAACTTTATGTGATGTGCTAGGTTTCCGTGAACTTGATGATTGTTCTTTAAATTTGCATCTAGCGGATTCCACTATTAAGAAACCTATGGAAGGATTAATGATGTTCTTATTGTTGCAAATAGGAATTATGTGCCCGTAGATTTTATTGTGCTTGATATAGATTGCAATCCTACATGTCCTATTATTCTTGGTAGACCTTTCCTTAGAACGATTGGTGCAATTATTGATATGAAAGAAGGAAACATTAGATTTCAATTTCCATTAAGGAAGGGCATGGAACACTTTCCAAGAAATAAAATTAAGTTGCCATATGAATCTATTATGAGGGCTACTTATGGTTTGCATACCAAAGATGACAATACCTAGATCTATGTTTTATGCCTAGCTATGGGCGTTAAACAATAGCGCTTGTTGGGAGGCAACCCAATTTTATTTTTATGTTTTTTTATTTTGGTTCTGTTTTTCAATAAATACACATTATTACCTCTGTAGTAATTGTGTTTTGTGATTTAACTAGTGTTTGAGCCAAGTAAGACCTTTGGGATGGTCTATGGTGATAGTTGATTTGATTTTACTGAAAACAGAAACTTTTGCGCTCATTGCCAAAAATTCAGTAAATCACAGAAACATGATTTTGATCTGAATTTTTTACACAAGATTGATATACAAATTTCCCACGTTTTCCTAATTTTTCAGAAATTTTGGAGTTACAAAAGTATACGAAATTTTCAGATTACTACAGACTGTTCTGTTTTTGACAGATTCTGTTTTCTATGTGTTGTTTGCTTATTTTGATGAATCTATGGGTAGTATCGGGGGGGGGGGGCCCAGGAACCATGGAGAAGTTGGAATACAGTAGATATTACACCAATATAAATAAAGAATGAGTTCACAACAATACCTGAAGTGGTGATTTATTTTATTATACTAACATATCTTATTGAGTTTTTCTGTTGAGTTTTGTGTTGTGAAGTTTTCAAGTTTTGAGTAAGATTTGATGGACAACGGAATAAGGAGTGGCAAGAGCCTAATCTTGGGGATGCCCAAGGCACCCCAAGGTAATATTCAAGGGCAACCAAGCATCTAAGCTTGGGGATGCCCCGGATGGCATCCCCTCTTTTGTCTTCGTCCATCGGTAAATTTACTTGAGGCTATATTTTTATTCACCACATGATATGTGTTTTGCTTGGAGAGTCTTGTATGATACGATCTTTGCTTTTTAGTTTGCCATAATCATCCTTGCTGTACACATCTTTTGAGAGGGACACGCATGAGTCATGAACTTATTAAAATACTCTATGTGCTTCACTTATATCTTTTGAGCTAGGCAGTTTGCTCTAGTGCTTCACTTATATCTTTTTAGAACACGATGGTGGCTTTATTTTATAGAAATTGTTGGACTCTTATGCTTCACTTATATTATTTTGAGAGTCTCTAAACAGCATGTTAATTTGCTTAGGTTATGAATTTAGTCCTAAAATGATGGGCATCCAAGAGGGATATAATAAAAACTTTCATATAAAGAGCGTTGAATACTATGAGAAGTTTGATTCCTTGCATTTGTTTTGAGATATAAAGATGGTGATATTAGAGTCATGCTAGTGAGTAATTGTGGATTGGTAGAAATACTTGTGTTAAAGTTTGTGATTCCCGTAGCATGCACGTATGGTGAACTGTTATGTGATGAAGTCGGAGCATGATTTTTTTTGTCTTCCTTATGAGTGGCGGTCGGGGACGAGCGATGGTATTTTCCTACCAATCTATCCCCCTAGGAGCATGCGTGTAGTACTTTTTTTGATAGCTAATAAATTTTTGCAATAAGTATGTGAGTTCTTTATGACTAATGTTGAGTCCATGGATTATACGCACTCTCACCCTTCCACCATTGCTAGCCTCTCTAGTAGCGCGCAATTCTCGCCGGTACGTTAAACCCACCATATACCCTTCCTCAAAACAGCCACCATACCTACCTGTTATGGCATTTCCATAGCCATTCCGAGATATATTGCCATGCAACTTCCACCGTTCCGTTTTATTATGACACGCACCATCATTGTCATATTGCTTTGCATGATCATGTAGTTGGCATAGTATTTGTGGCAAGGCCACCGTTCATATTTTTTTTATATACATGTCACCACTACAAAAAAACCACTTCTGTGATGATACGTGTTTGTCACAGTAGGTAACGTTTTCTGTCATGCATGTACATCCATGACGATTTTATGACATAATCAAGATAGTTATACCTGTACTGTCGTAGAAGTGTTCCATGACAATACCAAAATTATCATCACGGAAGTGTCCACTTCCATGACGATAAAAGGCGCGTCATGGAAGTTCTTTCGTCAAAGGTAATCGACATGTGGCATCCACCGTAACGGGTCGCCGTTAAGCTATCGGGTTCCGGTTTGGATCCGATAACCCGTTAACAGCCCGGACCAATGGGGATTTTCCACGTGTAAAATTCTCAATGGCCAGAGGAACCACGTGTCGGCTCAGCGTTGCGACAGATGTCATCCACTCATTGGACGAGAGACGCCTATGATACGTCGACATGTGGCACGGCCCAACAGAGGCCCATTCAGGTGAAAAGGCCGGCCCGTTTGACTTGGTCAAAATGTAGCGGGCCGGCCCATGGAAAGCCTGTTAAGGGCCTGTTCGCATATGGCCCATTTACAGCCCGCTGACTCATGACCCGTTATGGCCTATCCGAATTGGGCCCAGTAGCGTCATCTGGGCCGTCCAATATGATTCCAGCCCGTTGTAACTTTCGGCCCATGTATGGCCCATGACGTCTTTCAGCCCATACGAGGCCCTTTGTAACTCTGGGCCCATTAAAGGCCCGTGGTGAAACTGGCCCATAATGAATAGTGTATCGCTTTACACCCATTAGCGGCCCATTATTCTGTTGGGCCATTTCTAGCCCGTGTTACCTTTCGGCCTTCTAAGGGCCCATTTATTCTTGGGCTCATTTCCAGCATTTGGTTACTTACGGTCCGTTACTGGCCTGTTCTGCTTGTGGGCCAAATTCAGCCCGTGGTTACAGTCAGCCCGTTTGTGGCCCGTTAACCCGTTGGGCTGTTTTCATAGCGCATCAAATATGACCCATTAATGACCCATGATGCCTGTCGATAGAATTAAGCCCGTTATACATTTCAGCCTATTAACGGCCCATTATGGTCGGGCCATAAACAAACGATTTCCACTCTAGCCCGTTTACGGCCCATTTTGTGGACCGTTATTTGACCATGAATAGTACGACCCATGTTTGGCCAATCGATCATACGGCCCGTAGAAGGGCCATTGACTATATGGCCCATAGAAGGCCCATGGATCCTACGGCCCGCAGGAGGCCCATGATCACTATAGCAGGTAGCAGGACCATGGTTACAACGGTCCGTATGTTGCCCATGGTTATTGTGGCCTACTTATAAAAAATAGGTTATTGTGGCCACTAGAAAAACGCGGAAAAAGAACTGCAGTGACTACAAGCAAACAACTAAACAAGACAATAAGGGAATAAATAAGCAAGCAACTAATGCTAGGCTATTACAGCTATTACACATATTACATCCACTAGGCATCAAAGTTCGCCACCAGTGCAAATATAGGGAACAAAGCAACATATTACATACACTAGCCATCTAAATTGGCCACCAGTGCAAATAAATGCGGCACCAAAACAAGTCCATAACTGAAACAACTTCAGAAGAGCTCAAGAAACGTTATCCTGGGTATCCACCATGCTGGCAATAAGCTTAGCAAGCTTATTAGCTTTCTCCTGTTTGGCGCTAAAATCCTCCAACGCTTGCTGTTGCACCAGAAAGTATGCATCTAAATTCTCAAGTGACTTCCGCAGTCCTTCGGCTTCTTGTCGCAGCACAGTTGATCGATGTCTTTCAGCTTGTAGTTGAGACTCAAGAAACCGAACAGATTGAGACAGTGAGTTTGAAGAGGTTGTGCCAGTGGTAGTGGCCAGTAACTCGAACACTACACCAAGACAGGACTTTGGGGTTGTCTCACTGTCTTCAAGATAGTTTTCCTTAGCTGTTTTATCAGCTTTGTTGGAGACCAACAAGGATGTCTCACTATCCTGAACCTTATCTGCATTACTTCCTTTACCATTGCTTAATAAGGTACTCTTCCCCAATATTCTATCAGCATTCTAAAAGAAGAAACAAGCAGACACATAACAGGTTTAGCATGTAGTATATGAAACTCATTTCAGTGAACCAGTTCAGTAGTAAGGTGGACATGATTAAACTACCAAGTCTTCTATTGCCAAGTAGTACATAATAAAAGCATCAAACAAACATATATCTGTGTCCTATGGTCAGTGCATTGTCTTGCCAAATCAAAATAGAGACACGGTTCAAATCATATCAGTTCAAGACAAAGCAGCATTGAAAGAACACAAGTGTGGGAAACTACATGGCACAACAATATTTTAGATGGGTTCCACGGGTATACATGTACAACAACACTATTGGCTCTGTTGTGATGCTAGTAATGTGCATGATATGAGAAGTCAACTATATACACAACTGAAATTGAAATCAATAGAGCAATTTAGAAGAGCAAACTTGTTAAAGAAACATGCTTAAACATACTTGTTGGGCCATTGGAGTTTTGATTGGATCCTTCAATTTAAAAATAAGTTTGTATGAGTAAACACAGAGCAAATCAGTATACACCACAACAATGGAATCTTAAATGAGAACAGTTGTTCTTTAGCTTTAAGCACTTGTTCTACACGAACATAGTACAGTAAAACGCAGGCATATAGTACTTAAAAATATAAAATGAGCTCATAGACCTTACCACATTCTTGGTTCGGGACCAGTACAGAACAAGGCGTTCCCAGTCATCATCCCGTAAATGTGTCTCGGGAGAACATAAGGGAATTTGGTGAGTTTCTTTGCCAGTGAAGTAGGTTTTCTTCAGGTAATTCCGATACTGCCACCAAGCATTCTTAAAGATAGCAGAGGTATTAGCATAGGTTACCTCATCCCGAGTTTCCAAATCGGTCCTTCTCTATAGAGAAAAATGGGAACATTTGCTGTATTATAACCAGCATGGAGGTAGAATGTATGGGACAAAGCAAAGTAATTGCCATGAATAACATTACTTGCACATAACTCCTGGACGAACACCTGCAACTGGCATTTTCCTTCATCTTCAGTATAATATTTCCATGATGGGAAGATACGCACTTAGGATTTAACAACATCAAATGCGATAGATGCTAAACTACGAATGGCTGGTTGTGCTTCGTCCACAGGAATAGGTGTACTAACTGGTGGAGTTGGGGTTCGCCGTGGTAGTACTGGCGCTTTGGGCACTGGAGCTGCCTTACTAACTGCTCTTGTTTGGGAGCTCTGTGGTGGAGATGGTGCTGTGTCAACTGGAACTGCGTTACTATCTGCTGGGGTTGGGGTTAGATTGGGTGAAGCTGGTTCTCTGTCCATCGCACCAGGGGTACCATCTGCGAGAGTCTAGGTTATGTGTGGTAGGGCTGGTTCTCGTGCATGTACAACCGACGTGCTATCTCCACCAAGAGGTAGCACTGTTTTATTTGAAGACCGTGTTTTTTACTCCGCTAGATACTGCCATCACCCGCTCCAATTCAAATGGCTATCTAAACTGGATAGCATAGCATGACATAATTCAAAGATATGATGACTAACTAAACATGATGGCATGAGATAATTATATGATGTCTTTAGTAAACATGTTCGCATGACATAATTCACATACATGTTATCTAAGTAATCAGGATCGCATGATATAATTCACATATGTGATTTATATACTAAGCAGAGGGCATTCACATATATGATGTCTGAACTAAGAACATGGTGTTGAATATTGTGTATATGATGTCTAAACTATGCAATGCAAGACACCATATGCATGATATGAGCAGTATAACCGTGCCAAGTTAGAGCATACACCTTGGTGGGGGATTAGGACTGGTCATCTGTCTCTGAATCCATCTCTGAGGAGCTATCGGGGGCCCAGCAAGAGATCTGCTTCGACAGGTAGCACATTCTGCTCTGAAGACCTTGTTTTCACTCCAGATTTTTCCATCACCCACTCAAATGGCTGATTCACAGGAAGAGTAGTTGAATGTACAAACATTGTCGACAAATGGAAATGTGATGAAGAAAAAGATTGGCAAGATATCATTCAAATATATGATGCCTGGTTAAACAGGATGGCATTGCATATTTCACATATATTATGGCTGGCTAAAAGAGATGAGATTGCATAATTCACATATATGACATAGAAACTAAACATGTGGCATTTTAGAACATGTCTAAACTAAGCAGATGACATATATGATGTTGAAAGTAGGCACTGCAAGGCAACATATGCATGATATGACCAGCATCATCATGCCAAGTTAGAGCAAACACCTCGGGGGTAAATAGGAGTGGTCAGCTCCATCTGAATCCGCCTCAGAACATATATCTTCCTCTGAATTACAATCTGGAGGGGGGTGGGTTTGCCATTGCACCCACCATGGAGCGATGTCTGCATGACATTGTATTGCCGTGCAAAACTATTCTCTTTTTCTCTACATGTTCAGCATGACTGTGTACAATATCTGACATGCATTCAAAAAAAATATAGTGAGATTATGTAAGGAGAGGATGCAGAAATCTAGAGTGATGGTAACAACCAGTGGATAGATCCAAAAATAATGATAGCAGGCTGATGATAGCTTTAATTTAATAAAAAGACATATGATGATTGCTTTACTATTTGTTTCCCACCCAAGATGAACAACATAGGCATACCCTAGGTGAACAAGATAATAGACATAGATACTATTCATTGCTGCCTCGATATGTGCCCCACAAGCATTTTAAAACTCAAGTTTGAACATTAATTTGGACCTGACTTGGAGTCTAAGAGGTGAACAGGATGATAAAGTAGCAGGTAATATTAAGCAATGCATAACATAAGCAGAAACAAAAGAGTGCGACCTCTATTGTGGACCCATGTACTCCTTAGGTTCATCTGCTGAGTCGATGATGGTGATGCAGTTGCGGTGGGTGCTGGCGGCAGGGAAGGAGATCTGATGCGGCGGAAGACGGTCAGGAGTCGTGATGTCTGGTATGGTGGATGCTTCTGTTGATAGAGCAGCTCAGGTGAGGTGGACGACGTCACGGAAGGAGCAGGACAAACCACACAAAGTTTTCTTTGACACCTATCTTTAACTGAAGTGATTCTGTAAGGGCTCCTTTGGCTTACAGGATTCTAAAAACGCAGGGATAGGAAAAACACCCGAATAGGATAGGAATGCACATGGGAAACAGAGCATTTGTAAACACAGGATTTCTGTCAACTTGGGTGTTTGGTTCACAGGAATTGGAAGAGCAGAGGAATGCAAAGAAACATGGCCAAATAAAGTGAAACCATATGAAAGTGCGTACAGTTAGAATGTTATTCTGCCACTAATGTACTTAGTCTTGTTTTCATGCATAGGATTCTGAAAAGTAGGTCCAGATGGATATTTTGCTCCATTCCTTTCAACGAAATGCATGAATAATTGAATAGTAGAGTACCATAGGAAAATTTCCTATTGCTATGTTTTTCCTTCACTTTTTCCTTTGAACCAAAATAGCCCTAATGGATCGACATGAATGTAGAGTAATAAGTGATGCAACAAGTGTACAACCTCTTTGGGGTAGCCGTGTCGACCTCAGCATCATTGGGTTGGTCGCTGAAGAAGTTGCGGCCGAGATGGCTGTCGGAGGTGTGGAGGAAGATTTGAGGCGTTTGTAGATGGCGTCCAGGGTACTGCTCTGTTGTGATGGATGGTTCCATCGTTGGAGCAGCTCCGGCGAGCCATAAGACGTCGAGGCTGAAGCTGTACAAGACAGACATCGGTAATCTCAAGTGGGATTCTAATAGCATCTCCAATAGATGATGTAAAATACATTACCAAAAAGTGAATGTCGTTCTTCGTACTAAAAAACACACACACAAAAAACTTACACGACGGCCGACCGTCCTGGCTGGTGGCGGTGGGAGGGGCACCGGCGGCGTATAGACGGCGACGGGTCAGGGCAGGCAGGCCAGCGCGGGCGCACCAGCGCCGTTTGGACGGTGGGGCGACGGGCGGCGTACGTCGGCAGTATGTTCAGATCGCGGCGGCGGCGAGATGGGGTGAAGGAAAGTTAAAAAAAGATAGAAGAGAAATAGAGTTGCATGCACGTCGGCTAAGGACGTCGCCCGAGCGCAGATTGCGGCGGCATTTTTAGTGGGACGGGCCCGTGCACGCATGCGCGTCGGTTAGCGAGACGGCCGGTGTTTTCATTATATCTTATTTAGTCCCACCTCGCGTCGGCGGTAGAGGGTTTACCTCCTTATATACATTTGTCTGGTATATTTTCTAAGCATTGGTGTTCATTGCGCTTTAGTTGGAGGATACGCAGGGTCAATAGGAATCTTCGCCGGTTCCGAACTAGTGAAGGTTCCTACTGACAGTGCATATTCTTCAAAAAAAGAGCAATGATGACTATGTATTTTTGCAAAAGGCACCATTCGGGTCTGCAGGAGGATCTAAGCCCGAGCACTTTTTTTAACTTAATCGAACGGGCTCATTTTCTTTCCACGGGCTACAATGACCATGGCAAGCACGCACGCCAATTTTTTTTGCGGTTCGACACTGTATGGATTTTCTACAATTTTCCGGGCCGAAAAACCCTAAAATAGTGCCTGGACGTGACGCAACGTGCGTTCGTTGTCGGATTTCGTTCATTTTTGGCATGGGGTACCCCGGTGGGGCCCCACACGCCTTGCCAAAAGTTGGGTACATTCCGTGATTGCGCTCAGGTACATCATGTGGAAGGGGGTGGTTTCGGTACGGTTGGAATGGACCCTCGGGTGTATGTCTCTCCTTCGCATCTGCCAAACAGGCTCACTTTTTTTCACGGACTACAATGACCATGGCAAGCACGCACGCCAAATTTTTTCGCGTTTCGACACTGTATGGATTTTCTACAATTTTTCGGGCCGAAAAACACTAAAATAGTGCCCGGACGTGGCGCAACATGCGTTCGTTGTCGGATTTCGTTCATTTTTGGCGTGGGGTACCCGGGTGGGGCCCCATACGCCCTGCCAAAAGTTGGGTACATTCCGTGATTGCGCTCAGGTACATCATGTGGAAGGCGGTGGTTTCGGTATGGGCGGAATGGACCCTCGGGTGTATGTCTGTCCTTCGCATCCGCCAAACGGGCTCACTTTTTTTTCACGGGCTACAATGACCATGCCAAGCACGCACGCCAAAAAATTTCGCATTTCGACACTGTATGGATTTTCTATGATTTGTCGGGCCGAAAAACCCTAAAATAGTGCCCGGACGTGACGCAATGTGCGTTCGTTCGTTGTCGGATTTCGTTCATTTTTGGCGCGGGGTACCCGGGTGGGGCCACATGCCCTGCCAAAAGTTGGGTACATTCCATGAAAGCGCTCAGCTACTTCATGTAAAAGGGGGTGGTTTCGGTACGGTTGGAATGGACCCTCGGGTGTATGTCTCTCCTTCGCATCCGCCAAACGGGCTCACTTTTTTTTCACGGGCTACAATGACCATGGCAAGCACACACGCCAAAACATTTCGCGTTTCGACACTGTATGGATTTTCTATGATTTTTCGGGCCGAAAAACCCTAAAATAGTGCCCGGACGTGACGCAACGTGCGTTCGTTGTCGGATTTCGTTCATTTTTGGCGTGGGGTACCCGCGTGGGGCCCCACACGCCCTGCCAGAAGTTGGGTACTGTAACATCCCCAGCATCACACTACAGTAATCTCCCCCTAATGAAGGTCATGTCATCATGCCAAAATGCCACTTGTCCAAAATCTGCTTCAAATTCAAATTCAAATTCAAATTGCATGTCAAATATTTGTTTCTTCTGTCATGCAAATAAAATAGTTTATCCTATGGCAAATAATCCCTAGATAATTGTCCTGTTGAAACCAACATTTTTGAAATTCCAAAATTGCCCCTGGGAATTTATTATCTGGTCCAGCAGTATTTAAGATGGCCTTTTCATTTTCTAAAAATGCTTGGACAACTCCTGATGGCCTCAAACTTTTTGTGGCAGTGCAGAATATTCCATTATATCTCTGTGGCCAAGTTTCACATTTATAAAAAATCATTTGGCAGCTCATTTTAATCCTAATAATCCTCTGAAAAAGAAAACAGAAAAAGAATTGAAAGAAAAGAAGAAAAACTCCTGTGCACTGGGCCTTAGTGCACAGTGATAGGCCCAGTCGGCCCAGCCTGCCCCGCTGCACAGTCGCGGTCCTCCTCGCCTCCATGTCGGCGCGCCCGTGGCTGCGCGTGCGCTCGCCGGTGAGACGGCGACATGGCGACGCCCACTGCTACTTCTTGAGCTTGCGTTGGTTTTTCCCTTGAAGAGGAAAGGATGATGCAGCAAAGTAGAGATAAGTATTTCCCTCAGTTTGAGAACCAAGGTATCAATCCAGTAGGAGACAACGCACAAATCACCGAATACCTGCACAAACAATCAAACAACTTGCACCCAACGCGATAAAGGGGTTGTCAATCCCTTCACGGTTACTTGCAAAAGTGAGATCTGATAGAGATAGATAAACGATAAAGTAAATATTTTTGGTATTTTTGGTTTATAGATTGGAAATTAAAAGATTGCAAAATAGTAGATCGGAACTAATATGATGAAAAATAGAAACTTATATGATGGAAAATAGACCCGGGGGCCATAGGTTTCACTAGAGGCTTCTCTCAAGATAGCAAATAATACGGTGGGTGAACAAATTACTGCAGAGCAATTGATAGAAATGCGCAAAGTTATGACGATATCTAAGGCAATGATCATGAATATAGGCATCACGTCTGTGTCAAGTAGACCGAAACGATTTTGCATCTACTACTATTACTCCACACATCGACCGCTATCCAGCATGCATCTAGAGTATTAAGTTCATAAAGAACGGAGTAACGCATTAAGTAAGGTGACATGATGTAGAGGAATTAACTCAAGCAATATGATGAAAACCCCATCTTTTTATCCTCGATGGCAACAATACAATACGTGCCTTGCTGCCCCTACTGTCACTGGGAAAGGACACCGCAAGATTGAACCCAAAGCTTAGCACTTCTCCCATTGCAAGAAAAACCAATCTAGTTGGCCAAACCAAACCGATAATTCGAAGAGAATTACAAAGATATAAAATCATGCATAAAAGAATTCAGAGAAGATTCAATTAATATTCGTAGATAAGCTGATCATAAATCCACAATTCATCGGATCTCGGCAAACACATCGCAAAAAAGTATTACATCGAATAGATCTCCAAGAACATCGAGGAGAACATTGTATTGAGAATCAAAGAGAGAGAAGAAGCCATCTAGCTACTAGCTATGGACCCGTAGGTCTGTGGTAAAGTACTCACGCTTCATCGGAAGGGCAATAGAGTTGATGTAGAAGCCCTCCGTGATCGAATCTCTCTCCGGTAGGGTGCCGGAAAAGGTCCCTAGATGGGATCTCACGGGTACAGAAGGTTGCGGCGGTGGAAAAGTGTTTTCGTGGATGCCTTTGGTGGTTTGGGGATATTTGGGAATATATAGGCGAAAGAATTAGGTCAGGAGGGTCACGGGGGGCCCACAAGGGTGGGGGGCGCCCTACCCCCCTGGGTACGCCCTCCGTCCTTGTGGCCACCTCGTGGCTCCTCCAACTTCATCTCCAAGTCTCGTGGTTGTCTTCTGGTCCAAGAAAAATCATCGCGAAGGTTTTATTCCGTTTGGACTCCGTTTGGTATTCCTTTTCTGCGAAACTCAAAAACAAGGAAAAAACAGGAACTGGCACTGGGCTCTAGATTAATAGGTTAGTCCCAAAAATAATATAAAATAGCATATTAATGCATATAAAACATCCAAAATAGATAATATAATAGCATGGAACAATAAAAAACTATAGATACGATGGAGACGTATCAAGCATCCCCAAGCTTAATTCCTGCTCGTCCTCGAGTAGGTAAATTAGAAAAACAGAATTTTTGATGTGGAATGCTACCTAACATATTTATCCATGTAATTTTCTTTATTGTGGCATGAATGTTCAGATCCATAAGATTCAAAACAAAATTTTAATATTGACATAAAAACAATAATACTTCAAGCATACTAACAAGGCAATTATGTCTTCTCAAAATAACATGGCCAAAGAAAGCTTATCCCTACAAAATCGTATAGTCTGGCTATGCTCCATCTTCATCACACAAAATATTCAAATCATGCACAACCCCGATGACAAGCCAAGAAATTGTTTCATACTTTTAATGTTCTCAAACTTTTTCAACTTTCACGGAATACATGAGCGTGAGCCATGGACATAGCACTATAGGTGGAATAGAATACGGTGGTTGTGGAGAAGACAAAAAAGGGAGATAGTCTCACATCAACTAGGCGTATCAATGGGCTATGGTGATGCCCATCAATAGATATCAATGTGAGTGAGTAGGGATTGCCATGCAACGGATGCACTAGAGCTATTAGTTTATGAAAGCTCAAAAAGAAAACTAAGTGGGTGTGCATCGAACTCGCTTGCTCACGAAGACCTAGGGAAATTTGAGGAAGCCCATCATTGGAATATACAAGCCAAGTTCTATAATGAAAAATCCCCACTAGTATATGAAAGTGACAACATAGGAGACTCTCTATCATGAAGATCATGGTGTTACTTTGAAGCACAAGTGTGGTAAAAGGATAGTAACATTGCTCCTTCTCTCTTTTCTCTCTTTTTTTTTGTTGGGCCTTCTCTCATTTTTGTGGCCTCTTTTTTTCGTCCGGAGTCTCATCCCGACGTGTGGGGGAATCATAGTCTCCATCATCCTTTCCTCACATGGGACAATGTTCTAATAATGAAGATCATCACACTTTTATTTACTTACAACTCAAGAATTTCAACTCGATACTTAAAACAAAATATGACTCTATATGAATGCCTCCGGCGGTGTACCGGGATGTGCAATGAATCAAGAGTGACATGTATGAAAGAATTATGAACGGTGGCTTTGCCACAAATACGATGTCAACTACATGATCATGCAAAGCAATGTGACAATGATGATGCGTGACATAATAAACGGAACGGTGGAAAGTTGCATGGCAATATATCTCGGAATGGCTATGGAAATGCCATAATAGGTAGGTATGGTGGCTGTTTTTAGGAAGGTATATGGTGGGTGTATGGTACCGGCGAAAGTTGCGTGGTACTAGAGAGGCTAGCAATGGTGGAAAGGTGAGAGTGCGTATAATCCATGGACTCAACATTAGTCATAAAGAACTCACATACTTATTGCAAAAGTCTATTAGTTATTGAAACGAAGTACTACGCGCATGCTCCTAGGGGGGATAGATTGGTAGGAAAAGACCATCGCTCATCCCCGACCTCCACTCATAAGGAAGACAATCAAT
This sequence comes from Thinopyrum elongatum, assembly GCA_011799875.1. Lineage (NCBI taxonomy): Eukaryota > Viridiplantae > Streptophyta > Magnoliopsida > Poales > Poaceae > Thinopyrum > Thinopyrum elongatum. Next base: position 135,384,969 of record CM022298.1, read on the forward strand.
AAATAAATCATGCTCCAACTTTGTTACATAACGGTTCACCATACGTGCATGCTACGGGAATCACAAACCTTAACACAAGTATTTCTCCAATTCACAATTACTCACTAGCATGACTCTAATATCACCATCTTTATATCTCAAAACAATCATAAGGAATCAAACTTCTCATAGTATTCAATGCACTTTATATGAAAGTTTTTATTATACCCCTCTTGAATGTCTATCATATTAGAACTAAATTTATAACCAAAGCAAATTACCATGCTGTTTAGAGACTCTCAAAATAATATAAGTGAAGCATGAGAGTTCAATAATTTCTATAAAATAAAGCCACCGCTGTGCTCTAAAACGATACAAGTGAAGCACTAGAGCAAAATTGCCTAGCTCAAAAGATATAAGTGAAGCACATAGAGTATTCTAATAAATCACAATTCATGCGTGTACCTCTCAAAAGGTGTGTACAGCAAGGATGTTTGTGGCAAACTAAAAAGTAAATACTCATATCATACAAGACGCTCCAAGCAAAACACATATCATGTGGTGAATAAAAATATAGCCTCAAGTAAAGTTACCGATAGACGAAGACGAAAGAGGGGATGCCTTCCGGGGCATCCCCAAGCTTAGGCTCTTGGTTGTCCTTGAATATTACCTTGGGGTGCCTTGGGCATCCCCAAGCTTAGGCTTTTGCCACTCCTTATTCCATAGTCCATCAAATCCTTACCCAAAACTTGAAAACTTCACAACACAAAACTCAACAGAAAATCTCATAAGCTCCGTTAGTATAAGAAAATAAATCACCACTTTTGGTACTGTTGTGAACTCATTCTCTATTTATATTGGTGTAATATCTACTGTATTCCAACTTTTCCATGGTTCATACCCCCCAATACTACCCATAGATTCATCAAAATAAGCAAACAACACATAGAAAATAGAATCTGCCAAAAACAGAACAGTCTGCGAAGATCTGAAATTTTTCTAATACTTATGTAACTCCAAAAATTCTGAAACAATATGAAACCAGAGGCAATTTGTATATAAATCTTGTGTAAAAAATTCAAGGTTTTTCCACGGTCCAGTGAATTGAAACAATTCTGTGACTGGACACAAAAGTTTCTGTTTTTCAGCAAGATCAAATCAACTATCACCATAAGCCATCCCAAAGGTCTTACTTGGCACAAACACTAATTAAAACACAAAACCACATCTAACCCGAGGCTAGATGAATTATTTATTGAAAAACAGCAAGGAAAAATATTGGTTTGTCTCCCAACAAGCGCTTTTCTTTAAAGCCTTTTTAGCTAGGCATTGAGATTTCGATGATGCTCACATGAAAGACAAGAATTGAAGCACAAAGAGAGCATCATAAAGCATGTGAAAAACGAGTTTAAGTCTAACATACTTCCTATGCATAGGCATTTTATAAGAAAACAAATTATCAAGACAAGAAAAACCTAGCATATGCAAGGAAGGAGAATAAAACATAGACAATCTCAACATGAAGAGAGGTAATTTAGCAACATAAAAATTTCTATGACCATATTTTCCTCTCTCATAATAATTACATGTGGGATCATATTCAAATTCAATAATATAGGTATCACATAAAATATTCTCTACATGATCCACATGCATGCAAAGTTGATACTCTTCCAAAATAGTGGGATTATCATAAAATAAAGTCATGACCTCTCCAAACCCACTTTTATCAAAAATTTCATAAGATTGATCATTCTCCAAATGTGTGGGATCTAGAGTTGACACTCTTCCAAACCCACTTTCAATATTATTGCAAACATTATTATCGATCTTATATTCATCATGGGGCTTAAATAAATTTTCAAGATCATAAGAAGAATCACCCCAATCATGATCATTGCAACAAGTAGTGGACATAGCAAAACTAGCATCCCCAAGCTTAGGGTTTTGCATATCATCAACACAATTGACATTAATAGAATTTATAATAACATCATTGCAATCATGCTTTTCATTCAAGGAGCTATCGTGAATCACTTTATAATTTTCTTCTTTCAACACTTCATCGCAATTTTCAGATTCATGAATTTCAAGCAAAACCTCATAAAGATAATCTAGTGCACTCAACTCACTAGCAATAGGTTCATCATAATTGGATCTGTTAAAAAGATTAGCAAGTGGATGAGGATCCATAAACCTTTGTTTCTGTTTTTCAATAAACACACAATTTTACCAAGCGAACAAGCAAACAAACCAAGTAAGACATAAGGGCAAACGAAAAGAAGGCAAATAAAAAGGCAAACGAAAAGACAAACGGAAGAAGGGCAAAGAAAAGGCAATTCTTTTCGATAATCGTTTTAGAAGTGGGGGAGAGGAAAATGAGAGGCAAATGGCAAATAAGGTAATGCAAGAGATGAGATTTTATGATGGGTACTTGGTATGTCTTGACTTGGCATAGATCTCCCCGGCAACGGCGCCAGAAATTATTCCTGCTACTTCTTGAGCTTGCGTTGGTTTTTCCCTTGAAGAGGAAAGGGTGATGCAGCAAAGTAGAGATAAGTATTTCCCTCAGTTTGAGAACCAAGGTATCAATCCAGTAGGAGACAACGCACAAATCACCGAATACCTGCACAAACAATCAAACAACTTGCACCCAAAGCGATAAAGGGGTTGTTAATCCCTTCACGGTTACTTGCAAAAGTGAGACCTGATAGAGATAGATAAACGATAAAGTGAATATTTTTGGTTTATAGATCGGAAAGTAAAAGATTGCAAAATAGTAGATCGGAACTAATATGATGGAAAATAGACCCGGGGGCCATAGGTTTCACTAGAGGCTTCTCTCAAGATAGCAAATAATACGGTGGGTGAACAAATTACTGCCGAGCAATTGATAGAAAAGCGCAAAGTTATGACGATATCTAAGGCAATGATCATGAATATAGGCATCACGTCTATGTCAAGTAGACCGAAACGATTCTGCATCTTCTACTATTACTCCACACATCGACCGCTATCCAGCATGCATCTAGAGTATTAAGTTCATAAAGAACGGAGTAACGCATTAAGTAAGATGACATGATGTAGAGGAATTAACTCAAGCAATATGATGAAAACCCCATATTTTGATCCTCGATGGCAACAATACAATATGTGCCTTGCTACCCCTACTGTCATTGGGAAAGGACACCGCAAGATTGAACCCAAAGCTAAGCACTTCTCCCATTGCAAGAAAAACCAATCTAGTTGGCCAAACCAAACCGATAATTCGAAGAGAATTACAAAGATATCAAATCATGCATAAAAGAATTCAGAGAAGATTCAAATAATATTCATAGATAAGCTGATCATAAATCCACAATTCATTGGATCTCGGCAAACACACCGCAAAAAAGTATTACATCGAATAGATCTCCAAGAACATCGAGGAGAACATGGTATTGAGAATCAAAGAGAGAGAAGAAGCCATCTAGCTACTAGCTATGAACCCGTAGGTCTGTGGTAAACTACTCACGCTTCATCGAAAGGGCAATAGAGTTGATGTAGAAGCCTTCGTGATCGAATCCCCCTCCGGCAGGGTGCCGGAAAAGGTACCTAGATGGGTTCTCACGGGTACAGAAGGTTGCGGCGGTGGAAAAGTGTTTTCGTGGATGCCTCTGGTGGTTTGGGGATATTTGGGAATATATAGGCGAAAGAATTAGGTCAGGAGGGTCACGGGGGGCCCACAAGGGTGGGGGCGCGCCCTCCGTCTTTGTGGCCGCCTCGTGGCTCCTCCGACTTCATCTCCAAGTCTCCTGGTTGTCTTCTGGTCCAAGAAAAATCATCGCGAAGGTTTTATTCTGTTTGGACTCCGTTTGGTATTCCTTTTCTGCGAAACTCAAAAACAAGGAAAAAACAGGAACTGGCACTGGGCTCTAGGTTAATAGGTTAGCCCCAAAAATAATATAAAACAACATATTAATGCATATAAAACATCCAAAACAGATAATATAATAGCATGGGACAATCAAAAATTATAGATACGTTGGAGACGTATCACCCACCGATGCGAGGAGGGGATAAGGACCCCCTTCGGCCTCCCGTCCATCCTCATCCACTCCTTCCTCTCCCTCCATCGCTCCCTCTCTCTCTCTCTCTCGATCTCGAGCTCGCCCGAGAGCCTCCGCTGCCGCATGCCGAGATCCCGCGGCCACTGTCGACCACACGCCTCGCCGGGATGTCGTAGAGCACCGCCGTCGTCCGCTACTCCATCTGAGCCAAACCATCGGGGCCGGGGAGCACCACGTCGAGCTCCTCGAGCTCATCCTCTTCCTTGGTTCTGGCGAGCTTCTCCGACGAATTCGTCGCTGCTGCTGCTCCTAAACCTCCGAAGGCTTTACGTAGCCGCTCAGTGAGCCCTCCTCTCTCTCCCATCTCTCTGGCTGTCTGCGTACTCGCCGTAGCTAGCTCGTCACCGTTGGCGTGAGCTCACCGCCGTAGATCACCTCGCCGCCGTGGCCACAACCACTGACACGCTCGCCTGAGCCCACCATCATACTCCTGGTGCTCCCAGGAGCACGACGCACACACGCGCTCATCTTCCCGTGCCCCCCTACCACCTAGCTCGACAAGCGCCCGAGAACGCCGCCGCCTCCGCTCGTCGCCTACGCCGATTCCGGCCGACTCCGGCAAAACCACCACCACCAGCAGATGCGCCGCTCACCGCTCGTTCGAACGAATCAAACCACGCGCCAAACAGCCATGTGTAGCGCGATTCCGGCGAGCGCCCGTACGCTCCGCGGTGTTTTTGGTCGCCGGCGACTCGCCGTCGGCCGTCGCCGATGTGGCTCGACGGGCCCCACCCCTAGCTCGCTGCCAGTGGGCCCTGGGGGCCCCGTTGACTGGGTTGACCCAGTCAACATGCTGACTAGGCAGCCCAGTGCCACTGACATGCGGGCCCCATCGCATAATTAGTTAATTAAAACATTTTTCTAAATAAAAATAATTAGTTAAACTAAATAGTCACTGACATGTGGGGCCCAGCTGCTAATTAACCTCTGTTAGATTTAATTTAATCTCTGTTTAGTCCAGATTCTATGATAGGTGGAACCCACTGGTCAGTTTGACCAGTCAGCGGGTCTGTTGACCTGCTGATGTCATGCTGACACTCTGCTGATGTCATAATTCCATTTTTGTTAATTTAAATAGTTTCTGAAAATGCTAAAAATCTTTGTAAAATAAGTAGAAATTAAACCGTAGCTTAGATCGAAAAACTTTATACATGAAAGTTGCTCAGAACGACGAGACGTATCCAACCGTGCCATCTGTTTCCGTGTCGGGACCCTCTACGGAGGTGAACCCGCAACTTTTAGCCTGTTTCCGGTAGATGAATTGTGCATACATACCGGTTAATAAATCCAACTTAAATCCTAAAATAACTAATATGACTTAGACATGCTTTTAGGCAACCCTGCACTGCACCATAGCATGACATGTTCTGTGTTGCATATGTTTGATGTGTATTTATCTAATTCCTCCCCCTCTTCTCTCTCGGTAGACCCTGGTACCGACACAGTCCCCGAGACCGACGCAGCTCCGGAGATCGACTACACTGTTGACGACCCTTCTCTTGCTGCAGAGCTTCCAGGCAAGCACCCCCCCCCCTTGACCATGCCGATATCGCCTATTCTTTCTCTCTTATGCTTGCATTAGAAATTGCTGATGTTACTGCTTTCCTATATCTGATGCATAGCCTATTTTTGTAACCTGCTTTTGATAATTACCTACTTATCCTAAACTGAATAGAATAGGCTGGTTAGTGTACCCCAGTGACCCCACTTGTCCTAGTTGCCCCCGCCGGATTATCGAAAGACTCGACAACCAGGCCCCGGCACCGCACATCACCCCCCTTAGTTGTACGACACTGCATCATTACTATCGAGTGCCGAGGGTGATACCTCGTTTAGCACTTCTGATGTTAACTCTGTAGAGTAGCTATTCGGTCATGGTCATCGAGGGTGATTCCTCCTGCACCACTCCCGATAACGACGCTGTCGTGCAACACCTCAAGTCTGAACCTCGAGGGTGATTCCTCCTAAATTCACCTTGACGACTACATTAGGTGGAATCCATCGAGGGTGATTCCTCAGGTTTCCCCCTGGTGTTTGGACACACGGTTACTTTGACTTAACACAGAACCATGATGACATCGGGTCGGCTCTGAGGGGTACCCGCGAATGATGGGAAGTCGGGTTGACCTGGATGGTACCTGAGAGATAATTACGAGGCGTGGCTGGGCATTCTTAGCCCTTGCCGCAAGCCCTCGAGACGGGGCGACGGGGTCACATCGTTCATGAGTCTCTGCTCGTTACCGCGCACTACCAAAACGCTAACGATTTGGATATTTGATCCGAGTAGGCCTTTGGCCTGATAGCACTAACCATCACGTGGGAATAGTTATGGGCACTCTGCGTCATATGCATCAGCCGAAGCTTAATGGACGTCAGCGACTGAGCGGCGCGCGCCGGGTTGGACCGCGTTAAGCGCCCTCCTTTGTAATGGAGGCTACTAGGTCTGCTCACCAGCCACGTTCGCAACGTGCAGGAGTTCCCGGGGCAAAGGCCCAAGACCCCTGGGCGCATTGGTTAGTCCGGCGTGCTGACCTCTCTGTTAAGTTTTCGGTCGGGTTGCGGCGTATCGTTTGGCCGAGGCCGGGCATGACCCAGAAAAGTCTGTCCGGCCGGAGTTAAGCGAGCGTGGTGGGTAAATTGGTGCACCCCTGCAGGGAAGAACTAATCTATGCATAGCCGGATCCTTGGTAATGGACGCTCGGAGTTGTATCCCGATCGATACAACTAGAACTGGATACTTGTGATGAGAAATGGATAGTATGGCTCTGGGATTGCTTTCTCGCAGGGGGTCGAGGAAGGATCTCTGGGCGAGGTTGATAACGGATAGTATGGCTCTGGGATTGCTTTCTCGCAGGGAGTCGAGGAAGGATCTCTGGTGAGGTTGATAACAGTACTATTACTTTATATTATGATTTTCTATATTCTTCTAAATGCTGCAAGATGCTCGAAGATGCTTGAAGATGCTGAAGATGCTAGTCTTCGATAGGACTAGGCCTTCTCTCTATTTTGGCATTTCTGCAGCCCAGTCCACATATACAGCCTTCCTTTGATAATGCTGCATATGTAGTGTAGATCATTGCTTGCTGAGTTCTTCGGATGAGTACTCATGGTTGCTTTGCTTCCTCTTTTTTTCTCATATCCGTTTGATGCAACCAGATGACGGAGCCCCGGAGCCAGCTGCCCCTGTCGACGATCACTACTACTACCCCGAGGATGGCTTCTACTACGAGTTGGCTAGCGACCAGGAGTAGGTTCGGAGGGTCCCAGGCAGGAGGCCTGCGCCTTTTCGATCGTAGTGTTTGGTTTTGCCCCGCCTTCTTAAAGGCTTATCTGTCTTTCTTTTTATATCTGTACTCAGATATCTGATGCTTCCGCTGACGCTTGTAAGCGAGCTTATGTATTCGAGCCCTTGAGGCCCCTGGCTTGTAATATAAAGCTTGTATGACTTTATTTATGTTTTAGAGTTGTGTTGTGATATCTTCAAGTGAGTCCTTAGGCTTGATCGTGTGCATTTGCGTGTATGATTAGTGCACGATTAAGCCGGGAGCGTCATAGGTTAGTATCAGAGCCGACTGCCTGTAGGATCCCCTTTTCCAACCCCTTGGCCAAAGTTGAGTCTAGTCTATGAAAAACCATTTTACTAACATGGCTGTGTGGCTTACGGGCCCACGTCGCCAATTGGGTGGTATTAGGATCTTTTATTTCTCTTCCTTACTCTGGGATTCTGATCTCTCTTCTACTCGGGTTAAAGATTTTACTAACTCTGACATTAGGTTCTCGTAACCACTTCATCCCGGAGAGCCCCTTCTTTATGGTCGGACGTCCGACAGTGTCCGGACGTCCGACAGTGTCCGAAAATCCGGTGCCCCAATCCAGTAGCAAACAATCGGATTTCCGGAACTTTTCGGACGTCCGGGACGTCCGGCAAATGTCAGACGAACGTCAAACCTGTTTCGCAAATATCATACGTCATTCTTCGGTTGGCGTGCTACAGCCGTCGGATGTCCGGTGTTCCACCAGACGTCTGGTGCTTGTTTTGCCACCGGACGTTCGGTAATCCACCGGACGTCCGACACTTGCCTGGGCGGAATTCCCTCCCAACGGCCACATTTGGGGCCACACTATAAATACCCCTTCACCACTTTGTGGAGGGGTTGAGCAACACAAATATCCTCACCCACATTTCAGAAAAGCTCCCTCTCCTTCTCCTACCTCAAATCTTAGATCCCAGAGAGATTTGTGAGGGTTCTTGAGAGAGATTTCACCCAAGGATAGATCCACTCCCTCTCCCTCTTGTGACCAAAGGAATTCGTGATTTGAGCAAGTCTTGAGCATTCCTCCCTTGATCTTGTTACTCTTGGAGGTTGGAGACTCCTAGGTGGTAGGAGTGCTTCGGTGAGGAATCAACTTGTGATTTGTCCCCCGGAAAATTTGTAAAGGTTTGGAGGCCGCCTCAAGGTCTACCACTAGTGGTTGGGAATCGCCTTCGTGGTGATATCTCAAGGAGAATAGGGTGAGCCTTCGTGGCGTTGGTGTGCCTTCGTGGTAACATCCACCTCTCTAACGGTGACTAGCTTCCCTCCAAGGAAGTGAACATCGGGATACATCATCATCTCCGTGACTTCGGTTATCCCTAACCCTAACTCCTTACTTGTGGTTTACCTTGGTCACTTGACCGTGCATTCACTATCTTGTTGTCCTCATTATATTGTGTTGGTTACCATATCATAGAGATTATTTAGGCCAATACGTTATAGTCCGCAATTCATACTTCCTACTATTGTTCTATCTTGTGCTTAGTGTGAATTGCTAGCTTGTAACATTCATTTCCATATCTTGTGACATAACTTGAGTAAGCTTGTAGTGCTTACTTGAGTTTGCTTGTATCATTCAATTCCATATATTGTGATACATTTTGTGTAAGGTTGTATTGCTTACTTGTGGTTGTGTGTATTATTCATTTCCATATCTCGTGATATACATTGAGTAAGTTTGTGTAACTTACTTGTGCTTACTTATATCCTCGTTGTTCTCATCTTGTTTATCCTAAGTTGTTGGTGCACTTAGTGAGCCTAGTATATTTAGGATTTGTGCTTGAAAAGTATCCGCTTAGTTTAATTCCGCATTAGGATATAGCCAAATCCGTAAAAGATTTTAAAACGCCTATTCACCCCCCCTCTAGGCGACATGGTGGTCCTTTCAATTGGTATCAGAGCCCGGTCTCTCCTTATTAGGCTTCACCGCCTAGAGAGTAACGATGTCGACTAGTGAACTAGTGCACGATGACACATTTTCTTTTAATGGCACAAATTACATTATGTGGAGATTACGCATGCTTTGTCACTTTCGGGCCATGGGTCCAAATGCTTTGCGGATTGTTGTTGTAGGGGATTCAAATCTAAAGGATGGACAATCTCCATCACTTGAGGATATGCATCTTGATAGTCAAGTTTTGAGTGCCATTCACCAAGCTATACCCTTCGAAGTGTTTAAGGAAATCTCGACTTGCAAGTCGGCTCATGAGGCTTGGACCAAACTTGAAGATATATATGGTGGGTCCAATCTTGATGAAGACAATGTTCTTTTCGGGGAGTTAATGGAGGAGTTCTCCACATTTTTAAATCATGAAGAACTCTCTATTGCTTCCACCTCCAATTACTTGGACACTTCAATATCTTCCACTTCACCAACATGTGGCGTGCCACAAGGTAATGACATGGTGAGTGTAGAAATATCTTGTGATGATGGTGTTAAGCTCATTTGTGATGATATGCTTGATCTCCCGTGTTGCCATGATAGAAATGCTTTGGTTTCCTCTAGTTGTTCTATGACTAACCATGTAGAGGAAATCAAGAAAGATGAGGCATGCTTGATTGATGAAGAACCCTCTTCTCCAAAAGAATCATCATCAACCCCCTTTGTTCACATGTGCCTCATGGCAAGAGGTAATGACGAGGTATCATCTTCTCTTAGTGATAATGATGATAGTTGTAATGAGGATGATGATGATGACTTGACTCAAAATCTCTATGGGATTGGGAAAACTCTTCATAGAGCTAAAAATATCACTTATACAAGGTTTCAAGATGTTCTTGCTTGCTTTGAAAAACGTAATGACTTATTTCTTAACGAGCAAGCAAAAAGTGAACAACTTGAACATGAACTTGCTAAGGCTCATCAATGTCTTAGTGACTTGAGGTATTTAAAAGAAGAGATTGAAGTTACTCATTGTAAACTTAAAGAGGATTTTGAGCACCTTGACCTTGGCTACAAGAATGTCAAAGGAGAGCTCACCAAACTCTCTAAGTCTCATGAGGAACTTCAAGCTACTCATGCGGAGTCTCTAGTTTCTACATGCTCCTCTCATATTGATAATGATGCTTGTGCTACTAACTCTATCTTGTGTGAAGCATCGATATTGAAAGAAAATGTTGAGCTAAGGACTCAACTTGATTTGCTAACTAGCAATTATGGGAGATTGGAAGAAAGTCATAAAAAGCTCTCAGGCACTCATGAGGATCTCCTAATCTCTCATGATGGGTTAAAGTTAGCTCATGAGGCTATGGTCACCAAGGTAAAATCATGTGAGTCTCATGTGGATATTAGCACATCTTCTACTCGAAATGCCCTATTGCCATGTGCTAGTCCTTGCAATTCCTCTCTACATGATATTAGTACATCTTGTGATGAATTGCTCACCATGCCTTGTTGCTCTAACAATGAAGCATCTACTTCCTCTAGTTCTTTTGTTAATACTAACCTTGTAGAGGAAAATAAAGAGCTCAAGGCCCAAGTCACTAGTTTGAAGAAAGACTTGGAAAAATGTTATGGTAATATCTTGAGTGTGCAAAAGGACCCTCAAGACAAAATAGGACTTGATTTCATCTCCAATAAGAAGAAGTCCAAGAACAAGAAGAAGGGACAAGATCAAGTCAAGAATTCGGCCAACATTATTTGCTTCAAGTGCAAGAATGTTGGACACCATGTGAGATCTTGTCCATTGAAGAAGAAGGCTTCAAGTGTGAAGCATCAAGGGAAGTGGCCTCAAGTTCAATCTCAAGATAATGAAAGGCCTCTTCCCATGCCTAACCAAGATAATGTTCTCCAAGTTGAAAAGGTAAAGAAGAAGAGAAAGGGGAGCACATGTTGCTATATTTGCCGAAAGAAGGGACACATAGCTTCGTCATGTCCCAACGGTAACATCTTTAAGCCTCCAATTATCAATGATCATTATTCACTTAGGAAGGATATTGATGGCAATATGTTTGCCAAGTATGTTGGTGCCCAAAGTGGTTTGAAAGTGGATAAGACCATTTGGGTTGCCAAGCCTATTGTTATTAACTTCTTAGGACCCAACGTGGTTGGGGACCATCAAGCTCAAACTTGATCAATAGGTGTGTGGAGGGCATTGGAGACTTGGCTAGTTCATGAAGAAAAATGATTCTCACCATTCATTATGGTTCAAACCAAGTCAAGTGAATTATCATCATATTTGTCATTCCAATGCTCCTCTTGGCGGTAACTTGTATTTATATTGTCTACATTGAAAGTTACTAGCCCCATGCATGTTTAGGTTTTGTACCTAGCATGTGTTTGTTAATGTTGTGCCTCTTAGTATGCTTGATTTGTGTTATCTAGCATGTGTAGGTTGCTATGCACGTCATATAGTTGTGTGTGTGTGGTTTCGAGCCTTCATTGCTTCATTAGTTGAATCTTCCTTGGCTCTTTTGAGATATTAATGGATCATCACATTATGGGGGAGTGCTATGTTTTACGCATATCACAAACCTTAAATGTGTATATATGTGGGATACCACCTAGTATTGTTAGTGCAATATTATCTAGTTACTATGTGGTATGTAAAGCTCATTTGAAACTCAAATTCTCATCCATTAATTATCCTTAGTTGGGTTTCATTTGCCTCTTGTGGGTAATGCATGGATCATCATATTATGGGGGAGTGATATGCTTTGTTCATATCACAATCCTTGTTAATATGAACAATTGAGGGATGCCTCTTAGAATTTATATTTGAGATTATCTTATATCTCCGTGGCATGCAATGCCTTCTTTACGTTTGGCATTCTTGTGCGGTTTTGCCCATGGTTATCTTCAAAATCATATTTGGAAAATCGTTTGATTAAAGCTATTCCAATTTTTGCTTTGCATGATTATCTATCTAATTGGAATGTTAATAATATGCTATCCAAGCATTGTGTTTATTTCTAAACTCTCATGTTATGCTTGTGTTAGTATAGATGATCATGTACTTATTTGGTTTCTACACTGAATGATAACCCGAAATACCATTTTGTTCGAATTCATCTTATTGGTCTATATGGGAGTTTGTTATCTCATTGTTTATAGTGTCCTATATCTACTTGAGTGAGATATTCCTATGACTATGTGTGCAATGCATATCTTATATGCTCATTGGTTTTCCTTGGTTCATATGTTGAACTTTGTGTGCTATCATATGTTGATTTGTCACTTTGATTCATTTTGGACAACATGAATGACTAGTGATGTTATTGGAAGTATTGACGGTTATGTGGTCATTTGTCCAATTTGTATCTCCTTAGATTTTGGTAGGCTTGTGCATGCATATTTACTATGTGTAAATTTGCATGCCTTGTTTGCTTTATTTGATCCAATATATATATGGTAAATCCATCAAATTCTTAATAGCTAAGATGTGCATGAAATTCAAATTTATATCGATATGCACATATTTTAAGTGGTTTTACCCTATGTGTTGTAGTTATGCTAACTACTTCGGACCCAATAAGTTTGGGGAACATATTGTACTTAAAATGTTTTAGGTACATTTGAGAAGCATTGGGTGCTTGGCTTATTCATGAAGGTGGTGGCACTATGAAGAAATTAGAGCCAAGCTTGGACATTTTATTGATCTACGACTTCATACCAATGCTATCTCGGTAACAACTATTTACTTCATGCATATATATAGAAATGGGGTCAACCTTGTGTAGGTTGCATCATGGCATGAATTTCTTGACTCGTTCCTGTGATACTTGTTTCCTTTCTCAAAGCATCCCAACAATGATCTCTTGTTGCTAGTTGTGATGTCTTTGATTGTTGTGTGTTTGGAGTTCATTAATATACAATAAGATTATATTAAGCCATGTGCTATGCTTTCATGCAAAGATCTCATTGGTATATTGTATGACTCCCGTTTGGATATCTTATTCTTTCCTTTTGTAACTATTTCATGTGTACATCCTTCTTTGTGGATATATATCATCATGATGGTCATCTACCTAGAATCTTATACACGTGAGAGAAGTTACATCTCTAGTTGATATCCCTATTCTTTCATGTCCACCGTTTCATTCTCTTTTTATATCCTTGGTGGCTCCGTGGAAGCATTTGTTGTATGAGTGCGTGTCTTACCTCTTTGCATCTTAGTGCACTCATGTTTGGTGAAGATTATTGTCCTCGTGCTTGTCTTGACAAGCCTATTATTTCCTATCTTCATCATGGGTTGTCACAAGCTTTGATTTTTAATTTGCTATTAGTGAGCTTGTGAACCCATTTGCTTAATGTGTATGTGACCTTCTTAACTTCGTGTGTGTGGTAAGGACATGTCTTGCACCTTGTATCTTATTTACTCAAGACTATGTTGATGCTTAATTCTCATCCTTATACTAGTCTTCTCAAGTGCTTCGACGTGATTCACACACATCATTTTGGTTGTGCCTATTCTTAGGTTGCCTCATTTACATGTTGCTCAACCATATGTTTGTTACAAATACTAGGCTTCTTTTCTTATCTATGCGTGCTTGCAATCGTTTTGTGTTCCTATTGATTTTGGGGGAGTGATGATCCTATTTTGTGCACTTGTATCCAAATAAAAAAAAAATCTAAATAGTGCACAAATCATGGGGAGCTTCTCTATTTTCCTTAGAACACTCCTTTGCCCAAATCATAATATTCTTTTATCCTTTTGGCTCATCGGGTCTTTCGATTGCTTGCTTCACTTTGTGTTATGGAAATGAGATCAATTTGTGCCATGTGCTTTGTGCCATGTGCCTTGCTCTCATGCTAGGATCACAGTTGTATAATAATGGATTCACTTGTGGATATAATGTTCTTATCAATTGCGTCTATTTTGTGTATACAAGTTTCTTTGTGGATACATATCATGATTATTATTGGCCACTTATAAATTTTATACATGAGGGAACTCATACTATATTGGTCTTCTAGATGTTTCCGTCCATTTTGGCATTTGTTGCCAATGGGGGAGAAGTTTAGAGGGTTTAAGATAAGTATTTTTGTAGTGCTTGTTGTCACTCATGCATATCTACCCTTGTTATATATTCTTGTTACATGGATGAGTATTGTATATAGAGAAATCTTCTCGTAGTGTATGTCAACCAATATATGCAATGACATTCAAAGTTCATTCACACATGCATATATTGTGGGGGAGTTTGCTCTATATACTATGGGTGTACTATCATCAAATGCTTGTGTAGTGTCTTGATGATAGTACAACCATCCCAAGTATACAATTTATCCGAGGATAAATTGCATGCTTGTTTAAAAATTCATTATATAAACCCTCTTGTTGAGATTGTCATCAATTACCAAAATGGGGGAGATTGAAAGTACATGTAGTCCCCTTGTGTGGTTTTGGTAATTAAATGACAATCCTAATGGACTAATGTTTGTATTGAGATATACATTTGAAGGAAAGTTCCATTTGCAATGCATGAAGAATGTTGGATGAATTGATGGATGAAATCCATCAACATAAATATGTGCATTGAGACTTGATAATGAATGACAATTCCTTTGAAGAAACAATGACATCAAGTTATAAAGGAAGGTTTGTTCCATGGGTGATGCAAGAAGGATATTGAATGGATTCGGAATGAATGCCATATACATATAGTTGTGCATCAAGATTAATCATGGAGCAAAGATAAATGTTAACCAAGATGAAGATCGAAGATTGAATTCAAAGATGGTCAACACACAAGCGCATATCATGTGCCACATGGGATCTTGTGGTATGGTAAGAATTTGTCAATTGCGCTTTGTGTACTAACCCATTCTATGTGTTTTCTATGTCTGTGTGGGTTAGATGATTCTCATGGACTTACATCAAGAGAAAGATTTCAAGTGCCCATGAGAGGATGACATCAAGTGATGAAGATCATGGTTTACAAGGGCAAGTTCAAGATAGGCAGTCTGGAGAATTACATGCTTGAAGCTTGCAGATGATCATGTGATGGACACGTGAAAATGAATACAAAGCAAAGCTTCCCACATTGTGTATGGGGGAGCTACTTGAAGACTTCACCAATGTCTCGCCTTCAACTTGAGCCAAGAAGAAACATCAACATCAAGCTCAAGTGAAAGGCTCGAGTCAAAGGTATTAGTTCCTTTGACGTCAGTGTTGTGGAATGATGACCACCGAAGGAACACATACACTCAAGAATGGATTCTCGATAACTTTGTAGTGTAGCTCTTTTATGATTCTTGAGTTATAGGGATCCCGCACTATTAAGAGGGGATCAAAGGGGTTCGTGATAGATTTGCTCAAGTCAACATCTTCTCTACACAATTCCACTCCTATCCTATACACCAAAGGAAATCCAAAGCCAAATAATTTCCCCAAAATATATGATCTAACCTTTGCATAATTTGCATCCTCCATTTTGGTTGATCTTGGGTGGTTCTCTATGTGAGGACCTGGGCTTTTTCCATAGCTTCAAAATGAGCCCAAGATCATCAAAATCGGAGTCCGGATGTGAAAGTTGTGCATGTTTTAGTTTTGGGGTTCCTGCTGTTTTCTTTATGGTCGGACGTCCGACAATGTCCGGATGTCCGACAGTGTCCGGAAATCCGGTGCGCCAATCCAGTAGCAAACAATCGGATTTCCGGCACTTTCCGGACGTCCGGGCTCCGGACGTTAGGCAAATGCCGGGCGTCCGTCAAACCTGTTTCGCAAATATCATACTTCATTCGTCCGTTGGCGTGCTACAGCCGTCGGACATCCGGTGTTCCACCGAACGTCCGGTGCTTGTTTTGCCACCGGACATCCGGTAATCCACCGGACGTCCGACACTTGCCTGGGCAGAATTCCCTCCCAACGGCCACATTTGGGGCCACACTATAAATACCCCTTCACCACTTCATGGAGGGGTTGAGCAACACAAAATATCCTCACCCACATTTCAGAAAAGCTCCCTCTCCTTCTCCTACCTCAAATCTTAGATCCCGGAGAGATTTGTGAGAGTTCTTGAGAGAGATTTCACCCAAGGATAGATCCACTCCCTCTCCCTCTTGTGACCAAAGGAATTCGTGATTTGAGCAAGTCTTGAGCATTCCCCCCTTGATATTGTTACTCTTGGAGGTTGGAGACTCCTAGGCGGTAGGAGTGCTCCGGTGAGGAATCAACTTGTGATTTGTCCCCCGGAAAATTTGTGAAGGTTTGGAGGCCGCCTCAAGGTCTACCACTAGTGGTTGGGAATCGCCTTCGTGGTGATATCTCAAGGAGAATAGGGTGAGCCTTCGTGGCGTTGGTGTGCCTTCGTGGTAACATCCACCTCTCTAACAGTGACTAGCTTCCCTCCAAGGAAGTGAACATCGGGATACATCATCATCTCCGTGACTTCGGTTAACCCTAACCCTAACTCCTTACTTGTGGTTTACCTTGGTCACTTGACCGTGCATTCACTATCTTGTTGTCCTCATTATGTTGTGTTGGTTACCATATCATAGAGATTATTTAGGCCAATACGTTATAGTCCGCAATTCATACTTCCTACTATTGTTCTATCTTGTGCTTAGTGTGAATTGCTAGCTTGTAACATTCATTTCCATATCTTGTGACATAACTTGAGTAAGCTTGTAGTGCTTACTTGAGTTTGCTTGTATCATTCAATTCCATATATTGTGATACAATTTGTGTAAGGTTGTATTGCTTACTTGTGGTTGTGTGTATTATTCATTTCCATATCTCGTGATATACATTGAGTAAGTTTGTGTAACTTACTTGTGCTTACTTATATCCTCGTTGTTCTCATCTTGTTTATCCTAAGTTGTTGGTGCACTTAGTGAGCCTAGTATATTTAGGATTTGTGCTTGAAAAGTATCCGCTTAGTTTAATTCCGCATTAGGATATAGCCAAATCCGTAAAAGATTTTAAAACGCCTATTCACCCCCCCCCTCTAGACGACATCGTGGTCCTTTCAACGGGCCCCACCCCTGGCTCGCTGCCAATGGGCCGTGGGGGCCCCGTTGACTTGGTTGACCCAGTCAACGTGCTGACTAGGCAGCCCAGTGCCACTGACATGCGGGCCCCACCGCATACTTAGTTAATTAAAACATTTTTCTAAATACAAATAATTAGTTAAACTAAATAGTCACTGACATGTGGGGCCCAGCTGCTAATTAACCTCTGTTAGATTTAATTTAATCTCTGTTTAGTCCAGAGTCTATGACAGGTGGAACCCACTGGTCAGTTTGACCAGTCAGCGGGTCTGTTGACCTGCTGATGTCATGTTGACACTCTGCTGACATCATAATTCCATTTCTGTTAATTTAAATTGTTTCTGAAAATGCTAAAAATCTTTGTAAAATAAGTAGAAATTAAATCGTAGCTTAGATCGAAAAACTTTATACATGAAAGTTGCTCAGAACGACGAGACATATCCAACCGTGCCATCTGTTTCCATGTCGGGACCCTCTACGGAGATGAACCCGCAACTTTTAGCCTGTTTCCGGTAGATGAATAGTGCATACATACCGGTTAATAAATCCAACTTAAATCCTAAAATAACTAATATGACTTAGACATGCTTTTAGGCAACCCTGCACTGCACCATAGCATGACATGTTCTGTGTTGCATATGTTTGCTGTGTATTTATCTGTTTTCTCCCCCTCTTCTCTCTCGGTAGACCCCAGTACCGACGCAGTCCCCGAGACCGACGCAGCTCCGGAGATCGACTACACTGTTGACGACCCTTCTCTTGTTGCAGAGCTTCCAGGCAAGCACCCCCCCTGAGATTGCCGATATCGCCTATTCTTTCTCTCTTATGCTTGCATTAGAAATTGCTGATGTTACTGCTTTCCTATATCGGATGCATAGCCTGTTTTTGTAACCTGCTTTTGATAATTACCTGCTTTTCCTAAAATATATAGAATAGGCTGGTTAGTGTACCCCAGTGACCCCACTTGTCCCAGTTGCCCCCGCTGGATTATCGGAAGACTCGACAACCAGGCCCCGGCACCGCACATCACCCCCCTTAGTTGTACGACACTGCATCGTTGCTATCGAGTGCCAAGGGTGATACCTCGTTTAGCACTTCTGATGTTAACTCTGTGGAGTAGCTATTCGGTCGTGGTCATCGAGGGTTATTCCTCCTGCACCACTCCCGATAACGACGCTGTCGTGCAACACCTCAAGTCTGAACCTCGAGGGTGATTCCTCCTAAGTTCACCTTGACGACTACATTAGGTGGAATCCATCAAGGGTGATTCCTCAGATTTCCCCCTGGTGTTTGGACACACGGTTACTTTGACTTAACACAGAACCATGATGACATCGGGTCGGCCCTGAGGGGTACCCGCGAATGATGGGAAGTCGGGTTGACCTGGACGGTACCCGAGAGATAATTACGAAGCGTGGCCGGGCATTCTTAGCCCTTGCCGCAAGCCTTCGAGACGAGGCGACGGGGTCACATCGTTCGTGAGTCTCTGCTCGTTACCACGCACTACCAAAACGCTATCGATTTGGATATTTGATCTGAGTAGGCCTTTGGCCTGATAGCACTAACCATCACGTGGGAACAGTTATGGGCACTCTACGTCGTATGCATCAGCCGAAGCTTAATGGACGTCAGCGACTGAGCGGCGCGCGCCGGGTTGGACCGCGTTAAGCACCCTTCTTTGTAATGGAGGCTGCTAGGTCTGCTCACCGGCCGTGTTCGCAACGTGCAGGAGTTCCCGGGGCGAATGCCCAAGACCCCTGGGCGCATAGGTTAGTCCGGCGTGCTGACCTCTCTGTTAAGTTTTCGGTCGGGTTGCGGCGTATCGTTTGGCCGAGGCCGGGCATGACCCAGAAAAGTGTGTCCGGCCGGAGTTAAGCAAGCGTGGTGGGTAAGTTGGTGCACCCCTGCAGGGAAGAACTAATCTATGCATAGCCGGATCCTCGGTAACGGACGCTCGGAGTTGTATCCCGATCGATACAACTAGAACTGGATACTTGTGATGAGAAATGCATAGTATGGCTCTGGGATTGCTTTCTCGCAGGGGGTCGAGGAAGGATCTTTGAGCGAGGTTGATAACGGATAGTATGGCTCTGGGATTGCTTTCTCGCAGGGAGTCGAGGAAGGATCTCCGGGTGAGGTTGATAACACTACTATTACTTTATATTATGATTTTCTATACTCTTCTAAATGCTGCAAGATGCTCGAAGATGCTTGAAGATGCTGAAGATGCTAGTCTTTGATAGGACTAGACCTTCTCTCTATTCTGGCATTTCTGCAGCCCAGTCCACATATACAGCCTTCCTTTGATAATGCTGCATATGTAGTGTAGATCCTTGCTTGCTGAGTACTTCGGATGAGTACTCACGGTTGCTTTGCTTCCTCTTTTTCCCCATATCCGTTTGATGCAATCAGATGACGGAGCCCCGGAGCCAGCTGCCCCTGTCGACGATCACTACTACTACCCCGAGGATGGCTTCTACTACGAGTTGGCTGACGACCAGGAGTAGGTTCGGAGGGTCCCAGGCAGGAGGCCTGCGCCTTTTCGATCGTAGTGTTTGGTTTTGCCCCGCCTTCTTAAAGGCTTCTCTGTCTTTCTTTTTATATCTATACTCAGATATCTGATGCTTCCGCTGAGGCTTGTAAGCGAGCTTATGTATTCGAGCCCTCGAGGCCCCTAGCTTGTAATATAAAACTTGTATGACTTTATTTATGTTTTAGAGTTGTGTTGTGATATCTTCAAGTGAGTCCTTAGGCTTGATCGTGTGCATTTGCGTATATGAATAGTGCACGATTAAGCCGGGGGCGTCACAGGTACATTCCGTGATTGCACTCAGGTACATCATGTGGAAGGGGGTGGTTTCGGTATAGGCGGAATGGACCCTCGGGTGTATGTCTCTCCTTCGCATCCGCCAAACGGGCTCACTTTTTTTTTTCACGGGCTACAATGACCATGGCAAGCACGCACGCCAAATTTTTTCGCGTTTCGACACTGTATGGATTTTCTACGATTTTCCGGCCGGAAAACCCTAAAATAGTGCCCGGACGTGACGCAACGTGCGTTCGTTGTCGGATTTCGTTCATTTTTGGCGTGGGGTACCTGGGTGGGGCCCCACACGCCCTGCCAAAAGTTGGGTACATTCCGTGAAAGCGCTCAGCTACTTCATGTGGAAGACGGTGGTTTCGGTACGGGCGGAAGGGACCACCTCGTGGCAAAATTTGGTGTTGATCTAAAGATTACCAAAATTTGACCTCCTAAAACATTGCCGTTGCTTAAAATTATTTCCAACTTAACTTTGCTTGAATAGTGGGTTCAAAAAAAGTATCAACAAATGATAATTGGGTGATTTTTTTTGATTTTTTAAAGTAATACTACTTATGCCTTTTTTCTTTATTTTTACATTTTTCCTCTCTTCTAATTTCGTTTTATTTCGTTTCCTTTCGTTATCTCATCTTTTATTTTCTTTTATATCGTTTTTATTTTTCCTTTCAATTTTTCCGGCTAACTTTTCATTTTTTTATTTCTTTTGGCTAACTATTCTTTAAAAATTGTTTTGAAATTCGAAAACCTAATCAAAATATTTCATCTAAATTGCATTCACACATAGCGATATTTCATAAAAGTTTGCGACAAACGACAAACGATTCATCGTACATTCGTACATAATGAAATTTAATTAAACATAAACCTAATCTACTCGTCGTCGGAGTCGGCGAGGTCCACGACCTCGCCCGCGCCACCGTCACCGCCGTCGTCGTCGCTGCTCTTGACGGCGGCGTCCCAGTCGACGCCATCGTCCTCCACCGCAGGCGCGGCCGCAGGCGCCTGCACCGCCGCCATAGCCGCCGCGTCCAGTGCCGCCTGCAGTTCAGCGGCCTCTCTCGCTGCCGCCGCCTCTGCCTGCGACGCCCGTAAGGCGAGGAGGTAGCCGGGGCATTCGTCGGGGTCGCCGTCCTCGCGCAGCATGATCTGCTCCGGCGGGATCTCGACGGCGGGAGGGGCAGACGGTCCGGCGACCGCGGTAGCCGGACGGCGGGATGAACTGGGGGAGCTCCTCCGGCGGCGCGGGGCAGACGACGAGCCGGAGCGGCGCGGGGCAGACGACGAGCCGCCCGTCTCCCGCCGGAGCTCACCGACGACCGTCCAGTAGTCCTTCCCATCCCAAAACGCGTGACGGCCGTCGATGTTCCAACGGCCGCCGCGGTGGCGGCGGAGCTCTTCCGGCGTCGCGCCGGGCCCCCTCGTCGGGTAGCCGTCCGCGGTGGTGCGGAAAACATGCGGCAGACGGCAGCCCGGTGGCACCATTAGGCCCAGATGGAGGAGCTCCTCGGTCTCCGGTATGCCGAGGCTCGACGGCCATGAGCCGCCCCTTGGAGGGCCGCCACGGCCGTCATTGCCGCCGCTGCCGCCGGATGCCAGGGTCGCCGCCGAGAGAGGAGAGGTCGTCGGGGTGGAGGTGGGCGTTGGGGGGATCGCGTCGAAGGAGTGGGTGGGGTGGGGTGGGGTGAGGTGGAGGCCGACGGGGGAGTTTTTCATGTAGAGACGGAGCGGTGGGTAGGTGGGCGCCGACGCGCCGGAGTAACGCCGGTCGTAATGGCGTCTCGGGAACCGTCACATTGACCGACGCGACGCGGGGCGGACAACGCGTCTCCACCACGCCATGCGGGCCACGTCGCGGTTTTTCGCCTTGACCAACGCCACGGACGACGCGTCCCCACCATGCCATGCGGGCCACGTCGCGTTTTTTTTTACCACCGCTTTGCCCCGTCTGACGTATACGCGCGGACGTCGTACGCACAGTCCCCGGCGCGTGTATGGCCTCGTCGCGCGCGGACGGCGGCTTTTTAGTGAAAGGACGATCCTACCCTTTTTAATGAAGGGGTACGGGACGATCTCAGCCGTTCTTGTAATTAGGGGGGTTGTACCGAAGAAGAAGTGTTTTCATTTAGTTTATAAATCATGACATTGTTTTCTTTGGGTAAAAAGATTATCAAGTATTGGTTGAGCGACCATATGCATTTCATTTCTATGTTTTTCATGTCCGTGAATGATACAAGCAAAAAAAATGTATTAATTGATGGTCAGTCTTCCCCGATTCAGGTAGGCTGAAAAAAAAACAATCAAGAGCACTCACTCATTATTTACTATTTTGTACAAAAATCATTTTTGTTCTCATTTAATGAGAGCACTCTCCAGTTTTCCCCTGTTAGTGCTAAAAAGGCAGTTAGCATGTGTTGAATGAAAAATATCTTACAAATCCTCTTATAAACAGACAAGGAAAGAATTGTACATTTCCATGGCAATTCATTGAGGTAATATAGTGTTTGACAACTGATACTTTTAAGCCTGAGTGTGATATTTTTCAAGCTGAATCCCCGCCCTGTTGACAAATGAAATAACATTTGGTGAACTGAAGTCGATGAAGGACATACCAATCAATTTCTGATCCTATATCGAGCACCATGCCCTTGAGCTCTCCCAGGAATTTGGTACGCTCAGAAAGGGCATTGTCTTGCTTATGTTTTTTCCACCTGCCAAATAAAATGGTTCCACCATTGGTCATTAGGTTGATTTTATACTGCATGAATCTCAGCACAAACATACCTGAACCTTCTCTATGACACAAAAAATCTACAGAGAATGAGCTTCACAAGTCAAGCACCTGTACACCAACAAAGCATTTCCCTTTTTTTGGTCTACAATCGATAAATGTGCTGCACAGCTGCACAAATGGAATGGAGAGGCCGTGCATACAAAACATTGTCTTGTTAATTCTTCTTTGTTTTCCCCCACAAAAAAAAATAAAAAAATTCTTATTTGTTGTCCATCCTGTAAGAAACATATAAATTGCAGTAGAAGGAAGCAAATAAATAATTGGAGTAAATTTGCCAGCAGCAATAATCATTCATAGCTGACCCAGGCAATCCACATGAATTAGCATTGAGAACACTGAAACATCAGGAACAGCAGAACAACATTGTCGATTTTCTTTTGCAAACAGCATGCTGCCATCACTGGTTACTTAGTAGTGGGCTAGTAAGAACAATAGAACTTCTTATAAATTGGTACAGTAAGTTAAAATGATGCCTTCTATATTTTGATTTTTTACTAATTGTGCAGGAAAAAAAGATAAATTTTGTTTGGCTGGTTAAATTGGTACAGTAGAAAGTCTGACCTTTTTAAAGCAGTATGATAAAAAAATTCAGAGAAATATGAAACTTAAAAACCGAACTGAAAAAAGACAATTGGCTTAAGTTGTATAATATCAACAAGGAATTTTTTTGGAAATGCAGACTTGCAGACGCGCCCTAAATCATTAGCAAAAGTGATTGGTTATGAATCACACCTTAAGTTTAAAAATCTGGCCAGTCTGAATAAAGTTATCTCTACACACTGTCAGAACTTATAAGCAGTTCTACATTGATAAACATAAAGATGAATACTGTTATCTGCACACACTGACACAACTCACAATGAGTTATACATTGATATGCAATGGCAGCGTATTCCAGACATAACTGCAAGTACTTATGAAGAGAGAGGGGGGGGGGGGGGGGGGGGGGGGGGGCGGGGGGGGGGGGGGGGGGGGGGGGGGGGGGGGGGGGGGGGGGGGGGGGGGGGGGGGGGGGGGGGGCAGACCTTTGAAAAAACCATTCGTAGTTGACCCAGGCAATTTACATGGACCAGAACACAGAACAAAGAGTATAAGTTCCTTGATTACAAATCCAAAATATATGGAACAGAAAAACAACATTCCCAATTTTCTTTGCAAACAGCAGGCTGCCATTGCTGGTTATGTTGTAGGTTAGTGAGGACAATTGAACTTATTATTTAGTGGCTTCCATTGCCTCCGGGATATCCACCCGCCATGGCTGCTCGCCTTATTGGAGTGAAAGCCTTGTAGCCAGTTTGCAACCGTAGAGTGCACACAAGAGAACCAGTGGAGAAGGAGCAGGAGAATGAAAATAACAAATTTGGACAACAAGACTAATAAATTGGCAGATAACATTTGCCTCAATGCACTCTCCCAATCTACTTGAGGTCCTAAATGGTGTCTGTCTAACTCCTCCTCGTTTTATAGCTCCCCTTGCGATCTGATTCTGTAAGAAACACTAAAGCACAAGAACGCACAATGGAACCATCACAGTGAGATCAAGAATCTAACCTCAATGGTGTCAGGATGGCCAAACTAAAACTGTCTTCCAAAAGGACCAATATCCACTTGGGCAGTAGAAATTAATACCTCAACAATAACTTCAGAAGGCTTAAGCTCTGTATTCGTGAATATTATTATCCCCTCTGATAACAAGAATAAGACAATGTAAAGAAATCTGTCGGCCGAAGCCGATTAATCAAGAATACGTGCATATAAGCAAAACTTCAAGTTTAACAGCAAGTAGCTCCCCGAAGGAAAATATAACCAGAGTTTCAGAAGTGAAAGGTTCCGATGGATGGAGTAGCCTGTTCCGTAGGAGATAAGGCCAGAGGAGGGCGGCGGTGGCAGCCAAAAGGTTACCAACGGCCGGGAAGAGACCGGTGTTCCACGTTGGGCAGCGCGCGGCACGGTCTCAGGTCCGGCCACGTTCGCCAGCGGCCCTGCCGCGCGGCTCGCCGCGTCGGCCGAAGAGCTCCCACGAGGCTGCACGACTCGCCTTGTCGCCAGCCGAAGAGCGCCGTCGCCTATGGTCAGGCCGGCGGTGGAAGCGGTCGGTGGCCCCAGCGAGAAGATGAGGTAGAGAGTGCGGCGGCGGCGTGGCGGTTGGGGGACGCAGGGGTGAGGCTGAGAAGAGGCAGGGGCGGCGGCGTGGCGGTTACGTGGGCGTCGAGCGTCTGGTGGAGCAAGCGGCGGTCGCTGCGGGGAGGTAGCACGGCGACCCGCGGGCATTGAGCGTCCGACGGAGCGGAAGATTGAGCGGCGGCGGCTGGGGTGAGGAGCATGCGGGCGACAACCCACGCATATAGGAGCAACCGATGGGTGAGGGTGAGGCGCTAGGTGCGGGGATTTTTGGTGGGGGGCGAAGCGGTACCGAGGGACTATGGAGATCGATCGTGGTTTTTTTTGACGGGAGATCGATCGTGGGATCAGTGGGTTGCTCTAACCTGTTTGATGCTAAACATCAGAAAGATTTTGATCGTTAGATTCTACGATTAGACGGATAAGATGAATTGGTTCTCCGCCCTTTCATATTTTTATAGTGGTAGTAGACAGTAGATAGATAGTAGATATTGTAGATATTTTGTATTGTATTTTGTATTGTAGATAGTGATCCTTTCATATATTTTGTATTGTAGATATTGATATTTTTAATTAAATTTAATCAAACTTTATAATATTTGACTTAACAAAAATCTAATATGCAGCGTAAAAAGTACCAGGAGTACTACTCTGTCTATACGATAGCCGAGCTGAACAGTACGCATGCAATCCCTAGTCTGTCTGCTTGTCTACAACACTACGCATGGGTTTAATTAACAACAACCGAAGAGCAACACACAAATCAAGAAAGCCAAGAGGGGTGCGAGGCCTAAGCATCTTCATCTTCATCTTCATCGGATTTATTTCTCTAAGCACCTTGCATTGTACAGTTCTAAGAGGACCGGGTCGCCCTTCATCTTCATCCCTGCATGCACGGACACAAGTGGAGTTCACACGATTACTCCACGAATTAGAAGCAATGTACGTACAGATGAGATGAGGTCGAGGACGATGAATCAAGGATGTGGAAAACTTACAGATCGTTTTGCTCTTCGTCGGCACCGGCGCTGCTGTCGCGTCCGCGGGGGCCAGCATCTTGTCGACGTCGGACATGGAAGTGCTGGCGAGCGGGCCGGAGACGACGCGCGCGCGGAAGGCGCCGTAGCTGGTCGCGGAGGCGTCGGTGTCGGCGTAAGACACGGAGCAGCCGCCGGACCAGACGCGGGCGCGCCGGGTGGCGGCGCCGCAGCCGTCGGTCAGGTTCTTGGCGGCGACGGACAGGCACGCGAGGCAGTCGGGGGGCGCGGCGTCGCCGAAGCAGACCCCGCGGGCGAACGCGCGGTCGGGGCCGGTGGACCGCAGGGACGCGAGGCGCATCCGCGCGGCGGAGGAGGGGAGCGCGCCGAGGAGCGAGGCCACGTTGGCGCGGAACGCCGTCGCGTTAGCGATGCTGCTGCCGTTGGTGGTCGCCCGGTAGCCCGATCAAGGTGGGCGTGACGCGCACGCGGTCCTCCGTGGCCGCCGGCACGGCGAGGAGAAGGGTCAAGACAAGGCCGCAGGAGCAGGAAAGCGCCGATGTCGCCATTGCGTTGCTGGACGGTCTGAGCCCTGCCCGCGCGGCGCCCCTTGGTAGGTGGTAAAAGGTGATGGTGGTTGTTCTGAGAAGAAATGCTGGTGGTGGTTTTGCTCAGAAGAACCAGGGAGAAACAAACGAGAGCTAGGTAGGTGCGTGCGTGTGTGACAGGCACAGGATCGAGGTTAATCAGCTGTGAGCCTGTAGTGGTGCGCAGCGTACCACCACCTACCATTTCCCTATTTGGAATGTAATGGAAAATGACCCAACCAACGCCTACTTGACAGTCAGAGATAGATCATGTCGTAAAACTTAGCGAGAATCACAATGAGTAGCTGCTCTCCTCTCCTCTTCTCGTCGTTTATTCGGTGGAGTCTGAAACGAATTACTCCTACCATGCATGCATGTGTGCACCATGCATGCAGCGAAATGGACACAAGAAAGAAACGAAAGAAAGAGAGAAGAGAGTGCTTGGAAAGTGATGCTGCAAGTGCTGCGTGCCAGTTGAGTTTGCTATTCTGGGCGCCTCATGCTATCACTTTACGTACGAACTTCGCCCGTGGCCATGGACACGGAGCATGAACCGATATAATCTAGGTGGCAGGTAGAACCAGAGAGAAACAAAAGAGAGTTAGGCTAGCTGCACACCAACGACATGGCAAAGGAACGAGCCATGGTTGCCACATGAGATGCAAAAAGCCGAGCCGGCAAGCAGCTAGCACATGGTCCGTCCGCGTTACTTTCGCCCCTGGACCGGGCGTGTGCGTACGTGCACCGACGCATCGTGTTGGACACGTACGAGACTAGTACATAAGTCGACAGGTAGTAGCTCGATCGGAGTGATGACGTGCCTTGCCTCCAACTGCAACTGCAAGCGCCGCGTGCCGATAGACGATCGATATATAGTACTAGTAGCTGTGTCTCAACGTTCACATGCTGGCTCTCACAACCTGTTTGGTAACCAAAGGGAAAGGGGACCCACGAGGGAGTTCATCGAGGGAGTAGGCGTGGTAAATAAAATTTTATTACCGTTTTCTTATTTGATATATGATGGAAATTAGTTCGGGATAGAGGTTTGTCCGCAAATTAACAGGATCCCCCATGGAAAGAAATGTATAGGAATTGTCACCCTCAACTCCCATTCCCCTTTCCATTTAAACTTTCATCCCCTCTAAACAATCAATCAGTGGACTTTTATTCTCCTTACCCCTCAACTCTCATTTCTTGTCTTTGATTCTCACGATGGAAACACACTGTCAGACTAAGAAGAGAATATGTTTTAAAAAAGGCTAAGAATCCTAAAAAAAAAGGCTAAGAAGAAAAACTGCGAAGCAAGGAAATTTTCATGCGCGCGTCCTTCACAGTACGTTGCGCACCACACAGCAACAGCCATGAATGGAGCTATAGCGTCTGTCGGGGGAAGGGAAAGAAAGCTACAGTGCCACGAATCACGCTCGCACACCAGTGTGGTGGTACAGGACCGATCCTATTTCCCGTGTACCGCGGTGAATAATGCGGTGCTAGCGACGCTATATGGGCCAGCCTATTTACCGGCTTCGGGTGTGTCTTTCGCCCAACGGGTTTTAGGAGGGTTCTAGAGCCTTCCCTAAATCTCTTTTTTTTCGTTTGTATGTATTTCTTCTCTGTTGGTTTTGTTATAGTTTTCTTTCGGATTTTTATATTTTCTCAATTTTCTTTCTTATTTTCCCTTCCCCATTTTCCCTTTTTTAATAATTCTCTAACATTTCGGGGAATACATGAATTTTTTTTAAATAGCAGATTTCAAAATTTTGAGAAATATTTTTTGAATTCACTGATTTTTTTTAAATGCGGGAACATTTTCTGGTGTTCATGAACATTTTTGTAAAATACATGCATCGTCCTAAATACGATTATTATGACGGTTCGTTGTGCGCACGAAGTATAGCAAGCTGGCGGGCGTTCGTTGCCCAGTACATTTTCCGTACTTGCAGTTCATGTCGACACACACTGCAGTCCAGGCAGGGCGCACACATGGAGCTGGCTTGGCACCTACCTAGACCTAGTCCCAGCAACGGCAATGGATGTTGGAGGTCACATTACAAGTTTACTACACGGCTCGATCATATCATGCACGCAAGTAAACAGTTGATCAAACTGGCCGGAGTGCCATTCTTGCAAGTCTGCTTAATCAATGACTACAACTCACGACATGCTCACATCACACACATAACTAAACGAAACTGAAACAGAAGTAGCTAGGCATGCACCTAACTCATCGATGGAGACCACGCAAACACACACACACAGTGTCACACACACACACAGTGTAGTTTGTTGCAGTTTGATCTGTCACGTGCGTGCTGACTGCCTGGAGATAATTAAGGAAACATGTAAGAAAAACTGAACGTAATGATAATTAAGGAAACATGTACGAAAAACTGAACGTAATTGCATACGGTTTTATCTCAAACAAAAAAAAAATTGAACCAAATCTCAAACAAAAATCGAGTATGGTTTTATTCCATTTCTAACATCACATCATCGTTCTAACCAACATGAGCATGTAAATATATAAGCAAGCAAAAGTAAAATGATGCATGATATTTACCAGAAGAAAACTCTTTCTACTCCACACATCACGAACATGCATGCCGCTAAGAAATTCGAACTTAAACAATAGACAGTATGTTAACGTACATTGCATTCTTCTCTTCACCGGTCAGTTGAAAACATTAGCGATTGTCAGCATCAGGTTGACGAACTGCATGGCTACAAGGGCGTAGAGGAGACCTGTTGGAAAGCAAAACTTGTTGTATTAGTACCATTCGTTCTCCTTTTCGAAAAAAAAAAATGTACCATTCGTTCTGGAACAACCAAAAAAGAAGCAAGATTGCAGCCCATTGTTGTCTCCGAGAATAAATCAAGAGCAAGCTTTCCAAGAGAGAATGATCGATCAGGGAAACTCACCGATAGTAAGGTTGTTGAAGCCGCTGGGGTCGCTGGAGTCGCTGGGTTCGCTGCGAGGCACCAGCGCAGTGGAGACCAGTGTGGTGGCCGAGGGGGCGACGGTGTCGGCGTACGACACGAAACAGCCGTCGTTCCAGACGCCGGCGAGCCGGGTGGTGGCGCCGCAGCTGTCGGTCAGGTTCTTGGCCGCCACGGACAGGCACGCGAGGCAGTCGGAGGGCGCGGCGTCGCCGAAGCAGACCCCGCGGGCGAGCGCGCGGTCGGACCTCAGGGACGCGAAGCCCGTCGGCGCGGCGGCGGAGGGGAGCGCGCCGAGGAGCGGGAGGAGGCTGGCGCGGAACGCCCTGGCCGTCGCGTTGGCGCTGCTGTCGTTGGTGGCCGCCGGGTAGCACCCAATCACGGTGGGCGTGACGCGCACGCGCTCCTCCGAGTCCGAGGCCGCACACACGGCGAGGAGGAAGACCACGAGAAGGCCGGAGGAGCAGGAACGCGCGGAGGTCGCCATTGCGTTGCCGGGCGGTCTGTGCCCTGCCCGCGCGGCGTGCCTTGTTAGGTGGTAAAAGGTGGTGGTGGTTTTGGTGAGAAGAAATGGTGGTGGTGGTGGTTTTGCTCAGAACAAACGGTGATGGTGGTGCGTAGCAGCCTATAGCAGAGCAGGAGAAACAGTGCAGGCAAGCCTGGTGCAGCGAAAATGGACACAAGAATGAAAGAAAGAAGGAAGAGCTTGCATTGGTTGCTTGGAGTGATGATGGCCTGCTGCTGCAAGTGCTGCTTGCCAAAAAGCACTAGTTTTGCCACTCTGGCATACGTCCATACAGGTGCTAGCTTAGTCTCACAACACATTTGAACATGCACCGAGTCAATTATTTACTGCCCAGCCAGCCTCTGGCAAGAAAAGGAGGCTGCTAGCTGCACCGATTCTAATCCGATGCATCACATGACGGGGGCCGCTACGGCATCATCAAACTTTTTGAGCTCTGCTACGAGTCGTTGTATGGTTGGATGTGCATGCATGGCTCCACTGTTTAATTCGTCACCCCGAGGAATCAAGAATGTGATGTAGTAGTCACTGTTACAACGAATACTTCAGTTCAGATTTTATCTAACTGCGCCCCGTGCACTATATAGAACCTGGCACGAGTCTTTGGAAGAAATTTTCTCTAACTATTTGCCTTTCACCGCAGTTATCACATGCTTTTATGCATATGTTTTCGGGTGATGTTCATTACTGAACTGCATATTTGAACTTCCAGACCAAGGCCAGAACTTTAGTTTTTTTTTTTTGCCATTGTTCGTCCAGTTTCTCATTGGGGTATATCAATGCAACATTGTGTGTTTCTTCTTCGAGAGGAGATGACTTGTAGCTTTTTTCAAATTTATATGTAAGTGACATATGACATGATAATTTATCTCCGAGCCCACGCTCATCTATTCCCGATAAACAGTGAATTTGTTAAAAATAGCAACAAAAAAAAAACTCTAAATTTTCTTGTAGTGCAAGATGCTTGAGTGCGTGATGCTCGTGCCAAATTTTGTGGAGTTTGGTCATTCAAGGGACCGTGTCAAAAAAGACAAAATGACCTCCAGACAGTGCAAAATTTCTTACAAGCCTGATTTTTTCACAGAGAGCTCCTCAAATGTTCAAAAACTTCATCAAATTTGGCACGGACATCACGCACTGAAGCTTCTTTCACCACAACAAGAAAACATAACTTTTTGAATTTTTAATGAATTTACTGTTCACATCCGGGCTCATTTGAGCCCAGGACATTTCATATGACCTATATATATATATATATATATATATATATATATATATATATATATATATATATATATATATATCTTTTGTAGTTTTTTTTACACTTCTGCCCTTTGTTGAGTCTAGCTATTTGTTTTCGTCTTTACCGTTCATGTATACTATTCAGTTATGTGTTGTTATAAAAATCGCCTTGAGCGTCGTTTTCATTAGAACAAAGCCCTTTGACCGCATCCGAGACAATTTTGGGATAATTTTTCCCTTTCTTACAGTTACATGTGGGCTTGTGGACTAAAAAGCTTACCTCTTTTCTTGCGTGTGACCATGTCGCTTACAGGCAAAACCTACTCGGGAAAAAGGATAAATATATTTTCTTGAGTTAATACCACAATTGGTACATAAACTTGTAGGGGTGGGAACAGATTCATACAGAAACTAAAACCCCCCACAAAAGTGCCCCTCCAACTTGCCTGCTATAACAAAATCATACAAAACGGCTGTGGAGGCGACATTTGGCATGCCGCGTTGGATTATGTCAGGTAGTGCTGTTTTTGCAGAAAGCCCCTGCAATTTTTATGATATGTTGTTGCGGTCCCTTGCTATGTGTGAAACCCACGAACCCCGCACGCATCCATTCCCCATTCTCCAAATCCCTAGCCCCCCCCTGTTGCTTGCCGACCGCCGCCAGCTCGCCGCCCCCTGCTCCGCCGCCGCAAACTCTCACCGCCGCCAAACTCGCGCCGTCGCTTTCTCCGTCCTCGTGCGACATGAAGGGGTGGGCATTGTCAGCCGGGAAGCAGCAGGTTGGCCGCCGTGGGGCAGGGGCGGCTTCTCCGTCGAGCCATCCTCGCCTGCTCCATGGCCATGACCTCGCTGGCGCCGACAAGACGAAGGACGGCGAACCATGGGCCAAGGTCACCGGCGAGGTGCGGTACATGGATGTTGGTTTTTGCAAGGTGCCATGTCTTCCCCTCTGTTTATTGTTGCAAGGTTGATTCTTTAGGCTGATTCTTAGGTTGATTCTTACTCATGGTAGTTCATTCATCACTACACCACAACACTTAATTGGGGGCAATTAACTGCATGTGTCCCCTGATTGTATGAATGTAGGGGACAGAAGCACTACCTGAATTTGACTGGAGCATACCTGTTTCATCTCCTGATGCTGTGTTCAATGGCACTGACAGTAGTGACAAATGTTGTCATTTTATGAACCCAGCACGAAGAGTTTGCTCTGAAGGATACGATTATGGTCGTAGGTTTCTTGTCTGTCCTGTTGAGGTTAGCCAACTGCTGAACTTTGGAAGATGGCATTGCAAGAGGTTGTATTCAGTTAAGAATTGAGCTGTCTTTTACTGAATGGGTGTTGCAAAATTGTTGGTTTTTCTGTTTTCAGGGTTATGACACATGTGCTTATCGGAAGTGGGTGGACGAAGAGTGGCAGGGAAGGCCTAGGCAGGTGATTGGCAAACTTGCTGAAGAGAACTTGGCTCTGCAAAAATCTGTCTCTGACAAGGATGCTGAAATTATGAGGATGAAGGAAGAGAGGAAGGCCATGAAGATGAAGCATAAGAAGGAGATGAAGATTAGGGATAGTAGGGAACTTAGGTTAGCCTGTTTGGTTTGCTGCTTTGCAGTTGTGTATGGTGTTGTATCTCTGATGATAAGAGGTTTTGTATAAGTTAGGAATTGTAGCATTTGACATTATGTTTGGGTCAAGCTATCAATTATCATTTCCTAGCCATTTGCAAGTTGTACTGCTTATATAGGCCCCCTAAAACAAATTTACGGTACCGCGAGGCTTAGGGCGGAACAGATCCTGTAAACCCGTACCGTAAACGTTTTTCGGGACGGACGCATGCACAAACTCAAACTCCGGCCGGCCAGAACGGCGCCTCTCCGGCCCGCTGCCTACTCCGGGGACGCTCCGGCGATGCTCCGGTGATGCTCTGGCGACGCTCCGGGCCGTCACGTGCTCTGGTGATGCTCCGACCGGCCGCAGGCGAGCTCCTCCGCCTGCTCGCTGCTCGTGCACGGCGTCACGAGGCCCCCTGCTCCGGCGTTGACTGGCTTTACAGGATCCTCCAAAAACGGTTGAAATCCTCCATATGTAACGCATGGGAGCTCGAATATATCGGAACCTGCAAAAAAACTTACAGGATATGCTATTTTACAGGATCTATTCGGAGCGTTTTTTTCAGCTTGTACCGTAAATACGAAGGTTTGACCGCTTTCAGGTGATATGCAAGAGAGATGCTATTAGGAAGGGAAAGCTGGTATGTGTTTCCTGAAGAGTCTGGCCGTGCACGTGCAGAGAGGAGAGGAACAAATTAAAGCCAGCAATCGTGCAGCCTGTCCTTAAACACGACCCTTTGTGCAGTGCATGGCTTGTATTGGATCCTTAATAAACACCACTAACATGCTGACACGCTTGCATATTTGACTCCGTCGTGGCGCAGGAATTACGTGAATACCTGCTTCGACTCAAACTCGGCAACTCGTACGGTGGTGCCCTCTATAAAAATACGAAGTCTACGGTTACAACTCAGAATCGATCGATTTCGAGCGACTTGCCGGCTCTTGCTGCCGTCCACCGATCGAGTACGTAGGATGCGCATCTCTTTGCCTTGGGACGTCGATGTCTATGCTACAATGGGATGCCGTCGTCGCAGTGAGGCTGAGGAGATCCCTAGCGAGATGCTACAGTAAATCCTGATGAAGCTGCCGACCAAGGACGTGGCCCGGTGCTGCCGCGTCTCCCGGCAGTGGCGCAGCGCCGTGAGAGACCCCTCCTTCCGCAAGCTCCACGCAGCGAGCCATGCCGCGCTCTTGCGCTTATCCTACATAGGCGAGCTCGGCCATATCGGCTGGAGCGAAAGGACCGGTGTCTTCAGCGTATCTTCGGGCAAGGCCATGTGCTCCGTCACCCTCCACGGCTACGGCCTCGCCAACATCTGCAACGGCCTCCTCTGCTTCCTGCTCGAGGACCGCAACGGCCAGGCCCCCGCGGTGGTGTGCAACCCCGTCACCGGCGAGACGCTGGCGCTTCCGGCGGCCCCTCCGCTCAGCAACAAGGACCATGCGTATTTATTTGCCTTTGGGTTCAGTCCGCCCACCAACGAGTACAAGCTCTTCCGCCTCTCTTTCCCGCTATGCTCCTACTCCTCCGAAGAGCGGGTGGACGTGGACGTCTACACCTTGGGTGACGCCCGCGGGTGGCGCAAAGACTTGTTCCTCACACCATCTCGCCCACTAACCAGAGGAAATAACACTTCGACGCCAGTGCTGATCGATGGTAAACTTCACGTGGTCACCAAATGCTGGAATGCATCCATGTGGCAAGAGG
Organism: Thinopyrum elongatum; assembly: GCA_011799875.1. Classification (NCBI taxonomy): domain Eukaryota; kingdom Viridiplantae; phylum Streptophyta; class Magnoliopsida; order Poales; family Poaceae; genus Thinopyrum; species Thinopyrum elongatum. The sequence continues at coordinate 135,419,626 of CM022298.1, forward strand.
CCGCCGGAGTGCTGGTAGTGGACGTGCCTGCCGAGACGTGCCGCGCTTACCCTCTCCCGGACGGTCTCGGGACCTATCGATACGATAATCCGCTGGCCTTTGAGCTGAAGGGGCGGCTGTGCCTCGCCGCACACGTGCTCAACAGCTGTAATCGCCCTAAGGCCCTCCGCTTCTGGGTCATGGCCATGGAGAACAAGGGATCGGACGGTGAGAAGGAGCCGCACTGGGAGTTTAGCTACAGCTTCTCCGTGCAGGTGGAACCTCCCATCCCCATCCGAAGGCCATGGAGCCGTGTGCCGTGGAGTGCATGGTTTCAACATGAGACGCTCTTCTACACGTGCAACGACACCTTGTACAAGTATGACACGAGGTCGTCCGTTCCTGACCACGGTCGACTGCTGCAGTGGGACAAACAGCTCCAACGGATACCGTCATATGAATGGCTATGGATCATCCATCGGGGTTACCGTCCCACTCTGCTCTCGCCTCGCATCTTTGAATTGCCACCATCACAAGACGAGACGATGGTGGACATCACTGGCGGAGCTACGTGTTGCCAAAAGTGGCCGTGGCCCGCCCAGCACATGGCAAATGCAGTAGGGGACTGAGTGTAGACTGGGACATGAGCGCAAAAGTATTGGGGTCTTCTTTCTACTAGCCCACCCAGCTTTGCTGCTGTAGCTCCGCCACTGGTGGACATATGCTCTTAAGGAATTGTAGTCTACCGTATAAGTTTATTGTCTGAGTTTTCTAATGAAATTTTGTATAATGCCCCAGGAGTGAAATTTATATTGTGTTTAATTATTCTGAACTACTGTTTTCTTGCCGAGCATGAAAACAGATTTCAAACATCTTTTCATAGGTAATGCGGATAAAACAACCAACATATCTATAATTATGATGCACACAATCATATATTTTTTATTGTTATTAAAAGGGTAGTCGTGTTTGACAAAATATGCTTACAAAATAAAATAAAACCATAAAATTTCAACTTTAAATAAGTTATACTACAATTCTGGACATTGAAAAGATGGTCCCTCCGATCCATATTAATTGTTGTCGCTTTAATATGGACCGGAGGGAGTATATACAATCACAAACTATTACTGCTCAAATCATGCGGGGAAGAACATTCATAGATTTTATATTTGCCACAACCATACAAGTCGTCCAAAGTAAAGCCATAAGTCACACACAATCTTGTGAGCGCACGCACTATTCGTGTGTATCAGAACCTTACTGAAGGTGGTTCTAGTATTCTAGAAGAAAAGAAGAAGTTCACTATATATGCTTGTCCCAAACTTCTTGTGTGGGCGGTATGGGACTAAACCATGACAAGTTAAGCTTTGGTGTTTTTTAGAGTTCATGGGCCACATGTGCATAAGGGATAGTAGCCACTGACCTAATGGAGCCCACTAAGAAACCATGGACCTTGGAAGCCCATGCATTTAAAGCCTAGCGACATAACGATGTAATGGCAATGCTAATCTCACGTGCAATGATTTTGGGACAATTATTGACGAGTAGGCATGCCGGTAACCGCATGCTTACAATAGTTGCCGTTGGTGCTCTACTTACAATAATTGCCGTTGGTGCCCAATCTACTGTGTATATTTTAAATTGTACTAGCTACGAATCAAGTTTAATATATTCCATGTGCACAATGACATCAATGCCCTGCAATGGCCTCCACTATTTGCAAGGTTATCTATCGGTAATGCTCCATTGATGAACAATGAAGTCAATGATCACAAATACTCCCTCCGTCTGAAAATATAAGAGCATTTTTGGCACTAGTGCAGTGTCAACAATGCTCTTATATTATGGGACGGAGGGAGTACATAGTGGCTACTATCTTGTTGGTGGAACATGTGCCATGTGGTCCACATACGTAAATAAATTTCAAAATATCAATGTAACAAAAGAGTTCACTTTACCAAGCATGGCTTAAGAATCAGCCAGTAAGAATGTTGAGCGAGCATTTGGGATGTTGCAAGCTCGCTTTGCAATTGCTACTGGACCTCCTGGACTCTAGGATCAAAGAATGTTGTGGCAAATCATGAAAGACAACATGATAATTGAGAGTGGGTGAGATCAAGAGGAAAACTTTGAGTATGATGATGCAGGAGCAACTATGTGGCTTGAGCTACATCAGGCCGAACCCGAGCATTTCATGAAGTGTATATACAGATCAAAGATCGTGTGGCACCTGAGCAAGTTCGAGATGACCTAGTTCATCATATGTGGTACCTCTCCATGGGCAACAATTTCTCATGTGAATTCATGTTTTATTTACATTAGCAGGTTTATTATCTCGACTTTATTTTATTTTTTAATTTGAATTTAAAATTTTATAAATTTGAATCTCAATTAGAAACTAAGAATGCAATGGATTGGGAATCGGGCTACAGTTTGAGCTAGGATACATTTTTTCTACCAAAATCAAAAAATTTACTGCGATGATGGTATTATTTTTGTTTTCTTGTGTACACTTAGCAATTGAATTTGCTCTGCTTGTGTGTACCTATAACTAGCTTGTTTTTTAGCAGTTGTGAAATATAACCCCCCCCCCCCCCCATCTAATGGTGTATCCGATCTATCAAGACTCTTCGTTATCTTTAGATTCGTCCAAAGTTTTTCATTAAACAATACTAAAGCTATATGAACCCATAAAGCCACAACGAAAGTCGCTGAAAGCCAAATGAAACTTGCGTCGACAAAAGATTAGTTTCCCAAAGTTTCACCAATGTTTCGTTCGAGATTCGAAATATGAAATTTTAAAATTCATTGGAAACCGTGGCAAACTTGCATCAATAAAAACTTGGGTTTAAAAAGTTTCATCGATGTTTCATTCGAGTTTCAAAACATGAAGTTTTGAAATTTTGAAAACATCTTCAACATTGATTTTGTTTGGAACATCTTCATTAGATATAGACAATGGTGAAAACAGGCGCTAAATTAGACATTTGTCTAAACCATGTTTAAAACATACCCTTTCTACGTTTGAACAAAATATAAATGCATGAAATAAATTATGGGAGGTAGGAGAGACGTTGACCGCAGGTTGATTTCTTTAGCACAATAGCTAAATGTTAGTCGACTGCTTTTATGATTTTGGTCAGTTGATTTTGGGAAGGAAGAAGGAAACGCCAATGGAGATGAAGAAGGACACGGCGAGGCCACCGGTGAGGCCTCCGGCGCGGGGAAGAACAACCCCACTATCCATCTTAGAGTGGCGGGTGCAGGTTCGCCGGAGAAGCAGCCTCACTATGACTATCTTAGGGTGGCGAGTGGGGTGCTGTTTCGCCGGAGATTTTTTGGGTAGTCGCCGGGCTTAAATGGATGGCCGGGGTGTGGCGGCAAGACCGGCGGTGGTGGGAGGTTCAGAAGAGGGCGGTGAAGCGAGGCAGTCATAGGAGCGCCGCCAGCCGCGGGCGCTGGAAGCAGGCGGCTAGGCCTAGGCTGGATCGGGCAGGGGTGAGAGAGAAAGAAGAGAAACTGCGGCTGGAGGTTGTAGATAAGCAGTGTCTGTTGGATTTGTTGGAATACAATCGTATGGAGATAGGAATAGTGTTTAAACCTTTAAACCTTTCCTATCTCTTCTTCTGTCTATCTTTTCCTGTACCGACTCTCTCTGTAATCTCTCGATCAATCTCCAGATCGAACAACTTGTAAGCCACGGCATCATCCATATAAATACAGTGCGGCCCGAGAAAAGGGTTTAACGCTTCCTAAACAATCTTATATGGTAATCAGAGCATCTTCTTCCCAGAGATCGAAAGAGGATCGCATCTAGTTCAGCCCTACCGCAACCTTCGCCATGACCACCGCTTCCACCCAACCCAGCACCATGAGTGCCCTATCCACATCTGTTGCATCAGCCTCCACCTTCGCTCCTTCCTCCTCCAGCTCGTCGTATCCCATGTCCATCGGACCCCCACCCCAGGAGAAGCTCACGAGGCAAAACTACCTCATGTGGAAGGCCATTGTGCTGCCCCAAATTAAGGGCACACAGATGGGCCACCGCCTTGATCCGGAGAGCCAAGTGCCGCCGGAGACACTCACCATCACCAAAAATGGCAAGGAGGAGCGGATTGCGAACTTCGCCCGCATCCTCTGGTATGCACAACAGCAACAAGTCCAAGGTTTCCTGATGGGTTCTTTGTCTCGTGAGATACTTGCGCAGGTGGTCACCCTTCAGACACCGGCAGAGGCATGGGCAGCGATCCATGCCATGTTTGCTGCTCAAACTCAAGCTCAAGCCATAAACACAATGATTGAACTCACCAACCTGAAGAAGGGAAACTTAACTATGGCAGAATACCTAGCCAAGATCAAGGTGCTCTCAGATGAGATCGCATGCACTGGAGCGGAGCTGACAGATGGCGAGATCGTTTCACAGGTTCTGGCCGGCCTCGACCTCGACTACGACCCAGTCGTGTCAGCCCTTGCTGCGCGGGTGGAGCCCGTGACCGTCCAAGAGCTGAATACTCAGTTGTTAAGCTTCGACGCGCGCCTCAATCTCCTTCATGGGATGAACATGCGGCAGTCTTCAGCTAATGCCGCCTCGCGTGGTCGTGGGTCTACTCGCGGGCTCAATCACCAGGGTCGGGGTCGCGGCAAGAGCATCGGCGGGCGTGGCCGCAGCAACAGCCAAGGCGCGCGCCCAAACGGAGGCGGCTACAACAACAATACCTCTGCCCGATCTGGAGGGGGCGGCTACAGCAACAACCAAGCCTCCTCTGGGTCCTCCTCCAACACCCGTGTTCAGTGTGAATTTTGCAAAAAGGCAGGCCATGAGGTCATGGACTATTGGCACCGCTACGATGAGGACTTTGTTCCCGACGCTCGTCTTGTTGCAGCTGCAATCCGGGAGCAAGGAGGAGATGGTACCATCTGGTACACCGACTCAGGAGCCACCGATCATGTCACCAACGAGCTTGAGAAGCTATCCATGAGGGAGAAGTACTTCGGCAATGATCAAATTCACATCGCAAGCGGTGGAGGTATGGATATTTTTCATATTGGTCAAGCATCTATTAATTCCCCTAATCTTAAACATGATCTTGTTTTAAAAGATGTCCTTCATATTCCGCAAGCCGACAAGAATATTGCATCTATGTCTCGTTTAACTTCCGATAATAATGTCTTCTTTGAAACTCATCCCACGTATTTTTTCATAAAGGATCGGGCAACGAGGGAGCTCATTCACCATGGTAGATGCATTGGAGGCTTGTATCCATCACATCCGAAGCTTTTAGTCGAAAGCATCATCGTCAAGTTTACTCCATCGTCCAGCCCTCCTTGGCAAGATTGAAGGAAATATGCCCTAGAGGCAATAATAAAGTTGTTATTTTATATTTCCTTCTTCATGATAAAGGTTTATTATTCATGCTAGAATTGTATTGATCGGAAACTTAAATACATGTGTGAATACATAAACAAATATTGTGTCCCTAGTAAGCTTCTACTAGACTAGCTCGTTGATCAAAGATGGTTAAGGTTTCCTAACCATGGACATGTGTTGTCATTTGATAACGGGATCACATCATTAGGAGAATGATGTGATGGACAAGACGCATCCGTTAGCTTAGCATAATGATCATTCAGTTTATTGCTATTGCTTTCTTCATGTCAAATACATATTCCTTCGACTATGAGATTATGCAACTCCCGGATACTGGAGGAATACGTTGTGTGCTATCAAACGTCACAACGTAACTGGGTGATTATAAAGATGCTCTACAGGTGTCTCCAAAGGTGTTTGTTGAGTTGGCATAGATCGAGATTAGGATTTGTCACTCCGAGTATCGGAGAGTTATCTCTGGGCCCTCTCGGTAATACACATCATAAGCTTGCAAGCAAACGACTAAACCCATGACAAGTTAAGCTTTGGTGTTTTTTAGAGTTCATGGGCCACATGTGCATAAGGGACAATAGCCACTGACCTAATGGAGCCCGCTAAGAAACCATGGACCTTGAAAGCCCATGCATTTAAAGCCTATCGATATAACGATGAAATGGCAAAGCTAATCTCACGTGCAATGATTTTGGGACAATTATTGACGAGTAGGCATGCTGGTAACCGCATGCTTACAATAGTAACTGTTGGTGCTCTATTTACAATAGTTGCCGTTGGCGCCCAATCTACTGTGTATATTTTAAACTGTACTAGCTACAAATCAAGTTTATTATATCCCATGCGCACAGTGACATCAATGCCCTGCAATGGCCTTCACTATTTGCAAGGTAATCTATCGGTCATGCTCCTTGATGAACAATGAAGTCAATGGTCACAAATACTCCCTCCGTCACAAAATATAAGAGCATTTTTTACACTAGTGCAGTGTCAACAACGCTCTTTTATTATGGGACGGAGGGAGTACATAGTGGCTACTATCTTGTTGGTGGCATATATGCCATGTGGTCCACATACGTAAATAAATTTCAAAATCTCAAGGTAACCAAAGAGTTCACTTTACCAAGCAAGGCTTAAGAATCAGCTAGTAAGAATGTTGAGCAAGCATTTGGGATGTTGAAAGCTCGCTTTGCAATTGCTATTGGACCTCCTGGACTCTAGGATCAAAGAATGTTGTGGCAAATCATGAAAGACAACATGATAATAGAGAGTGGGTGAGATCAATAGGAAGACTTTGAGTATGATAATGCAGGAACAACTGTGAGGCTCGAGCTACATCAGCCCGAACCCGAGCATTTCATGAAGTGCATATATAGATCAAAGATCGTGTGGCACCTGAGCAAGTTCGAGATGACCTAGTTCATCATATGTGGTACCTCTCCATGGGCAACAATTTCTCATGTGAATTCATGTTTTATTTACATTAGTTGGTTTATTATCTCAACTTTATTTTATTTTATTTTTGAATTTGAAATTTTATAAATTTGAATCTCAATTAGAAACTAAGAATGCAATGGATTGGGAATCAGGCTACAATTTGAGCTAGGATACATTTTGTCTACCAAAATCAAATTTTTTAATGCGATGATGGCATCTTTTTTGTGTACGCTTAGCAACTGAATTTGCTCTACTTGTGTTTACCTATAACTAACTTGTTTTTTGCATGTAATGGGGATCAACTAGCAGTTGTGAAATACAACCCCCCCCCCCCCCCCCCCCCAATTTAATGTTGTATCCGAGCTATCAAGACTCCATTATCATTAAGATTCATCCAAAGTTTGGTTAAACAGTACTAATGCTATATGAACCCATAAAGCCACAACGAAAGTCGCTGAAAGCCAAATGAAACTTGCATCGACAAAAGATTAGTGTTTCGTTCGAGATTCAAAATATGAAATTTTAAAATTCATTGGAAACCGTGGCAAACTTGCATCGATAAAAACTTGGGTTTAAAAATTTTCATCGATGTTTCATTCGAGTTTCAAAACATGAAGTTTTGAAATTTTGAAAACATCTTCAACATTGATTTTGTTTGGAACATCTTCATTAGATATGGACAATGGTGAAAACAGGCGCTAAATTAGACATTTGTCTAAACCTTATTTAAAACATACCCTTTCTACGTTTGAACAAAATATAAATGCGTGCGATAAAGGATGGGAGGCAGGAGAGATGTTGAATGCAGGTTGATTTCTGTAACACAATAGCTAAATGTTAGTCGACTGGTTTTTGAATTTGGGTCAATCGATTTTGAGAAGGAAGAAGGAAGCGCCGACGGAGATGAAGAAGGAGATGGCAAGACCGCCGGTGAGGCCTCTGCTCCAGGGAAGAACAACCCCACTATCTATCTTAGGATGACGGGTGCAGGTTCGCCGAAGAAGCAAACCCCACTATAACTATCTTAGGGTGGCGGATGGGGAGCTTCTTCGCCAGAGAATTTTTTGGGTGGTCGTCGGACTTAGAGGGATGGCCGAGGGCGGCGGCAAGACCGACGGTAATGGGAGGTTCAGGGGAGGGCAGTGCGGCAAGGCGGTCGTAGGAGCGCCGCTGGCCGCGGGCGGCGGAAGCAGGTGGCTAGGCCTAGGCTGGATCGGGCAGGGGTCAGAGAGGAAAAAAAAAGAAACTACGGCCAGAGGTTGAAGCTAAGCAGTGTTTGCTTGATTTTGATCCAACGGTTAAGAAAGGAAGAGGGAGATCGGCTGACCAAGCTGGCCGGCGTTCGTTGCTCGGTCCATTTTCCGTACTCACAAATCATGTCGAAACACACTACAGTCCAGGTAGGGTGTGCATAACTGCATATGGTGCTGGCTGAGCACCTCCCTCGTCCCAGCAATGGAAGTTGCTGGTCACATTACAAGTTCATTACACAGCTCGATCGTGCAGGCAAGTTAACACTTGTTCCAACTGGCCGAGAGTGCCATTCTTGCAAGTCTGCTTAAACTCATCCTCAAAAAAAATGTCTGCTTAAACTCTGATGAGTACATCAATACCAATGTTACACCCACAGCCCCTGCTGCTATACATACTGGACCAATTACTAGAGCTCGCGCACGCCAATTAAATTATCAGGTACTTTCGTTTCTTGGTAATGATTCTAATGTTCATGAGAATATGATGCTGCCTAAAGCGGATACATTTGTTTTGCTTACGAATGAAGGCCCTAGCTTGGACAAGAAAGAGGAACATTGGAGCAAGTTCAAGCATGGAGATGATGGCATGCGCACGGGAAACAAGAACGGAGTTACAAGTGATGATTTCAGGACTTTGAAGCCACCATAATGAGTGCATGAAGCCTTGGACGAAATATACAAGATGCCACTTCATAAATTTCGTCCAGAGGCTATTATAGGTGCTGCATCACCTTATTATTGGGCCAGGCCCATGTAATTTCGAAATACTTGAGTATAGGCTGTTTTTAGAGTCCGTTTGTGTGGGGAAACAAGAGATAGGGTTGGTTTCGGACCCCTCCTTCAAGGGCCACGAAATTCCCCCCCTCTTCCTCCATATATACAGCCCTTAGGGCACCGTTTAGACTTTGGGTTTTGTTTAGATTAAAAGTTCGCCATAGCTGCATTTTCGCGTATTTCGTTTGTGTTCAACGACCAGACAAAGGCGTCACAGAACCCCACCTTCATTAATAAAGCTTTCCTCTTATATTCGTAATATCCAGATTGCAATCTCAGTTTCTTGCTTGTTCTTCCTTTGCTCGCAGGAAACAGACCCTCGTGGTCAGGTTGATCGTGCTCCAGCGTGGTCAATAACCCCTTGGAAGTTGGTTTAGCGATTGCTAAGGCGCGACGTCTCGCACGTTCGTAGTCGGATCATCAAGGTCGACTCCCACAGAAAACGATAGCTACCATCTCATCGAAACTACGGGACACCTTCGCCTCTATCAAGTGGTATCAGATTTTCAGGTTGCTCGGTGAGATTTTATAGTTTTTTGTAGTTTAGATCGAGTCTGTTCTTCATACCTACAGTCCACGAAAAAGCCAAAAAAAATTTAGGGTTAGTTCATCATATCCGAACCAATCTGAGCCTGTGCATAATCTTTTTAGGGTTTTTGCTTTGTTGAATCTGCGGTTGCATCGTCGTGTCGAGTTGCTGGTCTTAGCGTCTAGTCTTTTAGAGTTTCGAGTTCTGGTCATAAGTTGTCACGCCGCCGCCGCACCATCATCATCGCCCCTGCCATCTACCACCACCGTTGATCCGCCACCGCTCTGAATCCATATACCATCACCGATCTGTATCCATATACCACCACCGATCCGTATCCATATACCACCACCGCTACCATATACCACCACCGCTGCCATATTCCACCACCAATCCGAGTTCTTTTTATATTAGGTTTGTTTTCGAGACCCATCTATTTTTCGATCCGTGTTTCCTTGCCTGAGTAGGAGTCGAAAAAAAAAAGTCTGGAGACCCCCGGGCAGTTTTTAGGCCAAAATTTTGGCGGTCAAAAATATTTTTTCCCTATCCTATTTTTAGGTCCCAGGGAGCGTTTTGAGACACTCGCCATCATAGTGATTTTTTGTCGCACTTTTTCGTCGTCGCTGCCCTGATTTCTGAAAAAAAAAATTAAATTTTTTTTTTTGGTGCCAATCCTGTTAGTTTGACTTGGGAAGAGTTTTGAGACACTCGCGCATTATAGTGATTTTTTCCCAAAAAAAAAAGAGGAGCGCAAAAAAAAGCGATTTTTTTTTAGAGTGTGCTCTTCCCTTGTTTACGTGCCGCGTCGTGATTTTGTTAGTGTTCTAGGCTCGCGTCTCTAGTACGGTCTAGCCTAGGACCAGCACAGTACCGTCGTTGAGCGTTTATTCAACTTTGCATCTCTGAATTGATTATTGCTGACATTTTTGCTACCATATCATAAGCCTTCCCAGCTCCACATACATCTACGTCGTGCGTTTGACACCACCTGGCAATCGCTCTGTCCAATCTTTGAGAGTTTTGACTACAACGGTGGCCGATCACCACCTGCTGCTGGGTAAGAACTGGTAAGCATTTGAGATTCGCTTGACGGATTTGTGATACACCACCACCACCACTTCCTAGTAGTCTGTAGGATCATATTCTTGTGGGTTTCTATTGCTGCTAACCATGGCAGGATCACAAGCCGATGAGACTGATTGGGAGAACATGACGAACAAACAGCTACATGATAAATTTCAGCAAATGATGCGTGGATAGGTGCAAGATGTGCTAAACAGATTTGAAGAGGCCATGGAGAAGATAGATGGAATTGAGAAGACGTTCGAAACAAAGCTCGATAACAAGTTTAATGAATTGCTCGCGCGTCTTCCACAACCACCGCCGGCTGCACCTGTCGCACCCCTACAACAACAACAACGTCGCCTTCCAAATCAAGTGGGACGAGCACAACGCGTTCCCCTTGAGCCTGGTCAAACTTCTGGTGCCGCTGCACCTACTGTTGATGCTTCTATGGCTCCTGCTGCCGCTGAGGAGGACGATTATTCGGGCGATTACGAGGATGAGGTTGATCAAAATCAGAACTACGTACCAGCACTAGGTCGTCCACATGCCAATAATCGCAATGGTAGGGCTGCATTACCAGCTCAGGTACGAGATCATGACCATCTTCCTAAACTAAAATTGAATATTCCACCATTTGAGAGTAGATATGTTCCTGATATATATCTTACTTGGGAGTTAGAAACTGAACAACGTTTTACATGTTTACAATATCCCGAGGAGAGACGTGTTGCTGCTGCTGTTTGTGCTTTTACTAGTTTTGCATGTGTATGGTGGTCTGAACATTGTAGATTATATCCTATTCCAGCTACTTGGGCTGCTTTGAAAACTGCTATGCGTACTCGTTGGGTTCCACCATATTATCAACGTGAATTACTTCAAAAATTGCAGCGCTTAAGACAAGGAAAAAATTCTGTAGAAGAATATTATCAGGAATTACAAACTGGCATGATTAGACGTGGTATTGTTGAGGAGAATGAAGCTATGCTTGCACGTTTCATGGATGGATTAAATAGAGAGATTCAGACTATTCTAGAGTATAAGGAGTATAATAATATCACTCGTTTATTCCATCTTTCTTGTAAAGCTGAACGTGAAGTGCAGGATCGACAGGCATTGGCGCGAACTAATTTTTCTGCAGGTCGATCTTCATCATGGACACCGCGTGCCTCCTCTACTCCCACATGTCCTACTGCAGCACCACTGACTTCAGCCGCAAACTCCAACCGAGATACAAGAAAACAGGCACCACCACCACCATCTGCCAAGAGTACACCTTCTGGGCCTGCCCAGAGCTCTTCTTCATCTATGGCATCAACAGGGCACACACATGATATTATTTGTCGTCGTTGTAAGGGAAGAGGTCATTATGCGAGAGAATGCCAATCTCCGCGTGTTATGATTGCTACTGAGGATGGTGGGTATGAGTCCGCTAGTGACTATGATGAGGAGACTTTGGCTCTTATTACAAGTGAAGAACACGATGGAGATGATTCTGATCATGAGATGCAATACATGGCTCCTGAAGACGCTGACATGTATGAATGTTTAGTTGCTCAATGTGTTTTGAGTGTGCAGGTCACACAAGCTGAGCAAAATCAGAGGCATAATTTGTTCCATACAAAGGGAGTTGTGAAGGAACGTTCTGTTCGCGTCATCATAGATGGAGGGAGCTGCAACAACTTGGCTAGCATGGAGATGGTGGAGAAGCTATCTCTCACCACAAGACCACATCCACATCCTTACTATATCCAATGGTTCAACAACAGCGGCAAGGTTAAGGTAACACGTACTGTTCGTGTGCATTTTAGTATCTCTACATATGCTGATTATGTTGATTGTGATGTGGTACCCATGCAAGCATGTTCCTAATTACTTGGTAGACCATGGCAATTTGATAAAAATTCTGTACACCATGGTAGAAACAATCAGTATACTCTTGTTCATAAGGATAAACATATTACTTTGCTTCCTATGACTCCTGATTCTATTTTGAAAGATGATATTAATAGAGCTAGTAAAGCAAAACAAGAGAAAAATAAGAGTGAAAATCAGATTGTGGCAAAAGAATTTGAGCAACAAATGAAGCCTAATAATAAAACATCTAGTGTTGCTTCTGAAATTAAATTGAAAAATGCGTGTTTACTTGCCACCAAATCTGATATTGATGAGCTAGATTTAAGCAAATCTGTTTGCTATGCTTTTGTGTGCAAAGAGGCATTATTTTCATTCGAGGACGTGCCTTCCTCTTTGCCTCCTGCTGTCACTAACATTTTGCAGGAGTTCGCTGACGTCTTTCCACAAGACGTGCCACCGGGATTACCACCTATTCGCGGGATTGAGCATCAGATTGACTTAATTCCCGGTGCTTCCTTGCCAAACCGTGCGCCATACCGTACCAATCCAGAGGAGACGAAGGAGATTATGCGTCAAGTACAGGAGCTGCTCGACAAAGGTTATATACGCGAATCTCTTAGTCCTTGTGTTGTTCCTATTATACTAGTGCCAAAAAAGGATGGTACGTCGCGTATGTGTGTTGATTGTAGAGGCATTAACAATATTACTATTCATTATCGTCATCCTATTCCTAGGCTAGATGATATGCTTGATGAATTGAGTGGCTCTACAATATTCTCCAAAGTTGATTTGCGTAGTGGATACCATCAAATTCGTATGAAATTGGGAGATGAATGGAAAACAGCATTTAAAACTAAGTTCAGTTTATATGAGTGGTTAGTCATGCCTTTTGGGTTAACTAATGCACCTAGTACTTTCATGAGATTAATGAACGAAGTTTTACGTGCTTTCATTGGACGATTTGTGGTAGTTTACTTTGATGATATATTGATTTATAGCAGATCTTTGGAGGAACATTTGGAACATTTACGTGTTGTTTTTATTGCTCTACGTGATGCACGTTTGTTTGGTAACCTTGGGAAGTGCACCTTTTGCACCGACCGAGTATCTTTTCTTGGCTATGTTGTTACTTCACAGGGAATTGAAGTTGATAAAGCCAAGATTGAAGCTATTGAGAGTTGGCCGCAGCCCAAAACGGTCACACAAGTGAGGAGTTTCCTTGGCCTCGCTGGTTTCTATAGGCGTTTTGTGAGAGATTTCGGTACCATTGCTGCACCTCTCAACGAGCTTACAAAGAAGGATGTGCCTTTTGTTTGGGGTACCGCACAGGAAGAAGCCTTCACGGTGTTGAAAGATAAGTTAACACATGCTCCTTTACTCCAACTTCCTGATTTTAATAAGACTTTTGAGCTTGAATGTGATGCTAGTGGAATTGGATTAGGAGGTGTGTTATTACAAGATGGCAAACCTGTTGCATACTTTTCTGAAAAATTGAGTGGGCCTAGTCTGAATTACTCTACTTATGATAAGGAATTATATGCTCTTGTTCGGACTTTGGAAACATGGCAACATTATTTATGGCCCAAAGAATTTGTTATTCATTCTGATCATGAATCTTTGAAACATATTAAAAGTCAAGCCAAACTGAACTGTAGACATGCTAAATGGGTTGAATTCATTGAGACTTTCCCTTATGTCATTAAACACAAGAAGGGTAAAGAAAATGTTATTGTTGATGCTTTGTCTCGTCGTTATACTATGCTTTCACAACTTGACTTTAAAATATTTGGTTTGGAGACCATCAAAGATCAATATGTGCATGATGCTGAATTTAAAGATGTATTGCAGAATTGTAAAGAAGGGAGAACATGGAACAAGTTCGTCGTTAACGATGGATTTGTGTTTCGTGCTAACAAGCTATGCATTCCAGCTAGCTCTGTTCGTCTTTTGTTGTTGCAGGAGGCGCATGGAGGAGGATTAATGGGAGACTTTGGCGTAAATAAGATGGAGGATGTACTTGCTACATATTTCTTTTGGCCAAAGATGAGACGGGATGTTGAGCGCTTTGTTGCTCGCTGCACTACATGTCAAAAAGCTAAGTCACGACTCAATCCTCATGGTTTATATATGCCTTTGCCTGTACCTAGTGTTCCATGGGAGGGTATATCTATGGACTTTGTTTTGGGTTTACCTCGAACAAAGAAGGGGAGGGATAGCATATTTGTTGTCGTGGATAGGTTCTCAAAAATGGCACACTTTATACCATATCATAAAACCGATGCTGCTGCTAATGTTGCTGATTTGTTCTTTCGTGAAATTATTCGCTTGCACGGTGTGCCAAATACTATTGTTTCAGATCGTGATACTAAATTTCTTAGCCACTTTTGGAGATGTTTATGGGCTAAGTTGGGGACTAAACTGCTTTTTAGTACTACTTGTCACCCCCAAACTGATGGACAAACTGAAGTAGTCAATAGAACTTTGTCTACTATGCTTAGGGCTGTTTTGAAGAATAATAAGAAAATGTGGGAAGAATGCCTGCCTCATATTGAATTTGCTTATAATCGTTCATTGCATTCTACTACTAAGATGTGCCCTTTTGAAATTGTGTATGGTTTCCTACCTCGTGCACCCATTGATTTGTTGCCTCTTCCATCTTCGGAGAAGGTTAATTTTGATGCTAAACAACATGCTGAATTGATCTTAAAAATGCATGAGTTAACTAAGGAGAACATTGAGCGTATGAATGCTAAATATAAACTTGCTGGAGATAAGGGTAGAAAACATGTTGTGTTTGCACCTGGAGATCTTGTTTGGTTACATTTGCGTAAGGATAGATTTCCTGATTTGCGCAAATCAAAGCTAATGCCACGTGCTGATGGTCCTTTTAAGGTGTTAGAGAAAATAAATGATAATGCATATAAACTTGAGCTGCCTGCAGATTTTGGGGTTAGTCCCACTTTTAACATTGCAGATTTGAAGCCTTATTTGGGTGAGGAAGATGAGCTTCCGTCGAGGACGACTTCATTTCAAGAAGGGGAGGATGATGAGGACATCAATACCATTGTTACACCCATAGCCCCTGCTGCTATACATACTGGACCAATTACTAGAGCTCGCGCACGCGAATTAAATTATCAGGTACTTTCGTTTCTTGGTAATGATTCTAATGTTCATGAGAATATGATGCTGCCTAAAGTGGATACATTTGTTTTGCTTACGAATGAAGGCCCTAGCTTGGACAAGAAAGAGGAACATTGGAGCAAGTTCAAGCATGGAGATGATGGCATGCGCACGGGAAACAAGAACGGAGTTACAAGTGATGATTTCAAGACTTTGAAGCCACCATAATGAGTGCATGAAGCCTTGGACGAAATATACAAGATGCCACTTCATAAATTTCGTGCAGAGGCTATTATAGGTGCTGCGTCACCTTATTATTGGGCCAGGCCCATGTAATTTCGAAATACTTGAGTATAGGCTGTTTTTAGAGTCCGTATGTGTGGGGAAACAAGAGATAGGGTTGGTTTCGGACCCCTCCTTCAAGGGCCACGAAATTCCCCCCCTCTTCCTCCATATATACAGCCCTTAGGGCACTGTTTAGACTTTGGGTTTTGTTTAGATTAAAAGTTCGCCATAGCTGCAACTTCGCGTACTTCGTTTGTGTTCAACGACCAGACAAAGGCGTCACAGAACCCCACCTTCATTAATAAAGCTTTCCTCTTATATTCGCAATATCCAGATTGCAATCTCAGTTTCTTGCTTGTTCTTCGTTTGCTCGCAGGAAACAGACCCTTGTGGTCAGGTTGATCGTGCTCCAGCGTGGTCAATAACCCCTTGGAAGTTGGTTTAGCGATTGCTAAGGCGCGACGTCTCGCACGTTCGTAGTTGGATCGTCAAGGTCGACTCCCACAGAAAACGATAGCCACCATCTCATCGAAACATCGGGACACCTTCGCCTCTATCAAACTCACGACACGCTCACATGCATAACTAGACGAAACAGAAACAGAAGTAGGCACTGATCGCTGGACACACGCTGACACTATTTTCAAACACACATGCTCACATGCACAACTAGACGAGTATATTAACCCGTGAACTAATAAAAAGGAAAGGTGACGAAAAGAACATGAAGTCCGCTCGATCGCGCATCTTGATCACCCGGATTATTTATGTATATTTGTTTATGGGTGTGTCTAGGCCTCATCTAGATGTGACATAACTATGTCACATCTAAGTTGATGTCATTTTTTTTCTTTGTTTGTTTTTCTTTTCCTTTTATTTCTTTTTCTTCTTTATTCACACTTATCTAGAGGCTCACAGCGAGGCCGAAGGTGCCGTCCCCAACAGCGAACCTGTCTTGGGCCTCCGTTCAATTTAGTTTACGTACCCTAGCTTAATTCAGTTTACATACGAAGGTTCATTACATTCGCATAGGCGTTTCTCAACAAAAAAAAAATCCATTCGCGTACGCTGTCCTCCGTTCGTTTCCTTTTCTTTTCTTCTATCCGTTCGATGGCTTGTCCTTTTCCTTTCCAAGAATTTTTTCCCGTTTCTCAAAAAAAAAGTTTTTTCCCAGGAATTTTCATAAAACAATTGTTATATTGCATAAGAAATGTTTATGTGATTCAAAACAATGTTTCCTACCATTCAAAAAATGTACATCACATTTACAAAAAATATGTTTGTGCCATTTTATAAATATGTTTATAGAATGTAAAAAAAGTCCGCGTAGTATAAAAAAATGTTCTGTATCATTCAAACAAATTTTCAACGTGTATTTGAAAAAATGTTACACACATAATGGAAAAAATGTTCAAAACTAATATTTGAGAAAAAATACTAATCATGGATTTGAAAAATGTTCAATGTGTATAAAAACAATTCTTGATATATACAGAAAATATATAATGTGTATTTACAAATATTATTGTAAAAACATGTATTTTGTGGATCGTGGGTCAACTTAACAGTGGGAAAATTCCTCTCCCCCCACCCCAGTTGCATGTCGGGGGTGGAGTTGCAACTGGGGCAAAAAGCATCGCCCTCCCCCCCCCCCCCTCCGCCGCCCCCGGTCACGTGTAGAGGATGTACTTGCAACTACAACCAAAATGAGGTTCATGCCTAGTTGCGTATTGAGGGTGGACCTTCAACTGGGACAAAAAAAAAGGCGGAGCCCCAGTTGCATGTCTCACGAGCTCTAATGATTCATCTATGGAGGATGGACATGTAACTGGGTCGGACACGAGTTGTATGTCGAGGGTGGACATGCAACCAAGTCGGGTGAGTATCTTTTGACTTTGGACATGCAACTATACCAGCGTCAGGGGAAAGTTGCATGTCGAGAGTGGACATGCAACTAGATCGGGGTCGGAGACAAGTTGCATGTCGAGGGTGGACATGCAACTAGGTCGGGCGCAAGTTGAAGGTAGTTGCATGTCGAGGGTGGACATGCAACTAGATCAGGCTCGGGGACAAGTTGCATGTTGAGATGAAATTAGATCGGGTTTAGGGACAAGTTGCAAGTCGAGTGTGAACATGGCACTAGGTCAGGAGGCCAGTTGCATGTCGAGGGTGGACATGCAATTAGATTGCGGTTGAGGTCAAGTTGCATGGCAAGGGTGAACATGCAGCTGGGTTTAGGCAACGAGTTGCGTGTCGAAGGTGGATATGCAACTGGGTCAGGGTCGAGGCAAGTTGCATGTCGAGGATGGAGATGCAATTGGGTCGGGTTGAGACAAGTTGTGTTTCGAGGGTGGATATGCAACTTCGACAAAGAGGTCGAGGGCCAGTTGCATGTTAAGGATGAGTTGCAACTATGGCAAAGGGTCGAGGGCCAGTTGCATGTCGAGGATGGACATGCAACTGGGACAAAAATGATTTGCAACTAAGGCAAACACTACAGGAATCAGCTTCTTTGCCGTCTGCCATGGCAGACGGCAAAGGCATGAATGGCGGTCGGCAAAGCTCTTTGCCGACTGCTAGCTGTCGGCAAACAGTCCGGCTCAATTCCTGCCGGTAAAGGCCTTCTTTGCCGTCTGCTTCAGAGAAGCGGACGACAAAGGTTTATGCCGTCAGCCGTTTGCGGCCAGCAGACGGCAAAGAGCGTAGACGGCAGCGAGGTGAGGTGGGAGCCGTTAGGGGTTAACGGCGTGCTTTGCCGTCAGCCGGCAGACGGCAAAGAGGCTAAGGTCTTTGCCGTCTGCTGGCGGACGGCAAAGAGCCCAAATAGGAGTCACTGGGAAGCTGCCACGTGGCCTTATTTGCCGTCAGCCGGCAGACGGCAAAGAGGCTAAGGTCTTTGCCGTCTGCTGGCGGACGGCAAAGAGCCCAAATAGGAGTCACTGGGAAGCTGCCACATGGCCTTTTTTGCCGTCTGCTAGCTGTCGGCAAAGGGATTTGAATCTTTGCCGTCTGCCAGCAGTCGGCAAAGACCTTAGCCTCTTTGCCGTCTGCCAGCTGACGGCAAAATGCCCAAATAGGCAACCCTGTGTTCCCAGGTTGCACAGGTAGCTGCCACGTGGCCTTCTTTGCCGACTGCTACTGTCGGCAAAGCTCTTTGCCGTCTGCTAGCAGACGGCAAAGAGCCTATATAACCCCTGTTTTTAATTGAATTCATTCAATTGACAGAAATTCATAGATATACACAGATAATACATATATCCACAACAAGCATATCCAACAATATATTTCCACAAGTCCAACATATATCCATATGACATAAGAAGTTTCCAACAACATATCCATAGTGACATACACATCCAAACAAGTTCCCAAACATGTTTTCATAAACAAAAGGAAGCACAAGGAGAATATATGAGTCCATCAATGCAAGCTTCCTCATCTCAAGCAAATCTGCAAATTGGGAAATAATAAGTTAGAAGAAGAAAAGAAGAGGAAAGAAGAAGAAGAAAGAAGAAGAGGAAAATAAGAAGAAAGTTATAATTCTCTTTCTTTCTCTCCTCCCCTCTTCTTTATCTTCTTCTTTTCCAACAAATGTAGTTAAAAAAGCCAATTTAGAGCTAAGCTAGGTAAATAGGTCATTTTGGAGATAAGCTAAGTTCAATGTATCATATTGGAGCTAACCTACGTAAACTTGGTCATTTGGAGCTAAGCTAAGTTAAATGGATCATATGAAGCTAACCTAGGTAAACTTGGTCATTTTTTAGCTAACCCTACGTAAAAATGTCATTTTTTGCTATGCTAGGTAAAAATGCTAAGTTGTGTAGGTCAATTTAGACTAACTTAGGTAAATAGGTCATTTTGGACGACGCGGGTAAAATGGATCATATTGTAGCTAACTTAGGTAACTTGGTCTTTTTGGAGCTAACGTAGGTTAAATGGATCATATTGGAGCTAACATAGGTAAACTTGGTCATTTTGGAGCTAACCTGGCTAATTAGGCCATTTTTGCATTACTAAGCTTATTGTGTCATTTTAGAGGACAACAAGCTAGTATATGACATTTATGAGGTTGCAAGGTTATTATGCATTTACGAATAAAAACAAGTAAGAGGAGGAAAAGAAGAAGAAGAAGAAGAAGAAGAAAAGAAGAAGAATAAGAAAAGAAGAAGAAATGTTCTTCTTCTTCTTCTTTTCTTATTCTTCTTCTTCTTCTTCTTCTTCTTTTCTTCTCTTCCTATTCCTTCTTTTCTTCCTATTCCTTGATTTTTTCTTCATCTTATATGTCATTTGTGGACTAAATAGGCTAAATTATGTCATAAATGGGCTAAATAGGCTAAGCAAGAGGAGGAAAAGAAGAAGAAAAGAAGAAGAAGAATAATAAGAAAAGAATAATAATAAGAAAAGAAGAAGAATAAGAAAAGAAGAAGAAATGTTCTTCTTCTTCTTCTTCTTCTTCTTCTTTTCTTATTCTTCTTCTTCTCTTCTTCTTCTCTTCCTTTCCTCTTTTCTTCCTATTCCTTGATTTTCTTCATCTTATTATGTCATTTGGGGACTAAATAGGCTAAATTATGTCATAAATGGACTAAATAGGTAAATAAGAGGAGGAAAAGAAGAAGAAGAAGAAGAAGAATAAGAAAAGAAGAAGAAGAAAGAAGAATAAGAAAAGAAGAAGAAGAGTTCTTCTTCTTCTTTTCTTATTCTTCTTCTTCTTCTTCTTCTCTTCTATTCCTTCTTTTCTTCCTATTCCTTGTTTTCTTCATCTTATTATGTCATTTGTGGACTAAATAGGCTAAATTATGTCATAAATGGACTAAATAGGCTAAATAAGAAGAAAAATACCGTTATCACGGAGGTGAAGGACCGGTGCGGGGCGCGCCAGTGCCAGACTGAGGTGAAGGGCCGGTCGGGGTTCCACCAAGGCCAGACGGAGAAGCATCGGTTGATGCTTGTCGGGAAGCATTCTACACCAAAGATCATTTCCAATGTCTCGTTAGCATGATGCAACATAAATGTGAATACTAGTAACAACGACCATTCAAATCAAACTCACGTGGTCGCGGAGCAATCTGGGGCATCGGCGGAGGGGTCTGACCGCTTTTCTCGCACATGCTCTACACATTTGGTTCTCACGAGTTAGTCATATTAGTTAGTAATGGAACAAACATTATGTGCATGATTTGGCTAATATGCAGGAGAAACGTACCACCAAGATGTCGTATAGGGCCCGGTTTTTGAGCATCGTTCCGGTTCCTCTCCTCCTCCAACAGCCTGGCCGTCCTCTCCTCCAGCTCCCTCTCCCTTCCTCCCGCCTGCCTTCTTGCCGCCTCCAAAAGCGTCTGCGTGTGCTCTCTCTTTCTCAAGAGCAGCCTGCAACACACCACTCCTCGTTAGCATTGTAATCATCGACGGACGCACACACAATGTAGATAGGAAAGGTATCCGAGTCTGTATAACTAACCGCCATGGCGAGCTCCGATGGCCGTGCACGAGGCATTATCTCAGGATCAGAGCTACTCTGGCGCTTCTTGATCTGTGTGAGAGTCTTAGGACAACGTATCAGTCCATCACCAATGGCTATCGAGCCATGGGACCTCCCACCACCAGAATCATAACCAGCTCTGTATCAAAAGGACCTGGCTCGGGTTAAAGTCCCCTTCCTTGCCTTCCCCTCGTTCTGTACCTCACGAGCTTGTTGCGGGGAGAGATGTTGGTGAAGGTCTCTGGATGATCTAGGTCAGACTCGAGAATGCCTTGGCCTTCTGTACGGGGCACTATGGGCCATGCCATAGAGGTCGAACAGACTTGGCACGGGCTTCTTGTTGTGGTGCGACTGAGAGAGAGGAACAAAATATTAGTCAAGGGCTCAAGCTAGCATGAAGATTGAAATTGCTATGTAAATAAGGTCATTTTGGAGCTAAGTAAGGTTATTATGTCATTTTTGAGGAAAAAAAGCTAAGTTTAGGTCATTTTGGAGGTAACCAGATTATATGGGCCCCCATTTTGACCAAACTATGCTAATTATGTCATTATTGAGCTATCCAAGGTAGTTATGCCTTTTTAGCTAACTAAAAGCATATTTAGGCATTTTATAGAGCTTCTTAGGTTATTATGTCATTTAGAGTAATTATGTCATAAATAACAAGCTAAGATTATTTTACGTCATTATGAGCTATCAAAGGTAGTTATGCAATTTTTTAGCTACTAAAGCATATTATGTCATTTTTAGAGCTAATTATGTCATAATGAACGAGCTAAACTAAGTTTAGGTCATATATTGAGCTATCCAAGGTAGTATGCCATTTTTTAACTAAGTAAGCATTATTGAGCTATCCAAGGAAAATGCTATCATGTAGAATGAAATTGCATGAATCATGAAGCAAACCACATACCAGTGACCCCCGTACTCAAACAGGTCGGAGCTCCCTTGAGGGTGTGGCACACCAACATGTTGGGCACGGCTATCCTGGCCCTTGGGTGTTCGACTAGCATTTGGGGAGAGCACATCATCCACCACGCACTCCCAACAGTCCTCCTATCGCAACACCCTCTCGGGGGCAACCTAAGTGTAGTCAAGAGAAATTTCAGCGCTACGCCCTACGAATCAAATCAAAGAGAACTAAGTCAGGCCTCTAAGAATAGGTAATTACCAGCATGTACTTCTCCTAGTCTAGAAAACTTCGCCGCCGACACTTCTTCTTCCCCTCAATACCCTTCGAGGCGTAGTAGTCTCGAACGGCTGCAGCAGAGCCTGTGCCGTAAGCTTCTTAAGTAGGCGTTGACTCGACTTCGACAACCGAGCCGCAGCCTCTGCTCCCTTGAACATCCTATAGAAGGTTGCAGTCAAACAAGACAACGCTGATTAGTAAAATCCACTAGTCTGTTGATCTTTAATGTCTGTAAGGAGAAATTCCCAGAACACAGACGGAAACAAGTCAGGCCCCGTCCGCACTCGGACACCGGCGACCATCTCCCCCGGCGGGGCCGGGGCAGCCTCGTTACAGTCCCCCCCCCCAGCTAAGATGCTAGCTGTGGAACCTGACCCTCACCGTGGCAACTGACCCACCCAGGGAAGTGCTGCCGGCAAAGCACACCAAGGACCTGGTTGGGCCTGCGGACACCACGGGGGTGTACCCAGCCCCTGCAGTATGTCAAGGCCAATGCATTAGATATTAATTTGAAGAAACATGAAGGCAAAAGGTTAAAAAAGAGTAAATTCACTTACTTCAACCCATTAGGCTGTATCAACCACCTCTGGTCGGGGGTCGTCGGCACGGGCGGGAGCTTTGTACCGCCACGCTGGTAGACCTTCTTGCCCTTGTCAACCATCTCGCCCTCGCTGTAGCTATCATCAGAGAAGGTGTCCTCGCTATCATCAGTAGGGCCACTAGCATCTGGAGTCTCGTGCGAAGAAGACTCCGGGACTGGAGTCTTCTGGGACGAAGACTCTGGGACCGGACTCACGTGGGGCGAAGGAGAGGCGCCCAGAGTCTGGTGGCGCGAAGGATCAGCGACCCCAGTCTGGTGGGGCGAAAGATCCACGACCCGAGTCTGGTGGCGTGAAGGAGAGGCGACCCCAGTCTGGTGGGGCGAAGGATCCGCGACCCGAGTCTGGTGGGCCGAAGAATCGACGACCGGAGGCTCATGGACCGGAGTCCGAGATGGGTCCACGTCAGACGGAGCGGTCCTGTGGTCGGGTGAATCAGCTAGGGGTGGCGGTGAGGAAGGCGTAGCAGCCTTCCTACCTCTCCCGCTGCCACGTCCACCTCTAGCAGCCTTCTTCGTCCTCCCCCGACCTCTGCCGGCCGAAGAAGAAGGGCCCGCCGGTGCTGACTGCATACTGTCTAGCAGCGCTCTCCGGAGGGGCTGGGCTGGAATAATGGAAGCACCCCTCCCAGGAGCGCTCGCACGAGGCTCGGAGCGCTCTGGACCCTTGCCCACCATCCTGTCAACACCTGCAATGACAAAAAGTAAACGACATTAGTATAACATAAAAAATTTGAATAACTGACATGAATACTATGTATATAATTTAAGAGTATCATCATCATGAACATAATAAAAAATTGAATACCTGACATTACTAATATTACTCTGAATCGTCTATATATGCTCCGGGATCATTAAATGCATCATCATCATCACAATCAGTGATGAGCTCATCATCATCATTAATAAATGCATCAACATGTGGAAGGCCTCCTTTACGTAATTGTTCAAGCATTGAAAGGTCATCTGCAGCAGTAACTTCTTGTTCCGGCTCAGGGGTGAAGTCGGATTCACTATCGCTGTCTACTTCAATGTTCAGGGGTACAGTTGAGCGGTTCTTGAAATGTTTTTTGGAAAGACGTGTTTCTTGGAAGAATTATCCTTCGTCATATGTGTCTTGGTCATAATCCTCTTCATTGGGGGGAGGTGGTCTAACACGTGGCGGCACTTCATAAACGACATCCCAACCACTGAGATTTGAATCACTTTGACAGGCCCACGGTAGATAGAAAACTTGGGTTGCCTGTTGAGCCGTAATATAGACATCGGGAACATCCAAATGGGTGCTTTGTTTGATTTCGACTAGCCCTATATGTTCATGAGTCCTTCTAGTATCCTTCGGCTGGAACCAATAACATCTGAAGACTACGACGTTTGGTGGGTTTTCACCATAGAATTGAAGTTCATAAATTGCTTCAACTCTTCCATAATACTCAATACCTCCTTCGCCGATAGCAGAGACACAACAATTTGTAGACTTTCGGTCGGCCATAGATAGCTCTTTGCCATAGGTACGAAAGCGATACCCGTTGATGTAGTATTTGTCAAATGAACGGACCTTATAGTCAAAACCATTAGCTACTTGTCTCAATTCGGCATCCATAATCTCTGAATTAGCCTACAAGTTTAATACGAAAGGATTGTTGCATTAGTCGCAAATTAGCCAAAGAAATGAAATGGTCTAATGGAAATTACCGTTTGTTTGAACCAAGAGATGAAACCGGGATAGGCGCCTCCTTGCTTTGCGAGAAGCTCATACTCTTCGATGGAATCCTTTTGTATCACTGCACCATACGAGAATATGGCGACGTATCGACTGCATCAAATATCCCGGAATAAGAGCAGTTCAAAGGAATTAGAAATTGCGAAACAATGTACGGAGATCTTACTCGATGTACGGCCGCACTTCTGTTAGGTTGTTGAAGAGATACAGCGAAATGGTCCGCCATTCTTCAACACCCAACGGTACTGGTTTCCAACCACTGGCTGGTGCGAGATCACCTTGAATAGGCTGAGGTGGATTGCCCTTTTTAGGGGTCGCAGAATTGTACGAGGCTTCGGATTATGCCAAATGAAGATTTTGGCTTCGTAGTGTGCTGTCACGAAGTTTGCAGGGCCCTTCCTCAGTGGATGATCTCGGCCCATCGATGTTCCATTCTAACGTGTTTTTTACATTTTGCTCGAAGAGTCGTCTATGCATTCTACTCAAGTTGAGTAGCCACCAACGATTTTGACGGGCCCCTCCCAATCTTGCCTAGGTCGGGAGATGCAAAAGCAAGTGCTGCATGGATAAACCATGCTCTGCGGAAAGATTTTCTCTAACTTGCAGATCAACTCCGGTGCCAAACTGTTCCATTTCTTCGAGGAGGCCAGGCGATAGTTCTTCGCACAAAGAACACGAAGAAATAGCTCAGCTATGTCAAGTACTAGCCATTCATCCTCAGGGATGAAGCCACGCAACATCATCGGCATTATCCGCTCAATCCATATGTGCCAAATCATGACTTTTAGACAAAATATTTTCAATTTTTCAAGACTCGCTCCCCTCTTTAGATTTGCTGCATACCCATCGGGGAACATCAAACTGCATTTTCACCCACAGAATAATTTCCTCATAGCTGGCCTTCAAGATTTGAAACCATGCCTTTGGCTTCGTGAAGGTAGTTCCGTTTCCTGGATCTGCATGTTTTGTACGGTCTATCACATAGCTCCTCTTGATCGACTCTAGCCTTAGGATTATCTTTGACTTCCCCCCCTATGCCGAACAAATGTGCCAAAAATGGCTCGGCGATGTTCTTTCGGTGTGCATCACGTCGATGTGTGTGGGCAAAGGAGGTCTTTGAAGTAAGGCAGATCCATAAGCATGTCTTGTGAGTCCAGGCGTGTTCCTTATTATACCCCTTGAAATACCCTGGACGCACTGGATATGGCTCGAGAGCGTTTAACTGATCTAGGGGGTTTGTTGGCCGGTCAACGCAGGTTGGTGCAGAGGTTTGACAACTCTACCTTCATGAAGTTCTTCTTGTTCTTTCCTGAACTTATGGTGAGGATCCAGAACGGTCTATGCAAGTCAAAGCAACTATCTTGTGCCCTGCGGTCAGCCAACGAAAACTCAGAGCTCCCTGCAATGTGGGGCACGGGAACCTCCATGCACCACACCAGCCAACGAATAGCGCATACGCCGGCAAGTCATGCGTCGAGTACATGTACCAGGGCACGCATTATGAAGTTCTGTGTTGCTAAAGGCGTGTATGTTCTGAACCATGATCCAAGTTCTTTGCAATTCGTCCTAAGCGGCTACATGTACACAGTCATATCTTCCCCGGATAGTTGGGCCCTGGAATTATCAACGTCAGGAAAATGTTCTTTCTTTGCATAACTGTCCGGGGGGGGGAGATGAGGGAATGACAAACACGGGCCAACAATGATGGGTTGCGTCTGACCAACACATGAACCCATCCGTGCTGACGGCGACTCGAGGATGCCTTGGATCTGCCGTTTTTTCTTATGTAATGCATCGAAGCGCTTCCACGCTTCACCATCCGACTGTGTGCACCATCATCACATTCCCATCTGCATCACGTTCGGTTCTTTTGCCTGTTTTGTGCCATGTCATAGTCTGGCCGTCTCTTGACCATGAAAAGACGTTGAAGTCTTGGTACGATGGCAAATACCGAAGAACATTAACGGGTATTTGGTCTGCGTCTTCTCACCCATTACCATTGTCTACCACAACATACTGGATGACTCGCAAATGGGACAAATAGTTCAAGTCCTCAACTGGGGCCTAAATAAGACACATCCTTTCTCACAGGCATGTATCTTCATCATAGGGCATCTTAAGAGCACGGAGGATTTTGTCGATGACGGTACAGGTTGTAGGTAGCACATGGCCTTGGGGTAGAAATCGTCCGAATACTGTCATCATCGCGTCGTAGCATTCTCTACCCAAGTTGAACTGAGCCTTCAAAGCCATGATTTGTGAGATGGCATCCCGCGACAAAGCTCAGTGTGCTCGTGAGAGGACATTTTGAGGACTCCAACATTTCATGATGAAGGCCTTGCAGATTCCTCCATCTCCTCGTCCGAGTCCGAGCATCGTCAAAGTCTTGCACCATGTCTCCATCCCGGGGTACCATGCTCGCGGGGCGACGCACACCACCTCAGGTCTGGCACGTTGGGCAGACTCACCATGAAATGTCCAGACCGTTGTAACCAGGCGTAAAACCAAACTTCTGCAGGTGTTTACTCAAGCTCGTCCTCTATTAAAGTTGTCGCACCCGGACAACAGGGGCACCAGCTTAATCTCTGGCCATTAGCAAATGCGGCTCTAACAAACTCTTTGGTTTTTGTTAACCATTCACGGTGTCCAAACTTCTGACTAGTGTAAACGGTGGTACATCCACGCACGATCACTCATATTGACTTCCTACTAGACAGACAATAAATATATACATCATTAAGCAAACATATCCATTAGTTAATGGAGTTGTCAGTTCTCTTACGTCCATGCAACCTACATGCTAATAGGTAAAGATAGGTCCTAATCCCACCGAGTATGTGTAGATTGAGGGTTTTCCCATGCTCTGCTCCGGATCCGACGCAAAATTTCGGCAGCACCTCCCCGCTGTTTCTCCTGATACACGTCTCGGCAATAAGCAGAGAGGATGTGTACCCGGAGGAACAACAGGGAGGCACTGACGAAATTCTGCATCGGATCCGGAGCAGAGCATATAGGAAAACGAACCCAATCTACACATACTCGGGCTGTCCATGGATAACGTTGGACAATTCGAAAGAATCACGATTATAAATATGCAAATGCATGCATATTTATAGATGTAACCCTTTCGAACGGGAGACGCATAGTGGTTACGCATACTGATGACGGACACCTATAGCTAGCTAGTTCATTGGACGAAGACCGGAATAGAGCAAATGTAGGGGGGAGGAGGAGATGTCATTTGTGCTCACCAAGGAAAGCAGGGGCGGAGCTCGTCGAACGCACGGGGGGGTCGTCCAAACACACACCCTTGCAGCGATCTGATGAAACAACTGCACATTTTAAATCCACCTGATTAACACAAATATATAATGATGTTTTGCATAACAAAATCGAAAAAATATACGACCTCTCAACTCAAATTCACAAATATATGACCCCATCGGGGTCGGGGTCGGGGCAGGGTCGGGGTGTGGTGTCAGGTGTGTAGGTGTCGATCGGGATGTCAGGATGTCGTATGTCGGGGTCGATCAGGGTGTCGATCAGGGTGTCGGGGTCAGGGTCAGGGTGAAATTTCATGAGAGAAGACATAAAAATCAAGTGAAACAATTAACATTGTACAAAGTTGAAAACTTGTACTACGACGAGGTAAAGTTCCTTTGCGAAATCTATAGTCTTGAAAGCGATATATAATAGCATCATCATCAACCTTTGCAAATATTTCTCGCTCAGTAATTATTTGGTCAGTAGCAACAACGATAAAGCAGTACTGCAGTAGCAAATACTAACATTATAGCAAGCAGATCAAAAAATGTTCAATCTACAAAATTTTAACACAACAAGCAAGGCAGTAGCAGTCAGTGTAGCACAATGCACATGCACATATTATCCTGTCTGGTGTGAGTGAGTCTGTCCATTACCAATCGGCTCTTCAGTGCGGCTGCGGCTGCGGCAGACCGCGTGGCGGACAGGCAGAGTCGCGGAGACCAGGGCAAGGGAGGCCGGAGCCCGGAGCAGAGCCGGCGCGTGCAGAGCAGTAGAGCGCAGCCCGCAGAGGAGAGCGGAGAGAGGAGAGGCGAAGCGGGGAGGGCGGGCGGAGTGGGGAGGCGGGAGACCGGAGAGCACGGAAGGGGGGCAGCGGCAGTGGAGGAGGGGAGGGGGCGGGGGTGGTGGAGAGGGGAGGGGGCAGGTGGTGGAGGGGGAGGGGGGGCGATGGGGAGGACGGAGGGGAGGAGGGGGGAGGGAGGGGGGCGGGCGGGGTGGAGGAGGAGGGAGGGGGGGGCGAGCGGGCGCGGAGGGGGAGGGGGGACGGCGGCGGGGGTGGAGGAGGGGGGGGCGGCGGTCGCGGCGGTGGAGGGAGGGGGCGAGGCGGACCGGGGACGAGGCTGGCGCGGGCTCACCGCCGAGAGGTGGGGCGGTCCCGAGGCGGCTGCGTCGGCGGCCATGGAGGGGCGACGGAAGGGGGGTAGCGGCGACTAAGCGGCAGGGCCATGTGCAGGGAGATATGTGTCGCTGGCGGGGGCAGAGCCGGGGGGCGCGGACATGGGGACGGGCGGCCTGCGCGCGTGCGGGAGGCAGAGGGTGGGGAGGCGGGAGAAAGAGATGGAGGAGGGCGCGTGCGCGGGGGGCCAAATTAACCCCCCGCATTGCCGTCTGTTTTTTTTTCTCTTTGCCGTCTGCCAGCAGACGGCAAAGAATTCTTTGCCGTCCGCCAGAAGACGGCAAAGAGGATGACCGTTAGACGGCCACCGCCGTGAAACTGTGGGCCCCTCTTACCTCTTTGCCGTCTGCTGGCAGACGGCAAAGAAGTGGCCCGTGTGACCTACCCAGTGCAGTACCCCCGTGGGGTCCACTTTGGACTTTGCCGTCTGCTGGCGGATGGCAAAGAACTCTTTGCCGTCTGCTGGCGGACGGCAAAGAGCTCGCAGATGGCAAAGACCCTGTTTGGCATCAGCTGGTTCTTTGCCGTCTGCTTTGAGAAGACAGACGGCAAAGAGCCTCTTTGCCATCAGCTGGCAGACGGCAAAGAGCTGGCAGATGGCAAAGACCCAGATTCCAGTAGTGAAAAATGGTCAGGGCTCAGTTGTGTGTCGACGGTGGACTTGCAACTAAAAAAAAGAGCCAGGACTAGTTACGTGTCG
The DNA here is from genome assembly GCA_011799875.1 of Thinopyrum elongatum. Lineage (NCBI taxonomy): Eukaryota > Viridiplantae > Streptophyta > Magnoliopsida > Poales > Poaceae > Thinopyrum > Thinopyrum elongatum. The sequence goes on from CM022298.1 coordinate 135,449,438, forward strand.
AGGCTAGACTTGCAACTGGGACAAAAGAAAGGTCGGGGCAACACTTGCAGTCGTGTTGAAAACATGTAGTTTGTGGGGTGGAGGCAACAACAATCGAGTGTGACATTTGCAGTTGCGTGTTTAGTAGGAGACGCAACTGTCCTCCCGACAAACGCTTTTGCTCTTCAAGTTGCACTTGAACTGAAGACATGCAGTTGCAGGGTGGGGCGACACATGCAGTTGCCATGCGAGGGAGACAATTGTAGTTGCGTGTTCGATGATGGACATGCAAATGGCATTTAAAAATCATGAACTTAAAAAGATAAGATAGAAAGTAAAAAATGAAAAATAAACAAAAATAGGAAAAATGAAAAATAAAGAGGATGGACTTGCAACTTGGACAAAAATTGGTCGGGCCCCCAGTTGCGTATCGAGGGTGAACTTGCAACTAAGAAAAAAGGGGGTCACCACCACCCCCCAGTTGGGTGGGTTTGCAACCGGGACAAAAAGGGTCGAGACCAATTGCGTGTCGAGGATTGACTTGTAACTTGAAATAATGGGTCGGACCTCCAGTTGCGTATTGAGAGTGGACTTTTGATGTCGCTTGAACTACGTCGGTATTTCCCAAAAGAGGAAAGGATGATACAGCACAGCTACGATAGGTATTTCCCTTAGTTATGAAACCAAGGTATCAATCCAGTAGGAGAACCAAGCAACACTATGTAAACAGTACCTGCACACAAATAACAAATACGTGCAACCCGACGATTAGGAGGGGTTGTCAATCCCTCAACGGGTAATGGTGCCAGAAATTGTCAAGTTGACGGAATAAAAATTATGATATATTGGACAAATAGATCTCGAATAAACGCAAAATAAAAGAAGTAACAAAAAATGCAGCAAGGTATTTTTGGGTTTTTGGAATAATAGATTTGAAAATAAAAGTAGCAAATAATAGATCGGAAAGCAAATATAAAGAAGAATAGACCCGGGGGGCGTAGATTTCACTAGCGGCTTCTCTCGAGAAAAAAATAGCATACAGTGGGTAAACAAATTATTATTTGCCAATTGATAGAACTTCAAATAATCATGATGATATCCAGGCAATGATCATTATATAGGCATCACGTCCAAGATTAGTAGACCGACTCATGCCTGCATCTACTACTATTACTTCACACATCGACCGCTATCCAGCATGCATCTAGTGTATTAAGTTCATAGAGAAACGAAGTAATGCAATAAGAACGATGACATGATGTAGACAAGATCTATTAATGTAGGAATAGACCCCATCTTGTTATCCTTAATAGCAATGATAAATACGTGTCATGTCCCTTTCTGTCACTGGGATTGAGCACCGTAAGATCGAACCCATCACAAAGCACCTCTTCACATGGCAAGAAAAATCGATCTAGTCGGCCTAACTAAACCAAAGATTCAAAGAAGAAATACGAGGCTATAAGGAATCATGCATATAAGAGGTCAAAGAAACTCAAATAACTTTCATGGATAAAAAATAGTTCTGATCATAAATTCAAAGTTTATCGGATCCCAACAAACACACCACAAAAAGAGTTACATCAAATAGATCTCCAAGAGACCATTGTATTGAGAATCATAAGAGAGAGAGAAAGCCATCTAGCTACTAACTACGGACCCGAAGGTCTACAATGAACTACTCACGCATCATCGGAGAGGCACCAATGAGGATGATGAACCCCTCCGTGATGGTGTCTAGATTGGATCTGGTGTTTCTAGAATTTGCGGCGGCTGGAATTGTGTTTTGTCGACTCCCCTAGGGTTTTTGGAATATTGGGATATTTATAGAGCAAAGAGGCGGTGCGGGAGGCCACCGAGGTGGGCACAACCCACCAGGGCGCGCCTGGGCCCTCAGGCGCGCCCAGGTGGGTTGTGCCTCCCTCGAGGCACCCCTCTGGTACTTATTCGGCCCAAGTTGTTCCTTCTAGTCCATAAAAATTCTTCAAAAAGTTTCGCTGCGTTTGGGCTCCGTTTGGTATTGCTTTTCTGCGAAGTAAAAAAAAGGAAAAAATAGGAACTGGCGCTGGGCACTATGTCAATAGGTTAGTCCCAAAAAATGATATAAAGTTGTTATAAAATGATTGTAAAACATACAAGAATGGTAATATAACAGCATGGAACAAGCAAAAATTATAGATACGTTGGAGACGTATCAGCATCCCCAAGCTTAATTCCTACTCGTCCTCGAGTAGGTAAATGATAAAAACATAATTTTTGATGTGAAATGCTGCCTAACATGTTCATCATATTTTCTTTTCTTATAGCATGGACATTTGGACTTCTATATGATTCAAAGCAATAGTCTAGTTTTGACATGATGATTTCAATACTCAAGAATATCAACAAGCAACCATGTCTATCAAAATATCAACACGAAAGCAAGTTATCTCTAGCCCATTATGCTCAATCATTGATCCATTCATGAAACACACTCACATATTAGCTATACCCAATGCTCAAGTATGATCATAGTGCCCCTTAGTTGGTGCTTTATAAGAGAAGATGGAGACTCAAATAAAATAAAAATTGCATAAAGTAAATAGAATGGCCCTTCGCAGAGGGAAGTAGGGATTTATAGAGGTGCCAGAGCTCAAAGCGAAAAAGATAGAGATAAAACATTTTTGGTGGCATGCTTTTCCTGTCAACGAAAACGATCGAGTAGTTCCCAATACTTTCCATGCTAGATATATCATAGGCGGTTACCAAACAGAAAATAAAGTTTATTCCTTTTTCCACCATACTTTCACATTCCACGGCTAGCCGTATCCATGGGTACCGTCCATACCAACACTTTTCAAGGAATTTATTATTTGACAACATAAAGTAAATTCATTTTTCATTTCGGGACTGGGCATCCCTAATACCTTTGTCGTACTCTCGTGCAATGACAAGTGAATAAACACTCATCTTGAGAATAACACATCTAGCATGGAAAAATATCAGCCACCCCCTACCGTTTCATGAGCGGTATGAGCACACAAAAAGGAAATTTATTTTGAAAATTAGAGATGGCACATACAAATTTGCTTAGAACGGCACGGAAATACCGCATATAGGTAGGTATAGTGGATTCATATGGCAAAACTGGGTTTAAGGATTTTGGATGCACAAATAGTATTCCTACTTAGTACAAGGGAAGGCTAGCAAAAAGATTGAGAAGCATCCAACCAAGAAAAGAAAAATCTCATAAGCGAGCAATAAGCATAACTAACACCGAATAATGCACCACAAGTAGGATATAATTTCATTGCATAACTATTGACTTTCGTGCTTGCATAGGGAATCACAAACCTTAACAGCAATATTCTTACTAAAGCACAATTAGTCATCAACATGACTCACATATTATATGATCATATCACAAAACTATTACAAAGAAACAAGTTTATTTTGTCCAATGATCTTCATGAAAGTTTTTATTATATCCCTCTTGAATATCTATCACTTTGGGACTAATTCCATACGTTGCTTTTGATAGCTCAAACAAATCTAAGTGAAGAACATGAGCGTAAAATTTTCTTTTCTCAAAATAATATAATTGAAGCATGAGAGAATTTCTTCAAAATTACTAACTCTCAAATAAATTTAAGTGAAGCATCAGAGCATTTCTTCAAAAATATTAAAGCACACCAAGCTCAAAAAGATATAAGTGAAGCACTAGAGCAATTCTATAGCTCAAAAAATTTAAGTGAAGCACATACAGCAATTCTAACAAATCATAGCATAATTTTGGCTCTCCCAAATAGGTGTGTTCAGAAAGGATAGATGACACAAATTAAAAAGCAAAACAAGCAAAGACTCATATAACACAAGACGCTCCAAGCAAAACTCATGATATGTGACGAATAAAAATATAGATCCAAGTAAAATATTGATGGTCGTTAGAAGAAAGAGGGGATGCCACTCGGGGGCATCCCCAAGCTTAGTTGCTTGTTTCTCTTTGGATAATGGCTTAGGGTGCCATAGGGCATCCCCAAGTTTAGGCTCTTCTTACTCCTTATTCCTTCATACATCGTGATCTCACCCAAAACTTGAAAACTTCAATCACACAAAACTCAACAATACCCTCATGAGATCCGTTAGTATAACAAAGCAAATCACTACTCTAAGTACTGTTGCAAACCCATTCATATTTTATTATTGCATTATATCTACTGTATTCCAACTTTGCTATGGCTCATACCCTCCGATACAACCCATAGATTCGTCAAAATAAGCACACAATGCAACGCAAACAGAATCTGTCAAAAACAGAACAGTCTGTAGCAATATGAAAACTTCATATACTTCTATAACTCCAAAAATTTGGAAAATTTGGACGATGTAGGAAATTTGTATATCAATCTTGTGTAAAAAAGTCAGGGGCTTTCGTCACTTCTTTGATTTTTCAAAATTGTTTTATTGGACACAAAAGTTTATGTTTTCCAACAAGATCAAATCAACTATCACCCAACATAATCCCAAAGGCTTTGCTTGGCTCTAACACTAATTAAAACATAAAAAACACAATCATAACAGAGGCATAATTTTGCAAACACTCAAGAATATAAAGAAAAAGGCAAAAATAAATTTTATTCATTGGGTTGCCTCCCAACAAGCGCTATCGTTTTACGCCCTTAGCTAGGCATAAAGTATAGATTCAAGTATTGTCATCTTTATTTCTAGATCCATAAGATGCCCTCATGATTGATTTATATGGTGGCTTGACTCTTGTTCTAGGGAAGTGTTCCATACCCTTCCTTAGTATAAACTGAAATTTAATATTGCCTTCTTTCATATCAATCACGGCATCAATAGTACGTAAAAACGGTCTATCAAGTATAATTGGGTAAGATGGATTGCAATCAATATCCAGAACAATAAAATCTATGGGTACATAATTCCTATTTGCAAGAATAATAACATCATTAATTCTTCCCAAAGGCTTTTTAATAGTGGAATCCGCCAAGTACAAGTTTAAAGAACACTCTTCAATATTGGTAAGACCAAGAACATCACATAAAGATTTCAGAATTGTGAAAACGCTAGCACCCAAATCACATAAAGCAAAACACTCATAATTTTTTATCTTGACTTTGATGGTGGGTTCCTATTCATCATGTAATTTTCTAGGAATTGAGATCTCTAATTTCAATTTTTCTTCAAAAGCTTTCATCATCGCATCAACAATATATTTAGTAAAAACTTTATTTTGTTCATAGGCATGGGGTGAATTTATCATAGATTGCAACAAAGAAATACAATCAATCAAAGAGCAACTATCATAATTAAAGTCTTTGTAATCCAAAAGAGTGGGCACATTGCTAGTTAAAGTTTTGACCTCTCCAAACCCACTTTTATCAATTTTTTCAACAAGATTTTCACCCTCCAAATTATCGAGACGCCTTCTAGCTAAAGTTGACTCTTCTTCAGTCCCTTTATCATCGATTTTAATTTTAATAAACAAGAAATCAATAGAAGAAACACCAATCACTTTAAGATCTTCATTAATTTTATGAAAGAAATCACTAGAAAACGCTCTTTCTAAAAATTCTCTTCTAGCTCTAAGCATAGCGGTTCTTTTCTTGCTTTCATCCATATAAATTTATAAAGCTTTAATTGATTCTTCAACCTTAGGCACAAAAGCTTTCAACTTGAGATTTTCTACATCATGAGAAATTATATCAATGCTTCTAGACATATCATCAATCTTATTCAACTTTTCTTTTATCATATTATTGAAAACCTTTTGAGCATTGATAAATTCTTTAATATTATTCTCAAGATCAGAGTTGTTCCTATTATTATTATAAGAAGGATTACCATAGGAACCACCATAGTTATTAGAGGAATTTTCAGGAAAACGTCTAGGATTAAAATTACCTCTATAAGCATTGTTATTAAAATTGTTTCGCGAGACAAAATTCACATCTATGGCATCACTATTTTGCTCAATCAAAGTAGACAAAGGCACATCATTAAGATCAATAGGAGCACTTTTATTAGCAACCAATTTCATAAGAGCATCAACTTTTTCACTCAAAGAATTTATTTCTTAAACCGATTTAACTTTTTTACTGCTAGGAGCTCTTTCGGTATGCCATTGTGAATAATTTGCCATAATGTTATCAAGCAATTTGGTAGCTTCACCCAAAGTAATTTCCATAAAAGTACCACCTGTGGCAGAATCTAAAAGATTTCTAGAGACAAAATTCAGTCCCGCATAATATTTTTTTATGATCATCCAAAGATTTAAACCATGAGTACGAAAATTTCTTAGCATCAATTTCATTCTTTCCTAAGATTGTGCAACATGTTCATGCTCAAGTTGCTTAAAATTCATGATCTTAGTTCTAAGGGAAATAATTTTCGCGGGTGGAAAATACTTAGTAATAAAAGCGTCCTTGCACTTATCCCAAGAATCGATACTATTGCGAGGCAAATAAGAAAACCAAATTGTTGCATGATCTTGCAAAGAAAACAGAAATAATTTCAACTTCACAATATCATTGTCCACATCTTTTTTCTTTTGCATATCGCATAATTCTACGAATGTCTTAAGATGGGACGCGGCATCCTCATTGGAAATACCGGAAAACTAATCTTTTATAACAAGATTCAACAAAGCGGCATTAATATCACAAGATTCCGCACTAGTGTTTTGATGGTGGATATGCAACTTGGACAAAGAGGTCAAGGGCCAGTTGCATGTCAAGGATGAGTTGCAACTATGGCAAAGGGTCGAGGGCCAGTTGCATGTCGAGGATGGACATGCAACTGGGACAAAAATGACTTGCAATTAAGGCAAAAAGGGTCAGGGCTCAGTTGTGTGTTGATGGTGGACTTGCAACTCAAAAAAAAAGAGCCAGGACCAGTTACGTGTCGATGCTAGACTTGCAACTGGGACAAAAGAAAGGTCGGGGCAACACTTGCAGTCGTGTTGAAAACATGTAGTTTGTGGGGTGGAGGCAACAACAATCGAGTGTGACATTTGCAGTTGCGTGTTTAGTAGGAGACGCAACTGTCCTCCCGACAAACGCTTTTGCTCTTCAAGTTGCACTTGAACTGAAGACATGCAGTTGCGGGGTGGGGCGACACATGCAGTTGCTGCGCGAGAGAGACAATTGTAGTTGCGTGTTCAATGATGGACATGCAAATGGCATTAAAAAATCATGAACTTAAAAAGCTAATATAGAAAGTATAAAAAAAAATAAACAAAAATAGGAAAAATGAAAAATAAAGAGGATGGACTTGCAACTTGGATAAAAATTGGTCGGGCCCCCAGTTGCGTATCGAGGGTGAACTTGCAACTAAGAAAAAAGGGGGTCACCACCACCCCCTAGTTGGGTGGGTTTGCAACCGGGACAAAAAGGGTCAAGACCAATTGCGTGTCGAGGATTGACTTGCAATTTGAAAAAATGGGTCGGACCTCCAGTTGCATATCGAGAGTGGATTTTTGATGTCGCTTGAACTACATCGGTATTTTCCCAAAGAGGAAGGGATGATACAGCACAGCTACGGTAGGTATTTCCCTCAGTTATGAAACCAAGGTATCAATCCAGTAGGAGAACCAGGCAACACTATGTAAACGGTACCTGCACACAAATAACAAATACTTGCAACCCGACGATTAGGAGGGGTTGTCAATCCCTCAACGGGTAACGGTGCCAGAAATTGTCAAGTTGACAGGATAAAAATTATGATAGACTGGATAAATAGATCTCGAATAAACACGAAATAAAAGAAGTAACAAAAAAATGCAGTAAGGTATTTTTGGGTTTTTGGAATAATAGATCTAAAAATAAAAGTAGCAAATAATAGATCGGTAAGCAAATATAAAGAAGAATAGACCCGGGGGCAGTAGATTTCACTAATGACTTCTCTCGAGAAAAAATAGCATACGGTGGGTAAACAAATTACTGTTGGGCAATTAATAGAACTTCAAATAATCATGACGATATCCAGGCAATGATCATTATATAGGCATCACGTCCAAGATTAGTAGACCAACTCCTGCCTGCATCTACTACTATTACTCCACACATCGACCGCTATCCAACATGCATCTAGTGTATTAAGTTCATGGAGAAACGAAGTAATGCAATAAGAACGATGATATGATGTAGACAAGATCTATTCATGTAGGAATAGACCCCATCTTGTTATCCTTAAAAGCAACGATACATAGGTGTCATGTCCCCTTCTGTCACTGGGATTGAACACCATAAGATCGAACCCATCACAAAGCACCTCTTCCCAATGCAAGAAAAATCGATCTAGTCGGCCTAACTAAACCAAAGATTCAAAGAAGAAATACGAGACTATAAGTAATCATTCATATAAGAGATCAAAGAAACTCAAATAACTTTCATGGATAAAAAATAGATCTAATCATAAACTCAAAGTTCATCGGATCCCAACAAACACACCGCAAAAAGAGTTACATCAAATAGATCTCCAAGAGACGATTGTATTGAGAATCAAAAGAGAGAGAGGAAGCCATCTAGCTACTAGTTACGGACCCGAAGGTCTACAATGAACTACTCATGCATCATCGGAGAGGCACCAATGAGGATGATGAACCCCTCCGTGATGGTGTCTAGATTGGATCTGGTGTTTCTGGAACTTGCGGCGGCTGAAATTGTGTTTCGTCGACTCCCCTAGGGTTTTTGGAATATTGGGGTATTTATAGAGCAAAGAGGCGGTGCGGGAGGCCACCGAGGTGGGCACAATCCACCAGGGCGCCTGGGCCCCCAGGCGCGCCCATGTGGGTTGTGCCCCCCTCGGGGCACCCCTCTGGTACTTCTTCGGCCCAAGTTGTTCCTTCTGATCCATAAAAAATCTTCAAAAGGTTTCGCTGCGTTTGGACTCTATTTGGTATTGATTTTCTGCGAAGTAAAAAACAAGGAAAGAACAGGAACTGGCACTGGGCACTATGTCAATAGGTTAGTCCCAAAAAATGATATAAAGTTGCTATAAAATGATTGTAAAACATTCAAGAATGATAATATAACAGCATGGAACAAGCAAAAATTATAGATATGTTGGAGACGTATCAACTTTCAACTAAGGTAAAAGGGGTTGCTCCCACCCGCAAGTTGGGTGGACTTCAACTAGGACAAAAAAGGGTCGAGGCCAATTGCGTGTCGAAGATTGACGTGCAGCTCAGACAAAAATGGGTCGAGACCCTAGTTGAGTATAGAGGGTGAAGTTGTAATTGAGACAAAAAGGGGGTCACTCCTACTGCCCCAATTGCATGTCGAGGGTCGACTTGCAACTGGGACAAAAAATGGGTCATACCCTTAGTTGCGTATCGAGGGTGGAGTTGCAACTAGGACAATAAACCCACCCACTCTCCCTGTTGCGTGTCGAGGATGGACTTGCAACTGGGAAAAAAATTGGTCAGGCCCCCTAGTTGCATATCGTGGGTGGTCTTGTAACTCAGACAAAAATGGGTCACCCTCACACCCCAGTTGCGTGTCGAGGGTAGACTTGCAACTAGGAAAAAAGTAGGCCGGGTCCAGTTGCGTGTCGAGAATCAACTTGCAACTAAACCCGACCTATTTTCTCTTAGTTGCGTGCCAAAATTTGTGTGCGCGACAAACAACTCCACACGAGCTAGTAGGTTAGAACAAGCACAAATCTTGAAACATATATAAACGATCATAAAAATAGATGTGACTTAACTCATTCTCCTCCAAATGAGGATGACCAAATCCGTTTCTTTTAAATTCATAAATATAAAACAAAATTTTGGAAAACAATAATAAATTTTATAAAAATAGTAATTTGAAAAAGTTTTCAATATTTAAAAAAATTGAATTCTAAAAAGTATTTGCACACTTCAAAAAAGAGTTCATGTACTCACAAAAATCCTAAATTAAAAATGGGGAAAATAAAAAAAGGGAAGAAAAAAAAATAAAAGGATAGAAAAACAGTACAAAAAAATTTCTCTGAAAAAGAGAAAAAGAGAGCTCAAAACCATGGCGTGAGCATGAAGACACAAACATAAACAGGCAAAAAAGGGAGAATAAATAAAGGTAGAAAAATCTTGTAGACACAGGGACAAACGCATGCAGTAGTAGACAACCTTGCTAAACTTTATTATGCCGTCACCACATGTATAGAAACGAAAAGAAGGTTTCCAGGTTGGCCTAACCACACATGGCGGCCAACCCCTAAAGTAAGACTATGCTTAGCAAGATTGTGAGCCTCAACATTCGAGGTTCGAAACTCGTGACTAATGATACAAGAATGAAAACTAAACATATGATCTCTGGTTTCATTAATCACTGCGCCGTAAGGAGACACACTTCCGCTTTTGATAGCATCAACTACTATCTTGCAGTCTGAGGCCACGAAGATCCGCTGAGAGTAGGTGTCATCTGCAAGAGCTAACGCCTCCCGAGTTGCAAGTGCCTCGAGGGTAGGTGGATCAACTATGTGAGGGAAGAACAAAGTTGAAGCTCCAATGAACATGCCATCTTGGTCTCGACATATCGCCCCCACAGAGCCAAACTCCCCACTCCTAGAAACCGCAGCGTCAACATTAATCTTTACGGCGGTGGGATCCAGTGGTTCGGTCTAGCCAAAGTAGTTCCTTGCACTATCCCGGTAGTTCTCTGCAAAAACTGAATATCATTCAAATAAGAGTTCACAAAACCGTATGTAGACCATGGGCTCTGGAAAATATCCTCATGTATAGCTTTTCGTCGGGAGCTCCAGATCGCCCAAAGAGTGACGATCATCCTTGTAAATTCTATCTGGGAGAGGGACTCGCTCATAGCAAACAACCACTCCTTGGCGCTAGGATTAGTGTTTTGGCACATGTGTTCAACCATCAGCTCATCCGATAATGCCCACACGCTGCGTGACATACTACAGTTAAGCAAGCTGTGTCTCCAATTATCCGGTGCTCCACACAATGCACATGAGTATGTCGAGGCCATGTTTCTGTGGTGAAGAACATCGCCCGTTGGGAGCGACTGTCGTGCTAGCCTCCATGCGAAAACCCTCAACTTGGAGGGAACTCGGAGCTTCCAAATTGAGGACCACCCTTGGGTGTTAACTGTACTGTTCGATATACCCTGCTGCTCATCCAGCCAGTCCTCTCTTTGGATTTTGGTTTTCATAATTAGATTATAAGCTGATCGAACAGAAAATCTTCCTTGTTGGTCATCCGCCCAAGCCCAAAAATCAGTAATTCTCCTGGTGCATAGAGGTATTTTTAGTATACATTCAGCATCAAAAGGTGTGAATGTGGTGCGCACAATATCCTCTTTCCATGAAGCCGAAGAAGCATCAATGAGCTCAGCTACAAGTTCTGGAGGGTTTGCACAAATCGGAGGGAAGGGCTTCATCAGTCGATCTCTGGGGATCCAATTGTCGCGCCATATGTGTGTGGTCTCTCCATCACCGATCCTCCTTATAATCCCTCTCTCTACTATGTCCCTGCCATCGAACACCGCCCTCCAAATTTGGGACGGGTGAGGACCCAACTCAGCTTGTAGAAAAGATGACGTTGGAAAGTATTTGGCCTTTAGAATTTTTGCACTTAAAGATGTTGGTTCATACATAATCCGCCAAGCTTGTCTGGAGAGTAGGGCCAAGTTAAAAATTTCCAAGTTGCGAAAACCAAGACATCCCAAGTTCTTCGAACGTGTCATATCTTCCCAAGACACCCAGTTGGGTTTACGTTTACCTTGCTTGCTGCCCCACCAAAATTGGCGAATAATTGATGTGACATTCTCACATAGGCCTCGAGGTAATCTGAAGCATGACATAGAAAACACCGGGGTCGCTTGGGCCATTGATTTGATTAACACTTCCTTGCCAGCAGCCGACAGCAACTTCTCCATCCACCCTCTAATTTTCTCCCAAACTCTGTCCCTAAGGTATCTGAATGTCCCATTGATTGAATGTCCCACCTCAGTAGGCATCCCAAGATACCTTTCACTTAATGATTCATTATGCACATTGAGTGAATTCTTCACATCTTGTCTCAGATTTTGTGGACACCCTTTACTGAAGAAAATTGAAGATTTCTCATGGTTTACTCTTTTGCGCCACCACAACCGCGAAACATAGGAACGGTAGGTACCTCCGGCAGCGAGCATGATCGAGCACGACGCGGTGGCTGTGTGTATCCATCGACCGGGGGTGGCGGGGCGGCTGGCTCAAGCATGCATGCATGCATGTGCGGTCTCTGCGCCATCTTTTTCCCTTCCGGTGAAACCTTTAAACGTCCTAGCGACCACCGTCCAGCGAGAGCGACTCATGTTGTGATCAATTATTTACAGGTTACAGCCCGTCACGGTCCCTGCTACGCGGCTTCGCTATATTGCTGCACCGATCTGCACAAAGCCTTGCACCAATTCGATCCATCAGAGCCTGCCCGCCTTTGTGATGCATGATCCATCAGAGCCTGCTACGTGTCGTTGTATGGTTGGACGTGCATGGTTCCACTATTTATTTCGGGACCAAGATGGGATGTGATGTCCTAGTTCCACTGTTACAAATGAATGAATACTTCAGTCCTTTCCACGCGCGAAACAAAAGTAGTACCACATAATTTTCTTGAAATGCATCAGCAGATCAAAGACCGCATCCGCGCGCATGGCACATGAACAACTTCGAGATAGTCTAGTTGAGCATTAATTTGTGGTGGTTCCATGGGCAACAATTTCTCATGTCACTTCATGTTTTATTTATTTACAGTAGTTGGTTCATCTCAACTCTATATTATGTTCGAATATAAATTTGAAAAATTATGAATTTGAAATATTGTTTAATTGTATGCAGTGGAAACATAAAGTTTTCAATTATTGATATGTCAAATAGGAGTTTAAATGGATTGCATATGCACTAGAGGGATCGACATAAGGGACAAGATTATTTTCGTGGGTGGTTTTAGGTAGTCTATGGAGGTAACTTTTCCTTGAGCGAGGATGACTTGCAATTTTTTATTTTTGAGTGATAGCTGGCTTGTACATGGGCTTATCAAAGTGTACATCCATCTAAAATTTCACTTCAGTGGCATCAAATTTCATGAAGTGGGAGGCTCTCGTGAAATCTAATCTTATTTAACATTATAAAAAAAATCTTCCGCCTTCCGGTGATTTTACGATTTCCCTGGTATCTTTGCCGCGTCTGTGTTGTTGATAATGGAAGAGGGTGAAACGATGTCTTTGCCTCTAACTAAGTTTTGGTGATAATGACACATGATTAGGGGACAAACAATATTCATGAGTATATTAACAAGTCATTTGTCCCAAGGAAATGAAATATAAAGATGTTGGAGACCCCAAAGATTTTTTTTAAAGACAGTGTATTTAAATGTCATCCTACATTTCTATCTTTGTGTCCTAATAAAAGCATATTATTAATTGGGGCTTTGGCGAATGCCGAAGAGCGGGGATTAATGCCAAGTAAAAACCTTAAGCATCCAAAAGACTTAAGACAAATGTCAAAAGGTAACCTCAACCCCCCCCCCCACCACCCAAAAAAGCATTGAGCTTAGGGATAAGCCACTTGGTCTGCTATGCTCTCTGTTTTAGTTATTTGACTTATTTCCATCTCTTCCGGTTGTTTGTGCTTAGCCTAAATCTAGATTGGAATGGTCTTGTATAGGTTGATTCCACTTAATTGGTTGTGGTTTAGAGAACTTGCGATTTTGCAATCCCTAAATTAAAAATGTGTAGTCGCATATTCACTCCCTCTGTTTGAACCTTTGTTTCTTTCATAGGTAAGATAAGTCAAAGTGCACACTAATCGAATGCAATATGAGCATAGCATCCTGCTCCAACACATGGCACATACGATGCAGAAGAGTTCAATAAAAAATAAAATGAAAAATGTTTACTAAAACCTATCGATACGGTATCTAGGGTTACAGATCGATGCTAGAAATGCAATGGTAGAAATAGTTCAAAACTATACCCTTTCTAAGTTTGAACAAAACAGCCCTTGTATCGGTTTGGCCATTTGTGCTTTATATATAAAGATTGTTCCATGAAGTTTGAACAAAATATAAATGCATGAAATAAAGGACGGGAGGGCAAGAGGTTGAGCGCAGGTTAATTTATGTAAAGTACATGGTTCTAAATACAAAAAATAAAAATCAGTGATGTTTTCCTTTATTAGTTGAATGAACTACAGTGATGGTTGGGATTGCGCACGAAGTCTACCAAGCTGACGATTGCTCGGTACATTTGCGGCGGTTCATGTGGACACGCACTGCAGTCGACTCCAAGCAGGGCGCACATGCAGCTAGCTGGGCAGCTCATCCGGAGATGCATGCTGCTGCTCACATCAACAGTTTATTACTACACAGCTCGATCGTACTCGTACGTGCAGGCAAGTCAAAACTTCATCAACTCAAAAATGAGAAGTTGGCACTTGATCAAACTGGGGTGCCAGTGCCATTCTTGCATTACATGTCTGATTATTAATCAATTACTACCACAACTTAGTACGACATGCATATATAGCTAGAGGAAAACAACAACTTAGTACGACATTACAGGCAGTCGTGCATGCACCTACCGATGGACCATCCACATACACCGTTCTCGAACACTACTGATTAACCAGTGAACAGAAAAGGAAAAGGTGGCGAAAATAACATGAAGCGCTATAGTTTTGATGATCTTATTTTGCGGATTGCTGTAGCCTGTTCTCACTTCTCATCATCTTTGTCACCGACCCTCTGGAGATAATAAAGAAGATGCTCCCTGCGCAATCGAGAGTGGCCAACGTGCATGAGTACTAGATCGGGAACGCGCCTTGGCGCGAGGGTGCCGGTCCCGACGTTATAATTAGAGTAAATACATCTACAGTACACCAACTTGCGCTGCGGGTATAATTTCATAAAAAACTTGAAAATTAAGACAAACCAGTCACTAAACATGTTTTGCGGGTTCACTTGTACACAAATCGAGTCCGCAATTGCCACATTGGACGCCACGTTGGTCATAGTCCCATCCACACCCCAGCAATATTTGCAGAAAAGTTCCCTTTTATATGTTAAACTAACTGAAACTAAAAGCACTCTATCTAATAGTAGCCTAATTGAACTGAAAGCACCTAACTGAAACCAAAAGGAGAGCTCGACACTTCACGAGCACGAACAGAGTAGAGTATAGCACGGCGACGTCCCATGGACAGCTGCCCCGCTTGCCTCCGCGTCATGCGCCCTCGATGGCCTTGCGTCCTCTGCTGCCGCAACGTATGCAGCGTATGGCCGGCGGCAACATGCGCTCCTCTGCTGCCGCAGCCAGTCGCCGATGCAGCATACGGCCGGCGGCGAAGACGCCGCAAATAAAAATTAACAGCAAGACATCCTATGTTTTAGCATGATCTATTTTTTACATCACAGAATACAACAAAACTTTCCAACAACAACATTCCCACGAGCACAGAATTCAGGCATAAGTCATAGGAAAATTCATAGGTAAATTATGACATAATTCATAGCTAAATTCAGGAGCTGGAGGAAGTGATTCAGGCAAGATTCAGACCAAACAAAGAATTAAGGTTCAGGCTAAATCTAGAGCTAGCCAAAAGACATGTTTAGATCAGAAACAAACCAGCACAGTGCGGGATTTAGAGCATTACAAAATATAAAGTTCATTCACCAGGTGTTGGCATCACAATAGTATTACTCCTCTTGAGTGCTTCAACAAAATGTCCTTCTATCATCCAGCCCACGGAATATGCCATTTTGTTCAAACACCGCTGTAAAGAAATTAGAATTTTCCCCTGCAAGTAGAAGTGCACAATTGTTACTTGTCACTAAAAACGCTAACTATTGTTAATGAAAATGCATATTATTTACTGTACAATATTTTACAACAGCACTTTCAAATCTGCACCTAACCATATATCAAGTATTGTTCCTAACAAACTACATTACAGTAAATTCTGCCACTCCATTCTGAATCTATATCAAACTACAGTACGATAATTTCTGAACCTATATCAAACTACAGTACAGTATTTTCTGAACCTATGTCAAACTACAGTGCACATTGATCATAACAGGATAATGCACAGGGGAGCACACAACGACATCACACATTGATCATAGGCCCAAGCAGGCATATTTACGTGGATGAGGTTCATGAGCACATCAGACGATAGACTACAGAGCACGAACAGGTAGACGTCAACAGATTGCAAAGCTCGTTTACATATATACAAACAAAATAACCATGGCACCGAAGCTTTATGACCCTCTACAAACGGACATCGCCTTCACCGAAACTGAAACACAAGGGGCAAAAGCATTTTGAAGGTTGTTGCAGGTCAGCTGATCGACTTGCTCGTTTCAACTGCAGGCACCAAGTCCAGGATATACACTTGGAAGGTGTGCACCTACAGCACACATGTAATGGGTAGAGGTCAGTGTACACAAATATGAGAATTGGAATTAAGAAATGGAATGATGGGAAGGGAATCCAAGTATGTTTCAACCTGACTAAAAAGACAGTCTCTCCAAGTAGCCTGACAGTTTGGATGGACAGTGACATGGTTCTGATAACGGTCACCGTCGCTCTGAAGCAACCAAGTGATTTGGCAATAAGTGCCTGCGATCCGGAGCTCAAGCAGAGGAATCGCTAGTACATCCATACTGATAAAAGACCATCCATTTACAATACTTGTTTCCAAAAGGCTTAGGTCACCAAAATACGTCGTTCTTCCTGAAATGATGCAAGAATCAATGAAAATGATATGGTGCAATGTGAAATGATAACAAAGGCCCAAGAAGAGATCAATTAGAAAACAGGAAAGGAAGGCATACAGACAAGGTAAATACCTAGTAAAGGGTTCTACTTCTTCCGACTGTTCTTGCCCACAGTCGTTGGGGCAACAGTAAGCACGGATGGTTCAAACCTGAAAAGAAAGGACACGACAAGCAGGAATAGCATTAGCCATGGAACAGTTATGCAGTTTCAATAAAATAGACGCCGTGAGGCAAAGGAACAGTAAGAATCTCTTTGCATTGGTTGTTGCATCAGTAAGTGACAACCCGTCTTTCTCAATGATGATCAGACTGAGGAATTTTGCGTTTGGAAGCGATCACCTCGTTGGTTGAACCCAGCGTCTCATCAGGCTGTAGGAGCAAATATAAGCAGGAATTAGTACTTTGAAGCATGCAACATAAAAGGGCAAAATAAAATATGTGTTGAAGGATTAAGGAAAGTAAAACCAATAGAATGTGTTGAAGGATTAAGGAAAGTAATGCTAAACAAGTACCAATAAATGAATCTATCTTTGATAAGAAACAAGGACCGCATCCCTAAAACTGTTTAATAGCAGAGCATACCTTGAAAAAAAATGCTTGTACTTATGTAACAAATTGCAACACCATGTAAATCACAAATCTTATAAGTAGGTACCCAAACAAAAAAAACAGTCTTGGATATATAATGTGTATTCCCACACTTGTTTTGAAGTTAATAATTTTTACAGTAAGTTGGCAACAACTTCCTTCCAATCGTGAGCCATCCATTATATTCTTGTAGACGTTTAGTTACTTTAAATAGACTGTATTATATTAACAGATGTGTGCCATTTTTTCTCAAGAATATGAACTTCAGAAAAGAATTAAATTGTGGTCAATACTTCCTCAATAAAATCTATACCAATTTTATAAAAGAGAGTCAAACAAAAAAGTTGAATTAACAGATTCTGAAGCAACTCTGTATATAGACTCATCAGAAGAGTGGACCGGAATAATCCTGGGCGACCAAATCCAGCAACAGAAGCCCATAATCAAGCATGTGAATTATCTGACACACCAGACTATATAGACTCATCAGAACCTTCCATATGACCATGATTAGGGCTAAGCCTAGTCTGAAAGATGGCATGTCATCTTAGATTGACAATGTATGAATAAGTTACATTAGCATCTACTTACTGAACGTTTGTACATCACTTGGCATGTCATCTTGGACCTCTAATTATACATGAGAAAATGACAAATAGCAGGGCTTTCCCTACTGTAATTGGTCCCAAAAAAGATTGTACATCGACCAAGACTAATAGCATGCCATGACCACCAAAAACTGCTCTAGTTGACCCCAAAGACGACTGATTAAGCAATCCTGCTAGTAGTGGACAACACAACATGCCAGCAATCTCCTTTCCATCAAAACTTGATGAACACAACATTACCTTATGGACGAAATAGCAAAGGCAGCACGCCAGCACCCAATAGTGCACAGAACAGCAAGGCGACCACCAAACTGGTTACGAACCTAAAAGAAACAAGCAAACAGAGAGAAGTAAGAGACTGTTCTTTTATCTTATATTTCTCTTATGACAGTCTGACTGCTGATGTGGTTTTTGTAATCAGTACAGTATCACATATCAATGAACATGAAAATAAAAAATATGGGCGATGGGCGTAGATAATAGGCACAACAACAAAGGGTTTCCGGGGATTAAATCAAAAGAAATGGGGGGGGGGGGGGAGGGGAGGGATTAAATCAGCATGACAGTCTGCCATGCTGATGCAGTTTTTGTAATCATTATACAATATCGCAATGTGTTTATGTCCCTACAAATTTTGGTTAGGCGAACTACACAGCAGAAGCAGTTTTAGCTAACATAAGAATACACCATCATTAGCTATACAGGTGTACAACCTCGATAATTAAGACATCACCATCTTTCTCTAGTTTACAACATAAATTATATTACTGAGCATGATTTACTCACCTGATATAGATCGCAATCGAGTCCCAATATATTACTAAGCAAGCTGTTCAAGAAATATTTTGGTATGAGCTCTGAAAATTGGATTGAATCAATCATTGAGTCGTTGCACGGAGTCAAGACGGAAATAAGTACCTGCATGCAGCTTGGGAATCAGTTGCTCATGCTCAAGAAATTATTCTTACTTTTATAAGCAATCAGCACCATGATAATAAAGTATTTTTTCTAACCAATTTACAACAAAGAGCAAATTAACAGCTAGCAGGCGATTCACTAACATAGAAAATACACATGAAAGAGACTTAGCTAGAAGATAAATCATGAATGAGACCGAGAGCACCAAAGTGTGAGTAAATATGGTACTGTAGATTTTGAAGCTACCATCGCCATCCTTATTTCAGATATTGATAAATAGTACAAAGAGGAGAAATATTGGAAAACTATGAGAAATAGCAAGTTAGAACTCAGAAATCACATAGAGTTAAGATGTAAGAACCAGTGGATACTTCCACCTCAAGAAAGCAAATGGCCACTTGCACTTAAAACAGATCTAAGACGCCTCCACAGACAGGGTTTACTTTGGAGATACCATTTTTATAAAAGAAACCAAGCTAAATTGAGATATTAATGTGTTGCTAAGGGAAGAACCATAGTAGGGTACTATCACGAAGGAAAGAATAGGAGAAGACAAATAGCTAAAACTAAAACCGAAATATAAACAGTCGAGTTGTTGAGTATTATGGGATTCACTTTTCAACCGGGCATCCGTAGCTAATATTGTAAACCAGCAGCCAATTGTGTTTTTTAATGGGAGTTTTGGAAAAAATGCAGAGCATTGAACTAAATCTAAAACTGAACTATAAGTGGAAACTACACTTAAATAAACAATGCCATTGCCCCTAGAGCCTAAGTCAACAGCAACCATCCATTTAAAAATAGCCAATAAAGGGAGAGAGAGCCATGGTCTGCTATCCTTGTCCTCAATGCAATGAGTATCAAGTTTGCTTCGATGGTGTTTTACTGCAGGAGAAAACCAGTGTGCAATTGATCATATTGTGATAGGGGTGAGACATAGCGTTGCTCAATATCGGCACGAGACTATAAGGCAGAATCGATTTTAGTGCGTTTGTAAGATCACAAAAGATAGCCATTCGACATTAAGATCAAAACCAAAAGTGCAGCCACTCGAATTGAAGTTCGATACCAAAAGCACGATAATAGGAGAGGAAGTAATAAGAACAGGAACATATAAAGGAGAGCTACCGAGCCATAGCTACTACTCATACTAATAGGTGGCTTCATTCAACTTCCTTGTCGATAAATTTCGTAGGCGCCACTTCGCACAATCCTAATGCAAACAACTTGTGAGATATATGGCATATCATCATCTCTGTTTATGCAAACTTGTGAGATATATTGCAATGAGATGAAGTTTCTAAATCAGAACTGACAGTATAAATATACAACATTCGGTCAATCAAAAGGGCTTGAAAACTACATATATGCACCCATGTTCTCATTTATTAGCATAACTATCCATAGAAATTCCTAGTTGCAACGGAAAATGAGATTAGCTTGTTCATTCGAAGAATTTGCTTTATCGATCCGCCTACACTCATTAATGAGAGGAAAATTTTAAAATATCAATAGAAGAACAATTACATGGAGAAGCAATCAGACAAAACATTCCAATATCGCGTTCCAGTAAAACATCCATCAAAGAGCGACAGAGGGAGCGAGAATTAGGATGTTACATAAATAGCACAGAAATGGTAGCAAGTTCAAAAGATAGTACAAAATGATCGTGCTGCAAGAGAGTGCAGTGAAATTTAACCTTCGCTGACAGCGACGCATATTAGATCGTCGTTCGTCGACCCTATCATGATGTGGTTGCTACCAGTGCTCTAGGAGAAACAAAGTTGCGTTAATAGTAATCTGGCAAAACATACGTTGACTGGGAATAGTAAAGTTGAGATCATATAAAAGATCAAATACAACTCATATACTGTGAGAATTGAAACTCTGTACATCAAGTACAAATCTCATTGTCACTACTCTATTCACGAAAAAATGGTAGTAAATATACTGTTAGTCCAGTGTGCTTCTGTGTAGTTCCCAATTTCTGCAGCTTTAAAGAATTTAGTGTCTATCCTATTTTTATGTTTAGTTATAGGCACGTCCATACATCTGATCAAGAACAAAACAACGCTCAGGTGTATTAAACTTCTTTTGCCAACGGCAATACCAGAACGAAAGTATCAGTACATGGTTTTATTAACATAATATAAGAACATAAAGGCACAAATGGTCAAGAAGAGGGGGTTGGGGCGAGGAGGGGATGTGTCGCGGGTCTGCTTGGCGACAGGAGATTGGATATCGCAAGGACGAAGAAAACCTCCATCGTCGACCGAATGGGAGCGTCTAGTGTTCTTAATGGCCCTGTACTTTTCCTAGCTCCCACAACCTAGTTGTAGAAGCGTAACAGATCTTGGAAGAGAGCAAGAGAAAAGAAATGGATGGGAAAGGATATCTTACCTACCTCGGTCAAAGATCGACACGGAGGAGCGCTTGCCAGCCTTGTCCCTTGATAAATCTGACTCATTCAGGAGCGCCGTGGCCGAGAGCGGCGGATCGAGTCGCCGCGATGTGGAAACCGGGAAACGGGGACAGTAAAATAGGATTTGTTGCTCTATATCCCTTCCTGTTGTGCTTCTCCTGTAGATGGGCTGGGCCAAGTTAAAACTCGATGGGCTTGGTAATAAAAGCATATCTCTTCCTGATGAATTGATAGAATAGGATTGTCCGAAAACAGGAAAGGCAAACCGCATAATACCACAATCCAGCAAGAAAAAATTAGATACACGAGCAGACCGCTGTATGCATATCAATGAGTACGAGAATAATATGGCCACATGTCTTTATTTCGATATCAAACGCATCTATATATATATATATAGTAAATTATATTTACATCTATTTTTATTATTTTTATTCAACAGTCCAGAAATGCCCATTCGTGGAAATCTCTATGTTCTCAACTGATGGTTGAGACAATCAACCATCAGTTATTTTTGTTTGTCCAACAAATATAAGATATGAAAGCTTTGTAGGCAAGCACAAAAAGACCAGATTCTTCAACAACTTGGCGATTCAGATGCAATAGCACTGTCCTCATGAGCATATAAAGAGAAGAAACAAGGTGCATTTCATCTCCATTACAATTTGAAAATATAAAGAGAAGAAACAAGGTGCATTTCATCTCCATTACAATTTGAAAATATGAAGAGAAATAATGAAAATCCATAAGAAAGGCCAACAAAATTAAAGGTTAAAAGGGGTGGAAAACTAAAGAGTGGATGAGCTCACCGGAAGGTCCTGGCCACTACGACACATATGGCCATACTAATGAACAAACGCTTCCTAGTATATATCAGGGGTTCACATATGTTACAGTTTGCTATCTAGAACAGTCTGAACATGAACTTAATTCTATTGGATAATTCAAAATGTGGTGCTGCATATATAGTAGCTAGCACATACTACACTTGAACTAAAAACTAAACCTACAGTTGCCTGCTCTCTGATTTCCAAGTAACATGGTTCAATTCATGTAAGGCAAGAAACACATCAGTTTGAAACTATTAGGAACAGGGGCACAAGCGTAACTTAGAAGTGGAATAAGTAATGTACTCCTCTCTCTCGCTCACTCAAAATTACAGCACTGCACTTGTTCCTAACTCATGTTGTGATGACTAAGTTATATGAGTCTAAGTGCATGTGTTTTTGTGTGTCTGCATAAGTTGATCTAAGTTCACCATACGGTAACATAACACGTCCGAATAAATTCAAATGCCCAGACAAAATACTTCATATCCAAGTCCCAAATGGTTACTACAATGAAAAGAAATTTGAGATCAGAGAGCAGTTAAAGGAAGACATACAACAACAACAACACAGTTTCGACATTCAGTCCAGGAGTGCATATACTTCTAAAGAACTTGACTTAGTTTATTTATGTAGCATGTATCCTTTCATTTGAAGTAGGGAAGCACATGAATTTTGGCTACTGCAAGTGAGAATAGGCGCTGGGCTTGGGGCGCAAGGTAAGGATCGAAATACCTCGGGGTGGTGTGGAAACGGCGGGGTCGCCAGCACCGATTCCGTGCCGTGGAGAAAATTGTAGCAGTACAATAAGCCTCTAAAGCAAATAAGCTTATGGGTAAAGTTACGTATCTGATCTGTCAAAAGGGGGAAAATAGATCAAAAAATCTTACTATTTAAAAAGCTAGTGCATTTATATGCTTGTAAGCCTAACTGAATTAGAATATAGGCACACCAAATTTCAGGATATCCATGTAATTGGTATAGGAGCAGTAACCATGTGCATATCAATGAGCAGAAAAATAATATGAGCACATTTCTTTCTTCCGATATCAAACAAATATCACATATCACAGGGCAGTTATAAGAGCATGCATCAAGCTTAAACAGCAAATTTGAGATGACATCGCCGCTACACATTGTATATACACATACCTTCATCGTTGACTGATGTATCTCATATTGTTGTTGCTCGGCCCTTTCACAGTGTGGCTAGCTCGAACGGTTGGCTTTTTGGCAGGGCGGTGTTCCCTTAAAATCTGATCATACAAAAAGTCACAAATTTCACACATCACATCACTGTCATAAGAACATGCACAGAGGTTAAATTAAGAAGTCCAAGACAAATTCAATGTAGTATCCATATTTTTAGAACGGCAACAATTATTTGTGAGACAGTGCATGATATTTTGTACCATAAAGTAATCTTATAATGTTGTGGACATGACCATGAGGCTATATTCAAGTTTTACCTTCGTTGTCACGGATGCATATCAAATTGCTGCTCCTTGACCCTTTGATAATGTGGTTGCTGCTGGAGTCCTAGGAAGAGCGAAACTGCATTGACATTAGTATTCATACCTATGCTTGTTCAGGAATTTGGATCAAAATATAATTGCACATGTCATAACAATTGGACATGAACACTCATCTGTGCATTTGTGTGTCATATATTTGTTTAGAGCAGAACTTGTCACACACACGCGCGCACACACACACACACATTGGAAACGATGGCATTTAATTTGGTGGCATTAAAAAATCAAGGAAAATTGCTACTAACAGAGGGTATAAAATTATTTCAATGAAAATAAAAAAGATGCTACAGGCATCAAATTATAATGTCATTGGCATCTCACAAAGACATGGCATCTCAGCTTTCAGCCCACAAGGAAATCAAGATTGAGAGATAGTTACACCTGTGGGTCATCGGAGTCACTTCGACGAATTTCTTCATGGAAGCCATCGTCCATCTCTTCGGTGTGGCAGAGGTTGTGCCTCCCCTGCTAAGCACCAAGTGGCAGCAGTCTAAGTCAGCATCATAGCGAGAAGAGAAATGGTGAACTAATAAAAGGTTCACTTTTAAATAGAGATGGTTGGCTTGCAGGCGATGAATAAAATAATTTATGTGATCGATATAATTCTAATTCTAAGAACTGGGAACCATTTTGTGAACCCCCATAAGACGATATGTTGCTTTATGGCCATAGTATAGTAAAATGGAAGGTTTAGAAAGCAAGTAAAGAAACCTACTGAAGAAAATGATTTGCAAACAGAGCTTCATTATCCCGACATCATTCTCAAAAATAGAAATAGTATTGTACATATCATTTTTTTGTTGAACAGATTTTGAATGTATCATTCTTGTATTCACGAAAGCAAAGATATGAATAATTTATAGTCTGATGCTTGACTAACTAAACCGCTTGGAAACAAGCTATCACCAACTTATCAACAAACTTGTACACAAAGGGGGCTGTATAAATATTCAAATCACATGAAGAATCCAAGCAGCAGTCCTCGAAAGTGCCCAAGCCACTAATATTTGGTAGTCGGTATAAGAATGATTTTAGTACAATGAAGATCATACCACCTCCCAGCAAATAGCTAGTATATATCCGAATGAAATTAGTCGACTCGTAAACCTTGGGAGCAGGCTGTCCTACTGAACAAAAAGGCACATGAGGCACTTGTCTAGTTCTCAGTTGCATTTTACCAAACGCACGGGGAAATGCAGTGTTGATTATTTGTAGGTCCGGGAAACATCAATTACATTCTGCGCAAACTAAGCACCAATAGTCATGGCTCACCAGTGCACCACCAGATCTATGCACCACCAATCCAAATAATTAAAGAGGAGGACACTTGATCGATCTGCATCTACGGCCCGTGCCTGAACCACCAGCAATGAGCTGAGAAGGAGGAAGTTTGACTTCTGCTGCTTGTGCATCCAACGAACGTAAAACAAGAAGTTCTTATATCTCACACCAAGCAAGGAACCAAGGATATGCAAGTACTGAATGCACATAATCTTGCCACCACTCAAAGGATGCTACCAAATTGATATCACCGATAAAACAATTAAAAGCATCTTCCCAGAAGCGACGTGAGACGGATGCTGAAGATTCGCACTCACCTAAGATGAACCGTAGCATGCATACATATGCTCCATTCAGATCCTTCAAAGGCTCCAATTCTGCACAGACCAAGATGAAAAGGCCCAAATCAGCTCACCCGCATCACCAATATAGCATCAGACAATACATTTCCAGCAATCATTCATGTGATTCCATCACTAACATGTCCTCCTCTATCAAAAATAAATGAAGGCGAAACAATAATCAACTAAATATACAGAAATTTACTAATGTTGATTATTGCCAGTTCAAAAAGGAGGGATTGAAGAACAGCATGGAGCGGAGAAGTTTGGGAGAAGGGAGGAGGGACCTGGGCGACGGCGTATGGGTCGTCCTTGCAGGAGGTGGCGACGGCCTTCTTGGCGCGCAGGATCAGCCTGCCGGCGACGAGTCGTCCGCGCGCGAGGCCGCCAGGCCCCGCGGGGCAGGGGGCCTGCAGAGGAGGGAGCCGCCGGCGCCGACACTGCTGAGGGAGAGGGCCGCGGCCATTCCTCTGTGGCTGCTCGCGCTCGCCTGGGGTTGCTGTGGAGCATCGAGAGGGTGGGGAGGAGGCGACGACGCGACGGCGAGTTGCTGTGGAGCATCGAGAGGGTGGGGAGGAGGCGACGACGCGACGACGAGCGGAGGCGACGATGCGACGGCGAGCGGAGGCGACGGCGCGCAGGCGAGCGGAGGCGGCGGCGGCGACGGCGTGGGGAGCAGCTAGGCGGCGACGCGCGAGTGCGAGAGTGAGGCGGCTAGGGTTATCTCCACAGGAGCCGCCCCTTTTATATCCATGTGCGTGAAATGACGAAAATGCCCTCGGGGGGCGCCGGAATTACGAGCGGTGGCACGAAAGAGGGGTGACTATTCATTCCTACAGCGCCTGTTTTTGATCCGGCGGCCTAGATCGTCCGGAGGCTCGATCCGACGGACGGAATCGCATCAAGCCGGCGCAACGGACGGCCGGATGTGCCAAATCGCTGAGGAGGCCCGGGAGCTCCCGTCATCCTTATTTCTCGATATAAGAAAACTGGAACATAAGATTTTATTGCATTTTTTACCTCGGAGCAATCGTGTTAATCAAAAACGAAAACAAAAAAAAGAAAAAGAGTACCTGCCGGTGTTGCATCCGGCGTTGCGTCTTCTCTTCACCGGCGAGAAGGAGTGCATTAGTTGGCTACTGTCAGTATGAAGTTGACTATGATCAAAGCTAGAAGGCCTACATGGAGAACTGTGGAAACCAAAATTTGTTGTGCATCAGTGCCATTCGTTTTTGAATGAAATGAAAAGGAAAGAAAGATTGTAGGCCAGTTAAGATCGAGAACTCACGGCCGCTGTGGTCGTCGCTTTGGTCGATGTGCGGCACCAGTGCGGTGGAGACCTGGAACTGAACGTGGCAGTTGAAGCCCACCACCGCGGCCGCCGCGCCACCGTCGCCGCGGGCCGCGTCGAGGTCCCAGCCCACGGCCTGCGCCGAGTCCTGCATGCACCGGCCGCAGTCCCCCGCCGTGAGGTCGCGGGCGCAGTGCACCCGCACGTGGACCGTGCTGCTCACGACGGCGTAGTCGCAGCCGCAGCCTCTCTCCACGATGGTTTTGTGAACCACGCGCGTGGTGGCCGGCATCGCCGGCCTGGAGAGCCTTCCGGCCGCGCGCTGCGCAATGAGCTGCGCCATGGCGACGAGCTCGTCGTGCAGGCCGGCGGAGTAGAGGTCCCCGGCGCTGGTCTCAGAGTCAGAAGCAGGGGCGGCGGCGTCGCTCGGGAGCGCGAGGTGGAAGCGCGCTCGGAAGGCGTCCTGGCCGGGCGAGGAAAAGTTTGTGTCGGCGTACCAGAGCGAGCAGCGTTGGCTCAAGATGCCGGCGCGACGGCTGGTGGCACCGCATCCGGCGGTGAGGGTCCTTGCCGCGTCGGACAGGCACCGGGCGCACTGGGAGCCTGAAGGCAGCGTGGTGGAGTCGCCGAAGCAGACCCCCCGGGCGAACGCGCCGTCGGAGTGCAGGGAGGCGAAGCCCGTCGGCGCGGCTGCGGAGGGGAGGGCGGCGAGGAGGGGCACGAGGGTGGCGCGGAATGCGT
Source organism: Thinopyrum elongatum (assembly GCA_011799875.1). Classification (NCBI taxonomy): domain Eukaryota; kingdom Viridiplantae; phylum Streptophyta; class Magnoliopsida; order Poales; family Poaceae; genus Thinopyrum; species Thinopyrum elongatum. The sequence continues at coordinate 135,476,734 of CM022298.1, forward strand.
CCGTGAGCGCCGGCGCCGGGTGGCACCGGAGCACTGCAGCAAGCTCCTCGCTACAGGCGCCGGCGGCCGGCGACGCGGCCACGAGGAGGAGGGAAAGGGCGATCGCTGCAAGCGCCATTGATCGCTTGTGTTTTGAGCTGGTTGGGATGGCACTTGGAAGTGGAGAGGTCGATCGGGCGCCCGGTCTTGGTACACTATATGCGGTGCGTGTCTGTGGTGGGCCTGGCATGGGCGGGCGCGGTGATGGTTTACCCGCTCAGTTACACTTGCGGTGAAAGAAAAATCACCCTTTCGTGTTCTGGTCACGAAGGTCGAAGCGGGCGGCGCCGTCTCAGTTGTCACGGGTGGCAGGGCTAGGTTGGTTTCAACCGCGCCGTAGAACCGATCGAGGAAGATACTATTCTGCTCTTGAGGAATTTTTTCAGCCGCCGTACGTCCTGTGTATGCGATTCTTTCGGTCATTGTGCTCTAGTCATCTCCCGTGTCCGCTAATTAATGACAGGATAAATTAATCCCCTGTGAAGAGCTCCTGGTCTAGCTCGTCTACCGTTGGCGGCGGGGGTTTAACGATGACTGCTTTGACGTGCCTTGGCTAGCTTGCGGCAACGATATGGCATCCCTCTTGTCATCGCCGACCAGCGCCGAGTTAGTCCGGCACGGCATGGTGGGGTTGTGCCTGTGGCCGCCTGCGTGACATGAGGAAAATTCTCATCATCCTGAGAAATGAAAAATGTTTTGGAGAGTCCAATCCTTGAAAAGAAAATTGACTGAGAATTTCCGACGTAAAAAAAATGGTGCGCTGCACACTTGCAACTGGTGCATGCTGGTTGCACCTCCTTTTTTGTGCTTGACAAGTAAGGTAGGTCTAACTAGCTAGTAGATGCTCATCAGGCTCCCGTCAACGTCCTACCGTCCAGCGACGGACGTACGTACGCTCGCATCAATCATCTACTGCCCGTGAGGCCAGCCGGGCAGCCTCTCCCATGCAAGAGAAGGAGGTCGCTGTGTATATGCACAAGGCCATCAATTCGACCGAGCAGAGCTAGCGTTTGTCTGTCATTCCGGATTCAACACCACACGACGCGACGGGGCCCCCGGTCGCGCTGCGAGCTAGAATCGCTTCTTTTTGAGCTTTGCCATTCTTACTATACATCCATTTCCGAGACAAGTAATTCCAAACGGAGGGGGTACGTGTCATTGTATGACTGGACGTGGTTACACTCTTGAAGCTGTCATGTTCTAGTGTCACTGTTACAACGAATGCTACTTCAGTTCAGATTTAATCTGTTGTTTTCAGATAGAGTACACACGTGATGTGGTGTTAATCACGACGAGGAGTCAAGAACTAGCCAAAACGCCTACACACTGACCAGAAGAGAGCACATCTTTCCCCACGGACAAAGCAATTAAGCTCATGCGTGTGAGGTCTACGCACGCGTGTAGCAACTCACACCGGAAAAAAGAAAAAAGAAAAGCGTACGCACTGCATGCAGTACCGCACCAACACCGACGATGTACCCGTACTCTGGGTCGAGGACAGGTCGCTATGGACGCGGTGACAAACGGTACACAGACGAGCTCGCTCCTGTCCCAGACGATGCGATTGCGATGGCCGGACCGGGCTTTAAATCGCCTGCTTGCCATTTTGGGATGGTTGCGTCTCGCGCATGTGCTGGCCTCATAATTAGAGAAGAACTTGGCGCGTCGCGTGCATGGGTCGTTCCTTGTTCACCCCCTACGCGCTTACGGTGAATAGAACGCAATGAACATTTCACCAGCAGTAGAAAGGGACAGGGAGAAGGAGCTTGCAACGTCTCTCTTTATGAGAGAAAAAGTCCATTTTAAACCTTGAACTCGTAAAGATTCGGGGAATCAAACCCTCAAGTCCAAATTTATGCCGTTTGCACTTTGAACTATGCAATCCCAGTCTAAATCAAACCCTGGAGTCGTTTGCCAAACAGGGATTGCAAAGGATGGCCGGGATTGGTGGCGGAACCTATTTGCCGCCCGCAGCAGCGGTTACGCCCGTGGGTGGGCCGGCCCATTTCGCGGCAGCGCGCTCTGCCCGTTCAGTGCTTTGTTTTTCCGTTCATTTCTTTTGTTGACCTTTTGTTTTATTTTATCTTTTAGGGTTTTTCTTTCTGGTTCTTTCATGTTCTTTCTGCCTTTTTCTTTCGGTTTTTCTTTCTTTTCTTTTTTCTTTTCTTTTTTCTTCCATTAATACATTATAAGGAAATGTTTCATTGTGTACTTTTTCATTAATAATACTTTAATACGACGAACAATCTGTGTGTCTTCTGTTTATTTTTACTTTCTTCTTTTGTTGTGTATTATACAAGAGTTTATCATGTATTATGAAAATGTTCATCATATATCTAAGAAAATATTCATTATGTACTTAAAAATGTTTAGCGTATATGAAAAAAAATGTTCAATATGAATTTTCAAATTGTTCAGCGTACATCACAGTAATGTTCATTGTGTATTTTCAAATTGTTCAGCGTATATCACAGTAATGTTCATTGTGTATTTACAAATTGTTTAGCGTATATCACACAAATGTTCAATGTGCATTTAAGAAACGTTCATTGTATATTAAAAAATGTTCAATGGTCAAATTTATTCATTTTTTTATTAAAACGCAGACGCACACCTCGCTCCCTGCTGGGCCGGCCTGCTTTAGTTTTTTTTTTCTGTTAAAAAATAACTCTTGGTCTAACTCGTCTACGGTTGGCGGCGGCGGTTTAACGATGACTGCTTGACGCGCCTTTGGCTAGCTTGCGGCAACGATATGGCATCCCCCTTGTCATCACCGACCTGCGCTAAGTTAGTCGTTCGCGGCGCGGGTGCATGAGATGAGGTGGTGTGCACGGGGACGGTAGTGTGTTGGGGTTGCGACCGCGTGTGTGAGATGAGGTGGTTGGGAGAGGGAAAATCTGATCATCCTGAGAAATGAAAAATGTTTCGGAGAGTCCGACCCTTCAAAAGAAAATTGACTGAGAATTTCCGGCGTAAAAGAAAGGTGCGTTGCACACTTGCACAGTTGCAAACGTTGCATGGTGGCTGCACCTTCTTTTTTGTGCTTGACAAGAAAGGTAGGGTAGGGCTAGCTATCTAGTAGATGCTCATCAGGTTCCCATCAACGTCCTACCGTCCAGCGAGGAACGGATGCTCGCATCAATTATCTACTGCCCGTGAGGCCAGCCGGGCAGCCTCTCACATGCAAGAAAAGGAGGTCGCTCTGTATATGCACAAGGCCATCAATTCGACCGAGCAGAGCCAGCGCTTGTCTGTCATACACGATTCAACACCACACGACAGGCCCCCCGATCGCACCACGAGCCAGAATCGGTTCATTTTGAGCTTCGCCATTCTTACTACGTGTTATTGTATGGTTGGACGTGGTTACACTCTTGAAGCTGCTGTGACGATGTAGTGTCACTGTTACAAGGAATACTAGTACTGCAGTTCAGAGTTAATCTGTTGTTTTCAGATAGAGTACATACGTGGTGTGGTGTTAATCACGACGAGGAGTCAAGAACTAGTCAAGAACGCGTACACACTGGCCAGAAGAGAGCACATCCTTCCCCAGATAAATCCCGATCGGCTGATATTTAGCAATCCCGTTAATCAAATCGCTGCGTGCTGAGTGACGCGTTTTTGCCATTTTGGGACGGCTGCGTCTCGCGCATGTGCTGGCGCATAATTAGAGAAGAAATTGGCGCGTCGCGTGCATGCGCCGTTCGTTTTTCACCCCCTACGCGCTTACGGTGAATGGAACGCAATGAACATTTCACCAGCAGCAGAAAGGGACAGGGAGGGAGGCTAGCTTGCAACGTCTCTCTTTATAAGTGACCCCTCCGTCTCGCTCCTTTCCTCCACCCCGGCCGTCCTCTTCCAACTCAACCACGTAAGCCTCATCGGCGTGGTGGCCATGAGTCCATACGACGAGGGTTTTCTCGAGGGCTTTGTTTGCGGCGTGGTGGCCATCCCCGCTCTCCTGGGCACCATGGGGATCCTCAACCTCATCGGCCACATCATCGCGGACAAGATCCGGGCTTGCAGGGGCGGTGCCGGAGCCGCCGCCGGCAACCTGCAGGGAGTGGAAGGCGCAAGCGGCGCCGCGGTCTGAGGTCAGGATCGTCCGGGTCCAGATCGAGCCTTCCCTGGCTGGAGGTGTGCAAGCTAAGTATGGAGTGTTGCGTTGCGTGCGTCTGGTCATTCGATCACAGCTTATATTGGTTGTAATGAAGCTAATTAATTAGCAGCAGGCGTGGTATATATTGATACGGTATGTATGCTTGAGCAGCAGGTATTGCATGGCCTCTACTGCTACTACGTACTCGATCTAGAGTTTCTCCAGCCATGTGTTGTTGACCGCACGTACACATATGTATTATCTCTACTACTATTAAACAAGCAAACATATTCATCGCTAAGTGCATCCAGCCTAAGCTAAACATAACAACACTGATCAATTACAGCCTCACGATTAGCATCATTTAATTTGATCTAACCATTAAGATTACACTAACCCTCAGCCAAAACTGCCTTTAGCATTTTTCCAGGGCGGACGAAAACTCTGCCGCCCCACGTCCGCTATCGCTACAACCACGCGCGGCATGAAAATAGGAAACTGACTGCAATCAGATTCCCTTAATTTGTGTGTTGCGTTACTGCTTACAACAATGACCCCGCGACCCATGCCGCACGAGACGCAATCTACCCTTCTTCTCCAACATGGACGATCTCCTTCCCATCTAAAGCAAACCACAACAAGATTGTAGGCGGCGAGGGCGCGGCCCAGTGGCACCGAATGTCGCTGCCGGCGACGACGCTCCTCGGATGAGACAATGCCGGAGATCGGTTAGGCCAGTCAGTTCGCCCGGCACATCATGGCGCGAAGGCCGATCCACCGAAGATCCCGAAACGCATCGCGAGGACCAGGAAGGCCACCGCGGAGCAGATGCTGCTTCGGGACCATCGCGCCAAGCAGAAGCAGAGCCAGCGGGGCACGGCGAGAGCCGAGGCCGGCACGCCGCCGTCGCGTGGGCGCGTCCCGTCCCGTTTACAGTTCAAGCCCACCTACCCCCGCTGGCCGCCCATCGGTGCCGTTGCCAAAGAAGACGGCGATGTTCCCAAACCCCACATTCGTCGCTCCTACCTCCTGCACCGCGTACGCCTGGCCGTCGGCGACAAACAAACAGAAGCGGTCCTACAAGACTAGGTACCTTGGCGTGGCCGCACAGATGCCGCAAAAGTTCTTGGGTTAGTGATCTATGGATCTATTACATTTCTTTGGATCTTATGTTCTTATTTGTCTTTCAAGGATACCAGCTGGTTTGTTGGAGCTAATGGCCTAATGCACATCTGAAGAATATCGACGAAGAGGAAGACCAACTACTTCAGTTAGAGTTTACTTTTCTGAAGGTGTTCCCTGTTGACTAATGGTTTGGTTGTTTTGCTACCTCATACATAGATGTATTTGCTTGTAATCAGATGAGATGCAGTTTGTTACCACATCCAAGAATTGGTGTGTTCCTCCGCATGAGGACACAATGCCCTGCAGGTTCAAATCAGTTATCTTGTCATTCCCCAAGTTTCTTCTTACTTTCTTTTGACCTTGGAAGATCTGATGTGTGCCGACGAAGCTCTCTCATGGTGAAGCACATAATTCCATATCCATGTTTTGCAGAGCTGGAGGTAGTTCTGTGTGGACATCTGATGTGTGTTGACGTAGCTCACTAATGCATCGGGGCTTCTTTGTTATTTGCCGGTACCTAACAAACTGTATGAGCTTTCATCGTGGATTGGAGACATTATTAGCTACCTCCAAGTCGATTCTATTATTTTGATTTTGACTTTTTTGTTGGTTGTTGATGCGTACCTCTGCTCTGCTCAATGGGTGCAGGATCTGTGCAACGTGGTTGCGAGCTTGTCCCATAATAACGCACGTCTCCATAAAGGTTCGTGACCTCTTTATCTTTTTTCCATAGCTATCTTTCGAGCTTTTTTTTTGTGTCGAATTATCTGCTAATCATTGAAAATTTCATTATGCGTCATGTTCTATTTCATGATGGGTTGATTAGCTCCAGTGATATTTTCAAATAATCTTGATTTAACCATGTTGATCAGAAATTGGTACAACTCTTTACACCTTTCCTTGCTCAATGTGGTGAATTAAACATCAAGTTGAGAATATGATATGCTTATATATAGACGTCACTCTGCAAGAGCGCGGAACAAGCAGTAGGTCAGAGCTTCGACGAAAAGCTGAGAAAAGTTTAGTGGTATTTTTGTTAGATGTATTTCTTTCAATTTTGATCTGAATAGCCATGAATATATAGCTGCAGATGGTATTATTAAACAAGCAAACATATTCATCGCTAAGTGCACTTTATGTGCTTATTCCCAGTTGACTATGCCCAATCCACCTAATAGAATTTTTGGATTCAATGTTCAGAAATATTTCAGATGCAGAAGAAGGCACATGTGTGGTCATTGGGCGACTGGTGTACCAAGTTGTGAATCTTCAGGTATTTAGATAGGTTGATATGAAGATTTGCTTTCAAATGCATCAAGCAAGGAGCAACTGGATTTGATTAGTACTTGCGTCCATTGCAAGACATTTGTTTGTCTCCTTCAGAGATATGTGTTTTATACTCTTCTGATGTAACTTTACACAACGGTTGTTCATGTCAAATGACATGGAGAAGCTTCCATCACATTAGGATAGTTGTGTTCTGTGTACAGTTCATTTTTACATATCCTGTTTGAAGCACCGAGATAGTTACATATGTTATGTTTTGTAGATTGATGTTAACTATGTGAGTGAGAATAGAACACTCTATTCTCTTATTATTATGCTTTCGTCACCCATACACTGCATTGTTATATGGTAGTATATGAATGTCAGAGGAACCAACATCTCAGTTAAACAGCTCTCTGATGTGCACTGAAGAAGTCTTTTCAGACAAGGTCGATAATTCTTATTAGTATGTTGACACAGGCGATGCGATGTGTCGGGTGACGCCACAGTGTTCACCTTGTGCATCGCATGCCTTGGATAGGTTAAACTGTGGAAGGACCGGTGTAAGAGGTTTTGCTTCAACAAGTGTGATAGTTACAATAATAACCCTACCTCTGAGGCTACGAGCACCACGAGGAAAAACTCGGATATTTGGAAGAGGCATGTGATAATATAAATAAGTTCTAACTTGACACACGATTGGTAATACAAAGATGGTCTATTTTTACACATGAGAACGAGACTTTGACCGTGGAGTAACAAATTATTATGGAGTGATTATGTGCATTGCACGTGCAATCATACTAGTGTTTGTAATAATCGATCTCCGGCTCCAGGTGTGTTTATTTCTCCGTCGATCTTCTCAACTTTGCGATAAATAGCAAGCAGGAGCTGTTCTACAATTGCCCGTTGTGCCCTGTTTGCTGCTGCATTGTTAGTTTAATTCTTCTGTATATGGTTGATATATCACCTCACCGTACGTCCATCTCCAGCTTAGCTTTCTCATGTACTAGGAGTGTGGTTCGCTGCATATCATGTGGACGCAAGGATGGAGAGCTAGCTTAGCTTTTTCTTTTTCTTCTTCTTCTTTTTTGAGTAAATAGAGCTAGCTGAGCTACTACTCCCTCAGTTCCTATATAGTCTATAATATATATTTATATACGTCTGTATGTAGTCTATATTAAAATCTCTAAAAAAAAACTTACATTTAAAAACGGAGGGAGTAGTTAGGAGTACGTACTTGCGGCGCAAAGCCGGGGGGGGGGGGGGGGGGGGGGGGGGGGGGGGGGGGGGGGGGGGGGGGGGGGGGGGGGGGGGGGGCGGGCAAGCATGGATGCAATGCATATGCATGGATGCTAACAAGCTACCACGGTCGAGCGACTGACTGATGCCCGTGAGCTGTGACTGTGAGCCTCTTTTACCAAGAAAGAAAACGAGACCCCGCTCCTTTGCTATTGCTGCACCCCACCCATCTGCACAAGGCCACCAAATTCCTTGCACCAATTTGGTCGATCAGAGTCAGCCTTTGCCATGAACGATTCAACACTACACGACTGATGGGGTCTCTCGCTTCTTCGATCGATGCTAGTATCGGTCTGGCAGCGAACAAACTTTTTCAACTTTGCCACTCTTACCACGTGTCGTTGTACGTACGACACGTGGTACGTATGCTTGGATGATGTGCATGGTTCGACTGTTATTTCGCGACGGACATGTGATGTAGTCCGATTGTTACAATGATTACTACTCCCTCCATTCCATAATATAAAATGTTTTTGCAAATTAACATAATTTGTAAAAACATCTTATATTATGGGATGGAGGGAGTACTTCAGTTCTGTCCCACAATAAAATTGAAACAGATGTAATTTGTGGTGGTCTTCATCCTCACGTAACAAATAGGAGTTACCGAAACAAAATTAATCAAGTGGTGCAAAACAGTGTTGCTAAATCTCAAGACTTAGTTATGTGTCAGTCGATGTTATATTTCGTGAGATCTTACATGGAGATTCGTACATAATTTTATTTTAGTTTTTTCTTTTTCTTTCTTACATGCTATGTCACTTAATTGAGACTTGGTTAAGTCTCAGTTACACCCGATGCAAAAATAGGAGTTACCGAAACAGAAGTACTGGAAAGTATCAAACAGAGATGGGACCAGTACCAAAAACATGAGCCCAATACCTATATTTTTATTTTTATTTGCTTTTAGTGCGTGTGTGTTATCGAAGACGTGATATATAATTTTGTTCCTGATCTAAAATTGATGCACAAAAATTTCAGACGTTGTTTTATGCATTTCAGATACATGGCTAGTGGACTGAGCCCGATCTTGTACTGCCAGCTCCATGGGTTCCGCATCTAGTGTGTGGTTGCAGAGGAACAATGTGTGGGGACGGGTACGGCTGCGCCGCCGTGCTCATGCACACATGGAAAGCAGAGATACCTTTAATTAGCATTAGTGCATACATAAAATTGGGTGTGGATAGGTCATAGTCGGCTGAGACTTAACCAAGTCTAAGTCGAGTGACATAACATGTAAGGAAAAAAAAACTAAAAAAAAATGCACGGATCTCAACGTAAGATCCCACGAATATGGTATCAGCTGAGACTTGATCGACTGAGACTTACCATTCCCGAAAGAAATTGCGGGAAGAGTATGTAATTAATATAGAAGATTGAGATGTAGTGCGTGTGCGTTTGAACAGAAGCAGCGAGCAGGTAGTGCCGGCGTCTGTGACAGGGTCGAGGTTAATCTGTGAGGCTGCGAGTGGTGCGTACCACCCACCATCTCCCTATCTGGAGTGGCATGAAAATTGACCCAACGCACGCCTACATTTTTTTTTTTGACACTCATAGATCGATCACGTACGTACGTCGTACATCCAGTAGCTCGAAAATTAAGCTGGCCAGCTAATTAATCCCTAGCAATTAGCAACCCTACGCCTCCTCCCTGCTCCCTGGCGGCTGGAACCCTAGCCGCCGTCAGGAGAGGCTATCTTTCAGCGCCGTCCTCCGGCGGCTCCCCTCCGGCGGCGACCTCGGTCGTCGGTTGTGAGGGGGGTCGCCGGATCCACGCGCGTGGATCGTTTTTACTCCCGTGTAGTCTAGGTTTTTAGGTTGTTCATCGTCTTCGCTTCGGCGGCGACGATGACGGCGCTGAATAAAGATTCTTCGGATCCTTCCCTGACGAGGCCATCGATCCTATGGTTGGGGATGGATTTGGAAACCAGTCTGTTCAAGCAAGGATGGCGTGGCGGCGGCGGCATCCTCGTGGTGGACCTGTGTCCTCAGGCTCCGCCGTTGCGACGGTGTTTGCTCCAGCGTCGGCGTGGAGTTTGGGAGGTAGTCCAGGAGCGGATGCAGATTGTGGTCTGCATCGACGACATCTGGAAGACGAAACGTGTGTTGGGTTCGTGGTTCGTGGATGGCAGGTATGGTTTCCTCCTTCGGCGTCTTAGTCGTGGTGGGGTGCCAGATCTGGAGTTCGATGACGTGTCCGGGGTGTTGCCCCGGTCTGATTCGTTCAACGGCAATGGCTTCACTTTTGGTGAGCCACCTTGGAGGTCCGCAAAGCTGCATAGCAGCGATGGAGCCGCGTCGAACTCAGGTGAGGAGGTGATCCGTCATTCTTTTCTTCGGTGGCTGCTGTGGTGGTGCAGGAGGCAGGTGACGGGTGTTGGTGTCAAGCTCAGAGATGTTCTGTTATCTTTTCAGTTTTGTCATGTCGGTTCTTACGTGACTTGTACTTTGTTCTTTATAATATGAATGAGACACGTATTACCATGAAAAAAAATTTTAGCAACCCTACGCCATGGGTTTAATTAACAACAACAGAAGAGCAACACACAAATCAAGAAAGCCAAGAGGGGTACGAGGCTAATGGCAGCGACGATGAACACGACGTGGAGGATCGGGTCGCCCTTCATCTTCATCCCTGCATGCACGCACGCAAATGGAGTTCATACGATTAATCCACGAATTAGTAGAAGCAATGTACGTACAGATGAAATGAGGCCGAGGACGATGAAGGATGTGGAAAACTTACAAATCGTTTTGCTCTTCGTCGGCACCGGCGCTGCTGTCGCGTCCGCGGGGGCCAGCATCTTGTCAGCGTCAGACTTGGAAGTGCTAGCGAGCGGCCGGAGACGTCGGTGTAAAGATTGGTTTAAGCGTATGCCTAGCAGGGACGCACCGTGTGTTTATATAGGGCCATAGGCCGGCTAGGGTTTACAAAATTCAGTTGGTTAGATTGTGGATTGATCTTCAAGTTAGTTATATAAGATAGAGATCATCATAACAACCTACCACCTCGATTACAACAGAAGAATAAACCGCACGCCTGAACCTATGCGTATATACGGTTTATACTCACCGTATATACATGTACAGATATTCTAACACTCCCCCTCAATCATAACTTCACCAAGTTGAGATTGCTCTTGAAGTCTTCCGATTTGCGCCATGATAAGGCTTTGGTAAATCCATCTGCAACTTGATCATTAGTGGGAATAAAACGAATATCAAGTAATTTCCTTGCAACTCTTTCTCGAACAAAATAATAATCAACCTCAATGTGTTTTGTTCTTGCATGAAACACTGGATTTGCTGAAAAATACTTGGCACCAATATTATCACACCATAAGCAAGCTACCGGAGAAGAATTCATGCCAAGTTCATCAAGTACAGCATGAACCCATATTAGTTCAGCTGTAGCATTTGCCAAAGCTTTGTATTCAGCTTCTGTACTTGACCTTGATAGTGTGGCCTGCTTCCGTGCACTCAATGAGATTAAGTTTGGTCCAAAGAAAACAGCAAACCCACCTGTCGACCTTCTGTCATCAGGACACCCTGCCCAGTCAGCATCTGAGAAGGCACTTACTAAAGATGAGGGTGATTTTGTAATTTTCAGTCCAGTACACATGGTACACCTAAGATATCTTAGAATCCTTTTCACTGCAGTCCAGTGTTCAAGTGTAGGTGAATGCAAAAACTGACATACTTTATTTACAGGAAAAGATATATCAGGTCTTGTCAAAGTGAGATACTGTAGTGCACCTACCACACTTCTATAGTTTGTGGACTCTTCTGCTCCAAGTGGCTCACCATTTTCCTTGGACAACTTTTCTGAGGTGAAAAGCGGCATATTGGAAATTTTACAATTCATCATACATGCTCTTTTCAGCACATCTGACACATATTTTTCTTGAGTCAAAACTATGCCATCTTCCACCTTCTTCACTTCTATACCTAAGAAATAATGCAAGTCACCAAGATCCTTTAAAGCAAATTCTTTTCTTAGGTCCTCAAGAAGTGCCATAGTTGCTTCCTGTGATGAGCTAGCCACAATAATATCATCAACATATACTAGCATAAAAATCGTGATCTTGCCTTTCCTATAGAAGAACAATGAAGTGTCAGCCCTTGAAGGTTTAAACCCAAGTCTTTGGAGTTTTTTACTCAACCTAGAGTACCATGCTCTAGGTGCTTGTTTTAACCCATATAAAGCCCTATCAAGCTTACAAACATAATGATGCTTATCTCTTACTTCATACCCAGGAGGTTGTCTCATGTATACCTCTTCCTCTAGAACGCCATGAAGGAACGCATTCTGCACGTCCAACTGGCGAAGGCTCCAACCTTTAGACACTGCAATAGACAGAACAAGTCTGACAGTAGCTGCTTTTACAACCGGACTAAATGTGTCCTCATAGTCTATGTCATATCTTTGTTTGAAACCTTTTGCAACTAACCTGGCTTTGTATCTGTCTATTTCTCCACTAGCCTTCCTTTTAATTCTATAGACCCACTTACAATCAATAATATTTTTGCCTTTTGCAGGAGGAACCAAATGCCAAGTTCTATTCTTTATAAGAGCATTATACTCCTCATTCATAGCATCTTTCCAATTTTTACTTTCCAACGCCTCATGCAAATTGGTTGGTTCTCCCGTAGAAGAAAGACCTACGAAACGCCCTTTGTCATACCTGACCGTACCATCTGTACGAGTTTTTGGTTTGTGAACTCCATGTTGTGATCTTGTGCGATGCATGGGCACAGGAACGGGCGCAGGTGGCTCCGGCACAGAAGATCCCGATGATGGTGTAGAGGATCCCGCGGTGTCCAGGACACCAGATCCCAGGCGGATGCTGTCGGGCGCAGGCGGAGCAGCTGGCCCAGAGGCAGCAGATCCAAGGTCGGTGTCCAGGTCCCGCTGCGCCTGCACAACGGCCCGCGGCATCGGTTGGGCCACTTGGCGCGCTCGAGTTGGCTCGGAAGGACGCGGAGGGGAGCGCTCCATGTGATGGCTCGGAGAGGGCGCCGCCCCGCTTCCTGGCCCACTAGGCGCCGAGTGCGTCGTGCCAGATCCACTACACGATGGGTGCACTGCACCGCTGTCCCCACTGTCCGGCGTGCCAGGTGCGGGAGAATCTGCCCCGGGATCGTCGCTGTCAGGGTCAGGCGCAGCACCTGAATCCTCCTCGTACGCCGTGTTTGTCCTTTGCTGCATAAAATCATGACCAAAAACAGCAACAGGGTTTCCACTAAAATTAATAGCAGAATTATTTTTATGAATATAAACCGAGTGATCAGCCATATTTTCGCCCCCATGATCAAGAGATTCTGTAGTATTGGTTTCAGGTAGAAGCAGAACTTCAGAACGAAGGAGAGCGCCAGCATTTGGATTTAGGGAGGCAAAAGGAAAATTTGTTTCATCAAAAACCATGTCACGGGATATATAGACACGGCCAGATGCAACGTCAAGACACTTGAAACCTTTGTGAAGGTTGCTGTATCCAAGGAAAACGCATTGCTTTGAACGGAATTCAAGTTTTCTAGTGTTGAACGGACGAAGATTCGGCCAACATGCACACCCAAAAATTCGTAGGGCATGATAGTTTGGTTTTTCCTGAAATAAGTTCTCTAGGGGAGTTTCAAAGTTAATAACTTTGCTTGGGGTGCGATTGATGAGATATGTGGCGGCTAAGAAAGCTTCATCCCAAAACTTTAAAGGCATAGAAGCATGAGCTAGAAGTGAGAGACCAACCTCAACAATGTGACGGTGTTTTCTCTCAGCTGATCCGTTCTGTTGGTGTGCATGAGGGCAAGAAACATGGTGAGTGATGCCTATATGACGGAAAAAGGAATTCAACCGTTCATACTCACCTCCCCAATCGGTTTGCATGGTGAGAATTTTACGATCAAAGAGTCATTCAACAAGTGCTTGAAATTCATGAAATATTCTGAAAACTTCAGATCTATGCTTAAGAATATATATCCAAGTAAACTTTCTAAAATCATCAATGAAGCTCACATAATAGTTCTTTTTATTAATGGAATCACGGCCAGGCCCCCATACATAAGAGAAAATAAGCTCTGAAGGAGCATTGGAAACACTATTGGAATTGGGATAAGGAAGTTGATGACTTTTGCCTTTCTGGCAAGCGTCACACACCCCTTCTTTATTTAACTCACTACTCGAGAAAGGAATTTTATTCTTCCTAAGAACATGCTGAACAATGTTCGAAGATGGATGACCTAATTTGCTGTGCCACCGTGATGGAGACACCTTGGTGGAACCAAACGCTTGCTTGCCCGTGCTCAAAGGTGCAGATGAAAGGGGATAGAGGCCACCCCTACATCTGCCGTGAAGAAGAGTTTTCCTCGTGGCCTTGTCCTTGAGAAAAAATATTTAGGGTGAGTTTCAAGAAAAGAATGATTATCTTGGGACAAACGATGAGCAGAGATCAAATTTTTTGTAGCTCTAGGCACATGCAAGATGTTCTTAAGATGAAGATCACGAGTAGGGGTGCGAATATAAGCATGACCAGCATGGCTAATTTTCATACATGCGCCGTTTGGCATGTTCACTTGGTCTTGACCGGAGTACTTTTCCATCATGGTGAGTTTGTCCAACTCACTGGTGATGTGATCCGTCGCCCCGGTATCTACATACCAGTTGGTGTCGACACCATAGGAGTGATTGTTGGTGTTGACTGCCCCTGCGCTCTTCTCCTTGGTGAAGGCGATGTGAAGCGTCTGTAGCACTCCATAGCCGTGTGATTTGGCTTGGAGCAGATCTGGCAGAAGATTTCTGGGAGATCATTGCGACCTCCTCCTCCGTTGCCACACCCTCTGCGGCCACCAACGCCGTTTCCTCTGCCGCCTCCATTGCGGCCGCCTCCGTTTCCACCGCGGCCTCCGCCGCGGGAGAAGCCACCGCGTCCGCCGCGAGTTGCGGCCTTAGCAGAGGAGTGGGAGGACTGGTTGGCACCTTCAAACATGGCGAGCCTGCCCTCGAAGCTGATGAGCAGAGAGTAGAGCTCGCTCACCTTGATTGGCTTGGTCCTAGCGCACACGGAGGGGACGAAGCCCATGTAGTCGAAGTCGAGGCCGGCAAGGATGTATGACACCATGTCATCATCAGTGAGGGGCTTGCCGACCGAGACCATCTCATCTCCAAGCGCCTTCATGCGGCCGATGTACTCGGTGACTGTCGAGGTTGCCTTCTTCGTCATGGACAGGGCGATCCTCGTGTTTACCACGTGCGCCTGCGTTTGGGAGATGAATATCTCCATGATCGCAGTCCATGCTGCGGACGCTGAGGTGCAGCAGGCGATCTGAACCATCACAGCAGGTGAGATGGCATTAAACAGAAAACTCAGAACCTGGGAATCCTGAGCCTTGGCGATCTCATACGCTGGGTTGGGCACATCAGTTGGTTTGCCGTCCTTGTCGGTGAGCTTGGGCGCCGGTTCTTCCCTCTCGGGGTCGAGGAAGGAGACGAGTTGGGCGCCTCGGATGGCCGCCATTGCCTGCGCGCACCACACCAGGAAGTTGGAGCGATGAAGGCGATCGGCGATGGGGGTGAGTGCGGGTGCGGCGGCGGCGGCAGTGGAGCTTGAGGCCATGGTGATGGGTCGTTGGATGTGCTAGAAGATTAGGCTCTAAATACCATGTAAAGATTGGTTTAAGCGTATGCCTAGCAGAGACGCGCTACGCGCTGTGTGTTTATATAGGGCCATAGGCCGGCTAGGGTTTACAAGATTCAGTTGGCTGGATTGTGGATTGATCTTCAAGTTAGCTATACAAGATAGAGATCGTCACAACAACCTACCACCTGGATTACAACAGAAGAATAAACCGCCCGTCTGAACCTATGCGTATATACGGTTTATACTCACCGTATATACATGTACAGATATTCTAACAGTCGGTGGTGTCGGCGTACGACACGGAGCAGCCGCCGGACCAGACGCGGGCGCGCCGGGTGGTGGCGCCGCAGCCGTCGGTCAGGTTCTTGGCCGCGACGGACAGGCACGCGAGGCAGTGGGGCGGCGCGGCGTCGCCGAAGCAGACCCCGCGGGCGAACGCGCGGTCGGGGCCGGCGGACCGCAGGGACGCGAGGCACGTCGGCGCGGCGGCGGAGGGGAGCGAGGCCACGTTGGCGCGGAACGCCGTCGCGTTAGCGCTGCTGCCGTTGGTGGTCGCCGGGTAGCAATCGATCAAGGTGGGCGTGACGCGCACGCGGTCCTCCGTGGCCGCCGGCACGGCGAGGAGGAGGGTCAAGAGAAGGCCGCAGGAGCAGGAAAGCGCCGAGGTCGCCATTGCCGGACGGTCTGTGCCGTGCCCGCGCGCCTTGGTAGGTTGTGGTTTTGCTAAGAAGAATTGTTGGTGGTGGTTTTGCTCAGAAGAAATGGCGGTGGTGACAGTCTAACAATGCAGGCCAGTCTGGTGCATCTCATCTCAGCGAAAATAGACACAGGAAATAAAGAAGAGCTTGCATTGGTTGCTTGGACTTGGAGTGATGATGGCCTGCTGCTGCAAATGTTGCGTGCCAAAAGCACTAGTTTTGCTATTCTGGGCATACGTCCATACAGGTGCTAGCCTAGTCTCACAAGACATTTGAACATGCACCGATTCAATTATTCACTGCCCAGCCAGCCAGCCAGCCAGCCGTGCACCGATTCGAATTCGATGGGTCAGAGTGCATCACATCACACACGGGGGTCGCCTGCTACGGCGATGGTAGAATCGCTTCGGGTATGACCGGCACCATCAAACTTTTTGAGCTTTCCTATGAGTCGTTGTATGGTTGGATGTGCATGCATGGTTCCACCGTTTAATTCGTGACCCGAATAATGCGTTGTCATGGCACTGTTACAACGAATACTCGGTTCAGATTTAATCTAACTGTGTCCCCGTGCACTGTAGAACCTGCCATGGGTTTTTGGATGAATTTTTTTCTAACCATTTGCCTTTGACCGCAGTTATCAGACGCTTAATGCATATTTGTTTTCAGGTGATGTTTATTATTGAACTGCATATTTGAACTTCCAGACGAAGGCTAGAACTTCAGTTTTTTTGTGCTTGGGGGAGGGGGGGAGGGGATTGTTCGTCCAGTTTCTCATTGGGGTATATCAATGCATCTTTGAGAGGAGATGACTTATAGGTTCTTCAAATTTATTTGTAAGTGACGTATGACCCAATAATTTATCTCCGAGCCCGGGCTCAGCTAGAATTTGTTAAAAATTGCAACAAAAATAAAATAAATATTCAAAAATTTGTGATAATTTTACCCTTTTTCTTACAGTTACATGTGGGCTCGTGGACTAAAAAGGTTCATTTCTTGCGTGTGGCCATGTCGCTTACTGGCGAAGCCTACTCGGGAAAAAGGATAATTAGATTTTCTTTGCTATGTACTTATAAAATGAACATATGCTCCATGAACTAAATGGCATGTGGGTTTGCCAATGTGGTAGTTGATGCTGCGCTTGTTTTGACTAGTGTACCGTCAATCTAGCATTTAACATTTTTTAAATGTCCTTTTACAAATCACAATATCATGATTTCATATTTTCTACTGCTAGGGGTTTCATACATGATTGTAATCATCTAGCAACTTTTGCAAGCATCTTACATAGAACTCTAAATCAAGTTGTCTAGAAACTATTGCAAGATATTTCCTGCATAGAACTCTAAATCAAAATCAAGTTGTTCAACGCGTACAAGGATGTGGAAAGAAATCCATAAGAACCAAAAAAACTGCTCATCACAGACACAAATATGAAAACAAATTCACATGGACAAACATAAAACATCACCATGCTTAAGAGATGATTTTTCTTTTGAAGTTAAAGTTTCAAAATTAATTTTCGCAATATTAATTTGGTGGGGCCGCTTCATCAAAGAAGAGGCACCCTATAAAAATTAGGGTATGCTGCTTATTGTGGCGTGCACACGGTATTCTTTAGTAAAAGACGAAAGAATAGTTCGCTTCGTGCTCACCACGCATCTGCGTGCCCCTCTCTATCGCACCCGAGCTCTCTTATATAACCAGCTACCCGGTCTGTCATTCCTTCCGCGGGCAAGGTGGGACTATTGCCCCGGATCTCTCACCCACAGCAGCAGCGCCGCAACCCGCACACAACAGCCCAGCCCAAGGCCCAGCAGAGCAACTGAGTGAAAGCAAAGCAATCTCCTCAAAATATGCTAAAAAAAACCCCTCAGAAAGCAAAGACGAGAAGCTGAAAAATATTTGGTTGAAATGATGGACCTGAAAAAATTACTAGTGATTACCAGCTGGTCACGATAGTAAGCTGCATGCAGCTCAACATGTCTCTGCATCTGCTCCTCCTGCGTGAGATTTGTTGGTATTGTAGCTGGTTGACTGGCCAGGCTAGTACGCGTGCTGATGCAGTACCACTGCTTGTACGCTTGAGCTGTACTTCCATCGTACGGTCTGCAAAATTTAATAATTACATCAACCATTGTGATGAAAGCAAAGCATCTTCACGAATCGTATGGTCATCATAATAAAATAATGTAAATAAAATGTACCTAAGTTGATGCACTGTATCTGCTAGCGCTTCATTTTTTCACTTGTGTACCCATTGAATGTTGCGTTCCCTCCAATTGTAAGAACTCCAACCGTGGCCCATATTGGTTAGCCTGGAAATTAGTAAATTAAAAAAGACACTAACTATTTAGAGAGGTCACATCTTACTTATGGGTTTCCTGGTCGGTACATCTTGGAAAAGGTGGTGGAATCTCTTGACAGAGCAACTGAGTGAAAGCAAAGCAATCTCCTCAAAATATGCTAAAAAAAACCCTCAGAAAGCAAAGACGAGAAGCCACGAAATTCCATGCGCAGCGGCGGCCGTCGACGCGCCGGAGGCTCTGCGGTGCGTCGCGAGCCGGCGAGTCGCGGCGAGGCCCCGGAGAGCGCGCTAGCGGGGTGCAGCGTCCGACGGTGGTGGGGTGGGGACGCCGGCCGGCTGGGGGAGAGGAGCGGCACGGGTCCGCGGGCGAGGGCGCCACATCGCCAGGGCGGGAGCGACCCCTCGACGGCGGCCTGGGATGGGCCAATCGGGCAAGGAGCAGCGCTGTTCTTCGGTAACTGTTCTCGGTTCTGCTTTTATTGTGTGTGTGCTCCTAGTCCTAGGTTTTAGCCGTTTGATCTGCACTCGGTAATTGGTAATTTTGAGCGAAGTGGTTTTCATTCTTAAGATTGGAAATAGTTAGGCATGACCTTCATGTAGCTGTGTCACTGGAAAGGCATTCTGCCAAGCATTTTGTTGCCGCTAACTGCTAAGTGCAGTTTGATCCTGGAATAACCAGAGCTCTTGTCGAGTCTGAATCAGAGACCCTGAACTTCTCGTTCATTTCTGAACAGATAAAGGCGAGCACCTTGTTCTTGACAGATTTGCGCGTCAATCTTAGCTTTTCTTGCGATGTGCACCAAGTAAAAAGTACTAGGTTATTGGTAGATTGGCCAGATCATTCATGGAGCCAAATAATTTGCGAGGCGGCCTAGGATGGGCCAATTGGGCAAGGAGCGGCATTGCCCTTGGGTAATCGTTCTTGGTTCTGCTTGTGATGTGTGTACTTCTAGGTTCTAGCGGTTTGACTTGGACTCCGTGATCAGAAGTGATTTTTAGCGAAGTGGTGAGTTTTACAGTTCATTCAGTTTAGCAAAGTGGTTCTAAGTTGTATTTCCTAATGTAAATTGATGTCAGTTTCGCATATGCAATCTCTTACATGTTGGATTGCTGCACCACGTCTAGCCGAATTGGCTTTCCATCTTAAGGAAAGATGACATCATCCTTGCATTAGAGCTGTGGCTCAAACCGGACTGCTTCGTATGTTGGTTGACAAAAGAAAGGAACATCCATCATGCAAAAATAAACGTCCACTTAGAAGCCAGATCGATACTGTCGTTCGGCTTCAACTCCGCTCGATACTACACGTGACAGGTTTGGAAAGTCTCAAGAAAAGAAAACGTGCCAGGTTTTGGTGTTGATCATTTTTAAAACTTTTTTTAGGGGATGCTGATCGTTTTAATTGGAGGCTCGCGTGACTAACCACCCGTCGCCAGCTTGGGCCTCAGGACATCAATCGACCACGCTGGCCCAACGAATCCGGCCAACCTACCCTCCCAGCACACTAGCCGTTCAATTGTTTTTTCAGCTATAGTCCCACCTTGCTTTCTTTCATCAATTTAAATACGGTTGCGAGTTAAAATCAAGAAGCAGCCTAATGGATTAGTAGCAGAGGGTAAAGAGTGGGTCCATTAAAATTAAATTCCACGCTCGGGATTCTGTGGGAAACAGATGTGCCAATTAAATCCTGCATACGGACGATGGCCTGTGTGGAAAATATGGGCGCGGCAAGTGGACCCAATCCCGGCCTAATAATACCCGACCGAACATAGTGAGTATATAACATAAAAGCAAATATGGACTCTGCTAAGTGGACCTGATCCCGACCTAATAATACCATACCGAACAGAGTGAGTATAACATAAGAGCAAATATAGACGTTTCTAAGTGGACCCGATCCCGTCCTACCGAACAGAGGGGGTATAACACATAAGAGCAAATATGGACGCGCTTAAGTGGACCCAGGCCTAATAACACCTGACCAAACAGAGGACATAAGAGCCGATCTGCGTGGAACATATGGGCATCTTGTGAGTGAAACAAATTAGCATTTCTTTTCTGTAGTGAAGCACAACTGTGCTTGCACATACAACTTTTATTAAATTTAAACGCATGTTAATTTTGTTTCCCGTTGCAACGCACGGGCATATGTGCTAATTTCTATCCTATGAGCCAAAGGAGGCCTTAGCTTGGAAGTAGTTAGGCATGTCCTTCTTGTAGCTGTTTCACGAGTAACTGTAAGTGTGTGTTTGGTATGTTGCTCATTAGGGTTTTGACCGCCAGATTAGTGGATTACTCATGGATTCAAACAACGGAAGCCAGAAACCCAAAGATTTTCTGAACACTGGAAAAGGATTCTGCCAGGCATTTTGTTGCTGCTAACTCCTAAGTACAATTTGATCTCAGAATAATCAGAACTCTTGACCCTGGACTGCCCATTCATTTGTGAAAAAAATATAGGGAGCACGAGTTGTTGACAGATTTGCACGTCGTAGCTTTCTTGGTGATGTGCACCAAATAAGGAGCACAGGTTATTGGGCTATTGGCAGATTGGCCAGATCATTCATGGAGTCAAATTATTTGCACAACCACTTCAGCTATACCACAGTAGCTGCTCTAACTTAGGTTTCCTTCTACCACAGTAGCTGCTCTAACTTACTATTGCTTTTGCTTTACTCCTTGAATATCATGATTTGTGCAACAAGGCCATTCACTAACTGCTGATATTATTATTTTTTACTTTGCAGCGAACAAAGCATGAGGATAGGCTCAGCATGCTGACTGATGACATATTATTATCTATCTTGGGGAGAGTCGACACAGCCACGGCAACACGGACTAGCGTGTTGTCAAAGCGGTGGAGATATTTGCCATGGTTGCTTCCTGTGCTCAACCTTCGTGTCTGGGATTTTCTGCCCCATCCATGCCCAGAACCCATTGCGGCACATCACGTGGATCAAGCAATGTCACGTCTAACCAAAGCAACTAGGAGTTTCTTGGCTAACCCAAACAGCAAATCCACCGTCATCAAAAGGCTAAGCCTTCAGATCTATGTGACTGGCGATTACGCACGTGAGATTGGCCCACTGGCTCGCATCGCGATTGATTGCGGGGTAGTAAAAAAACTGTGCCTTGCAATTGTTGATGAGAAGGATCCTAGAGACTGTGAACATGAGTTTATGCTACAGCAAGCCCTGGCCGTCGCTGGTTTTTTTACAGCCTATCCTTGTGTGTTTCAGCGCCTCACAAAGCTCCGTCTGTATAATGTGCGGTTTGCTGAGTGGGATATGCAACACCTCCTGTTTGACTCCTGCAAGCAACTCGAGCAATTATTTCTGTTCCACTGTGATGTTGGGGACTCTTCAGTATGGCAGATAAATGCACCAGATTCCAAACTCAGAATTCTTGAAGTCCGCATGTCCTGCTTGAAGAGAATTGAGGTGCTCTGCCTACCAAAACTGAAGCATCTACATTGGGACGAGTGGTATTGTTTTGAGGCCCCCTTGCGTTTTGGTTCTGTTCCATCCCTCAAGGGTTTGGGCCTTATTTGTTGTGCAACCATTGATCATCAAGAGTTTTGTCTAAGCCAGGTTCTACATGGTACCAGAAACATCCATACTCTTACTTTGGACTTCCAAGGAGAAAGGCTTTGGATACAGCCCGAAGGAAAGCAACTCTGCCCTGCATTCAGAAGGCTAAGAAAGTTGTCTATTTGTGGCATCTTTGTCGATTTTGACTTGTTGTGGACAATAAATCTCCTTGAAGCTGCTCCATCCACTGAGATATTTTCTGTGCGGGTACTTTTTCGTTCATTCATTTTTACTTTCTTTAGTTTAATAATATCATACGTAACATACATTTTGGGATTCAGAACAGGCTCTCACAACAGATAAGTATGTGTGGCCATGATCGTGTTGTACTGAATGCGTCGACACTTTGTGCAGATATGGGACCATGCTTGCCAGGATGATGAGCAGTTAAGAACAACGACAGGTTACGAGGCTCAAAGAACAAAGCCGTCATGGAGCATGCCTAAGTTCACAAGCTCTGAAACTTGGCAACTGGGAGTGCTTGAATTTGTTGGCTTTAGGCCCCTAGAGCAACAAATTTCATTTTTAAGGTCTGATGGAGCGAGCTCCAAACTTGAAGACGCTTCTTCTCAAAGAAGATAAAGATCCATGTGAGGACTGCGATTCAATGAACACTCCAAGAGGAGGTTTCTGTCCGACAGACAAAGGTGTGCAGGAAACAATCGTCAAGCAGCTTACAGATGGGGTCCCGTCCTCTGCACAGATAATTTTTCCAAACAGTGATGCTAGTTGAGTGTGAGTCGTGGTTGTTGAATGTGCGTTTTGTATTCAATGTAATTGACTTACAAACTGCTTGTTTCTCTTCACTTTTCTCACTGTAGAATTAATGTTGCCATGCAACTCTTGTACTGTAATAGATGTCCAATGGTGATCAGTGGCCATCCGGTTTACTTGTACTGTGCAAGAATGTTGATCCTGCGGTTTCATCGTGTAGATTGATTAAACATGGAAATATTTACTTTGCCATCAGATCTGCTGTCAACTTCTTCTTTTTTTCCTTATAATCTGCTCCATCTCTTGAGATACTCTGTGTTCAGGTATTTTACTGGCAGGTTAACCATTTTTACTTTAGCTTAATGTTTGAATTTTGGATAGGCTCTTAGTCACAGCAAATAAGTATGTGTCCTCCTGTATACTGGATATAACAATGTGCTCCAGGACTGCGAGGCAATGGGCGAGCAATAGTGAAATAACTTCGAGATGGGATCTGTTCCTCTACGCACATAATTTTCAGCAGCAGTTTTTAGTGGTGTCGTGAACTGAACTACATCGCTAACAAAATATGTTGTACCTAACCTGATTTGTTTTGACACATAGCAGGGCGGATTGGGCGCCGTTCTACATCCCTGAGTTTGTAGCGGTATCCCGAACTGAAACCTGACTCTCTTGGCCCATTTTAAGGAGAAAATGGCCCTGGAGATGTTCAATGCCTCTTGCCTGAAGATGCTGATCATACCATGTTTTCAAGTCTTTATGTAGAATTGTGAAAGTAATGCTGATCCTGTCATGTTTTGAAGTCTTTGATTGTAATACCAAATCTTAAGGCAGATACCACAAACTAAGAACTGCCACACAACAACGAAATGACAGGTTCTGATCCACACTTACCGGTCAACATGAGATGTTCCATCAAAACACAAAACACTTAAACGAGACATTTTCAGACAACATCCTGGCCATACATGTACAACGCACAGTTTTGTGTATGAGATACGGCATACAATGTGTCATCGTACATTGGACGGACTGACGGACATTACAGACTTACAGTCCTCAAGAGGGGAGGAGAAAACACCGGAGAAAAGAAAGAAGACTATTGGTTTATATGCACGTCGGCAAACAACAACACCTCCTGTGATTTCACAGCCCAGAGCGCCTCAAAACGCTAATAACAACTAGGTGTAACAAGGCTCGTCGGGGCTGTAAAAAATCTGGAGGGGAAAAACCTTCCACAGTCGCAAAGTGGCACCTTTTCCAAACTTCAGCGCGATTGAAACGACGGTAGGAGATCAGACTAGAGATCATACCCTGGTGCAACACCAGCAAAAAGAAACATGTAAATATGTAAGGTAACCCATGCCCCCATCAGCTTTTTGTGGCACCCGGCTCAGAGTTACCGGAACACCCCGCATTTCAGCCCAGAGATCAAGTCTTCTGGAATACGGCACTGCTTGGATAGAACGAATCAGCTCTTATACAAATAATAAGGGTACAAGGGTCATATGTTACAAAGGATTACATCGGCACGGCGACAATACGCCTGCTAATGTAGCTCTATGCTAGCAGCGGAATAACTCGTAGCAGCAGAATAACTTCTAGCAGCGGAACATCAATAACGGTGATGAACTCCACCCCGCAGGGACTCTGGCTAGGACACGGTCTAGCTCGCACGCTCGGTATCCTCGACAAGCAATCAATCACGGCGTCACCTGCAAACTGGCCTAACACGCCAGGTGAGTACTTTGAATGTACTCACAAGCTCACAACAACCAAATGCATCAAGGCAAGACAATAACATAGCATTAACAGGTTAAGTTATTACAACTACTATGATGTGGAAGCAATTATAAAGCATGATAATATGGTAATGCTAGAAAAATTGATGAACCATCTCACTCTTGGCTATCCGGCCAAGCAATATATCATCTCGATCACCTCGTGATCAAAACCTCCTTGTGATCACCATGTGATCACATCACAAACTGAATGATCATCCTCAAGATCATCCCAATATCATCATCGGCATCCTGCCAAACTGTTATTTGCTCATATATAAATATAAGTCATTTATAAGTCATTCCGTCATCGTGAGTGTTGATCAAACTGTGTGACCTAGTACGAACTGTGTCCATGACCGAGGACGCGTCTATCGATAGTTTGTACACTCTGCAGAGGTTAGTACACTGTACCCACACCACAGAACTCATTGCCTCGTGCTCCCATTCGGGTGGACCAACGACATTCCGAAAAAACCAATCTATTGCATGAAACTCTCTCGGCCACTCCGACAAACTCCCCTTTGGGCTAAGTCATGGTTGGCCCCGATGTCACCGTATGACATCTGCCACCTTCGTGGCCGGCCACCGTCGTGGCAAAACAAAACAAGGACGTCCCAAACGGGGACACCCGGCTACAACACAACTTGAGCACACAAGGTTATGGCCGCCCACCGGGCCAGGGTAGCGCGCGCACATAACCTTCCCTAGTTGGAGACACCGGCGAGAGGCATGACAATAGACCGAATTAGGGCCTCCCCACAGGCAAGTGTGGCTGCACTGGCGAGCTCGGCTCGGTGGCACCTGACTAACGAAATGATGGAATTTGTTCCCAAGGTATATCTATGATCGAACTGTTACTCCGATATCGTATATCAACCTGTGATCCAAATCATAGCAATATCCATCCAATAATCCAATGAATAATATAGTCATATCATAATAAACTCCAAGGGTAGCATATTAACTAAGATCATGATGAGTCCAAAGATAATGATGCTACTATCCAAATAATAATATCAAGATAGTTAACCATAGATCAATATGGTAGCATCAGATCCAAATAATACTCCAAAGCATAATATATGACATGACCATAATGAAAATAATTATAGCTACTAATAATCCAATGGCAACATGGCATCCTCAAACTGCAAAGCATTAGTCCTAGAAATCCAAGCATCATCATGGCAGTAGCAAGATCAAATAATACTTCAAGAAATGCCATGAATAATTCATATTTAACTAATGCAAAATTTAAGCAAATTAATTTAAATAAACCATGGCATTGCATTGCAATCATGCAAATGGAGGGTGTGGCTTGCCTGGGGTCGGTAGATTCAATGGGAAGAAGTGTGAGGAGCTCGCGGAAAGATTTGCCAGAAATGTTTCTCTCTCGGAGGAGCTGAATATGGAGCAGGGAAAAAATGGTCATTTTTAGAATGTTACAACATGGTGAATATGGTACCATCGGAACGGGCTCGACGAATAGAGAACGCGGGCTATGGAAGCACCTGATTCAGAGTTACGGTTGAAAAACTACGACCGTTCATTCGTTAGGCAGAAAAACAAACAGATTATGTGTTTTTCTGCGCTTATCTGACGAACGTCCGCAATTTAAAGGTTTCAACCGGCGGCTGGAAACATATTGCGCACTTCTAATACGCTTTCAGAACAGAGAAAACACATTCCCGCCTGAAGTAGCGCGGAAGTACGCTTTCTCGACTGGAAGACGTACTGTTGGGAGTACGCCTCCACTTATCCAGCTGGACCCGGACAGCTGGGACACTAACGCACAGGGCCCGCGTGCAGGCCATCGCCTTCGTCTTCCTCCCGCGCATGCGCTCTAGGCCGAGGGAGCAGAGAGCCCAGACGGCGGTTGCCGGCGGCTCAGGCCATCTCCCGCGGTGCTCGACCTATCGACGTGATCGGGAGACCAAGCCGCATTCATTCATGTGGAGCACGGGCATCGGGGAGGCTGGGTACGAGCGCACCACCCGTCATGGCGGCGACCTACGTCGAGTGATGCTGGGTAGGGTGACGAGGTGGCGGGGAGAGGAAGATGAGGTGTGGGAGGGCTTCGCCAACGCCTAAGGGATTCTCTAGAGATTAAATGAGGGGGAGAGGAGGTCCGGTTTGTTCAGATTTAAGCCGAGTCCGGCGGCGATGGCTCGGCCAGGGGAGGACAGGGAGAGCTCGTTGAGCTCAATAGAGTAGCTGGGGGGTTCTGAGAGGTGGATGAGGCCGATGGTGAGGAGGGGCGAGGCAGGGAAGGGCTTAAAAAGCTGGGTAAGGAGATGCCGAGTCGGATGCCGCCACGTGCAAGATGGCTAGAGCTCTGGCGAACCGCAGGCGCGTGGGTGCTTGGGCAAGCTTGGGCGGTGAGTAGAGAGATGTAGGGGTTGGTCAACGACGCGGGGAGGCAGACGCGGGATGGCAGGGGCGTTTGGCCGCATCGGGGCGCACTGTTCACCTGTGGCCGCCGCTTTGGCTCGGTCCGGCGAGCAGCTAGCAGGGGGAGGGGGTCCAGAGGGGCGAGGTGGAAGAAGGAGGAGGGTGGACGACACTAGAGGACGCACGGGGACGACCGGGGAGAGGGGCCTGAAGCAAGACGATGCTCTAGACGCGACCAAAACGAATAGAGCGTGCGCACAGACATGCCAGCAGCACGGTCACCGCGTGCATCAATGCTTGCACGGTGACTCAGCGCGGCCAACCGTTTTGTGACGCCCCCGATTCAATCGTACACTAATCATACACGCAAACATGTACGATCAAGATCAGGGACTCACGGGAAGATATCACAACACAACTCTAAACACAAATAAAAGACATACAAGCTTCATATTACAAGCCAGGGGCCTCGAGGTCTCGAATACAAAGCTCGATACATAAGCGAGTCAGCGGAAGCAACAATATCTGAGTACAGACATAAGTTAAACAAGTTTTGCCTTAAGAAGGCTAGCACAAACATCAATGATCGAAGAGGCAAGGCCTCCTGCCTGGGACCTCCTAACTACTCCTGGTCGTCGGTGGTCTCCACATAGTAGTAGGCACCCTCCGGGTAGTAGTAGTAGTCGGTGGGGGTGGCATCTGGCTCCTGGGATCCACCAACTGGTTGCAACAACCAGAAAGAAGGGGGAAAAGGGGTAGCAAAGCAACCGTGAGTACCCAGCCGTGCTGCAATGCTGAACTGGACGTCTGACAAAGCTTCGGCTGATACTATGACGCCGAGTGCCACTAACTGCTCCCGCGTGGTGGTTAGTGCGTATAGGCCAGTGGCCAACTCAGAACAAATACCCAAACCTGTTAGTGCATTAACAATTAAAAGAAGTGACGGCTGTCGGGACAAGTCTGGAGCTACCACCCCCTCCTGGGTGATACCGCTAAACAGCCAGCCGCCACCGTAACATCTCGCGGGTGCTCTCCGGGCCCGCCCGACTTTCACAGGTAACTCTCGCGGGTGCTCACTGGGCCCGCCCGACTTTAACAAAGGTCTGAAGTAAAGTCAAGGTAACCGTGTGTCCAAACATCAAGCGGGAAAACCTGAGGAGTCACCCTCGATGGATTCCACTCGATGTAATCGTCAAGGTGAAAATAGGAGGAATCACCCTTGAGGTTCACACTTGAGGGGTTGCACGACAGAGCCGTATCAGGGGTGGTGAAGGAGGAATCACCCTCGAAGACCACGACCGATTAGCTACACTACAGAGTTATCATCAGGAGTGCATTACGAGGTATCACCCTCGGCACTCGATAGTAGCTCTGCAGAGCCCAGCAACTAAGGGGGGTGATGTGATGTGTCGGGCTCTGGTCGTCGATCACGTTGATCGAGTCATCGGTCATCAAGCCGGGGCAACTGGGACAAGGAGAGGGGTCACTGTTGGATCACTAACCAACCTATACTAAGCAGTTTAGGTTAAACAGGTAAGGTACAACAACAAGTTACAAAAGCAGGCTATGCATCAGAATAGGAGCAAACAATAACAGTAGCAAAATCTAATGCAAGCATGAGATAGAATGGAATGGGCGATATCGGAATGATCAACGGGGGTTTGCTTACCTGGAAGCTCTGCTGAAAGGGAAGGTGGGTCATCGGTGATGTAGTCGATCACAGGGGCATCAGCAGTGGTCTCGGGGTCTACCGGAGAAGAAGAGGGGGAAGAAACAGTAAATACAAAGCACACAGATGCATGACATGACAATAAGCGGTGCTAGGGGTGTTCTAACGCAGTGTTGCACGATACCGGCGAAGGGGGAACACATCCGGGAAAGTTTTCCCGAAGTTTGGCATTTTCGGACAGGTGAAACGGAGGGGGACGGTTCCTTGTTCGCTATGATAGAGACGTGTGACAGACGAACGGATGGCGTATTCGGATTCGTCATATTTTTCTGAGCAACTTTCATGTATAAAGCTTTTTCATCTCATATACGATTTAATTTCTATGATTTTTCAAAGTTTTAATAATATTCTGCAATTTAATTTAATTTGAAATAAATGAATAAATTTCTAGGGGCACCCAGCACAGGGTACACAAAAGTGTACCAATGGCTGACAGGTGAGCCAAGGGGTCCCAGTTGACCAGTCAACGTTTGACTGGTTAACAGGGGGTGGGGCCCTCCTGTCATAGTCACAATAGTTAATTAGCATTTTTAATTAAACTTAATTAGTTATTTAAACATGATTAATTAATTTAATTTAATAATTTAATTAATTTTTTAAAAAAATTAACACATTTTTTTAAAAGGCCAGGGCGTTGGGGCCCATAGGCCAGTGGCACAAGGCCAGCGGGGCGGGGCGGGTTAACGGGCGGGCGCCCGTGCCCGAGGGGCACTACGCCCGGGCGCGGGGCGAGGCCGTGGCCTCGACGAGGCCAGCAGGGGCGCCGGCGCGGCGCGGCCTAGGGCCTGGCGCGCGGCCGACGGCCACGGCCGGCCGGAGCAGGTGCGGCGAAGGGGGTGTGGCGAGGCGCGCAGGCTAGCGAGGCATCGGCGCGGGGCAGCGGCCAAGGGCAGCAGCTGTAGCTGCTGCAGCGAGGCGAGGCAGGTTACGCCGGGGCGACGGAGCTAGTAGGCGGCTGCGGCGGTGACCAGCACGGAGAGCAAGTGCGGGCAGCGATTGGCGGCGGCGTTGGCGCGGCCTGGGGACAGTGGGAGGCGAGCAGCGAACGGGTGCGGGCCGCAGAAGATGGGCGCGGTGGCGCGGGCCGGCGGGGCAGTAGCAGCGGCAGGGGGACGGGGCTGCAGCGGGGGGAGCGCAATGGCAGCAGCTCGAGTCAGGGGGGGCACGGCGAGCAGCTGCGGGCACGACGGACAGCGGCAGGCGCTAGCGGCATGGTGTGGCCCGCGAACGGACATGCGAGGGGAAGCAGGGGGCGTCGAGGGAGCAGCAGGCGCATGCGCCAGCAGCCCCGGGGTGCGGCCAAGGAGCCCAAGGCGCGCGGGTAACGCGACCACGGGCACGGCGACCGCGAGCTCGCTTGGAGCTCGGGCGCGGCGTCTAGCGACGAGGAGCGAGAGCGGGGGAGTGGGGAATCGGCGCGGGTGCTCATGCCGTTGACGAGGAGAGGGTCGACGAGGCACGGGGGAGTCCGTCGGGGGGAGATGAGGACGGGGCAGAGAGGTGGCGTCGGGCACGAGCGCCGGCGACGGCGTCGGGGCGCCGCTACGTCCACGGGCAGAGAGGGGGGGGGAGGCGAGGAGGAGTGGCTCCGGGGGGTATTTAGGGTTCGAGGGAGGCGGTCGCCGGGTTAAGTAGCCGAGGCGGCTTGCCGGATGGTCCCCACGGCGATGGCCGGGGCCGTGGCGGCCATCGGCGCTGTCCACGCCTCCGCTGTGAACAGAGGAGGGGGATGGGGGGCGCGGTGGGCTGGCATGTGGCTAGTTGGGCCAAGGCCCACTGGGGAAGGGGGGTTTGATATGTTTTGTTGTTGTTTGTGTTTTGCTTTTCTTTTTAGTTATTTTTGGTTTACTATTTTATTTGTATTTTCACACTATTTTGGATTAATTAAAATACAAAAGTACTTTATAAATTAATATTACTATTTATACCTCTGCTACAAAAAGTTCTAGTCCCAAATAAATTATTTTGACATTTTATAAATTAGAAAAGGCATTTAACTAAATATTTTAGCTACAGTTTTCATTATTTTTTGACACTTAAACATTTTATAAAAACTTGGTTTCTTCACCAACAATACTTATGAATTATTTGCCACAGTTTGCACATTTTTGTTTTGACATTTGAAAACTTTTGTTTTTGACTTTGTTTTAAATTTAATTTCGAACTGATTTGAATCTAGGCGATATTAGCAACAGTAACAATGGTGACGTGGCCTCATTAACAAAGGATTACTGTAGCTTAATTATCCGAGCATTATAATTCTCCTCTACTACAAGAAATCTCGTTCCGAGATTTTAGGAGGTAGAAGGAGACAAAACGGGGTATTCATCTCGAAGTCGATCCTCGCGTTCGCAGGTGGCTTCATCTTCGGGAGGGTTTGTGTTGGGAAACGTTGCATGGAAAACAAAAAAATTCTACGCACACGCAGGATCTATCCATGGAGATGCATAGCAACAAAGGGGAGAGTGTTTCTATGTACCCTCGTAGACCGTAAGCGAAAGCGTTTGTTAATGCGATTGATGTAGTCGAACTTCTTCGTGCTCCAACTGATCGAGTACCGAACGTACGGCACCTCCGCGTTCAGCACACGTTCAGCTCGGTGACGTCCTTGCCTTCTTGATCCAGCAATACGGCGAAGTAGTGGATGAGTTCCGGCAACACGACGGCGTGGTGACGGTGATGGTGAAGCTATCTCCACAGGGCTTCGCCTAAGCACTACGAATATATGACCGGGGGACTAAACTGTGGAGGGGGCGCCGCACACGGCTAAGCAATTGTTGTGGTTATGTGTGGCGCCCCCCTCCCACATATATATAGGTGGGGAGGAGAGGGGAGAGGCCAAGGGGCGCCCCAAGTAGGGCCGAATCCTACTTGGGGTCTTTCCCTAGCCGTGCCCCCCTTACCATATTTGTCGGAGGGGAAAGGAAAGGGAAGAAGAGGGAAGGAAGGGGGAGGCCGACTCCCCCTTTCCTTCTCTCCCCAAGGGCTGCGGCCTTAGGAGGGGCGCGCCAGCCCCTTGTGGGCTGGTGTGTTCCCCCCTTTTGGCCCATATGGCCCATTAACCTCCCGGGGTGTCCGAAACCCCTTCCGGTGACTCGATTTCTACCCGGTACATCCTGAAACTCTTCCGGTGTCCAAATATCATCATCCTATATATTGATCTTTACCTCCGGACCATTCCGGAGCTCCTCGTCATGTCCGTGATCTCATCCGGGACTTCGAACAACATTCGGTCACCAAATCATATAACTCATATAACACTATATCATCAACGAATGTTAAGCGTGCGGACCCTACGGGTTCGAGAACTATGTAGTCATCTTGCCCATGAGGCATGGTTCGCAAGTATCAAATGATTCATAATCAAGTGACTCCAAAAGTCCATCTACATGGAGTTTCTTCATGCGCTTTACACCAATATGACCTAAACGGCAGTGCCACAAGTATGTTGCACTATCATTATCAACTTTGCATATTTTGGCATCAATATTATGAATATGTGTATCACTATGATCGAGATTCAATAAGAATAGACCAATCGTCAAGGGTGCATGACCATACAAGATATTACTCATATAAATAGAACAACCATTATTCTCTGATTTAAATGAATAACCTTCTCGCAATAAACAAGATCCAGATATAATGTTCATGCTCAACGTGGGCACCAAATAACAATTATTGAGGTCTAAAACTAATCCCGAAGGTAGATGTAGAGGTAGCGTGCCGACGGCGATCACATCGACCTTGGAACCATTCCCGACGCGCATCGTCACCTCGTCCTTAGCCAATCTTTGTTTATTCCGCAGCTCCTGTTTCGAGTTACAAATATGAGCAACTGAACCAGTATCAAATACCCAGGTGCTGCTACGAGCATTAGTAAGGTACACATCAATAACATGTATATCAAATATACCTTTGTTCACTTTGCCATCCTTCTTATCCGCCAAGTATTTGGGGCAGTTCCGCTTCCAGTGACCATTCCCTTTGCAGTAGAAGCACTCAGTTTCAGGCTTGGGTCCAGCTTTGGGCTTCTTCCCAGGAGTGGCAACTTGCTTGCCATTCTTCTTGAAGTTTCCTTTCTTTCCCTTGCCCTTTTTCTTGAAACTAGTGGTCTTGTTAACCATCAACACTTGATGCTCCTTCTTGATTTCTACCTCTGCGGCCTTAAGCATCGCGAAGAGCTCGGGAATCATTTTATTCATCCCTTGCATATTATAGTTCATCACAAAGCCTTTGTAGGTTGGTGGCAGTGACTGAAGAACTCTGTCAATAACACTATCAACTGGAATATCAACTCCTAGCTGAGTCAAGTGGTTATGATACCCAGACATTTTGAGTATGTGTTCACTGACAGAATTGTTCTCCTCCATCTTGCAGCTATAGAACTTGTTGGAGACTTCATATCTCTCAACCCGGGCATTTGCTTGAAATATTAACTTCAACTCTTGGAACATCTCATATGCTCCATGATGTTCAAAACGTCTTTGAAGTCCCGGTTCTAAGCCGTAAAGCATGGCACACTGAACTATCGAGTAGTCATCAGATCAAGCCTGCCAGACATTCATAACATCCGCAGCAGCTCCTGCAGCAGGTCTATCACCTAGCAGTGCATCAAGGACATAATTCTTCTGTGTAGCAATGAGGATAATCCTCAAGTTACGGACCCAGTCCGTGTAGTTGCTACCATCATCTTTCAACTTAGCTTTCTCTAGTAACGCATTAAAATTCAGGGGAACGGTAGCTCGGGGCATTGATCTACAACATAGATATGCAAAACTATAAGACTAAGTTCATGATAAATTAAGTTCAATTAATCAAATTACTAATGAACTCCCACTTAAATAAACATCCCTCAGGTTATCTAAGTGATACATGATCCAAATCAACTAACCCATGTCCGATCATCACGTGAGATGGGGTAGTCATCAATGGTGAACATCTCTATGTTGATCATATCTAGTTTATGACTCACGTTCGACCTTTCGGTCTCCAGTGTTCCGAGACCATGTCTGTACATGCTAGGCTCGTCAAGTTTAACCCAAGTATTCTGCATGTGCAAAACTGTCTTACACCCGTTGTATGTGAACGTAGAGTCTATCACACCCGATCATCACGAGGTGCTTCGAAACGACGAACTTTGGCAACGGTGCATACTTGGGGAGAACACTTTTATCTTGAAATTTAGTGAAGGGATCATCTTATAATGCTACCGCCATATTAAGCAAAATAAGATGCATAAAGGATAAACATTACATGCAATCAAAATATGTAACATGATATGGCCATCATCATCTTGTGCTTTTGATCTCCATCTCCAAAGCATCGTCATGATCTCCATCGTCACCGACTCGACACCTTGATCTCCATCGTTGCGTCGGGGTCGTCTCGCCAACTATTGCTAACGCATAGCAATAAAGTAAAACAATTACATGGTGCTTGCATTTCATACAATAAAGCGACAACCCTAAGGCTCCTGCCGGTTATCGATATTACAAAACATGATCATCTCATACATCAACATATATCACATCACGTCTTGACCAGATCACATCACAACATGCCCTGCAAAAACAAGTTAGACGTCCTCTACTTTGTTGTTGCAAGTTTTACGTGGCTGCTACGGGCTTCTAGCAAGAACCGTTCTTAACTACGCAAAAACCACAACGGTGATTCATCAAGTTTGCTGTTTTAACCTTCTTCAAGGACCGGCCGTAGTCAAATTTGATTCAACTAAAGTAGGAGAAACAGACACCCGCCAGCCACCTTTATGCAAAACAAGTTGCATGTCAGTCGGTGGAACCGGTCTCATGTGCGTGGACATGTAAGGTTGGTCCGGGCCGCTTCATCCCACAATACCGCCGAATCAAAATAAGGCATTGGTGGTAAGCAGTATGACAATCACCGCCCACAACTCTTTGTGTTCTACTCGTGCATATCATCTACGCATAGACCTGGCTCGAATGCTACTGTTGGGAAACGTTGCATCAAAAACAAAACAACAATTCTACACACACACAAGATCTATCCATGGAGATGCATAGCAACGAGGGGGAGAGTGTGTCTACGTACCCTCGTAGACCGTAAGAGGAAGCGTTTGTTAATGCGGTTGATGTAGTCGAACTTCTACGCGCTCCAACCGATCGAGTACCGAACGTACGACACCTCTGCGTTCAGCACACGTTCAGCTCGGTGACATCCTCGCCTTCTTGATCCAGCAAGACGGCGAAGTAGTGGATGAGTTTCGGCAGCACGACAGCATGGTGACAGTGATGGTGAAGCTATCTCCGCAGGGCTTCGCCTAAGCACTACGAAAATATGACCGAGGGACTAAACTGTGGAGGGGGGCGCCGCACACGGCTAAGCAATTGTCGTGGTTATGTGTGGCGCCCCCCTCCCACATATATATAGGTGGGAGAGAGGGGAGAGGCCAAGGGGCACCCCAAGTAGGGCTGAATCCTACTTGGGGTCTTTTCCTAACCGCGCCCCCCTTACCATATTTGCCGGAGGGGAAAGGAAAGGGGAGAAGAGGGAAGGAAGGGGGAGGCCGACTCCCCCCTTTCCTTCTCTCCCCAAGGGTTGCGGCCTTAGGAGGGGCGCGCTAGCCCCTTGTGGGCTGGTGTGTTCCCCCCTTTGGCCCATATGGCCCATTAACCTCCCGGGATGTCCGGAACCCCTTCCGGTGACCCGATTTCTACCCGGTACATCCCGAAACTCTTCCGGTGTCCAAATATCATCGTCCTATATATCGATCTTTACCTCTGGACCATTCCGGAGCTCCTCGTCATGTCAGTGATCTCATCCGGGACTCCAAACAACATTCGGTCACCAAATCATATAACTCATATAACACTATATCGTCAACGAACGTTAAGCGTGCGGACCCTACGGGTTCGAGAACTATGTAGACATGACCGAGACGCCTCTCCGGTCAATAACCAATAGCGGAACCTGGATGCCCATATTGGCTCCTACATATTCTATGAAGATCTTTATCGGTCGAACCTTATGACAACATACGTAATTCCCTTTGTCCATCGGTATGTTACTAGCCCGAGATTCGATCGTCGGTATCTTCATACCTAGTTCATGTTGGGGAACGTAGTAGTAAATCAAAAAATTTCCTGCGTATCACCAAGATCAATCTAGGAGATGCTAGCAACGAGAGAGAGGGAGTGCATCTTCATACCCTTGAAGATCGCTAAGCGGAAGCGTTACAAGGAACGCGGATGATGGAGTCGTACTCGCGGCGATTCAAATCGCGGAAGATCCGATCTAGCGCCGAACGGACGGCGCCTCCGCGTTCAACACACGTACAGCCCAGGGATGTCTCCTCCTTCTTGATCCAGCAAGGGAAGAGGAGAAGTTGAGGGAGAGCTCCGGCAGCACGACGGCGTGGTGGTGGAGGAGCTCGTGGTTCTCCGACAGGGCTTCGCCAAGCACTACGGAGGAGGAGGAGGTGTCGGAGAGGGGAAAGGCTGCGCCAGGGAAGGGGTGTTGCTGCCCTCCCACCCCCCCTCTATTTATAGGGTGAAGGGGAGAGGGGGCCGGCCCCCTTAGATCCCATCTAAAGGGGGGGCGGCGGCCAAGGGGGGGGGGAAACTTGCCCCCCAAGCAAGGTGGGAGGCGCCCCCACCCCCTAGGGTTTCCAACCCTAGGCGCCTTGGGCCCCTTGGGGGGCGCACCAGCCCACCAGGGGCTGGTTCCCTCCCTTGCTCAGCCCACTTGACCCACCGGGACAGGTGGTCCCCCGGACACCTTCCGGTGGTCCCGGTACAATACCGATAACCCCCGAAACCATTCCGGTGACTGAAACTGGACTTCCCATATATAATTCTTCACCTCCGGACCATTCTGGAACTCCTTGTGACGTCCGGGATCTCATCCGGGACTCCGAACAACCTTCGGTAACCACATACAATTTCCCATAACAACTCTCGCGTCACCGAACCATAAGTGTGTAGACCCTACGGGTTCGGGAACCATGCAGACATGACCGAGACATCTCTCCAGCCAATAACCAACAGCGGGATCTGGATACCCATGTTGGCTCCCACATGTTCCACGATGATCTCATCAGATGAACCACGATGTCGAGGATTCAATCAATCCCGTACGCAATTCCCTTTGTCCATCGGTATGTTACTTGCCCGAGATTCGATCGTCGGTATCCCTATACCTTGTTCAATCTCGTTACCGACAAGTCTCTTTACTCGTTCCTGTAACGCATGATCACGTGGCTAACTCCTTAGTCACATTGAGCTCATGATGATGCATTACCGAGTGGGCCCAGAGATACCTCTCCGTCATACGGAGTGACAAATCCCAGTCTCGATTCGTGCCAACCCAACAGACACTTTCGGAGATACCTGTAGTGCACCTTTATAGTCACCCAGTTACGTTGTGACGTTTGATACACCCAAAGCATTCCTACGGTATCCGGGAGTTGCACAATCTCATGGTCTAAGGAAATGATACTTGACATTAGAAAAGCTCTAGCGAACGAACTATACGATCTTGTGCTATGCTTAGGATTGGGTCTTGTCCATCACATCATTCTCCTAATGATGTGATCCTGTTATCAACGACATCTATTGTCCATGGTCAGGAAACCATAACCATCTATTGATCAACAAGCTAGTCAACTAGAGGCTTACTAGGGACATGCTGTGATCTATGTATTCACACATGTATTACGGTTTCCGGTTAATACAATTATAGCATGAACAATAGACAATTATCATGAACAAGGAAATATAATAATAACCATTTTATTATTGCCTCTAGGGCATATTTCCAACAGTCTCCCACTTGCACTAGAGTCAATAATCTTGTTACATTGTGATGAATCGAACACCCATAGAGTTCTAGTGTTGATCATGTTTTGCTCGTGGAAGAGGTTTAGTCAACGGATCTGCGACATTTAGATCCGTATGTACTTTACAAATATCTATATCTCCATCTTGAATATATTCACGAATGGAGTTGAAGCGGCGCTTGATGTGCTTGGTCTTCTTGTGAAACCTGGGCTCCTTGGCAATGGCAATAGCTCCAATGTTGTCACAGAAGAGAGTCATCGGGCCCGACGCATTTGGAACCACTCCTAGGTCGGTGATAAACTCCTTCATCCAGACTCCTTCCTGCACTGCTTCCGAAGCAGCTATGTACTCTGCTTCACATGTAGATCCCGCCACGACGCTTTGCTTGCAACTGCACCAGCTGACTGCTCCACCATTCAAAATATACACGTATCCGGTTTGTGACTTGGAGTCATCCAGATCTGTGTTAAAGCTAGCGTCGACGTAACCCTTTACGACGAGCTCTTCGGCACCTCCATAAATGAGAAACATATCCTTAGTCCTTTTCAGGTACTTCAGGATATTCTTGACCGCTGTCCAGTGTTTCATACCGGGATCACTTTGGTACCTCCCCACCAAACTTATGGCAAGGTTCACATCAGGTCTGGTACACAGCATGGCATACATAATAGAGCCTATGGCCGAGGCATAGGGGATGACACTCATCTTTTCTCTTTCTGCTGCCGAGGTCGGGCGTTGAGCTGTGCTCAATCTCACACCTTGCAATACAGGCAAGAACCCCTTCTTAGACTGATCCATATTGAACTTCTTCAATATCTTGTCAAGGTATGTGCTTTGTGAAAGACCAATGAGGCATCTCGATCTATCTCTATAGATCTTAATGCCTAATATGTAAGCAGCTTCTCCAAGGTCCTTCATCGAAGAACACTTATTCAAGTAGGCCTTTATGCTTTCCAAAAGTCCTATATCATTTCCCATCAATAGTATGGCATCCACATATAATATGAGAAATGCTACAGAGCTCCCACTCACTTTCTTGTAAATACAGGCTTCTCCATAAGTCTGCATAAACCCAAACGCTTTGATCATTTCATCAAAGCGAATGTTCCAACTCCGAGATGCTTGCACCAGCCCATAGATGGAGCGCTGGAGCTTGCATACTTTGTCAGCATTCTTAGGATTGACAAAACCTTCCGGCTGCATCATATACAATCCTTCCTTAAGGAAACCGTTAAGGAATGCCGTTTTGACGTCCATTTGCCAGATTTCATAATCATAGAATGCGGCAATTGCTAACATGATTCGGACGGACTTCAGATTCGCTACGGGTGAGAAGGTCTCATCGTAGTCAACTCCTTGAACTTGTCGATAACCTTTAGCGACAAGCCTAGCCTTATAGTGTTGGGGAACGGAGCGTGTAATTCAAAAATTTCCTACGCTCACGCAAGATCTATCCATGGTGATGCATCGCTACGAGGGGGAGAGTGTGTCTACATACCCTTGTAGACCGTTAGCGGAAGCATCTCACAACGCGGTTGATGTAGTCGAACAATCCTTCGAGCTCCACCGATCAAGTGTCGAACGTACGGCACCTCCGAGTTCTAACACACGTTCAGCTCGGTGACGTCCCTCGCCTTCTAGATCCAGCTAGTAGTCGAGGTAGTAGATGAGTTCCGTCAGCACGACGGCGTGGCGACGGTGACGGTGAAGTGATTCCGGCAGGGCTTCGCCTAAGCACTCCGAAAATATGACGGTGGCTCTAAACGGTGGAGGGGGGCGCCGCACACGGCTAATTGATCAAGTCAATTGTATCCCTAGAGGGGGCGCTCCCCCTCCGTATATAAAGGAGGGAGGGGCCGGCCCCTAGAGGAGGCGCACCAAGGAGGGGGGAGTCCTACTAGGAGTGGGACTCCCACCCCTAGTAGGACTCCTCCTAACAAGGGGGGAAAGAGGGGAGAAAGAGGGAGTAGGAGAGGGGGTGCGGCCCCCCTCCCCTAGTCCAATTCGGACACAAAGGGGGGGGGGGGATGGCGCAGGCAGCCCATGGCTGCCCCCCTCTCTTTCCCGCAGGGCCCAATAAGGTCCATAACTTTCTCCCGGTATTCCCGTAACTCCCCGGTACTCCGAAAAATACCCGAGTCACTCGGAACCCTTCCGACGTCCGAATATAGCCTTCCAATATATCGATCTTTACCTCTCGGACATTCCGAGACTGATCGTCATGTCCTTGATCTCATCCGGGACTCCGAACAACTTCGGTCACCAATCACATAACTCATATAATACTATTACATCATCGAACCTTAAGTGTGCCGACCCTACGGGTTCGGGAACTATGTAGACATGACCGAGATGACTCCTCGGTCAATAACCAATAGCGGAATCTGGATACTCATATTGGCTCCCACATATTCCACGAAGATCTTTATCGGTTGAACCTCTTATATCATCATACGTTGTTCCCTTTGTCCTGCGGTATGTTACTTGCCCGAGACTTGATCATCGGTATCCCATACCTAGTTCAATCTCGTTACTGGCAAGTCTCTTTACTCGTTCCGTAATACTTCATCATGTAGCTAACTCATTAGCTATGGTGCTTGCAAGGCTTCTGTGATGCTGTATTACCGAGAGGGCCCAGAGATACCTTTCCGATAGACGGAATGACAAATCCCAATCTCGATCCATCACAACCCAACAGACACTTTTGGAGATACCTGTAGTGTACCTTTATAGTCACCCAGTTACGTTGTGACGTTTGATGACACCCAAAGTATTCCTACGGTGTCCGGGAGTTGTATGATCTCATGGTCTGAGGAACATGTATATGACATAGTGAAAGCAGTAGCACTAACATAACGATCATGTGCTAAGCTAACGGTTGGGTCAAGTCCATCACGTCATTCTCCTAATGAGGTGATCCCGTTATCAAATGACAACTCATGTCAATGGTTAGGAAACCTTAACCATCTTTGATCAACGAGCTAGTCTAGTAGAGGCATACTAGGGACATTATGTTTGTTTATATTCACACATGTATATAGTTTCCGGTTAATACAATTATAGCATGAATAATAAACTATTATCATGAACGGAGAAATATGATAATAAACACTTTTATTAATTGCCTCTAGGGCATATTTCCAACAGTCTCCCACTTGCACTAGAGTCAATTAATCTAGTTTACATCTCCATGTAATTAACATCAAATCAGTTCTAGAGCTGATCATGTTTTGCTTGTGAGAGAGGTTTTAGTCAACGGCTCTGCAATATTCAGATCCGTGTGTTCTTGGCTAATCTTTATGTCTTATGTAGATGCTGCTACCACACTCTGTTTTGGAGCTACTCCAAAAACGACTGTCCCACTATACACATCCGGTCTGAGACTCATAGTCTTCCGGATCGGTGTTTAAAGCTTGCATTGTCGTAACCCTTTACGAAAAACTCTTTATCACTTCTATTCCCGAGAAATTCTTCCTTAGTCATCATAAGGATAATTTGACCGCTTTCCAGTGATCTACTCCTAGATCACTTTGGTATCTCTTTTACCAAACATATGGCAAGGCACACAACATAGCATACTTTATAGAATCTATGGCTGAGGCATAGGGGATGATCTTCATCCATTCTATTTCTTCTGCTGTGGTCAAGATTTGAGTCTTACTCAACTTCACACCTTGTACCACAGTCAAGAACTCCTTCTTTGACTGATCATTTTGAACTTTCTTCAAACTTGTCAAGGTATG
This sequence comes from Thinopyrum elongatum, assembly GCA_011799875.1. NCBI lineage: Eukaryota > Viridiplantae > Streptophyta > Magnoliopsida > Poales > Poaceae > Thinopyrum > Thinopyrum elongatum. The sequence continues at coordinate 135,517,975 of CM022298.1, forward strand.
TGCTTCGTGAAAGTCCTATGAGGCGTCTCAATCTATCTCTATAGATTTTGATGCCTAACATGTAAACAACCTTTACCTCGGTGTTTCAAGTATTACTCCACTTCACACCAGGCAAGAACTCGTTTCTTTGACTGATCTATTTTGAACTTCTTCAAAAATCTCATCAAGGTGTGTGAAAATCTTTATCAGGCGTTTTGATCTATCTCTATAGATCTCAATGCCCACTCTGTGGATAACTCAAAAACAGGTTTTATTGAAAAACTCCTTTCAATTAATTCTTTATGCTTTCCAGAAATTCTACATCATTTCCAATCAACAATATGTCAGTTACATATACTTATTAGAAATGTTATAGAGCTTCCACTCACTTTCTTGCAAATACAAGCTTCTCCATAAGTTTGTATAAACTCTAAAACTTTGATCATCTTATCAAAGCGTATACTCCAACTCCGAGATTCTTGCACCACTCCATAGATGGATCAGTGGAGCTTGCATACCTTTTAGCATCCATATGCTAGTTAAATACTAACAGATTTTAGCATCGCTACGGGTGAGAAAATCTCATTGTAGTCAACTCCTTGAACTTGTCGATAACTTTTAGTGACAAGTCGAGCTTTATAGATGGTGACATTACCATGAGTATCCATTTTCTTCTTGAAGATCCATTTATTTTCAATAGCTCACCGTTCATCGGGCAAGTCTACCAAAGTCCACACTTTGTTCTCATACATGGATCCTATCTCGGATTTCATGGCCTCGAGCCATTTCTCGGAATCCGGGCTCGCCATAGCTTCTTCATAGTTCGAAGGTTCACCGTTGTCCAACAACATAATCTCCAAGAATGGTTTTCCGTACCATTCTGGTGCGGAACGTGTCCTGGTTGACCTTCGAAGTTCAGTAGTAACTTGCTCTGAAGTATCATGATCAACATCATTATCTTCTTCTCCGGTCTGTGCTGGTGTCGCAGAAATTTCTTCCTGTGGCGTGCTACTATCCGGAGGAGGTACAATTACCTCATCAAGTTCTACTTTCCTCCCACTCACTTCTTTCGAGAGAAACTCCTTCTCTAGAAAGGATCCATTCTTAGCAACGAAAACTTTGCCTTCGGATCTGTGGTAGAAGGTGTACCCAATGGTTTCCTTTGGGTATCCTATGAAGACGCACTTATCCGCTTTGGGTTTGAGCTTATCTGGCTGAAGCCTTTTGACATAAGCATCGCAGCCCCAAACTTTCAGAAACGACAGCTTAGGTTTCTTGCTAAACCACAGTTCATACGGTGTCGTCTCAACGGATTTAGACGGTGCCCTATTTAAAGTGAATGCAGCTGTCTCTAATGCATAACCCCAAAACGATAGTGGCAAATCGGTAAGAGACATCATAGAACGCACCATATCTAATAAAGTACGATTACGACGTTCGGACACACCATTACGCTGTGGTGTTCCAGGTGGCGTGAGCTGTGAAACAATTCCACATTGTCTTAAGTATGTGCCAAACTTGTAACTCAAACATTCTCTTCTTCGATCAAATCGTAAGAACTTTATTTTCTTGTTACAATGATTCTCTTCTTCACTCTGAAAATTCTTTGAACTTTTCAAATGTTTCAGACTTATGTTTCATCAAGTAGATATAACCATATCTACTCAAATCAACTGTGAACGTGAGAACATAACGATATCCACCGCGCGCCTCAACACTCATCGGACCGCATACATCGGTATGTATTATTTCCAACAAGTCTGTTGCTCGCTCCATTGTTCCGGAGAACGGAGTTTTAGTCATCTTGCCCATAAGGCATGGTTCGCACGTCTCAAATGATTCATAATCAAGTGATTCCAAAAATCCATCAGCATGGAGTTTCTTCATGCGATTAACACCAATATGACCTAAGCGGTAGTGCCACAAATATGTGGTACTATCATTATCAATTTGGATCTTTGGCATCTATGTTATGAACATGTGTATTACTACTATCGAGATTCAATAAACCATTAAGTGCATGATCATCAATGATATTATCCAATAGAATAACAATTATTCTTCGAAAATGAATAACCGTCTTGCAATAAGCACTATCAGATATAATGCTCATGCTCAACGCAGGCACCAAATAACAATTGTTTAGGTTTCAACTAATCCCGAAGGTACAGAGAGCATGCCGACGGTGATCATATCAACCTTGGAGACACTTCCAATGCACATCGTCACCTCGTTCTTAGCTAGCCCTCGTTTATTCCGAAGCTCCATGTTTCTAGTTGCAAGCAACTAAACCAGTATCAAAATACTCAGATGCTCCTACGAGTACTAGCAAGGTACACATCAATAACACGTATATCAAATATATCTTTGTTGACATTGCCAGTCTTTTTATTTGCCAGTTTACTTTGAGGAAGTTCCGCTCCCAGTGATATTTCCCCATGCAATGGGAGCACTAAGTCTCGGGTTTGGGCTCAACCTTGGGTTTCTTCGCGTGAGCAGCAACTGTTTTGCCGTTTTTCTTGAAGTTCCCCTTATTTCCCTTGCCCTTCGTGAAACTAGTGATCTTATTAACCATCAACACTTGATGCTCCCTTCTTTGATTTCTACATCCGTAGCTTGTAGCATCGCGAATAGCTTAGGATCGTCTCTATCCTTTGCTTGTTTATAGTTCATCACAAAGATCTAGTAGCTTAGTGATAGTGACTAGAGAACTCTATTAATCACCACTTTATTCGGAAGTCTAACTCCCACTTACTTCAAGTGATTAAAGTACTCAGACATTATGAGTACATGCTTACTAACGAAGCTGTTCTCCTCCATCTTGCAGCTACAGAACTTGTCGAAGGTGTCATACCTCTCGACCCGGGTGTGAGCTTGAAAAACAAACTTTCAGCTCTTGGAACATCTCATATGCTCCATGGTGCTCAAAACATTTTTGGAGCCCCGGTTCTAAGCCGTAAAGCATGGTGCACTGAACTATCGAGTAGTCATCTTCTCTTGTCTGCCAGACGTTCATAACGTCTTCAGACAAAGCCATAGGGGTTGCTCACTGAGCGTTGCATCAAAGACATAAGCCTTCTGTGCAGCAGTGAGGACAATCCTCATAATACGGACCTAGTCCGCATAGTTGCTTCCATCAACTTTCAACTTTGTTTTCTCTAGGAATCAAAACAAATTCTGTGGAACTACAGCGTGGTCTATCGATCTACAACACAAGCTTGCTAAGACACTAATGACTATGTTCATGATAATTAAAGTTCAATTAATCAAATTACTTAAGAACTCCCACTTAGATTAACATCCCTCAAGTTTTCTAAGTGTAACATGATCCACATCAAACTAAGCCAACTCCGATCATCACGTGAGGTGGATTAGTTCATCAATGGTGAACATCTTTCATGTTGATCATATCTACTATATGACTCATGTTCGACCTTTCGGTCTCTCGTGTTCCGAGGCCATATCTGCATATGCTAGGCTCGTCAAGTTTTAACCCAAGTATTCCGCATGTGTAAAACTGGCTTACACCCGTTGTATATGAACGATTGCATCTAACACACCCGATCATCACGTGATGTTTAGCAGCATCGATCTTTAGCAACGGTGCATACTGTGGGGTGAACACTTATCTTGAAATTTAGTGAAGGGATCATCTTATAATGCTACCGTCGTCCTAAGCAAAATAAGATGCATAAAAGGATTAACATCACGTGCAATTCAATATATGTGACATGATATGGCCATTATCGTCTTGTGCTTTTGATCTCCATCGTCATAGCACCGTCATGACCTCCATTGTCACGGGGTTGGCGCCATGATCTCCATCGTAGCGTCGTGACACCTTGATCTCCATCGTAGCGTCGTGGTCGTCTCGCCGGCTATTGCTACTACTACTACTGCTAACTCATAGCGGTAAAGTAAAGCAATTACATAGCGTTGGCATTGCATACAATAAAGAGACAACCATATGGCTCCTGCCGGTTGCCTGATAACTTACAAAACATGATCATCTCATACAACAACTTATATCACATCATGTATTGGCCATATCACATCACCGGCATACCCTGCAAAAACAAGTTAGACGTCCTCTACTTTGTTGTTGCAAGTTTTACGTGGCTGCTACGGGTTTGCAAGAACCGTTCTTACCTACGCAAAACCACAACGTGGTGTAGTGATTGCTTTTTGATCTTCTAAAAGAACCCTCTTCATTGAAACCGGTTCAACTAAAGTGAGAGAAACTGACACCCGCCAGTCACCTTTACGCAGCTATGTGCGCCAATGGTGAAACCAGTCTCGCGTAAGCGTACGCGTAATGTCGGTCCGGGCCGCTTCATCTCACAATACCGCTGACCGAGTAACAACTAGTAATGACAAGCAATATGTATACACCCACGCCCACAACTCCTTTGTGTTCTACTCGTGCAAAACACATCTACGCATAGACCTGGCTCATGATGCCACTGTTGGGGAACGGAGCGTGTAATTCAAAAATTTCCTACGCTCACGCAAGATCTATCCATGGTGATGCATCGCTACGAGGGGGAGAGTGTGTCTACATACCCTTGTAGACCGTTAGCGGAAGCGTCTCACAACGCGGTTGATGTAGTCGAACAATCCTTCGAGCTCCACCGATCAAGTGTTGAACGTACGGCACCTCCGAGTTCTAACACACGTTCAGCTCGGTGACGTCCCTCGCCTTCTAGATCCAGCTAGTAGTCGAGGTAGTAGACGAGTTCCGTCAGCACGACGGCGTGGCGACGGTGACGGTGAAGTGATTCCGGCAGGGCTTCGCCTAAGCACTCCGGAAATATGACGGTGGCTCTAAACGGTGGAGTGGGGCGCCGCACACGGCTAATTGATCAAGTCAATTGTATCCCTAGAGGGGGCGCTCCCCCTCCGTATATAAAGGAGGGAGGGGGCCGACCCCTAGAGGAGGCGCACCAAGGAGGGGGGAGTCCTACTAGGAGTGGGACTCCCACCCCTAGTAGGACTCCTCCTAACAAGGGGGGTAAGAGGGGAGAAAGAGGGAGTAGGAGAGGGGGTGCGGCCCCCCTCCCCTAGTCCAATTCGGACCCAAAGGGGGGGCTGGCGCAGGCAGCCCATGGCTGCCCCCCTCTCTTTCCCGCAGGGCTCAATAAGGCCCATAACTTTCTCCTGGTATTCCCGTAACTCTCCGGTACTCCGAAAAATATCCGAGTCACTCGGAACCCTTCCGACGTCCGAATATAGCCTTCCAATATATCGATCTTTACCTCTCGGACATTCCGAGACTGATCGTCATGTCCTTGATCTCATCCGGGACTCTGAACAACTTCGGTCACCAATCACATAACTCATATAATACTATTACATCATCGAACCTTAAGTGTGCCGACCCTACGGGTTCGGGAACTATGTAGACATGACCGAGATGACTCCTCGGTCAATAACCAATAGCGGAATATGGATACTCATATTGACTCCCACATATTCCACGAAGATCTTTATCGGTTGAACCTCTTATATCATCATACGTTGTTCCCTTTGTCCTGCGGTATGTTACTTGCCCGAGACTTGATCGTCGGTATCCCATACCTAGTTCAATCTCGTTACTGGCAAGTCTCTTTACTCGTTCCGTAATACTTCATCATGTAGCTAACTCATTAGCTATGGTGCTTGCAAGGCTTCTGTGATGCTGTATTACCGAGAGGCCCCAGAGATACCTTTCCGATAGACGGAATGACAAATCCCAATCTCGATCCATCACAACCCAACAGACACTTTTGGAGATACCTGTAGTGTACCTTTATAGTCACCCAGTTACGTTGTGACGTTTGATGACACCCAAAGTATTCCTACGGTGTCCGGGAGTTGTATGATCTCATGGTCTGAGGAACATGTATATGACATAGTGAAAGCAGTAGCACTAACATAACGATCATGTGCTAAGCTAACGGTTGGGTCAAGTCCATCACGTCATTCTCCTAATGAGGTGATCCCATTATCAAATGACAACTCATGTCAATGGTTAGGAAACCTTAACCATCTTTGATCAACGAGCTAGTCTAGTAGAGGCATACTAGGGACATTATGTTTGTTTATATTCACACATGTATATAGTTTTCGGTTAATACAATTATAGCATGAATAATAAACTATTATCATGAACGGAGAAATATGATAATAAACACTTTTATTAATTGCCTCTAGGGCATATTTCCAACATATAGATGGTCACATTACCATCCACGTCAGTCTTCTTCTTAAAGATCCACTTATTTTCTATGGCTCGCCGATCATCGGGCAAGTCCACCAAAGTCCATACTTTGTTTTCATACATGGATCCTATCTCGGATTTCATGGCTTCAAGCCATTTGTTGGAATCCAGGCCCGCCATCGCTTCTTCATAGTTCGAAGGTTCACCGTTGTCTAACAACATGATTTCCAGGACAGGGTTGCCGTACCACTCTGGTGCGGAACGTGTCCTCGTGGACCTACGAATTTCGGTAGCAACTTGATCTGAAGTTTCATGATCATCATCATTAACTTCCTCTCTAGTCGGTGCAGGCACCACAGAAACATCTTCCTGAGTTGCGCTACTCTCCGATTCAAGAGGGGTTACCTCATCAAGTTCTACTTTCCTCCCACTTACTTCTTTCGAGAGAAACTCTTTCTCGAGAAAGGATCCATTCTTGGCAACAAAGATCTTGCCTTCAGATCTGAGGTAGAAGGTATACCCAATAGTTTCCTTAGGGTATCCTATGAAGACGCATTTTTCCGATTTGGGTTCGAGCTTTTCAGGTTGAAGTTTCTTGACATAAGCATCGCATCCCCAAACTTTTAGAAACGACAGCTTAGATTTCTTCCCAAACCATAATTCATATGGTGTCGTCTCAACGGATTTAGACGGTGCTCTATTTAAAGTGAATGCGGCAGTCTCTAAAGCATAGCCCCAAAAAGATAGCGGTAGATCGGTAAGAGACATCATAGATCGCACCATATCCAATAGAGTGCGATTACGACGTTCGGACACACCATTACGCTGAGGTGTTCCAGGCGGCGTGAGTTGTGAAACAATTCCACATTTCCTTAAGTGCGTGCCAAACTTGTGACTCAAATATTCTCCCCCACGATCTGATCGCAAGAATTTTATTTTCCTGTCACGTTGATTCTCTACCTCGTTCTGAAATTCCTTGAACTTTTCAAAGGTCTCAGACTTATGTTTCATTAAGTAGACATACCCATATCTACTTAAGTCATCAGTGAGGGTGAGAACATAACGATAGCCACCGCGAGCCTCAACACTCATTGGACCGCATACATCAGTATGTATTATTTCCAACAAGTTGGTTGCTCGCTCCATTGTTCCGGAGAACGGAGTCTTGGTCATTTTGCCCATGAGGCATGGTTCGCACGTGTCAAATGATTCATAATCAAGAGACTCCAAAAGTCCATCTGCATGGAGTTTCTTCATGCGCTTGACACCAATGTGACCAAGGCGGCAGTGCCACAAGTATGTGGGACTATCATTATCAACCTTACATTTCTTGGCATTCACACTATGAATATGTGTAACATCACATTCGAGATTCAATAAAAATAAACCATTGACCAGCGGGGCATGACCATAAAACATATCTCTCATATAAATAGAACAACCATTATTCTCGGATTTAAATGAGTAGCCATCTCGCATTAAACGAGATCCTGATACAATGTTCATGCTCAAAGCTGGTACTAAATAACAATTATTGAGGTTTAAAACTAATCCCGAAGGTAGATGTAGAGGTAGCGTGCCGACGACGATCACATCGACCTTGGAACCATTCCCGACGCGCATCGTCACCTCGTCCTTCGCCAGTCTCTGCTTATTCCGCAGCTCCTGTTTTGAGTTACAAATGTGAGCAACCGCACCGGTATCAAATACCCAGGAGCTACTACGAGCACTGGTAAGGTACACATCAATAACATGCATATCATATATACCTTTGGTATTGCCGGCCTTCTTATCCGCTAAGTACTTGGGGCAGTTCCGCTTCCAGTGACCATTTCCCTTGCAATAAAAGCACTCAGTCTCAGGCTTGGGTCCATTCTTTGGCTTCTTCCCGGCAACTGGCTTGCCGGGGGCGGCAAATCCCTTGCCGTCCTTCTTGAAGTTCTTCTTACCCTTGCCTTTCTTGAAACTAGTGGTCTTATTCACCATCAACACTTGATGTTCCTTTTTGATTTCCACCTCCGCTGATTTCAGCATTGAATATAACTCGGGAATGGACTTCTCCATCCCTTGCATATTGTAGTTCATCACAAAGCTCTTGTAGCTAGGTGGAAGCGACTGGAGGATCCTGTCAATGACCGAATCATCTGGAAGATTAACTCCCAGTTGAGACAAGCGGTTGTGCAACCTAGACATTTTGAGTATATGCTCGCTGACAACTGTTTTCCTCCATCTTACAACTGTAGAACTTGTCAGAGACTTCATATCTCTCGACTCGGGCATGAGCTTGGAAAACCATTTTCAGCTCTTGGAACATTTCATATGCTCCGTGCTGCTCAAAACACTTTTGGAGCCCCGATTCTAAGCTGTAAAGCATGCCGCACTGAACCAGGGAGTAATCATCACTACGCGACTGCCAGGCGTTCATAACGTCTTGAGCTACTGGGAAAATGGGTGCGTCACCTAGCGGTGCTTCAAGGACATATGCTTTCTTGGCAGCTATGAGGATGATCCTCAAGTTACGGACCCAGTCCGTATAGTTGCTACCATCGTCTTTCAGCTTGGTTTTCTCTAGGAACGCGTTGAAGTTGAGGGCAACATTAGCGTGGGCCATTGGATCTACAGGATAGATTGTAAAGACAATTTTAGACTAAGTTCATGATAATCAAGTTCATCTAATCAAATTATTTAATGAACTCCCACTCAGATAGACATCCCTCTAGTCATCTAAGTGATACATGATCCGAATCGACTAGGCCGTGTCCGATCATCACGTGAGACGGACTAGTCATCAACGGTGAACATCTCCATGTTGATCGTATCTACTATATGACTCATGTTCGACCTTCCGGTCTCTCGTGTTCCGAGGCCATGTCTGTACATGCTAGGCTCATCAAGTCAACCTAAGTGTTTCGCATGTGTAAATCTGGCTTACACCCGTTGTATGCGAACGTTAGAATCTATCACACCCGATCATCACATGGTGCTTCGAAACAACGAACCTTCGCAATGGTGCACAGTTAGGGGGAACACATTTCTTGAAATTTTAGTGAGGGATCATCTTATTTATGCTACCGTCGTTCTAAGCAAATAAGATGTAAACATGATAAACATCACATGCAAATCATAAAGTGACATGATATGGCCAATATCATCTTGCGCCTTTGATCTCCATCTTCGAGGCGTGGCATGATCACCATCGTCACCGGCATGACACCATGATCTCCATCATTGTGTCTTCATGAAGTTGTCTCGCCAACTATTACTTCTACTACTATGGCTAACGGTTAGCAATAAATTAAAGTAATTACATGGCGCTCACATTGACACGCAGGTCATACAACAAATTAAGACAACTCCTATGGCTCCTGCTGGTTGTCATACTCATCGACATGCAAGTCGTAATTCCTATTACAAGAACATGATCAATCTCATACATCACATATATAATTCATCACATCCTTTTGGCCATATCACATCACATAGCATACCCTGCAAAAACAAGTTAGACGTCCTCTAATTGTTGTTGCATGTTTTACGTGGCTGCTATGGGTTTCTAGCAAGAACGTTTCTTACCTACGCAAAAGCCACAACGGTGATATGCCAATTGCTATTTACCCTTCATAAGGACCCTCTTCATCGAATCCGATCCGACTAAAGTGGGAGAGACAGACACCCGCTAGCCACCTTATGCATCAAGTGCATGTCAGTCGGTGGAACCTGTCTCACGTAAGCATACGTGTAAGGTCGGTCTGGGCAGCTTCATCCCACAATGCCACTGAATCAAGGTAAGACTAGTAAAAGTAAGCAAATTGACCAAATCATCGCCCACAACTACTTTGTGTTCTACTCGTGCATAGAATCTACGCATAGACCTAGCTCATGATGCCACTGTTGGGGAACGTAGTAGTAAATCAAAAAAATTCCTACGTATCACCAAGATCAATCTAGGAGATGCTAGCAACGAGAGAGAGGGAGTGCATCTTCATACCATTGAAGATCGCTAAGCGGAAGCGTTACAAGGAACGCGGATGATGGAGTCGTACTCGCGGCGATTCAAATCGCGGAAGATCCGATCTAGCGCTGAACGGACGGCGCCTCCGCGTTCAACACACGTACAGCCCAGGGATGTCTCCTCCTTCTTGATCCAGCAAGGGAAGAGGAGAAGTTGAGGGAGAGCTCCGGCAGCACGACGGCGTGGTGGTGGAGGAGCTCGTGGTTCTCCGATAGGGCTTCGCCAAGCACTACGGAGGAGGAGGAGGTGTCGGAGAGGGGAAGGGCTGCGCCAGGGAAGGGGTGTTGCTGCCCTCCCACCCCCCCTCTATTTATAGGGTGAAGGGGAGAGGGGGCCGGGCCCCTTAGATCCCATCTAAAGGGGGGGCGGCGGCCAAGGGGGGGAAACTTGCCCCCCAAGCAAGGTGGGAGGCGCCCCCACCCCCTAGGGTTTCCAACCCTAGGCGCCTTGGGCCCCTTGGGGGGCGCACCAGCCCACCAGGGGCTGGTTCCCTCCCTTGCTCAGCCCACTTGACTATAGGGTAACGCAGCAGAAAACAAAAAATTTCCGACCTACGCACCAGCCCAGGAACACTATGGAGACTGCATACAAGGTTTGATCATTTTCGTTACCGACTCGTAGCGCAGCGGAAGTAGAGTCGATGACAATCGTCGGTGCAGATCCCCGCAGCTAGGATTTACAACCTCCCAACCGCGAGGATGTACTCCCTCACCTGCCCCTCGAATAGCCCTCCGGGAGGCGGTCGGACAGTCCCTCGGACGGTGTCACGGACAGCCCTTCGGGAGGACCCTCGAAACTCGGACGATTACTCGAACAGCCCTTCGGGAGGACACTCGAACAGCCCCTCGGGCAAAAGGACAAAACTACGACCTCTCTACAGAGTTGCACACATTCGGTGTCATCTATCCGGCAGGGCTTCGCCGTCCAGAACTAGTTCCCACCGGAACCCAGACAGCCTTTCGGCACTACGAAACTATTTCGTGGGAGGGAGAAAGAATGCCAGATCATGCATGGCTTGTGTGAGAGAGTTGGAGTGGAGTTGGAGAGCACCTCTTCTCCTCCTTATATAGTGGTGGAAGGGGTGGAGGGGGCTGAAATTCAGCCCACTAAACATGCACCCACCAAACAAGGAAAACATGTTCCCACCAAACATGGAGAAAACATGTTCCCTTGTCCATGGTGTTCCCCCAAGGGGCCCCACCTTCCTCCCAACACTCTCCACCATTTGTGGGGGCTGCCCCCCACCATGGGGGGCACCCCCAACATTTTGTCCAGCCACAAGGGGCTGCCCCCTAAAGGGGGCGCCCCCAAAAACAGCCCAAAACCAGCCCCCACGATCCGTGGGATCTTGTCCCCTCACGCTGGGACAAGATGTTTTTCGCGACTATTATTTCTAAAAAATTCCAGAAGGTCCCAGAACATTTCCGGCACACTCTAAAATTATCTGGACGCGCTCTGGAACATTTCCAGTATGGTGGTTTAATTTAAAACCATCTTTGTTTACCCGGTAAACAACTCCGGCAGCTCCGAAACTTTTTTTCGGTTTTTTCTCCAGAAATTACCAGACCAATCTGGCAACCTCCAAGACATTCCCGGTGCTTGCCGAAACCTTTTTGGATCAATGGTTTTATCCGAAACAACTTTTCGGTTTTACCGAAACTTTTTCGGTGTTCTCTCCGGAACTTTTTCGTTGTCTCTGAAACTTTTCCAGTGACTTTCTCTCGGACTCCTTGTCTAGTATTCAGCAGATAGATGACCCTTAAGCGTGTGACCCTATAGGTTCGGTGAAGTATAGACATGACCGGAACACTTTCCGATCAATGATCAGCATCGGAGCCGTGGACACCCATATTGACCCCTATACCCACACGAATGAATATTCGAGTGAACCTCCAGTTGCCGTGTGCTATTCCTGTTGCTTCGCGATATGTTACAAATACCCGAGGTGAGACATGTTGGCATTCCCGTGGATCAACAGCTTGTCCACTATGCTAGTTACCTCGTTACCGGTATTGTTCTCTTTTCTCGTTACCGTGTTCCGGCATCCCTGTGATCAAATCACATTGTGTCTGGCCAGACGATGATGGATATCGTAACACCGAGAGGGCCCAGAGATATCTCTCCATCGCCGGAGGAGCAAATCCCAATCTTGAGCTATCAAGTTACTTGACACACTTTTCCATGAACCCGTAAGCCGCCGTAATAGCCACCCATTTACGGATGACGTTTAACAAACCCCAAAGTTCATGAAGCAAGCATGAAGAAACTCGATACTCTCATGGTCTAAGGAATCATGCAAACGTTAACCATCTCTGTGTTATTAACCATTAACTTGTGACGAATGTAACTCATAGCATAACATCAATTCGGGTCGATTCAACACAAATGTTCTTCTAACATTGTGCCCTCAAAGTTGCTGGCATAGACATGCCCATGATCAGGAAAACAGAACCATCATGCAACACTTGAGCTAGTCTTAGAGGCCAGACTAGGAATACATTTTATCATTTATTATTCCACACGTGCATATGAGTCTTCCTCCGAGCCTCGTTTTATTTGTAGACTCGAGAACCATAGCAGTTATAGCATGGAACATAAACCTAATTATGAACAGGGAGATAATCAATAACATTTATTATTGCCTCTAGGGCATATCTCCTACAGACTCCCACTTGCACTAGAGTCAATAATCTAGTCAATGCTAATGCACTTTACACCTGTGGCACACTGGTGTAAATATGCTTCGCTTGTGGTATAGCCTGAATGTCCAACGGATCTGACGACTTCAGCTCCGTGTGTATCTTTGCATATCCTCGCGTTTTCACGCTTTCACAAAATTTATATTTTGTGTGGACTTGGCTTGGTATGTATGTGAATCACAGGTCGAACCTGGATTCCTCAGACTAAGTTATGGAGCAACTACTTGCAGTAGTGTCCCATTGACAAAAGCCATCTTGGAACCATACTAAGTTCATGAATGAACTATATGATTCAACATCTTCTTTGTCACTTTAAAGCCGGCAACATACTTCGCCTTTGTTATAGAATTCGCCACAGTAACTTGTTTGGAACATTTTCCAACTAACTGTGCCACCACATTGTGTGTTACACAAAACCCTTAATTTAAATTGAAAATCGCTTGGAGCATGGATGAAGACTGTATCGATGTAACCTTTTACAACGAACTCTTCATGATCTCCGCTTGCGAGAAAACATGTCATCAGTGCTACTATAGTACTCAATGACCCTTTGTCCCATGATCAGTACTTTTGATCACCTTGGTATCCATACTCGCAACACCTTGGGAGTATTGGACATATCTAGTTGTTTTACAAACCATGGAATACATGATTAATCCAAACATGAAGGTGTGTGGAATCTCCATCATGTATTTTACTCATCAGTGTTTTGAGACACCGAGTCTTGTAAAAACTCTTTCCATGTGACTTCGGCAAGAATCACTCCTTGGTGTTTTAAATGCTAAAAGGTTTTAGCACCTTGTCAATATGTATTCATTGCTTAGCCCCATTAGGTAAATATATCTCCATAGATCATCATGCCTAATATTGAGGCTATTTAGCCTAAGCACTTCATCAAAAAACTATTTTCAAACGAAGTCCTAATTCGTGTCAAGAAATTTATTTCCAATTACCAATGTGTCAAGCACACAAGGTTTTTAGAAATATTATTATGCTCCCACTTACTTTCTTGAATTACAAGCATCTTCGTTACTCATTGATGAAGTCAAACCCCTTTGACCATTTCATCAAAACACGAAGATTCCGACTCCATTTTGCTCTCTTCTGTCCATCGCTGGAACTCTGAAGTTTGCATACCTACTAGCATCCTCTGGATCGACAAATTACTTTGGACTGTATCACATACAAGTCCTAGGTTTTATTTCCATCAAATGGAAATCCTTTTGTCATCCATGTTTCATATCTCATGATTGAAATATGTATTAATTGCTAGTTCAACCCGAACCGACTTTAAGCATCGCTACGGTGAGACAATCTCATCGTAGTCAACTCTTTGAACTTGTTATTGCAACAAGTCGAGCTTTATGGATAAAACATTTTTATCCGTATTAGTTTTAAGTTCCATAAATATTCGTTAGACTCTAAGTCTTCCGAAAGGTGTATCAAGGTTTTAATCTTGAATCACTTATGTGGAAACTAACTCGGGTTGCATTGGCATTTAGCCAATTCCGGAGTCAGGGCCCATCAACGCTTCCTTGTGTATCGTAGGTATATTGTTGTCTAACAACAATATCTCGTTTGCGCACCTGAGAGGTTTGCACGAGCCTTGCCTATGTGGTTCAGCTGCAAGTTCGACCGAAGTCCATACATTTTATTGTAGAGACTTCCGTATCAGTCGCAGTAGGAAACTCTGGAATTACTTCCAAGGTCTCTTTCCTTTGACCTGATGACGAAGATACTGGTTATCTCGTCGAGTTGCACTGTCCTCCCACTCACCTTTTGTAAGAACTATTCTCTTTAAAGGCATACCGTTTTGTGACGAAAACCTTTGCCTTGGTATAGTGGTGGGGGAATACGCAATGACTTGGGATAACCTACAAAGTAGCACTTGTCTGATTTGGAATAGGTTTGTAACCTTTTACACAAGCCCCATATTCCAAATGTTAAGAAAAGATATAACATGGTTGGGCGTACCATACCATTGCGTCATTTCAACAGACCTGATGAAGCTCTTTTCAATGTAAAAGCCGCAGTCTCTAAAGCATCACTTTTAAAAGGGATAATGCCAAATTTATTTATGTCATCTTTGATCTCACCATATCATAAATGGTTCGATTACATCTTCACGGACTTTCCACTTGCAGTGGTGTTCCGGGAGGTGCAAGTTATGAAACCCCTTTCACAACTCATCAGACATTCGCTAAACTTGTAACTCAAATATTTCTTTCTGCAATCGAATTGTAGAAACATAATTTTCTTGTTACAATAACTTCTACTTCATATTTGAAAACCTTTCAAATGATTTCAAAAGATCCAGACTTACGTCTCATCTAGTAAATATCCACATATCTACTTGAGTCATTTCTGAAGATAGATAAATCCACTACTTGCAACAACCTTTATCGGACTACACACATCAAATGTATGATCACCAATAAGTTTGTTGTCCGTTCCTTATGGCCTGTGAATGGTATTTCAGTCACTTCTCTTTTCGGAGGAAAGTTGCAAGTGTCAGATGATTCAAAATCAAACGACTTCAAAATCCATCATAATGGAATTTATCCATGCGGGTTTCTCCAATGTAACCAAATGCAGTGCCACACTTGTGTGGTATTCTTTTAGTCTTGCGACATTTAGCGTCAGTGTTATGGATGTATCATATTACCATCAATATTCATAACATACATCCCATCTAGGATGGAAGCATGGCCCTTCATGTTATTCATAATACTGAACAACAATTGTTGTTTTTATGAACAACTCTTTTGCAACAAACATTGTGCAATGGGCTAGAGTGTATGAAACTCTAAAATGAATTATGAAAGTAAACCCAGAGGTAATGTATTATTATCAATATTCATAACATACATCTCATTCATAATGAAAGTATGGCCCTTATGTTATTCATAACATCGAACATCAAAAGTTCTCTTAGAAACAACCTTCTTGCAAGATACCTTATGCAATGGGCTAGAGTTTGTGAAACTCCAAATGAATTATAAAAATAAATACAGACGGTAATACACCGATGGAAGGTATAGTAACATTTACTATGTTCCCTGTGTATACCTAAAACTCATTTCTGGCTAGTCTTTCAGGCCATAGTAGTTCTTACATCGAGTTGCAACAGAATGCAATCGAGCGGGTATCTTTGTGATTAACTCACAATACCCAAAAATTAGTGATTAACATGTTTAACCATAATTCCCAAGAACTATATCTTTGACCAGCCTTCTATACATCAAAAACTTGTATGACATTCATACATGAGCTGGATATTCCAGTCTTCTTTCCTTTTTGCCATTATACTTCTAACAGTTTAACTTTTAGTATTTCTCCTACTCTCAGAAGAAGCACCGAACTTAAGAGTGGCGTTAGCCCCTGACTTCCTAGGTGTGTAAGTCACACTAACATCCTTCAGACACTTCCTTTCTCTTTAAGTTGTTGTTTTATTCACCTTTCATCATATGACAGGCGTTCTTCTGGATCCCTCTCTTATCAGTCTAATGCATAGTAAACTCCGTTACTAATAGTTTGCAAACAAACATTGCTTTGGATATCTCATATCTTTTAGCCTTTGTCTGTCTCTGAAAATGATTTTCAGATTCCATGAATATCACATAACTATCCAAACTTTCGAAGTTCAGGTCTCATGGAAGCAAATGTATTGCACTTGACTGAAACGGAATTCTAGCTTTTGGATCGAAGGACGGGAGTCACATGATCCATAGCATAAGCGAGAGAATACCAAAGTATGCGATAGGACAAAGTCCTTCTCGGCACTCTTGAGGACAATCCTCACATTACGTTACCAACCGTAAAGTTTTAACCAGATATTTAACAACTATTCAATTTTAAATAGGGAAGGTGGAAATGTGAGCCATTATTCTACAACTATTATGCATATAACACTTAGACAGTGTCCACAATTAATTGCACTGAGAATTAAACAAGTTAATTCAACAGTGCGCTCCCACTCAAATCAATATCTCTCATAATTGATTGTGAGTGATTCAAGACCCGCATTTCCATTCAACGCCATTGAACGAGATGAACACTGATGGCGCGAACTTCAATCGGTAGGCAAACTTGCCGATCACATCTCTATGTGACTCTTGTTCATCTTTCGATGGGCGTGTTTCGAGCTCAGGGAGATCCTTCCAGAACGTCAAGACAACCAAGTGATCTCGCTGCGAGGTCTCAACTCACCCGCCTCACACATCCCTAATCGTTCGCACCCAGGGAGATCCTGCGATGCCCCGAAAAGTTAGGTGCCGTGACGGTGCTACACTTGGGAGAACACTAACTACTTGATATTTTGTGAGAGATCACCCTAGTAAAAAGCGACTACCGCGCAATCAAGAAGGGTGCATCATAAGGGATAAACATCTCAGGCAATTCATAATAGCATGATATGGTATAGCCCTTTCTGACGGAGAAGTCTTGTATTTCTTCGTCTTCGGCATTCGCGTCGGTGTTTACCTTTGCGAAGATTGCCACCACCTTGTCGATGCACCAGATAATATTGCTATCTCTATAGCTAATAAAATAATGCATTACAACAAGGTTGACACACAGGTCATTTAAAGTGCAATCATATGGCTCCAGCCATCATGCCAAATCATGACACGCAGGTCATGTTAATCAATTTACATCATAGTCATCTCATACATAATCAAATTATTATGAGCACTGCTATACCACATCATATGCACATGCAAACCCTCCTGCAAAACCAAGTTAGACGCCTCTAATCGGTTCATGCAAAAACTTGTTTTACATGGCTTCTAAGGTTTCGAAACAAACCGAAGCTACCAACGTCCATCATCAAGTATGATAATTCAAGTCGCTAGATTAACTTTCCAGGGTATATGAAAACCGAGATAATAAAATCTCGAGCCCCATACTAAACTTCGTCATACGCATGACCCCCGTGCAGATCATATCTGCATTGCCCTTTCGCCTGCGAAACATCCATATTTCTTTAACTAAAGTGGAACCCAAAGAACTGTTAGCACTTCGTTGATCTGTCAATCAGCATACTCAGGAGCAGCATGAAAGGATCGCGGATTGCCAGAACTTTGTGAGATTCCACAATGCTGTCAAGATCAGGACTACGCAAATTCAAGGGAAGGAACAAGAACATCGGGTAACAGATTTCATCTGCTACCCGCACAAATAATTTTCAGTAATAGAACTCATCTACTACCTAATTATATTGTGCAACACCCATACATCTCATGTATTCTAGATCGCAACCTGCATCTACGCATAGCACGGCTCATGATGCCACTGTAGGGTAACGCAGCAGAAAACAAAAAAATTCCGACCTACGCACCAGCCCAGGAACACTATGGAGACTGCATACAAGGTTTGATCATTTTCGTTACCGACTCGTAGCGCAGCGGAAGTAGAGTCGATGACGATCGTCGGTGCAGATCCCCGCAGCTAGGATTTACAACCTCCCAACCGCGAGGATGTACTCCCTCATCTGCCCCTCGAATAGCCCTCCGGGAGGCGGTCGGACAGTCCCTCGGACGGTGTCACGGACAGCCCTTCGGGAGGACCCTCGAAACTCGGACGATTACTCGAACAGCCCTTCGGGAGGACACTCGAACAGCCCCTCGGGCAAAAGGACGAAACTACGACCTCTCTACAGAGTTGCACACATACGGTGTCATCTATCCGGCAGGGCTTCGCCGTCCAGAACTAGTTCCCACCGGAACCCAGACAGCCTTTCGGCACTACGAAACTATTTCGTGGGAGGGAGAAAGAATGCCAGATCATGCATGGCTTGTGTGAGAGAGTTGGAGTGGAGTTGGAGAGCACCTCTTCTCCTCCTTATATAGTGGTGGAAGGGGTGGAGGGGGCTGAAATTCAGCCCACTAAACATGCACCCACCAAATAAGGAAAACATGTTCCCACCAAACATGGAGAAAACATGTTCCCTTGTCCATGGTGTTCCCCCAAGGGGCCCCACCTTCCTCCCAACACTCTCCACCATTTGTGGGGGCTGCCCCCCACCATGGGGGGCCCCCTCAACATTTTGTCCAGCCACAAGGGGCTGCCCCCTAAAGGGGGCGCCCCCAAAAACAGCCCAAAACCAGCCCCCACGATCCGTGGGATCTTGTCCCCTCACGCTGGGACAAGATGTTTTTCGCGACTATTATTTCTAAAAAATTCCAGAAGGTCCCAGAACATTTCCGGCACACTCTAAAATTATCTGGACGCGCTCTGGAACATTTCCAGTATGGTGGTTTAATTTAAAACCATCTTTGTTTACCCGGTAAACAACTCCGGCAGCTCCGAAACTTTTTTTCGGTTTTTTCTCCAGAAATTACCAGACCAATCTGGCAACCTCCAAGACATTCCCGGTGCTTGCCGAAACCTTTTTGGATCAATGGTTTTATCCGAAACAACTTTTCGGTTTTACCGAAACTTTTTCGGTGTTCTCTCCGGAACTTTTTCGTTGTCTCTGAAACTTTTCCAGTGACTTTCTCTCGGACTCCTTGTCTAGTATTCAGCAGATAGATGACCCTTAAGCGTGTGACCCTATAGGTTCGGTGAAGTATAGACATGACCGGAACACTTTCCGATCAATGATCAGCATCGGAGCCGTGGACACCCATATTGACCCCTATACCCACACGAATGAATATTCGAGTGAACCTCCAGTTGCCGTGTGCTATTCCTGTTGCTTCGCGATATGTTACAAATACCCGAGGTGAGACATGTTGGCATTCCCGTGGATCAACAGCTTGTCCACTATGCTAGTTACCTCGTTACCGGTATTGTTCTCTTTTCTCGTTACCGTGTTCCGGCATCCCTGTGATCAAATCACATTGTGTCTGGCCAGACGATGATGGATATCGTAACACCGAGAGGGCCCAGAGATATCTCTCCATCGCCGGAGGAGCAAATCCCAATCTTGAGCTATCAAGTTACTTGACACACTTTTCCATGAACCCGTAAGCCGCCGTAATAGCCACCCATTTACGGATGACGTTTAACAAACCCCAAAGTTCATGAAGCAAGCATGAAGAAACTCGATACTCTCATGGTCTAAGGAATCATGCAAACGTTAACCATCTCTGTGTTATTAACCATTAACTTGTGACGAATGTAACTCATAGCATAACATCAATTCGGGTCGATTCAACACAAATGTTCTTCTAACATTGTGCCCTCAAAGTTGCTGGCATAGACATGCCCATGATCAGGAAAACAGAACCATCATGCAACACTTGAGCTAGTCTTAGAGGCCAGACTAGGAATACATTTTATCATTTATTATTCCACACGTGCATATGAGTCTTCCTTCGAGCCTCGTTTTATTTGTAGACTCGAGAACCATAGCAGTTATAGCATGGAACATAAACCTAATTATGAACAGGGAGATAATCAATAACATTTATTATTGCCTCTAGGGCATATCTCCTACATTGACCCAGCCGACCAGTAGTCGGCTGGCGCGCGTCGGGCTGGGCTCGGATTTCGTCCACAGGGCGTCTCCGGGGGCGTGGCTGGGCTCGTTCGACGCGGCTCGACGTCGCGCGTTGAATGGCGACGGTGTGGGGTGCTGGGGAGGCCGGAGTCGAGTGGCACGAGCTCGTCAGCGGCGAGGTTCTCCGGGCGAGGCACGGGAACGGCAAAACAACGCGCGTTCGAGCGATGTGAGGAGCTAGGCGGGGTCTATGCGACGCGGCGAGTGCGGCAGTGGCACGCACAGGACCAAAAGGTCACCGTGGCCACACCGGCGAGCAAACGAGGCGGCGGTGGGTTCGGGCCTCGTCGGAGCAGTGGCTACGGTAAGGTAGAGAGCAAGAGAAGGGCCAAGGGAGGGAGGAGAGGCTCACAGCGAGGTGTAGCCGAGCAAAGCGTGCGTGAGGATGGCTCGACGGCGACGAAATCGGCGACGATGTGCGGCGGCGATCCGAGGAAGAAGATGGCGGCGTGGGGCGATGCAGGGCTCCCGGGGCTCGGGCTTGTGGTCGAGGAGGACGGGCTCGTTGTGGCGGAGCTCGTGGACACGTCGGCGGGGCGAAAAGGTGGCGGTGGCCGCGAGCTTCAACGGAGGCCGATCATGGCGGCGTCGGGCGAGGTGGGGAATGAGGTGGAACGGGGGGGGGGAATGGTGGCTAGGGTTCGTTCGCGGGGTCGAGGGGGGCCCCTTGTAGGCGTCCGGGGCGGCGGCAGCGTGCGCTGTCGAGCAGAGGCGAGGGGGGGCAGTGCGCGTTCGACAGCGAGGGCGCGGGTGAGCAGTAAGGTAGGGGACGGTGCCAGGTGGGCTGTGCCGGCGCTGTAGCAGTAGGCACGAGTGCACAGTAGCGCCTTTAGGCCTTTTCTATTTTCTCTTTTTCTGTTTCTTTTCTTTTCTGTTTGCTAAATGTTTTGGTACTAAATGAATTTTGTAAAAAGTGTGACCTAGTGCATAAATCACAGTGCATTGTATCCTAACACCAAAAACTAGTTTGGGCAATACATAATTTCATATTTAATTTAGATCATATAAAAGGCTATTAAATATTGTTTTCAGCCACTGTTAGAGGATGTTTGAGCCACTTATCTAATTTATTAAATGTTGGTTACAATTTTAGAATAGTCTCTGGAATATTTTTTATTTATTGAACATTATAGTTTCTGTGTTTGAACAACTTTTATTTTCCACTTTAATTTAAATTGAATTTTGACTTGGAAGTTGAAATGCAATATGATGCAAATGATGATCTGGCACTGTTAATCATGCTGACTTGTCATTATCAAAAGTGATTACTGTGGCTAATTGTTGGGAAACGTAGCATTTCAAAAAATTTACCTACGAGCATGCAAGATCTATCTATGTGATGCATAGCAACGAGCGGGAGAGTGTGTCCACGTACCCTCGTAGACCGAAAGCGGAAGCGTTTATCAACGCGGTTGATGTAGTCGTACGTCTTCACGATCCGACCGATCCTAGCACCGAACGTACGGCACCTCCGTGTTCAGCACACGTTTAGCTCGATGACGTCCCTCGTACTCTTGATCCAGTTGAGGCCGAGGGAGAGTTCCGTCAGCACGACGGCGTGGCGACGGTGATGATGAAGTTACCAGCGTAGGGCTTCGCCTAAGCACTACGACGATATGACCGAGGTGTGTAATCGTGGAGGGGGGCACCGCACACGGCTAAGAGAAACTTTGATGTGCTATTGGGGTGCCCCCTGGCCACGTATATAAAGGAGGGGAGGGAAGAGGTGGCCGGCCCAAGGGGGGCGTGCCAGGTGTGGGGAATCCTACTAGGACTCCCCAGTCCAAGTAGGATTCCCCTCCTCTTTCCTATTCCTAGTAGGAGAAGGAGGGAAGGAGGAAGAGGCGAGAAGGAAGGAGGGGGGCGCCGCCCCCTCCTAGTCCAATTCGGACCAGCCCATGGGGGGGGGGGGCGGCCACCCCTTGAGGCCCTTCTCTCCTTTCCCGTATGGCCCATTAAGGCCCACTACTTCCCCCGGCGAATTCCCGTAACTCTCCGGTACTCCGAAAAATACCCGAATCATTCGGAACTTTTCCGATGTCCGAATATAGCCTTCCAATATATCGATCTTTACCTCTCGACCATTTTGAGACTCCTCGTCATGTCCTTGATCTCATCCGGGACTCCAAACTATCTTCGGTCATCAAATCACATAACTCATAATACAAATCGTCATCGAACGTTAAGCGTGCGGACCCTACGGGTTCGAGAACTATGTAGACATGACCGAGACATATCTCCGGTCAATAACCAATAGCGGAACCTGGATGCTCATATTGGCTCCTACATATTCTACGAAGATCTTTATCGGTCAAACCGCATAACAACATACGTTATTCCCTTTGTCATCGGTATGTTACTTGCCCGAGATTTGGTCGTCGGTATCATCATACCTAGTTCAATCTCGTTACCGGCAAGTCTCTTTACTCGTTCCGTAGTGCATCATCCCGTAACTAACTCATTAGTCACATTGCTTGCAAGGCTTCATATGATGTGCATTACCGAGAGGGCCCAGAGATACCTCTCCGATACTCGGAGTGACAAATCCTAATCTCGATCTATGCCAACCCAACAAACACCTTCGGAGACACCTGTAGAGCATCTTTATAATCACCCAGTTACGTTGTGACGTTTGATAGCACACAAGATGTTCCTCCGGTATTCGGGAGTTGCATAATCTCATAGTCAGAGGAATATGTATAAGTCATGAAGAAAGCTTTAGCAATAAAACTTAACGATCATTATGCTAAGCTAACAGTTGGGTCTTGTCCATCACATCATTCTCCTAATGATGTGATCCCGTTCATCAAATGACAACACATGTCTATGGTTAGGAAACTTAACCATCTTTGATCAACGAGCTAGTCAAGTAGAGGCATACTAGGGACACTTTGTTTTGTCTATGTATTCACACAAGTATCAAGTTTCCGGTTAATACAATTCTAGCATGAATAATAAACATTTATCATGATATAAGGAAATATAAATAACAACTTTATTATTGCCTCTAGGGCATATTTCCTTCAGTCTCCCACTTGCACTAGAGTCAATAATCTAGTTCACATCGCCATGTGATTAACACCAATAGTTCACATCGCCATGTGACCAATACCCAAAGGGTTTACTAGAGTCAATAATCTAGTTCACATCGACATGTGATTAACACCAATAGTTCACATCGCCATGTGACCAACACCCACAGGTTTTACTAGAGTCAATAATCTAGTTCACATCGCCATGTGATTAACACCCAAAGAGTACTAAGGTGTGATCATGTTTTGCTTGTGAGAGAGTTTTAGTCAACGGGTCTGCCATATTCAGATCCGTATGTATTTTGCAAATTTCTATGTCTACAATGCTCTGCATGAAGCTACTCTAGCTAATTGCTCCCACTTTCAATATGTATCCAGATTGAGACTCAAAGTCATCCAGATCGGTGTTAAAGTTTGCATCGACGTAACTCTTTACGATGAACTCTTTATCACCTCCATAACCGAGAAATATTTCCTTAGTCCTCTTAGGTAACTAAGGATAACTTTGACCGCTATCCAGTGATCCACTCCTGGATCACTATCGTACCTCCTTGCTAAACTCATAGCAAGGCACACAACTGGTCTGGTACATAGCATGGCATACTTTATAGAACCTATGACTGAGGCATAGGGAATGACTTTCATTCTCTTTCTATCTTCTGCCGTGGTCGTGTTTTGAGTCTTACTCAATTTTACACCTTGTAACACAGGCAAGAACTCCTTCTTTAACTGTTCCATTTTGAACTACTTCAAAATCTTGTCAAGGTATGTACTCATTGAAAAAATCTTATCAAGCATCTTGATCTATCTCTATAGATCTTGATGCTCAATATGTAAGCAGCTTCACCGAGGTCTTTCTTTGAAAAACTCCTTTCAAACACTCCTTTATGCTTTCCAGAAAAAATTCTACATCATTTCCGATCAACAATATGTCATTCACATATACTTATCAGAAAGACTGTAGTGCTCCCACTCACTTTCTTGTAAATACAGGCTTCACCGCAAGTCTGTATAAAACTATATGCTTTGATCAACTTATCAAAGCGTATATTCCAACTTCGAGATGCTTGCACCAGTCCATAGATGGATCGCTGGAGCTTGCACACTTTGTTAGTACCTTTAGGATTGACAAAACCTTCTGGTTGCATCATATACAATTTCTTCTTTTAATAAATCCATTAAAGAAATGCAGTTTTGACATCCATTTGCAGATTTCATAAAATGCGGCAATTGCTAACATGATTCAGACAGACTTAAGCATCGATACGAGTGAGAAAATCTCATCATAGTCAACACCTTGAACTTGTCAAAAACCTTTTGCGACAATTCAAGCTTTGTAGATAGAAACACTACTATCAGCGTCTGTCTTCCTCTTGAAGATCCATTTATTCTCAATGACTTGCCGATCATCGGGCAAGTCAACCAAAGTCCATACTTTGTTCTCATACATGGATCCCATCTCAGATTTCATGGCCTCAAGCCATTTCGCGGAATCTGGGCTCATCATCGCTTCCTCATAGTTCGTAGGTTCATCATGGTCTAGTAACATGACTTCCAGAACAGGATTGCCGTACCACTCTGGTGTGGAACGTACTCTGGTTGACCTACGAGGTTCTGTAGTAACTTGATCTGAAGTTTCGTGATCATCATCATTAGCTTCCTCACTAATTGGTGTAGGCATCACTGGAACTGATTTCTGTGATGAACTACTTTCCAATTCAAGAGAAGGTACCACTACCTCATCAAGTTCTACTTTCCTCCCACTCACTTCTTTCGAGAGAAACTCCTTCTCTAGAAAGGATCCATTCTTAGCAACAAATATCTTGCCTTCGGATCTATGATAGAAGGTGTACCCAACAGTTTCTTTTGGGTATCCTATGAAGACGCACTTCTCCGATTTGGGTTCGAGCTTATCAGGCTGAAGCTTTTTCACATAGGCATCGCAACCCCAAACTTTAAGAAACGACAGCTTAGGTTTCTTGCCAAACCACAGTTCATATGGTGTCGTCTCAACGGATTTAGATGGTGCCCTATTTAATGCGAATGCAGCTGTCTCTAATGCATAACCCCAAAACGATAGTGGTAAATCGGTAAGAGACATCATAGATCGCACCATATCCAATAAAGTACGGTTACGATGTTCGGACACACCATTACGCCGTGGCGTTCCAGGTGGCGTGAGTTGCGAAACTATTCTGCATTAAATGAAGACCAAACTCGTAACTCAAATATTCGCCTCCGCGATCAGATCGTAGAAACTTTATTTTCTTGTTACGATGATTTTCCACTTCACTCTGAAATTCTTTGAACTTTTCAAATGTTTCAGACTTATTTTCATTAAGTAGATATACCCATATCTGCTCAAATCATCCGTGAAGGTTAGAAAATAATGATATCCGCCGCGAGCCTCAACACTCATCGGACCGCATACATCGGTATGTATTATTTCCAATAAGTCTGTAGCTCGCTCCATTGTTCCGGAAAACGGAGTCTTAGTCATCTTTCCCATGAGGCATGGTTCGCAAGCATCAAGTGATTCCAAAAGCCCATCAGCGTGGAGTTTCTTCATGCGCTTTACACCAATATGACCTAAACGGCAGTGCCACAAATAAGTTGCACTATCATTATTAACCTTGCATCTTTTGGCATCAATATTATGAATATGTGTATCACTACGATCGAGATTCAATAAACCATTCACCTTGGGTGTATGACCACAGAAGGTTTTATTCATGTAAACAGAATAACAATTATTCTTTGACTTAAATGAATAACCGTATTGCAATAAACATGATCAAATCATATTATGCTCAACGCAAACACCAAATAACATTTATTATAGGTTCAACACTAATCTCGAAGGTAAAGGGAGTGTGCGATGGTGATCTTATCAACCTTGGAATCACTTCCAACACACATCATCACCTCGCCCTCAACTAGTCTCTGTTCATTTTGTAACTCCTATTTCGAGTTACTAGTCATAGCAACTGAACCACTATCAAATACCCAGGGGCTACTATGAACACTAGTAAGGTACACATCAATAACATGTATATCAAATATACCTTTGTTCACTTTGCCATCCTTCTTATCCACCAAGTATTTGGGGCAGTTCCGCTTCTAGTGACCATTTCCTTTGCAGTAGAAGCACTCAGTTTCAGGCTTGGGTCTAGCTTTGGGCTTCTTCATGGGAGTGGCAACTTGCTTGCCATTCTTCTTGAAGTTCCCTTTCTTTCCCTTGCCCTTTTACTTGAAACTAGTGGTCTTGTCAACCATCAACACTTGATGCTATTTCTTGATTTCTACCTTCGCTGATTTCAGCATCGCGAAGAGCTCGGGAATCGTTTTCGTCATCCCTTGCATATTATAGTTCATCATGAAGTTCCAGTAACTTGGTGATAGTGACTAGAGAACTCTGTCAATCACTATCTTATCTGGAAGATAAACTCCCACTTGATTCAAGCGATTGTAGTACTCAGACATTCTGAGCACATGCTCACTGGTTGAGCTATTCTCCTCCATCTTGTAGGCAAAGTACTTGTTAGAGGTCTCATACCTCTTGACATGGGCATGAGTCTGAAATACTAATTTCAACTCTTGGAACATCTTATATGCTCCGTGGCGTTCAAAACGATTTTGAAGTCCCGGTTCTAAGCCGTAAAGCATGGTGCACTAAACTATCAAGTAGTCATCATACCAAGCTTGTCAAACGTTCATAACGTCTGCATCTGCTCCTGCAGTAGGTCTGTCACATAGCGGTGCATCAAGGACATAATTCTTCTGTGCAGCAACGAGGATAATCCTCAGATCACGGACCCAGTCCGAATCATTGCTACTATCATCTTTCAACTCATTTTTCTCTAGGAACATATCATAAATAAAAACGGGGAAGCTATACGCGAGCTATTGATCTACAACATAGATATGCAAATACTATCAGGACTAAGTTCATGATAAATTTAAGTTCAATTAATCATATTACTTAAGAACTCCCACTTAGATAGACATCCCTCTAGTCATCTAAATGATCACGTGATCCATATCAACTAAACCATGTCCGATCATCACATGAGATGGAGTAGTTTTCAATGGTGAACATCTCTATGTTGATCATATCTACTATATGATTCACGTTCGACCTTTCGGTCTCTAGTGTTCCGAGGCCATATCTGCATATGCTAGGCTCGTCAAGTTTAACCCGAGAATTCTGCTTGTGCAAAACTGTCTTGCACCCGTTGTATGTGAACATAGAGCTTATCACACCCGATCATCACGTGGTGTCTCGGCACGAAGAACTTTTGCAACGGTGCATACTCAGGGAGAACACTTATACCGTGAAATTTTTAGTGAGGGATCATCTTATAATGCTACCGCCGTACTAAGCAAAATAAGATGCATAAAAGATAAACATCACATGCAATCAAAATATGTGACATGATATGGCCATCATCATCTTGTGCTCATGATCTCCATCACTGAAGCACCGTCATGATCTCCATCGTCACCGGCTTGACACCTTGATCTCCATCGTAGCGTCATTGTCGTCTCGCCAACTATTGCTTCTACAACTATCGCTAACGCATAGTGATAAAGTAAAGCAATTACATGGCGATTGCATTTCATACAATAAAGCGACAACCATAAGGCTCCTGCCAGTTGCCGATAACGGTTACAAAACATGATCATCTCATACAACAATTTATATCTCATCACGTCTTGACCATATCACATCACAGCAAGCCCTGCAAAAACAAGTTAGACGTCCTCTACTTTGTTGTTGCAAGTTTTACGTGACTGCTACGGGCTTAGCAAGAACCGTTCTTACCTACGCATCAAAACCACAATGATTTTTCGTCAAGTGTGCTGTTTTAACCTTCAACAAGGACCGGGCGTAGTCACACTCGATTCAACTAAAGTTGGAGAAACAGACACCCACTAGCCACCTGTGTGCGAAGCACGGCGGTAGAACCAGTCTCATGAACATGGTCATGTAATGTCGGTCTGGGACGCTTCATCCAACAATACCGCCGAATCAAAGTATGACATGCTGGTAAGCAGTATGACTATTATCGCCCACAACTCTTTGTGTTCTACTCGTGCATATAACATCTACGCATAGACCTGGCTCGGATGCCACTGTTGGTAAAAGTAGCATTTCAAAAAATTTACCTACGATCACGCAAGATCTATCTATGTGATGCATAGCAACGAGCGGGAGAGTGTGTCCATGTACCCTCGTAGACCGAAAGCGGAAGCGTTTATCAACGCGGTTGATGTAGTCGTATGTCTTCACGATCCGACCGATCCTAGCACCGAACGTACGGCACCTCCGTGTTCAGCACACGTTCAGCTCGATGACGTCCCTCGTATTCTCGATCCAGTTGAGGCTGAGGGAGAGTTCCGTCAGCACGACGGCGTGGCGACGGTGATGACGAAGTTACCGGCACAGGGCTTCGCCTAAGCACTACGATGATATGACCGAGGTGTGTAACCGTGGAGGGGGGCACCGCACACGGCTAAGAGAAACTTGGATGTGCTATTGGGGTGCCCCCTGGCCACGTATATAAAGGAGGGGAGGGAAGAGGTGGCCGGCCCAAGGGGGGCGCGCCAGGTGTGGGGAATCCTACTAGGACTCCCCAGTCCAAGTAGGATTCCCCTCCTCTTTCCTATTCCTAGTAGGAGAAGGAGGGAAGGAGGAAGAGGGGAGAAGGAAGGAGGGGGGCGCGCCCCCTCCTAGTCCAATTCGGACCAGCCCATGGGGGGGCGCGCGGCCACCCCTTGAGGCCCTTCTCTCCTTTCCCGTATGGCCCATTAAGGTCCACTACTTCCCCCGGCGAATTCCCGTAACTCTCTGGTACTCCAAAAAATACCCGAATCACTCGGAACCTTTCCGATGTCCGAATATAGCCTTCCAATATATCGATCTTTACCTCTCGACCATTTCGAGACTCTTCGTCATGTCTGTGATCTCATCCGGGACTCCAAACTATCTTCGGTCATCAAATCACATAACTCATAATACAAATCGTCATCGAACGTTAAGCGTGCGGACCCTACGGGTTCGAGAACTATGTAGACATGACCGAGACATATCTCCGATCAATAACCAATAGCGGAACCTAGATGCTCATATTGGCTCCTACATATTCTACGAAGATCTTTATCGGTCAAACCGCATAACAACATACGTTATTCCCTTTGTCATCGGTATGTTACTTGCCCGAGATTTGGTCGTCGGTATCATCATACCTAGTTCAATCTCGTTACCGGCAAGTCTCTTTACTCGTTTCGTAGTGCATCATCCCGTAACTAACTCATTAGTCACATTGCTTGCAAGGCTTCATATGATGTGCATTACCGAGAGGGCCCAGAGATACCTCTCCGATACTCGGAGTGACAAATCCTAATCTCGATATATGCCAACCCAAAAAACACCTTTGGAGACACCTGTAGAGCATCTTTATAATCACCCAGTTATGTTGTGACATTTGATAGCACACAAGGTGTTTCTCCGGTATTCGGGAGTTGCATAGTCTCATAGTCAGAGGAATATGTATAAGTCATGAAGAAAGCTTTAGCAATAAAACTTAACGATCATTATGCTAAGCTAACGGTTGGGTCTTGTCCATCACATCATTCTCCTAATGATGTGATCCCGTTCATCAAATGACAACACATGTCTATGGTTAGGAAACTTAACCATCTTTGATCAACGAGCTAGTCAAGTAGAGGCATACTAGGTACACTTTGTTTTGTCTATGTGTTCACACATGTATCAAGTTTCCGGTTAATACAATTCTAGCATGAATAATAAACATTTATCATGATATAAGGAAATATAAATAACAACTTTATTATTGCCTCTAGGGCATATTTCCTTCACTAATGACATGGGGTGTTACAAAGGTATTCCTCCGGTATCCGGGAGTTGCATAATCTCATAGTCGAAGAAATATGTATTTGTCATCAAGAAAGCAATAGCAATAAACTGAACGATCAATATGCTAAGCTAATGGATGGGTCTTGTCCATCACATTATTCTCCTAATGATGTGATCCCGTTATCAAATGACAACACATGTCTATGGTTAGGAAACCTTAACCATCTTTGATCAACGAGCTAGTCTAGTAGAGGCTTACTAGGGACACGGTATTTGTTTATGTATTCACACATGTATTTAAGTTTCCGATCAATACAATTCTAGCATGAATAATAAACATTTATCATGAATAAGGAAATATAAAATAATAACTTTATTATTGCCTCTAGGGCATATTTCCTTCAGTTTGACCACTGAACTTTTAAGGAATTTGATAGTCCTCTGACGGTGCGACGTTCAGCTTGATCGAGAATGTGGACCAGACAGATACTTCAGACTTCGATGTAACATTTTTAATTCTCACAAAAGGAGAAGCGTTTCACACATTTAAGGAATAAATCCGTGCTTTGACATTTCGAACAAGATGAGCATGGTAGCTCACTATCTCATTAGAAGGGTGTAGTAGATGGACGGTTTTAGTGGCGCAAATGATAGAAGCGGTATGTGTTTTCAACCATTCCATTCCCAGAATGAGGTTGATATTTGATGACTTCAAAACAATGGGGGAAAACATGGAATTCCAGCCCTTCAATTTCAACGGGGACGTTGTGACTAACCATAGTGGTTCGACATTGTCCCGCGGAATGCAGGTTGGAATTCCGGCCAAGTGATGGTGGTTGCAACAGGTAAGGAACGCCTATGGCTGTCCCACCATTGAGCAGCGGGACCTTTCGGGTAATAAGTCGCAAAGGCGACATAGTTGGCAGGGGCTACAACAGCAGACTCCAACTCGAAAGTGATGTCACGGAGCCAGTCATCAGCATCAAGGGGCTGAGTTGAGCTACGGTAGATGACAGGGTTGAGATGCACAAAGTCTTGGAGAGTTACTGGGCTTGGTTGCTGATTCATATTGGGATGCGGAAATTGAGCCATGACTCCTTCCATGAACTGACGATTCAGCATCAAACTGATGTATCATTCCGGCCATGTATTCGGGCGGTGGTGGATTGTCGCCACCATGGCCACGACCAGCGGGTCTAACCATCCTGCTTAAATGCAACAGGGGGTAGTTTAGCAAGGGGTGGAGCAAGTGTATGGAGTCATTCATGATGTAATCAGAACAAAGAGCAAAGGCGCAGTATGTACAAAGCAGTAGTCATTAAAGACATGCTGATACATTTACGGAGCCAATTACACGTTGTTCGTATGAGTTCGAACAAGAGAAGCATCCTAGACATACTAGTCGGCACACATGCACGCGATGGAGGGATATAACAACGAGACATAGCAAAGGCTACATCAGCTTTGAAGGAAACCACTGGAGTGAGGGATTTGCAAGTGACGACGCAGGGTGCCCTCGATAAGAGGATCCTACGGTCAGTGAATATTGTGAAGCAGAACTTGGCTCCCAATTCAAGAATGGCGTAATACAAATCTCCGGGTGGATGTGATCACGAGATCCTAATGTTAGATTTAGCAAAATCATTTAACCCGAATAGAAGAGAGATTAGAGTCCCAGAGTATGGTCGAGGAGTAAAAGATCCAAATACCACCCATTGGCGACATGGGCCCGTAAGCCACACAGCCATGTTAGTAAAAGTTTTGCAATGACTAGACTCAACTTCGGCCAAGAAGTTTGGAAAGGGGGTTCCTACAGGCAGTCGGCTCTGATACCAACTTGTGATGCCCCCGATTCAATCGTACACTAATCATACACACAAACGTGTACGATCAAGATCAGGGACTCATGGGAAGATATCACAACACAACTCTAAACACAAATAAAAGACATACAAGCTTCATATTACAAGCCAGGGGCCTCGAGGGCCGAATACAAAGCTCGATACATAAGCGAGTCAGGGGAAGCAACAATATCTGAGTACAGACATAAGTTAAACAAGTTTTGCCTTAAGAAGCCTAGCACAAACATCAACGATCGAAGAGGCAAGGCCTCCTGCCTGGGACCTCCTAACTACTCCTGGTCGTCGGCGATCTCCACATAGTAGTAAGCACCCTCCGGGTAGTAGTAGTAGTAGTCGGCTGGGGTGGCATTTGGCTCTTGGGATCCACCAACTGGTTGCAACAACCGGAAAGAAGAAAGAAGGGGGAAAAGGGGTAGCAAAGCAACCGTGAGTACTCATCCAAAGTACTCGCAAGCATCAGATCTATACTAAGTATGCATTGGTATCAAATGGAAGGGTGGTATCTGTGGACTATACTACAGAATGACAGAATAGAAGGGAAGGCTTAGCATCTCCAAGCATCTTCAAGCATCTTGCAACGTTCAGAAGAGTATAGAATAGCATTTTAATATTAACAAGCATGTTGTAGTATTCATGTCCAGAGATCCTTCGTCGACTCCCTGCGAGAAAGTAATCCCGGAGTAATATGTCTCCAACGTATCTATAATTTATGAAGTATTCATGCCATGTTTACAACAATTTTATATGGTTTTGGTATGATTTGCATGGAACTAACCCAGACTGACGCTGTTTTCAGCAGAACTACCGTGGTGTTGCTTTTGTGCAAAAATGAAAGTTCTCCAAATGAGCTGAAACTTTTTGACGATTTTTTTGGAACAAAAGAGACCCTCGAAGCTTCGTGGGAGGGCCAGAAGAGCCATGAGGAGGGCACAACCCACCAGGGTACACCTGGAGCCCAACCCGTGGCGTGGTGGCTTGTGCTCACCTCGAGGCCCATCTTCGCGTGATTCCAACGCCAAAAAATCCTATAAATAGAGAAACCATCAGAAATAACCCTAGATCAGAAGTTCCGCCGCCGCAAGCCTCTGCCACGAAAAACCAATCTAGACCCCATTCCGGCACCCTGCCGGAGGGGGAAATCATCACCGGTGGCCATCTTCATCATCCTGGCGGCCACCATGATGAGGAGGGAGTAGTCCACCCTCGGGGCTGAGGGTTTGTACCAGTAGCTATGTGTTTAATCCCTCTCTCTCTCGTGTTCTTGAGATGTCACAATCTTGATGTATCACGGGCTTTGTTAATATAGTTGGATCATATGGTGTTTTCTCCTCTCTATCTTGTTGTGAAATGAGTTTTCCCTTTGAGATTTTGTTTTTATCGGATTGAATACTTTTATGGACTTGAGAACACTTTATGTATGTCTTGCTATAAATACCCATGGTGACAATGGAGTATCATATTGATTCATTTGATATATGTTTTGGCACTCAACTCACGGATTCCCGAGGTGACATTGGGGTAATCTATGCATAGGGGTTGATGCACGTTCTTGTCTTTGTTTCTCCGGTAGAAATCTTGGGGCACTCTTTGAGGTTCCTTGTGTTGGATTGAGTATTATGAATCTGAAATTGTTTGATACATATCATATAATCAACTCACGGATACTCGCGGTGACATTGGAGTATCTAGGTGACATTAGAGTTGGTTGATGTGTATCATATGGTGTTATTTTAGTACGAACTCTTGGTTAGATCGATCGGAAAGAATAGCTTGGTGTTATTTTAGTACGAACTCTAGGATAGATTGATCGGAAAGAATAGCTTTGAGGTGGTTTCGTACCCTACAAACAATTTCTTCTTATGTTCTCCGCTAGATAGGAACTTTGGAGTGATTCTTCATCGCACGTGAGGGATGGTTATATGATCCAATTATATTAGCATTGTTGAGAGATTGCACTAGCAAAAGTACGGACCCTAGGCCTCATTTTCAAGCATGGCAATACCGTGTGTGCTCCATTTTATCAATTGCTACCTTGCTGTTTTTTTATTGTTCCTATTACAAAAATCAATATCTACTATCATTACTACGTTTTATTAGCATCTCTTTGCCGAACTAGTGCACCTATATAAATTACCATTGTATTTGGTGTGTTGGGGACACAAGAGACTTTTTGTTATTTGGTTGCAGGGTTGTTTGAGAGAGACCATCTTCATCCTACGCCTCCCACGGATTGATAAACCTTAGGTCATCCACTTAAGGGAAAATTGCTACTGTCCTACAAAACTCTACGCTTGGAGGCCCAACACGAGTCTACAAGAATAAGTTGTGTAGTAGACATCAAGCTCTTTTCTAGCGCCATTGCCGGGGAGGTGAGTTCTTGAAGGTATATCTTTAGATCTTGCAACTAAATCTTTTAGTTTCTTGTTTTATCACTAGTTTGGTGTATAAAACAAAACTACAAAAAAAAATGGAATTGAGGTTGCATCATATTGTTCATCTTTATCATGTCTTTCGTGAAAATGATGAAAAGGAAAATTGTGCTCAATTGATAGAAGAAGAATTCAATAATTTTTTTGGCATAAATGATGAGCATGATTGCAATGTTGTTAGTATGAATTGTATGAATATCCAAAATACTAATGATGATTGCACTAGTCATGTTAAAAATGTTTCTTATAAGCATGTCACTTTTTGTGGAGTGCATAAAGTTTGTGAAGACGTGCCTTATAGGGAAGATAGATTTTGTAAGAAGCATAAACATGATAGAACCAATTTTTTGCTCGAAGTGATAGATGAATTTGCTACAAAATTATGCTCTCTTTGTCCTATTACTTTTGAACTTTGCAATAAGGTTGGTCATCTTTATTTCCAATGCAAACTTTTTCATGATCGAATCATGGCCAAATATTGTAATGACTTGATCACCCTTGAACTTTATAATGAGCTTTGTCTATTCTTGGGGAGTGAAGAATTGATAGTATTCATTCTCACGGACAACATTGAAACTAATCTAAAAAATATCTATATGTTTTGCATTGTAAATTGCAATGAGAATGCTTATATTGCCAACTATAGAAAGATGAGAAAACCAATAGAATATAAAAGGAATACTAATGAAAGGGTACAGATTTCCACTTTCCCTCCTATAGTCTCTCATGATGAAATAGGGTACGAGGAAGAGCTGCCTATTCAACCAATCTCATCAATAAGAAGCTTGGAAAAATTGATCAAACCCACACATGATGTGGTGAAGAAGAAGAAAAGAAGAAAGAATAGAGGTAAAAAGGTATCCCTCCCAAATAATGTTGCTCCTATTATTATTGTGCCTCATGAAAATGAATCAAAAATAATTGTGGAAGATGATGCACTTGATGATGATATTGCTTCTTTGTCTTATGGCACAATGTCCGAAAGAACTATTGATGATGATTTTGTTATGCCTATTGCTTGTTGTGATGATTATGATTGGGAAGATAATGATACTTCTTATAATCTTGGAAATCTTTTTGGCACCAACTTGGGAAATTATGATGATAGCAATTGTTATACCATTGGTGCTATTCATACTATTAATGATGAGAGTGATTATGCTTATGATATGCCAAGCCACAAGCTTGGGGATGCTATGTTTGATGAGAATGACATGTTTGATAATTTATTTGCTGCAATTAATGTTTGTCCCAAGCTTGGGGATGCTA
Organism: Thinopyrum elongatum; assembly: GCA_011799875.1. Lineage (NCBI taxonomy): Eukaryota > Viridiplantae > Streptophyta > Magnoliopsida > Poales > Poaceae > Thinopyrum > Thinopyrum elongatum. The sequence continues at coordinate 135,553,840 of CM022298.1, forward strand.
TGCTTAATGAGGATGATCTTTTTAGTCCCCCTACTTTGAATGATCAAATTTACTACGATGATTGCATGCCTCCTATTTATGATGATTGCAATATTTATGAAAGTGGTTTGAAGAGTGTCAACTTTAGATAATATTTATCCCGCTATTTTGGAGGGTTTTGAATCCTATTATAATGATAAAAGTGGATTTGGAGAGGTCATGACTTTATTTAGTAATGATTCCACTATTCCGGAAGAGGTTTCAATTGACTATGATGAGAACGAAGTTGCTACTTATGATGATTATTGCAATTATACTTATATATTATAAAAAATAGTGATAATTATTGTCATAATTTTGAATATCCTTTTACTGAACATTACTCTTTTAATGTGGAAACAATTTATAGTATTCGAGTTTCATATGATACTCCCACTATTGTGAATGAGAATAAAATTTCTTATATGGAGAGTAATAAATCTTCTATGCTTTTGGATCATGAAAAGAATGCTTTATGTGATGGGTATATTGATGAATCTATTCATGATGCTACTGAAAATTATTATGAGAGAGGAACTTATGATTCATGATGCTCTTGTTATGTTTTAATTCTTATCTTTTATGCGAGCATCATTGAAATCATCATGCCTAGCTAAAAGGCATTAAAGAAAAGCGCTTGTTGGGAGACAACCCAACACTTTTACCTACTGTTTTTGTGTGTTCACATGATTAAGCTACTGTATTAATCATGTTTTATAGCTTTTGTTTCAATAAAGTGCCAAGTAAAGCCTTTGGGATAGTGTGGATGATAGTTGACTTGATTCTGTGCAAAAACAGAAACTTTTGCTCCCAGTAACAGAATTGTTTAAATTCACTGGAGCGTAAAAAAACTCTGAATTTTTTTACAGCTGTTGTATATAAAAAATTTCTACGTTTTCCTAATTTTAAAGAATTTTTGGAGTTACATAAGTATGACCTTAATTCAGATCTTTACATACTGTTCTGTTTTTGACAGATTCTGTTTTCAATGCATAGTTTGCTTGTTTTATGGTTTCCATGGCTTATATTGCTTAATATAAGTTGTAGAAATTGTAGGGTACAGTAGGAATTGTGTGAGAACAATTATGAATCTTATATTGACAGTACCAAAGTGAATGATTTATCTTTATCATACTAACCCATCTCACGAAGTTCCATTAAGTTTTGTGTGATTGAAGTTTTCAAGTTTTGGGTGAGATATCGATATGAGGAGAATAAGGAGTGACAAGACCCTAAGTTTGGGGATGCCCAAGGCACCCCAAGGTAATATTCAAGGAATATCCAAGCAACTAAGCATGGGAATGCCCCGGAAGGCATCCCCTCTTTCGTCTCCGACATTATCGGTAACCTCACTTGGAGCTATATTTTTATTCGTCACATGATATGTGTTTTGCTTGGAGAGTCATTTTATTTTATTTGTATTTGCTTGCTGTGATTTATAACAATGTTTTGCATCTTTCATTTCAATAAAAATGTCAAGGATGGCCTTTACCATGCTTATTTTGCAAGTCTACATGTTGCTGTTTCAAAACAGAAAGTTTATCGCTGTTGCAAAAATTCCCGAGAAAAGTCAGAATGTGATAAAATGCTGAATTTTTTTTCACAATAAGCTATGATAAATTTTCTACAGTGTGGTAAATTTTCAGAATCTTTTTAGTTAAATAAGTATGGGTACTTCTTCACCCTTTACAGACTGTTCTGTTTAGACAGATTGCTGTTATGGTTGCATTGTTTGCATATGTTTGCTTGTTTAATGATTCTATTTGAGGATAGGACTATTAAATATGCAGAGGCATTTAGTATGAAATGTTAAATAATAATTTTAGTGATTTTATACAGTAGAGAATGATAAGGTTTTTGCATTGATTTATACTAACTTATCTCACGAGTTCTTGTTGAGTTTTGTGTGGATGAAGTCTTTAAGATTTAGGGAAACCGTGATATAAGAGGAATTAAGGAGACACAAAAGATCAAGCTTGGGGATGCCCAAGGCATCCCAAAATAATATTCCAAGAAGTCTCAATCATCTAAGCTTGGGGATGCCCCGGTAGGCATCCCACCTTTCTTCATCAACAATTATCGGTTAGTATCGGTTGAGCCTAAGTTTTTGCTTCTTCACATGAGTTGTGCTATTCTTGGAATGTCATTTATTTTTTGTTTTGCTTGCTGTTTTAATAAAATACTTATATCTGAAAGTTTTTTAATAAGAGAGAGTCCTCAAATAGCTACCCCTTTACTTAACTACTCGCTTGATCTTCACTTATATCTTTTTGGAGTAGTTTGTCATTTACTCTTGTACTTCACTTACATCCTATGAGTAAATTGTTGAATGAATTGAATATCATGAAGTTGAAATTATATGTCCATATCATGCCTAGTAGTAGCTTCACATTGGGTTTAGAAAATGAAATCTTTTGAAGCTTGACAATCACAATATTGGTCATACAAGCAATTCATGAATGATTAGTATAAGGAAGAGAACTTTCACATACAAATATATTATCTTGGACATCTTCTATGATTGTGAATACCCATTAATTATTTTCAAACTTGAGCAAATTAGTTGAAGTTGGACAAGGAAGATAACGTAATGAGTTATGGTTGTGTATATTTGCATAGAAGTTATATTGTCATGGATCCTCCAACATGTGGTGTTTGCCTAGGATCTTTTGCTAGCAAAAAACCCATAAGTAGAGATACTAAATATGTTTGATATTTTTTTCATACTAAGTAGAGATACTACTTGTGCATCCAAAAACCCATAAACCCAGTTTCTTGCCATGAGTGTCCACCATACCTACCTATGGATTGAATAAGATCCTTCAAGTAAGTTGTCATCGGTGCATAAAGCAATAAAAATTGCTCCTAAATATGTTTGATCTCTTATTGTAAGGGAAAATTGAGCGTTGTATGAACTTGTGATGGCAAAGTAATAAAAGCAACGGACTGCATAATAAAGGTTGCTATCATAAGGGGCAATATAACGTGACGTTCCTTTGCATTAAGAGCTTGGCATCCAAATAAAAAGCGCATGATAACCTCTGCTTCCCTCTGCGAAGGGCCTATCTTTTACTTTTCAGTATTTACTTTTATGCAAGAGTCAATAGAATGCATTCTCATTTCAACCTCAATTATTCTCTAGTTGGCAAGCATCATGTGGTGGGGAAAGATCTAGGCACATATGACCAGTCAAATATATTTGATCATGATTTATTATTGTTGACAATTATCTCTATGATAAATGAGTTGGGAGGCAAAATATTAAGCCCCTATCTTTCTCTGTGTTCGATGGATGCCATTTGTTCTAAGAATATGCTTTGAGTACTAGCAATCATAGAAGACTATATGATGATTGAGTATGTGGAGTTCTTACTTAGAGTCTGTTGAATAAGTTGAATTGCAATTGTTTGGTGACTAGGAATATAGGTTGTTGAGTTTCAAGAGAATTCATTGTTTGAACCTTAACATGTGAATTGGTTGCTACTTTAACATGAGAAGTTCTATGAGAAAGAATTGTTGTTATGATGCTAGGAAAAGTGATTGAAATTATCATTGATCAAACTTACGCACTTTGCTAGCATTCACACTTCATAAATTATTTATTTTATCATTTACCTACTCGAGGACAAGTAGGAATTAAGCTTGGGGATGCTAATACGTCTCCAACGTATCTATAATTTATGAAGCATTCATGCCATGTTTACAACAATTTTATATGGTTTTGGTATGATTTGCATGGAACAAACCCGGACTGATGCTGTTTTCAGCAAAACTACCGTGGTGTTGTTTTTTGTGCAGAAATGAAAGTTCTCCAAATGAGCTGAAACTTTTTGATGATTTTTTTGGAACAAAAGAGACCCCCGAAGCTTCGTGGGAGGGCCAGAAGAGCCACGAGGAGGGCACAACCCACCAGGGTACACCTGGAGCCCAACCCGTGGCGTGGTGGGTTGTGCTCACCTCGAGGCCCATCTTCACGTGATTCCAACATACAAAAATCCTATAAATAGAGAAACCATCAGAAATAACCCTAGATCAGAAGTTCCACCGCCGCAAGCCTCTGCCACAAAAAACCAATCTAGACCCCATTCCGGCACCCTGCCGGAGGGGGAAATCATCACCGGTGGCCATCTTCATCATCCTGGCGGCCACCATGATGAGGAGGGAGTAATCCACCCTCAGGGCTGAGGGTTTGTACCAGTAGCTATGTGTTTAATCCCTCTCTCTCTCATGTTCTTGTGATGTCACGATCTTGATGTATCACGGGCTTTGTTAATATAGTTGGATCATATGGTGTTTTCCCCTCTCTATCTTGTTGTGAATTGAGTTTTCCCTTTGAGATTTTGTTTTTATCGGATTGAATACTTTTATGGACTTGAGAACACTTTATGTATGTCTTGCTATGAATACCCGTGGTGACAATGGAGTATCATATTGATTCACTTGATATATGTTTTGGCACTCAACTCGCGGATTCCCGAGGTGACATTGGGGTAATCTATGCATAGGGGTTGATGCACGTTCTTGTCTTTGTTTCTCCGGTAGAAATCTTGGGGCACTCTTTGAGGTTCCTTGTGTTGGATTGAGTATTATGAATATGAAATTGTTTGATACATATCGTATAATCAACTCACGGATACTCACGGTGACATTGGAGTATCTAGGTGACATTAGAGTTGGTTGATGTGTATCATATGGTGTTATTTTAGTACGAACTCTTGGTTAGATCGATCGGAAAGAATAGCTTGGTGTTATTTTAGTACGAACTCTAGGATAGATTGATCGGAAAGAATAGCTTTGAGGTGGTTTCGTACCCTACAAACAATTTCTTCTTATGTTCTCCGCTAGATAGGAACTTTGGAGTGATTCTTCATCGCACGTGAGGGATGGTTATATGATCCAATTATATTAGCATTGTTGAGAAATTATACTAGCGAAAGTACGGACCCTAGGCCTCATTTTCAAGCATTGCAATACCGTGTGTGCTCCATTTTATCAATTGCTACATTGCTGTTTTTTTATTGTTCCTATTACAAAAATCAATATCTACTATCATTAGTACGCTTTTATTACCATCTCTTCGCCGAACTAGTGCACCTATACAAATTACCATTGTATTTGGTGTGTTGGGGACACAAGAGACTTTTTGTTATTTGGTTGCAGGGTTGTTTGAGAGAGACCATCTTCATCCTACGCCTCCCACGGATTGGTAAACCTTAGGTCATCCACTCGAGGGAAAATTGCTACTATCCTACAAAACTCTGCGCTTGGAGGCCCAACACGAGTCTACAAGAACAAGTTGTGTAGTAGACATCACAGAGCCAACATATCCATCACATATCTCAAGTATCCATTTCTAGTTATAATAGATTAGGATACCATTCCGAGCGTCCATTACCGAGGACACGACTATTCGAATAGATAAACTTCCCTGCAGGGGTGCACCACATTTCCCAACATGCTTGATTACTCTGGCCGGACACACTTTACTGGGTCAATGCCCGGCCTCGGAAGATTAACATGTCGCAACCCTACCTAGGGTCAGCAGAGAGGTCCCCGCCGGTCTACATCCTAAGCACTCCGGGGTCTTGGGCCCATCGCCCGTTGCACTCTGGATCGTTGCGTGCAGGGCGGATCCAGGCTCCACCGCTGTCTGGATGGCGCCGGCCCAGCTGTGCCGCAATGCTGAACTGGACGTCTGACAAAGCTTTGGCTGATACTACGACACCAAGTGCCCATAACTGTTCCCGCGTGGTGGTTAGTGCGTATAGGCCAGTGGCCAACTCAGAACAAATATCCAAACTTGTTAGTGCATTAACAATTAAAAGAAGTGACGGCTGTCGGGACAAGTCCGAAGCTACCACCCCCTCCTGGGTGATACCGCTAAACAGCCAGCCGCCACCGTACCATCTCGCGGGTGCTCTCCGGGCACGCCCGACTTTCACAGGTAACTCTCGCGGGTGCTCACTGGGCCCGCCCGGCTTTAACAAAGGTCTGAAGTAAACTCAAGGTAACCATGTGTCCAAACATCAAGGGGAAAACCCGAGGAATCACCCTCGATGGATTCCACTCGATGTAATCGTCAAGGTGAACATAGGAGAATCACCCTCAAGGTTCACACTTGAGGGGTTGCACGACAAAGCCGTGTCGGGGGTGGTGAAGGAGGAATCACCCTCGAAGACCACAACCGATTAGCTACACTACAAAGTTATCATCAGGAGTGCATTACGAGGTATCACCCTCGGCACTCGATAGTAGCTCTGCAGAGCCGAGCAACTAAGGGGGGTGATGTGATGTGTCGGGCTCTGGTCGTCGATCACGTTGATCGAGTTATCGGTCATCAAGCCGGGGCAACTGGGACAAGGAGAGGGGTCACTGTTGGATCACTAACCAACCTATACTAAGCAGTTTAGGTTAAACAGGTAAGGTACAACAGTAGGTTACAAAAGCAGGCTATGCATCAGAATAGGAGAAAACAATAACAGTAGCAAAATCTAATGCAAGCATGAGAGAGAATGGAATGGGCGATATCGGAATGATCAAGGGGAGTTTGCTTGCCTGGAAGCTCTACTGAAAGGGAAGGTGGGTCGTCGGTGACGTAGTCGATCACAGGGGCATCAGCAGCGGTCTCGGGGTCTACCGAAGAAGAAGAGGGGGAAGAAACAGTAAATACAAAGCACACAGATGCATGACATGACAATAAGCGGTGCTAGGGGTGTTCTAACGCAGTATTACACGATATCGGCGAAGGGGGAAAACATCCGAGAAAGTTTTCCCGAAGTTGGCATTTTCGGACAGGTGAAACGAAGGGGGATGGTTCCTTGTTCACTATGATAGAGACGTGTGACAGACGAACGGACGGCGTATTCGGATTCGTCGTTATTTTCTGAGCAACTTTCATGTATAAAACTTTTTCATCCGACATACGGTTTAACTTCTATGATTTTTCAGAGTTTTAATAATATTCTCCAATTTAATTTAATTCAAAATAAATGACTAAATTGCGAGGCGCACCCAGCACAGGGTACACAAAAGTGTACCAGTGGCTGAGAGGTGAGCCAGGGGGTCCCAGTTCACCAGTCAACAGGGGGTGGGACCCCTGTCATAGTCACAGTAGTTAATTAGCATTTTAATTAAACTTAATTAGTTATTTAAACAAGATTAATTAATTTAATTGATTAATTATATTATTTATTTATTTTAAGTTTAACACATTTTTTAAAAGGCCAGGGTGCTGGGGCCCATAGGCCAGTGGGGTGAGGCGGGTTAACGGGCGGGCGCCCGTGCCCGAGGGGCGCTACACCTGGGCGTGGGGCGAGGTCGTGGCCCCAACGAGGCCAGCGGGGGCGCTAGTGCGGCGCGGCCTAGCGCCTGGCGCGCGGCCGGCGGCCACGGCCGGCCAGAGCAGGCGCGGCGGCAGGGGTGTGGCGAGGCGCGCGGGCTAGCGAGGCGTCGGCGCGGGGCAGCGGCCAAGGGCAGCAGCCGTAGCTGCTGCAGCAAGGCGAGGTGGGGCGCGCTGGGGCGACGGAGCTAGTAGGCGGCTGCGGCGGAGAGCAGGTGCGGGCGGCCTGGGGACAGCGGGAAGCGAGCGGCAAACGGGTGCGGGCCGCAGAAGATGGGCGCGGTGGCGTGGGCCGACGGGGCAGTAGCAGCGGTAGGGGACGGGGCTACAATGGGGGGAGCGCAGCGGCAGCAGCTCGAGTCAGGGGGCGCGGCGAGTAGCTGCGGGCACGACAGACAGCGACGGGCGCTAGTGGCGCGGTGCGGCCCGCGAACGGACACGCGAGGGGAAGCAGGGGGCGTCGAGAGAGCGGCGGGCGCATGCGCCAGCAGCCCCGGGGTGCGGCCAGGGAGCCCAAGGCGCGCGGGAACACGACCACGAGCACGGCGACTACGAGCTCTCTCGGAGCTCGGGCGCGGCGTCTAGCGACGAGGAACGAGGGCGGGGGAGTGGGGAATCAGCGCGGGTGCACACCCCATTGACGAGGAGAGGGTCGGCGATGCTCGGGGGAGTCCATCGGGGGAGATGAGGACGGGGCGGCGAGGTGGCGTCGGGGACAAGCGCCGGCGACGACGTCGGGGCGCCGCTACGTCCACGGGCAGAGAGGGGGGGGGGCGAGGAGGAGTGGCTCCGGGGGGATTTAGGGTTTTGGGGAGGGGGTCGCCGGGTTAAGTAGCCGAGGCGGCTCACCGGATGGTCGCCACGGCGATGGCGGGGGCCGTGGCGGCCATCGGCGCTGTCCACGCCTCCTCTGTGAACAAAGGAGGGGGATGGGGGGTGCGGTGGGCTGGCCTGTGGCCAGTTACCAAGGCCCACTGGGGGAGGGGGGTTTGTCGTGGAATAGTCACGGCAGATGTCCTAGTGTGAGGACTTAGTCGTGGAGCCATCGCAATGAGGTTAGTTTAAAGGGGTTAATCAGGACAAAGGACACGAGGAGTTTATACTGGTTCGGCCCCTTGCGGTGAAGGTAAAGGCCTAATCCAGTTTGAGGTGGTATTGCTAGGGTTTCGATGACCAGGGAGCGAATACGCCTAACCTGGCTCTCGATCTGTTGTTTCTTGCCCCTAAGCCGCCGCCGGGTCGTCCCTTTATATACACAGGTTGACGCCCAGCGGCTCAAGGAGTCCCGGCCGGCTCATACAATACGTGTCCGGCTCGGTGACTAACTACACATGCCTTACAATACTAGTCATACATACATGGCGGTTTACACCTGTGGGCCTTAAGTCGCCTTTGGGTTTTAGGCCTTCAGTAAGCCTGCTTCGTGAACCGCCATCTTCAGCATCTTTATGGGCTTTGTTATTATGAACCACCAGTGGTATGACCCGGCCCCTCCTGGGCGGGTCATACCCAATAGTTATATCCCCAACATTAGGCCCCAGGTTGACGTGAACTTATTCATGTCAATCTTTCAACACTTAGTAAAAATCCTCCTTCATTTGCTCTTGCAAGATCTTGTAACCCGCCATGACGTCATATCTTAGGATTGTGATAACCCGCCGTGACGTCACCTGTCATTAACATTATACAATGCCCAAATCTTAATATATCCTCTTTTAATGAGCTCCGAAAATCAAGGCGTCTGCGCCGTCGCATATCCATTTTTTTGCCTCCTCGATTCCCGCGCCTGCCACTTATCCTTTCGACCTTATAAATAGGGCTAGGGGTCCCTTTCACTTTCCCCCCTTGCCTCTTCGTCTCTTTCTTCTACCTTGCGTCGCCTCAGTGCCCGAGCTCCGCCGCTGCCATCAACTTTCGCCACCACTTCGACAACGGCCGCTGCATCAACCTGAAGCGATCAGAGTTCGTCCACGCACCTCCGTCGTTCCACAGCTCTGGTACGTTCTTCTCTTTCCTTTTCCCACAGATCCCATTAGGGTTTCTATGAGTTCGTCGGAGTTCATCTCCGCCCTTCCCTGTATCTTGTAATTTTTTATTCAACTTGGTACTCCTCCTACGCGGCAGTAGTTGTGGTACTCATTTTTGCTATTAGGGCATCTCCTTTTGTGTAAGAAATCCAATCTGGATATATGAACTGCTCGAACACTGCAACTTAGGTCTAAATATTTTCCATTATCTGAAGTGCCGTAGATCCAAAATCATAGCATCAATCTGTGAAATCTGTTTTTCCAACACTTATGTCGTTTTCCAACTTCAGATCTATACTTTCAATATCCGTGTAGGCGGTTTAACTTCAGAAAATAATAACCTGCCAGGCACCATTAGTCCCCTCTTAAACCGCCAAGTGCTCGTCTTTGTAACTTGATAGCGTCACTGTCCGGTTTAACATTTATGCATGCTTCAACACTTTCTGCCTGTTAACCATGAACCTTAAACCGGCACAAATCTTTTCCAGGTTATCGTATAAATGGCCAAATCCTTTTATTCCTGTAGCTGGGTTCAATCCCGGGTTACAGAAGAAGAACTGAACGGGTGTGTTGCAACCGGCGCTTTAGCAAAAAAGGAAGACATCCACTGGAGAGCCCCTGGTCCAGAAAATCCTCCTGAGCCCAAGGATGGGGAAGTGATCGTTTTTGTTGATCATCTGAGTCAAGGGTTCAGCCCTCCCGGATCAAAAAATTTTCGTGACGTGCTTCACTTCTTCCAACTTCACCCTCAAGATATTGGGCCTAACTCCGTGTCCAATATTTGCAATTTTCAAGTGTTTTGTGAAGCCTACCTGCAAGAAGAGCCCACAGTCGACCTGTTCAGAGATTTCTTCTATTTAAACCGCCGTACTGAATTTACGGATGGGCCCAATACTGAACTTGGCGGGGTTTCAATTCAGAAGAGAAAAGACGTCAGCTTCCCTCACGCTAAGCATCATAGCCACCCCAAAGATTGGAATCAAACTTGGTTCTATTGCCAAGATACATCTCCAGCTGGCGAGAATCCTCTGCCGGGTTACCGTGCTCACCGGCTTACCGATGGACATCCATTCCCCCAAAGACTCAATGCAAAGGAACGGTCCAAATATGCACCACAACTTTCAAAGCTCAGAGCCTTTATGGCAAATGGTTTGACAGGCATTGATTTTGTCCGTTGCTGGGTATCTTGGAGCATTTTGCCTTTAAGCCGTCGCTCCGGTTTAATGTGTGAGTACACAGGGGATGTGAAAGACCCTCAACACCACACTGATATTCAGCTGACTGATGCTGAAATTACTGAATCTGTCAAGAAGATGTTGGATGAGCCGGTGGCCGACTGTAGCAAAACAGGACTTAGTCCTTTCTGCGCTTCAAATAAACCGACTGTAGCAAAACGTGGTTGCTACGGCCAATGAGAATTTTACACGTGGAAAATCCCCATTGGTCCGGGCTATTAACGGGTTATCAGATCCAAACCGGAACCCGATAGCATAACGGCGACCCATTACGGTGGAAGCCACGTGTCGGTTACCCTTGACGAAAGCACTTCCATGACGCGCCATTTATCGTCATGGAAGTGGACACTTCCATGATCATAATTTTGGTATTGTCATGGAACACTTCTACGATAGCACAGGTATGACTATCTTGATTCTGTCATAAAATCATCATGGATGTACATGCATGACAGAAAACGTGGCCTACTGTGACAAACACGTATCATCACGGAAGTGTTTTTTTAGTGAGAATCGTCCTCGGGATCCATGGAATCAGACCTGACGGGATCTGCTTCGGGATCGGTGCGGCGTCAGGAGCGCAACGAACCACAGGCGGATCCCTGACAAAGCGCGTGACGCCATCCCGCGTTCGACACGCGGTGACCAGAGGACGAGCCGTCGCACGCGCGCGTGTCGTCACCCGAAGACAGGCCGACCGACAGATTAGGTGCGGGCCCCGCATGTGTACGCCAGTCGGGCCCTAGGAGGATTCCCCACGCAATCCGTGGGTCTGCATGCATATCTGGCTGGCGGCGGGGTGTGGAGATCGTTCGTGCAGGCATGATTACCAAGGCCATGCATGCACGTAAGCCGTTTCCTACGTCGGCCATGCCTCCTCCCCCAAAGCCCAACCCATCCAAGCATTGCAGCACCGGCTGGCCCATGTTGCGTACGATCTCGTGCCGCAATCACTTCTAACAAAATTTAGTCCCACCTCGCCCCCTGAGCAAGTCCTGCTATTGCTTAAATACCTTCATCTTTTTTATTGTTACAAGCATCGGTCTTCCCTATACTCTATTTGGGGGATATGTAGGATGAATACGTTTCATCACCTATAATAAACTTGCGGTTGTTTGTATTCATTGTGCATATTCTTCAGATGGAGAGCATGGATAACTGATGTATTTTTTGGATTTATCGGCAGGGGTAGTCCGAAAGAAGTTCTTTTTGTACAGCTGCACGAAATGAGCCCATTTTTTCACACCATCCCATGGCCATGGCAAGCATCCATGCCAATTTTGGTTGAAATTCGACAGTCCATGCCTTTTCTAGGGTTTTCCCGGCCGAAAAACCCTTAAACACTGGGCGGAGGTGACGCAACGTGTGTTTCGTGTCCAAATCTTGCGTGTGGGCCTACATTCGGCATGGCCACTTGCTAGCAATTTTTATGTCATCTCATGCATGCCACCACAAAGACCATGTACAAGGAGGATGGTTTGGGTCTGCCGTCCTTCGCTAAACAAGGTCAATTTTAGGTCACCTTCAGAATGACACCAAATTTTGCCATCCTGTGGGGATGGCCACCCCAGTAGTCTGTGCCAAATTCACGTTCGGAAAGTATTTTAGGGGCTTTCCTCCAGAAAACCTTAGAAAATTCATACAATGTTGAAAAGGTATGAAACCTGTCATGGATGCTTCTAATGATGGTACGAGCCTATGGAATTATTTTGGGTCCATTCGAAGGATGTCGAAAAAAAACATCCTTCGACGAACCCTTCGCTCCTACCCAAACGGCCTCCACTGAACAAGGTCAATTTTAGGTCACCTTTAGAATGACACCAAATTTTGCCAGCATGTGGGGATGGCCACCCCAGTATTCTGTGGCAAATTTTAACGAATTGCGACAACATGCACGTGTTGTACCACGTCTGGAAAGTATGTTAGGGGTTTTCCTCCAAAAAACCGTAGAGAATTCATACAATGTCGAAATGGTTCGAAACCTGGCATGGATGCTTCTAATGATGGTACAAGTCTATGGAATTTTTTTGGCTCCATTGAAAGGATGTTGAAAAAAACGTCCTTCGACGGACCCTTCGCTCCTACCCAAACGGCCTCCGCTGAACAAGGTCACTTTTAGGTCATCTTCAGAATGACAACAAATTTTGCCAGACTGTGAGGATGCCCACCCCAGTACTCCGTGCCAAATATAAACAAATTCCGACAACATAGACATGTTGCATCACGTCCGAAAAGTATTTTTGGGGTTTACCTCATGAAAACCATAGAAAATTAATACAATGTCGATAAGCTACGAACCCTGGCATGGATGCTTCTAATGATGGTACGAGCATATACAAAAAATTTGGGTCCATTCGACGGATGTCCGAAAAAGTACGTCCTTCGACGGACCCTTCGGCCCAAACGGCATCCGCTAAACAAGGTCAATTTTAGGTCATCTTCATAATGACAGCAAATTTTGCCAGACTGTGGGATGCCCTCCCTAGTACTCCCTGCCAAATTTTAACGATTTCCGACAACATACACACGTTGCGTCACGTCCGAAAAGTATTTTAGGGGGGTTTTTTCCCAGAAAAAAACCCTAGAAAATGCATGCTATGTCAAAAATCATTGAAACCTGGCACCGATGCTTACCATGGTATTGTAGTGTGTGCAAAATTTTTGAGCCCATTCGGTGGACATGAGAAAAAAACTTGCGTTTAACGAACTTCCGCCCTATCCGAAACCCCTCCGTTTTACACCAAGAACCTCTTCCGGGACAACATGCAATATTTGCCTATATTTCTTTCCGTGAGCAAAATTTGATTCCTCCAGTACATCTTTTTCCAAATATTCACCTCCACAATACACGAGCCACAAGCTGGCCGCGAAGACACCATGATTCTTAAAGTTGGACATCAAAAAGTCACATAGACATTGCAAACGAAAGACCCCAAACTCATACTCTAACAAGGGAGTGGAGCACCAATTCGCTGAGTCGTACATAAAAATAATAATCAGGAGGTCACTAACTAACTGACATAATGAAGTATATTTTAAAGACCAAGTCACACGGTACTAAACATAGATAACAATGCACACGACAACATCAGGTTCGTCTTCAACGTACTTGCTGTCGGACCGTGTGCACAATGTTGTAGCTATCAGAGTTCTGCTTCGAGATCCTACACAGAATAATATAATTAATGCCATGCAATATATTTGGACACATGCAAACATTAAATTCGGACATATTAGGTACCTCTAACAATTTGTTGCATGCACGTCGATTGTGACCATCTGCCACGTGACAATAGCCACATCTACCCTGTGATCTTGTCTTCTTCATCTTTGCACGTAGCCTTTTCTTCGAAGCACCTCGGCCTGGCACATGCACGGGATCCAGAACCTTATCCAAACCCTTCACCATCAAAGTTAGCCGATTGCGGCATCAATGGGCCAAACCTAATGTTGTTACTCTAAGCATTAGTTGATTCCTTGATGTCAGCTTGTTCAATGGTTGATCCCTTGCAAACATCTTGTCCTTCCAAAACCCTCTTTAGATGCTGAAACGCCTCATCAGAGTGGCATGCCTTGAAACATGCCGCGTGAATAAAATTCCTTAACTTACGATACCTTTGCAGGGTTGCAGAGTATTCATACATCTCGCTCTTTCTGGTCGGTGCGTATGCAGATTTTGCACTCCTTGTCCACCTAGTGGGAACACAACACCTGGTCAGTCTTTCTTCTTGTAAAATTTCCAATATATAAAATATGTGGGAACATGGTGTGCCTATGCATTCCAACTTGCGGCAAGAACAACTGATCCTGTGAAGCAGACCTTCCTTCTCCTCCATGCGCACTTCGATCTTTTTATCCATTCTTTCCTTTTTAGACACGACGTATGTGGTAACTTCTGCTGCATCAAGTACCTCTCTGATCTCACATTTGCTTACAACATTTATGCTCCATAAGACCAACTTAAACACAGCAGGAGTGAAAACTTTTGCGGCGTGTTTCTCAAGACTTGAAGCATTTTCCTCTGTGAACGGAACGGACTGCAAGGCCTCGATGTCTTGAAGAGCCTCGTTGACGAGCGGCGACGCAAGGCAACACTCGTAGTGCTCTAGCATTTGAAACAACGTCATCTTAGCCTCAAGATGCGTATGTAGCACCGAGTTTAAGCTCTCACTCTGCCGATTGCTGCTCAATCCTAGGAAACAACGCCCCTCAAGATATGGAGCACACCACAATTTTCTCATCTTATACATCTGATACAACCAGGACTCCTCACTTGTTACTTTATTTCGTTGTAAGAATTGTAACCGTTTTCTCTCATTCTCTTTAGTGGAAGATGTATCATATATGAAAGATCTGAATTCCTCCTTTACCGCGTCATCATTGAGATGACGTACAATGTTCTGCTGAATGTGCCATATACACAGCCTATGGTTTGAGTCAGGCCACACCACCCTGATTGCTCTCTGCATTGCAAGGTCCCCATCCGTGATCACGAATATCAGATGCTTCTGTCCCATGGCATCAGAAAAGCTCCGTAACATCTACTCGCATGCCTGGCTTGTTCCATGAGAAATGATACCACATCCAAAAATAACAGTGCTGCGGTGGTGATTCAACCCGACGAACGGCACAAATGGCAGATTGTACTTATTGGTTCTGTATGTGCTATCAAAAACAATAACGTCTCTGAAAGCCTCGTAGTCAAGTCAGGATTGACTATCACAACAGAAAAATCCCTTCAGATGGCCAACTTCATCAACCAAGTACCTGAAAAAAAATTGAATCTCGCTCTCGCCGTGCCAGCATGTGATTAATCACCGTTTGAGCATCACTCAAAGCGATTGATTCCTGCTTGTTAGCATGGCAGAAATTGTAAATGTCCCTCTTCGTGCATCCAACCTCATCATATCCACCGTATTGAATGCACAAAATATCCATACTATGGTGTTTCCTGATCCCAGATTTTTCCATGTCTGCAATGTCCGCTTTCTGCTCATCGCTAATTCTTCTGTGTGAACGCAAAAGACACAAAAGATCCCGTGGGCCTAGAGCATGGTTGTGTTCATCGATGAAATCCTTCACAAACCACCGACCTGTTTCCTCCTGTCTTGCAATCACCAATTTAGCTTTACACCCTACACAATTTATACTCCATGGCCTCCTCTTTCTACCATCTTCCTCTTCATGTGCTTCTCTTCACGAACCCCTTCACGACTACACACAATTTTCCTTAAAATTGTATGGCTGTTGGATCCATCCCACTCAACATAGCCTCTCCTGACACTAAAACCTTTCTCAAGACCATATTTGCTATAGAATCTATAATCTTCATCCTCAGTATCAAACATCTTGTTGGCAATATTATAGTACTCCAACACAGACTCATCACTTACATCTGCCATGTCTTCCTGCATATGACATACAAAAGTCACAGTTGGTATAAACTACTGAACTGAGCATCGATTGTGAAAAAACCTAAATTGTATTGCATGCACTACGGAAACCTAAATTGATGTCAAGTTAGTAGGAAGAGGACGCTACGGATCCAAGTCAGGTTCAAACCTTAGGATGGTAGGCGGGAGGAGATGGGATCGGTCGGCATCGAGTGTGATAACCCACAAGTATAGGGGATCAGTTGTAGCCTCTTTCGATAAGTAAGAGTGTCGAACCCAACGAGGAGCTAAAGGTAGAACAAATATTCCCTCAAGTTCTATCGACCACCGATACAACTCTACGCACGCTTAACGTTCGCTTTACCTAGAATAAGTATGAAACTAGAAGTACTTTGTAGGTGTTGTAGGATAGCTTTGCAAGATAATAAAGAGCACGTAAGTAAAAACTAGGGGCTGTTTAGATAAAGAAACAACTAAGTTAGTTTTAGTAGAGAGCTTTTTGTCACAAGAAAGTTATTTGTCCCTAGGCAATCGATAACTAGACCGGTAATCATTATTGCAATTTTATATGAGGGAGAGGCATAAGCAAACATACTTTCTCTACTTGGATCATATGCACTTATGATTGGAACTCTAGCAAGCATCCGCAACTACTAAATATCATTAAGGTAACACCCAACCATAGCATTAAAGTATCAAGTCCTCTTTACTCCCATACGCAAACAACCTACTTACTCGGGTTTAAGCTTCTGTCACTCTAGTAACCCACCATAAGTGAATCATGAACATATTGCAAACCCGACAGCGGGGATCCCTCACGCTTGCGCGACACGGGGAGAACCATAGGACAGCACCAATAATAAAACATACAACTCAAACCAATCACGATCATCAATCAACCCATAGGACAAAACGGATCTACTCAAACATCATAGGATAGACATACATCATTGGGAAATAATATATAGCGTTGAGCACCATGTTTAAGTAGAGATTACAGCGGGGAGAAGAGGTGTTACACCGCTACATAGAGGCGGAGAGAGTTGGTGATGACGGCGGCGAAGTTGTTGGTGTAGATCGCCGTCACGATGATGGCCCCGGCGACATTCCGGCGCCACCGGGAGAGAGGGGGAAAGAGCCCCCCTCCTTCCTCTTCTTCCTTGACCTCCCCCCTAGATGGGAGGAGGGTTTCCCCTCTGGTCCTTGGCCTCCATGGCAGCGGAGGGGCGGGAGCCCCTCCGAGATTGGATCTCTCTCTCTGTTTCCTTCTGTTTCTGCGTTCCCAGATTCTGGCCTTTCACCATTTCTTAAATTCCCGGAGATCCATAACTCCGATTGGGATGAAATTTTTACATGATTTTTATCTGGATATTATATTTCTTGCGGCAAAATAAGGGCACCAACCGCCTTACGGGGTGGCCACAAGCCCCCTGGCCGCGCCCAGGGTAGGGGGCGCGCCTCCAGGGCTTGTGGGCCCCTCGGGCATCGTCTCGCGTTGATTCCAATTCCAAAAAATCACATATATTCCAAAAAAAATCTCCGTAAGTTTTTATCGCATTTGGACTTCATTTGGTATGGATATTCTACGAAACAAAAAACATGCAACAAACAGGAACTGGCACTGGGCACTGGATCAATATGTTAGTCCCAAAAATAGTATAAAAAGTTGCCAAAAGTATATGAAAGTTGTAGAATATTGGCATGAAACAATCAAAAATTATAGATACGACAGAGACGTATCAGCATCCCCAAGCTTAATTCCTGCTTGTCCTCGAGTAGGTAAATGATAAAAAAGATAATTTTTGATGTGGAATGCTACCTAGCATAATCTAGATCATATAATCAAATCATGGCATGAATATTAAGACATGAGTGATTCAAAGCAATAGTCTATCATTCGACATTAAGACAATAATACTTCAAGCATACTAATAAAGCAATCATGTCTTCTCAAAATAACATGGCCAAAGAAAGTTATCCCTACAAAATCATATAGTCTGGCTATGCTCCATCTTCATCACACAAAGTATTTCATCATGCACAACCCTGATGACAAGCCAAGCAATTGTTTCATACTTTTAATGTTCCCAAGCCTTTTCAACTTTCACGCAATACATGAGCGTGAGCCATGGATATAGCACTATAGGTGGAATAGAATATGATGGCGGAGGTTGTGTAGAGAAGACAAAAAAAGGAGAAAGTCTCACATCGACGCGGCTAATCAATGGGTTATGGTTATGCCCATCAATTGATGTCAATGCGAGGAGTAGGGATTGCCATGCAACGGATGCACTAAGAGCTATAAGTGTATGAAAGCTCAAACTGAAAACTAGGTGGGTGTGCATCCAACTTGCTTGCTCATGAAGACCTCGGGCATTTGAGGAAGCCCATCATCGGAATATACAAGCCAAGTTCTATAATGAAAATTCACACTAGTATATGAAAGTGATAACTCAAGAGACTCTCTATATGAAGAACATGGTGCTACTCTGAAGCACAAGTGTGGTAAAAGGATAGTAGCATTGCCCCTTCTCTCTTTTTCTCTCATTTTTTTAATTTTGGGCTCTTTGGCCTCTCTTTTTTTTCATTCGGAGCCTCATCCCGACTTGTGGGGGAATCACAGTCTCCATCATCCTTTCCTCACTGGGACAATGCTCTAATAATGATGATCATCACACTTTTATTTACTTACAACTCGATATCTAGAACAAAGTATGACTCTATATGAATGCCTCTGGCAGTGTACCAGGATGTGCAATGATCTAGCATAGCAAAGATATCAAAAAACGGACAAGCCATGAAAATATCATGCTAGCTATCTTACAATCATGCAAAGCAATATGACAATGAATGCTCAAGTCATGTATATGATGATGATGGAAGTTGCATGGCAATATATCTCGGAATGGCTATGGAAATGCCATAATAGGTAGGTATGGTGGCTTTTTTGAGGAAGATATAATGAGGCTTATGTGTGATAGAGCATATCGTATCACAGGGTTTGGATGCACCGGCGATGTTTGCACCAACTCTCGAGGTGAGAAAGGGCAATGCACGGTACCAAAGAGGCTAGCAATGATGGAAGGGTGAGAGTGCGTATAATCCATGGACTCAACATTAGTCATAAAGAACTCACATACTTATTGCAAAAATTTATTAGCCATCAAAGCAAAGTACTAATACGCATGCCCCTAGGGGGATAGATTGGTAGGAAAAGACCATCGCTCGTCCCCGACCGCCACTCATAAGGAAGACAATCAAAAAATAAATCATGCTCCGACTTCATCACATAACGGTTCACCATACGTGCATGCTTCGGGAATCACAAACCTTAACACAAGTATTTCTACCAATCAACAATTACTCACTAGCATGACTCTAATATCACCATCTTTATATTCCAAAACTATTGCAAGGAATCAAACATACCATATTCAGTGATCTACAAGTTTTATGTACGATTTTATGACTAACCATGTGAATGACCAATTGCTGTCAACTCTCTAAATATATATAAGTGAAGCAAGAGAGTTTAATTCTTTCTACAAAATATATGCCCATGCTCTAACAAATATAAGTGAAGCAAAAGAGCATTCTACAAATGGCGGTTTTCTATGTGAAGAGAAACAGGCAATCCAAACTTCAAATGATATAAGCGAAGCACATGAAGCATTCTATAAATCAACCAAGGACTATCTCATACCATCATGGTGCATTATTAAAAGAAAAATAAAAAGCACACGATGCTCCAAGATTTACTCATATCATGTGACGAATAAAAATATAGCTCCAAGTAAAATTACCGATGATCGTTAGAAGAAAGAGGAGATGCCTTCCGGGGCATCCCCAAGCTTAGTTGCTTGGGAGTCCTTGAATATTAACTTGGGGTGCCTCAGGCATCCCCAAGCTTAGGCTCTTGCCACTCCTTATTCCTTCATCCACCGCGATCTCACCCAAAACTTGAAAACTTCAATCACACAAAACTTAACAAAACCCTCGTGAGATCCGTTAGTATAATAAAACAAATCACCACTTTAAGTACTGTTGCCAACCAATTCATATTTTGTTTTTGCATTTTAGCTACAGTAATATAACTTTTCCATGGTTTATACCACCGATACAATCGATAGTTTCATCAAAACGAGCAAAACAATGCATCAAAAACAGAATCTGTCAAAAACAGGATAGTCTGTAGTAATCTGAACATTCACCATACTTATGTAACTCTAAAAATTCTGAAACATTAGAAAAAAATAAAAAATTTGTATAGAAATACTGTGCAAAAGTTTCATAAGCTTTTGATGTTCCAGTAAAAAATGTAAAATCATGCACTACAGCCAAAGTTTTTGTTTTTGCACCGCACATACCAACAAGCAATCTAATCATCCTAAAGGCAAATCTTGGCACATTATTTTTATAATACAATGGATTTGTACAAGGGGAGAATTATTTTTGTTGCAAAGTTTTAGTAATTCAAGATTTTCAAAGTTTCCATGGGCATGAACAAAGTTCAAGGAGCTCCCCCACTTCAACGGTGCTCGTCCTTCTTACTTTCACTTTTCTTTTTGAAAAGCTTTAGGTTCCCCACTTTATTTTTTTGTTTTTAAACTTTTTAAAAAGCACTCAACAGAAATAAAATTACTCTTTAAAACTTTCGGGTTGTCTCCCTGGCAGCGCTTTCTTTAAACCCATTAAGCTAGGCATATAGTGCTCAAGTAATGGATCCACTCGGATCCCAAGGTATATCAAAGCCAATTTTAATTAACAATCATTTGTGATTTAGTAGTGAGCACAAAGTAACATATATCATGCAACAACGAAGTCTAACTCTCTTCCTATGCATCGGCATATCATAAAAGAACAATTCATGCACATCAAGTAAAGGCCAATACATAGCATAAATAGTTTCTTGCAATTTTATCGCATTGGAAACATAGAGAGGCGGAGATGTAATTCCTCTCTCATAATAATTGCAAGTAGGAGCAGAAAGCACATGCATATTATATCTATCAAAATCATCATGTGTAGTAGTAAAACGCAACCCATCAATCTAATCCTTAATAAGCGTAAACTTCTCCGATATAGTGTAATTGGGAGAATTCAAAAAGATAATAGGACTATCATGCGTGGGTGCAATAGCAACAATTTCATTCTTAACATAAAGAACTATAGCAAGTTCATCTCCATAAGCAACATTCATATTGGCATCATGGCCACAAGCATAGCAAGCATCAAGTTCATCAAAAAGGGGTATTTCAAACGAATCCAAGGGATCATAGCGATCATCATAGCATTCATCCTTCGGTAAGCACGAAGGGAAATTAAACAATGTATGATTTGAAGAGTTACTCTCATTAGAAGGTGGGCACGGGTGGTCAATCCGCTCTTCCTCCTTTTGTTCTTCGCTCTACTCGTCATCTTTTTCATCTAATGAGCTCACAGTGTCATCAATTTCTTCTTCCATAGTTTCCTGCAAAATATTAGCCTCTTCTTGGACAGCGGAGACTTTCTCAATAAACTCATCAATCAGCATTGTATTCATAATTCTCATAGCAATATTTAAGTATAGCATAATTTTTAGGTCTGTAAACAACATCATCATAATTTTCACACTTTTCAAACAAAGATTCAATTTCATAAGCACCCTTAAAAGCAACGAATTCTTCTATTCGTTCCACATCATAGTAATCATATATACCATTAGCATAAGAAGCCAAGGTTTTATTATCATTAAATTTACATGAAAAGGGAAGGTGTGGAGCCTTCATCCTAGAGCAACAAGTATAATCATATCTCAAGCATAGATCCCGAGCATACCAATGCAACATATGAATTTGATCCCATAAGAGTTTCCCTTTTTGAGTCAAGCGATAATCCCTAAAGTATTCACATTGATCCAACGTGTCTCCCATTATCAAGTTGAATGGGGTTTTCTCAGGATTATCAAAGTAGTGTTTAATATTTTCCACATAACGAGCATCGAGGGTTTTAGGAGGTTCCCCATCTCCATGAGCAGCAAGTACACCTAATTTTTTTGGTATTTCGTGTTCCATATCCATAACTAAAGATAGGGAACAACTTAGAATAGCAAATAAAATCTACTTAGTGATAAAGCAAACAGGCACACACGAGAATATTCACCCCACGCTATTGCTCCCCGGCAACGGCGCCAGAAAAAGGTCTTGATAACCCACAAGTATAGGGGATCAGTTGTAGCCTCTTTCGATAAGTAAGAGTGTCGAACCCAACGAGGAGCTAAAGGTAGAACAAATATTCCCTCAAGTTCTATCGACCACCGATACAACTCTACGCACGCTTAACGTTCGCTTTACCTAGAACAAGTATGAAACTAGAAGTAATTTGTAGGTGTTGTAGCATAGGTTTGCAAGATAATAAAGAGCACGTAAGTAAAAACTAGGGGCTGTTTAGATAAAGAAACAACTAAGTTAGTTTTAGTAGAGAGCTTTTTGTCACAAGAAAGTTATTTGTCCCTAGGCAATCGATAACTAGACCAGTAATCATTATTGCAATTTTATATGAGGGAGAGGCATAAGCTAACATACTTTCTCTACTTGGATTATATGTACTTATGATTGGAACTCTAGAAAGCATCCGCAACTACTAAAGATCATTAAGGTAACACCCAACCATAGCATTAAAGTGTCAAGTCCTCTTTACTCCCATACGCAAACAACCTACTTACTCGGGTTTAAGCTTCTGTCACTCTAGCAACCCACCATAAGTGAATCATGAACATATTGCAAACCCTACAGCAGGGATCCCTCAAGCTTGAGCGACATAGACAGCACCATAGGACAACACCAATAATAAAACATACAACTCAAACCAATCACGATTATCAATCAACCCATAGGACAAAATGGATCTACTCAAACATCATAGGATAGCCATACATCATTGGGAAATAATATATAGCGCTGAGCACCATGTTTAAGTAGAGATTACAGCGGGGAGAAGAGGTGTTACACTGCTGCATAGAGGGGGAGAGAGTTGGTGATAACGGCGGCGAAGTTGTTGGTGTAGATCGCCGTCACGATGATGGCCCCGAAGGCGTTCCGGCGCCACCGGGAGAGAGGGGGAGAGAGCCCCCTCCTTCTTCTTCTTCCTTGAACTCCCCCCTAGATGGGAGGAGGGTTTCCCCTCTGGTCCTTGGCCTCCATGGCGGCGGAGGGGCGGGAGCCCCTCCGAGATTGGATCTATCTCTCTCTGTTTCCTTCTGTTTCTGCATTCCCAGATTCTGGCCTTTCACCGTTTCTTAAATTCCCGGAGATCCGTAACTCCTATTGGGCTGAAATTTTAACACGATTTTTATCCGGATATTATATTTCTTGCGGCGAAAGAAGGGCACCAACTGCCTTACGGGGTGGCCACAAGCCCCCTGGCCGCGCCCAGGGTAGGGGGGCGCGCCTCCTGGGCTTGTGGGCCCCTCGGGCATTGTATCGCGTTGATTCCAATTCCCAAAAAATCACATATATTCCAAAAAAATCTCCGTAACTTTTTATCGCGTTTGGACTTCGTTTGGTATGGATATTCTGCGAAACAAAAAACATGCAACAAACATGAACTGGCACTGGGCACTGGATCAATATGTTAGTCCCAAAAATAGTATAAAAAGTTGCCAAAAGTATATGAAAGTTGTAGAATATTGGCATGAAATAATCAAAAATTATAGATATGATGGAGACGTATCAGAGTGCCTCCAGATTATAGAGCCGCCGCTGCCGCCGAGTTGACGCAGATGTGGTGCCTTCTTCTTCTTCTTCTTTTTGTCGACGGGCACGTAGAGGACAGTGAAGGGTAGGAGGACGAGGCCGACGACGGTGAGTTGCTTCCTCTCGCCGGGCACCTAGAGCCATTGAAGGGGATGAGGACGACGACTTGACCTTGATCTGGATCGACTAGACGTGGTTCTGGTCGTGGATGTGATCGGTTGAAAGCACATTATTTTTCTTTGGACCATTATGCCCTTCTTAGATTAAACAAATTAAATTTAATCATTCTTAATCCCGCACCAGATCGGACAGCTAAAAAAATCAGAGGTGTCGGTACTGGGTAGTACCGAAAGTACTACGCCAGTCACCGTAAAAGAGCTCTGTGTTTGATTATTCTGAACTACCGTTTTGTTGCCAAGCATGAAAACACATTTCGAACATCCTTTCATAGGAAATGCGGATAAAACGACTAACATCTCTATAATTACGATGCACACAATCATTTATCATTATTATTATTAAAAGGGTAGTGGTGTTTGATAAACGATGCTTACAAAATTAAAGAAAATCATAAAAGTTCAACTTTAAATAAGTTCTACTACAATTCTGGGCATTGAAAAAGATGCTCCCTCCGATCCACATTAATTGTCGCTGCTTTAGTATGGACCGAAGGGAGTAGTTAGCTATATACAAGCACACACTATTACTGCTCAAATCAGGCGGGGAAGAACTTTCATAGGTTTTATATTTGCCACAACCATATCAGTCATCCAAAGTAAAGTCATAAGTCAGACACAATCTTGTGAGTGCACGCGCTATTCGTGTGTACCAGAACCCTATTGAAGGTGGTTCTAGTATTCTAGAAGAAAAGAATAAGTTCACAATATATGATTGTCCCAAACTCCTTGTGTGAGCGGTATGGGACTAAACCCATGACAAGTTAAGCTTTAGTGTTTTTTAGAGTTCATGGGCCACATGTGCATAAGGGACAATGGCCACTGACCTAATGGGGCCCGCTAAGAAACCATGGACCTTGAAAGCCTATACATTTAAAGCCTATCGACATAACGATGTAATGGCAATGATAATCTCACGTGCAATGATTTTGGGACAATTATTGGCGAGTAGGCATGCCGGTAACTGCATGATTACAATAGTTGTCATTGGTGCTCTACATACAATAGTTGTCGTTGGTGCCCAATCTACTATGTTTATTTTAAACTGTACTAGCTACGAATCAACTTTATTATATCCCAAGTGCACAATGACATCAATGCCCTGCAATGGCCTCCACTATTTCAAGGTTATCTATCAGTAATGCTCAATTGATGAACAATGAAGTCAATGATCACAAATACTCCCTTCGTCCCATAATATAAGAGCATTGTTGACACTGGTGCAGTGTCAACAATGCTCTTATATTATGGGACGGAGGGAGTACATAGTGGCTACTATCTTGTTGGTGGCATATATGCCATGTGGTCCACATGCGTAAATAAATTTCAAAAATCTCAAGGTAACAAAAGAGTTCACTTTACCAAGCAAGGCTTAAGAATCAGCCAATAAGAATATTGAGCGAGCATTTGGGATGTTCCAAGCTCGCTTTGCAATTGCTACTGGACCTCCTGGACTCTAGGATCAAAGAATGTTGTGGCAAATCATGAAAGACAACAAGATAATTGAGAGTTGGTGAGATCAAGAGAAGCGCTACTACTAAGTGGGGCCCATTTGTCACGCCCAATATGCGATCCTATCCGAGAGGAACTCAAAGGTCCCACCAAGGATAGAGCCGCATATTGAAGACGCTTTTACAAGGTGGATATCATTACATCGTACCATATACAACTCAAATGGGGATACATACAAAGGCATATACTTGCCTCACAAATACATCAAACATCATACAGAAGAGCAACATCCGACTACGGA
Organism: Thinopyrum elongatum; assembly: GCA_011799875.1. Taxonomy (NCBI): domain Eukaryota; kingdom Viridiplantae; phylum Streptophyta; class Magnoliopsida; order Poales; family Poaceae; genus Thinopyrum; species Thinopyrum elongatum. The sequence goes on from CM022298.1 coordinate 135,579,514, forward strand.
TGAAACACAAACGAAAACTCGAACGACATCCACCCTGCCAGCCCAGGCTGCCGACCAGGAACCTATCCCCTGATCGAAGAAGAAGAAGAAGCAGAAGAATTGTTGTAGTAATCTGTGAGCCACGAGGACTCAGCAATCCCATTACCATGGGTATCAAGACTAGCAAAGCTTAATGGGTATGGAATGGTTAAGTGGTGAGGTTGCAGCAGCACTAAGCATTGTATGGTGGCTAACTTAAGAGTACAAGAGTAAGAAGAGCAACTACGCATAACGGTCGCAAACTAGTAATGATCAATAAGTGATCCTGAACTACTTACGAATCAAACATAACCCCACCGTGTTCTCTTCTCGAACTCACTCAAAAAGAGACGGTCACGGTTACGCACATGGTTGGTGTATTTTAATTTGGATCTGGTGTCAAGTTCTCTACAACCGGATATTATAAATTCCAATCTGCCACATAACCGTGGGCACGGCCTCGCATAAGATTTAACCCTGTAGGGGTGTTCCAACCTGGCCCATCACAAGCCTACACAAGCTGCAGTGGAAATACCTCAATCTCAAGAAAACCCGATCAACCTCGAGTCAGCCCGAGGTATCCTCGGAATCCCGGTGCACAAAACATTTCGACAATGGTAACACAAGTCTAGCAAGACCTCCCGACATGTCGACACCCTGATAGGAGCCGCACGTATCTCGTTCTCAGGACACAACCAGATGGGACAAGCTACGAGTAAAACCAGACCTCGAGTTTCCCCGTGGTGGCCCCGCAGGCTGCCCGTTTTGGACCAACACCATCAGCACTGGCCCACCTGTATTATGTGGAATAAAGAATCCTCGGGTTCATGACGCCCTATGCAAATTAATTATTAAGTTCAATATTATTATGTTGGCAAATGTTAAAACCAAGGTTGGGCCTTGCTGGAAGCGGTTATTCAAAGTGAACTATCAAGAGGGTCCCATTCCCCTAAGCGTGTTAGGAACGATAATCAAGGATCATAACACCAGCATTACGGAAACTAGGGCGGCATGAGTGGAACAAAACACCAGGCAAAAGGCCGAGCCTTCCACCCAAAACCAAGTATATAGATGCATTAATTAAATAATAGATATTGTGATATCCCAAGATATCCATGTCCCAACATGGAACAACCTGCAACTGCACCTGCAACTAGTAATGCTATAGGAGGGGCTGAGCAAGCGGTAACATAGCCAAACAACGGTTTATTGGGAGGGTGAAAAGGTTAGAGGTTGTTTCATGGCAATTGGGAGGCTTGATGAACAAGTGGTAGGTAGCGCGACATAGCGATAGCATCGAGACAACTAGCAAAGCAAAGATAGTAATGGTATCCAGGATAATGATCATCTTGCCTGAAATCCCGCTTAGAAGAAGATCGAGTCCATGAAGTAGATGAACCAACGTAGTCGAACGAATCTTCACAATTGCAATGAAACCGGAACTATCGAGAAGAAGCACAACCGGAAAGAAGCAAACATCACGGTAAACACACAAGCATGAACAAGACATGATGCACAACCAAGTATGATGCATGACAAGGTTAAATGTTATTAACATGGCAAGAGAAGATGCATGAAAGAATCCCACATCAAAGCAAATTTAAATGAGGCCGGAAACAACACAACAATTCCGGAAAGTCCCCATATGCAAATTTCGAATTTGGTACTGATCTAAATAAAACATTAAGTTAAAGTTGTTAAACAGCAAGTTAAAGTGTGACATGATGATCTACACATTTTTCTAGTCAAGTTACATATAAAGTTCATTTAATTCGGAGCTACGGTCTAAAAGATATAAGCATCACAAGTTTAACATGACATTGTTGCAAAATGCATGCAACCATCAACCACAAACACTCAAATCATGGATGCAACAAGAGAATATGAAAGTACATGCAAATCTAAACAAGTTTTATATAGAGCATGATCAAAACGGAGCAACGGTTCAACACAGACATAAGACAAGTTTTATATACAATCTGCCCAAAACAGCAACTAGGCACATTGCAAGCATCAAAACAATATGCTACAGAAACTATATGGGCATAAACTTGATATGCACTTAAATTAGAGATGACATACTTCAAAACATCTTTACTAATCAGGTTCATAAGCATCATGGTTTATTTACTATGATCAATGCAAAATGCAAAGTTCTGTTACAGATTCATGACTTGTTAACATGATGGCATGTTGGAGGCATGAAACAAGTATGCTACGATGCATGAACATGGCATCAAAAGGAATAGAATGCTAGTACATATCATGTATCTCAAGTAACACAACATGGCATATATATAGGAACAAAAAGTTCATGGGAATCATCAAGACAAGATGCAACCGTGAAATAGCAGATTCTCAGAGTACATATCTGGGAATGCCAACAGGAACATTATGATGCTGAATTGGAATGTACATAACAGCAAGCATAGCAATTTTAATAATTATGCAAAGGGCATGAGCATGTAGTAGACATGACATAGTTCCAATTACTTCATTGGCATAATTTAAAAGATGCATAGATTAATTACAATGAGCTTTGCAAAATGGAACATGCTGTTAACAGATTGACAGATTTAGCATAATGACAACTTGAGAGCAAGTTTAAGTGATGCTACAGCAAGTTAAATGACAACCAAGAGCATGGTATAAAAGTACACATAACATAAAGCAAATGCATGAATAAATTATATGCATATGAGCTATGGATTAGTGGCAAACATTATGGCAAGATGACAAGTTTTATAATAGGCAGTTTCAGACTTGGTAAAATTAACAAGTATGAAATCAGCAACATTGACTATGCATGTTTGCAAGCTCATGACAGTCATCTCATGGTATATCATGGCATCAAATAAATACTAGCAGCAAGAAGATACAAAAATGCACCAAACACATCTTAACAAGATGCTCATATGACATATGCATTAAATCACACAAATATAACAAAAGGGCA